>JARGCU010000034.1:11861124-12479832 GCA_029227775.1 Morpho helenor | reverse complement strand
TGATAATTGCAATTTATCACACGCTTTTCGGTGAAGGAAAACATCGTGAGGAAACCTGCATGTCTCTAGAGAATTCTGGAGATATGTGTAACATACCAATCCGCATTGGGGCAGCGTGGTAGGTCTTAGCTCCAATGCTTCTCTCCAAAAACGGAGAGAAGAAGCCTATTCTCAGCAGTGGGATAGTAACAGGCAGCTACTTACTTACTTACTTACTATTCGGTGAAAGAAAACATCCTGAGGAAACCTATATATCCGTATTGGAGCAACGTGGTGGGTCTAAGTTCCAACCCTTCTGTACAAAAGAGTAAAGAACGCCAATGTCCACCAGTTGGATAGTAACAGGTCGTTGCACTAGTTTAGAATTAAAAATCGCTTCATTACTCTAGAAGTTTCGATTATTTACAAATTGGGTTCCAGCCACTGCACGACACGAGATTATTAAAAAAATAGAACTTTCTGGACCGATTACTTTACTATAGAAGTAAACTAGCCTTGAAATCAGTGTGTCTCAAAATTATCCCGTATTGAAATAATAAACATAAAAGTTGTTATAGTGAGTTAACAATATGAGATAGAGGCATGCTATCGCGGACTTTTTCGTAGTATTTCTGTAGACTTACAATTCACTAGTCCATTACTTTAGTTTATCTCTGCTGGTTTACACGGCGCATGCAACTAAAGCTTCCAGCAGGCGAGTTTTTTTATAACAGCGCGCCCTCTTCAACACAATACGCCGTGTGGTATCCGGCTGAATAGAATAGTACCACCCTCATTTCTTACCGAGGTGTCGTAAAAGGCGACTAAGGTAAGTCGACCAACCGTGTGGTATCCGGCTGAGTAGAGTAGACCAACCTCATTTCTTACCGAGGTGTCGTAAAAGGAGACTAACGTAACTTGACCAACCGTTTGGTATCCGGTTTAGTAGTAGACTACCCACATTTCTTACCCAGGTGTTGTAAAAGGTGACTAAGGTAAGTTGACTCACCGTGTGGTATCCGGTTGAGTAAAATAGACCACCCTCTTACCGAGGAGTCGGAAAATACGACTAAGGTAAGTTGACGTCAGGCAGGCGGCCGGTCGTAAAATACGTAGCCAAATCATATGACAACATGTTTGCAACATGTTGTGCCGACCCCACTTAAAAGTGGGATAAGGGCAAAAGGATGATGCTCTCTTCTACACGATGTACATAAAATCGTTATGTACTAGTAACCTAAACCATCCGAACGAATTGAATTATCTTTATTTAAAAACCGCATACAAATCTAATCAGTAGATTTTGAGAAAATCGATTATGTACAGACTGACAGCTTCCCCAAAGTCTCCTATACTTTGTTTTATAAGTATAGATCGAAATCAGTCGAAGTCAAAGTTCTAAAAATACCACTCAAATGCTAACAAAAACAATACAAGGTTTCGACGAACATAGTTACCACATGGGCAACAAAAGAGACTAAAAAATGATATAAAATATAGTCATGAATTACCTATCCGGCAGTGTGGAAGAATTGAACAATGGCGCTGTTAGTTCTCTTGCATTGTCCTTTAACTCAATAGCTCGTTTCCAACACCAGTCAACCTGGAAAACATAATAACACGGATATAAAATGATGGCGACCTCCTCAAATATATATATATATATATAAGCGCGCCATCGGCTATGTTCGTAGGACGCTCGGTAATAGGGAACTAAACATGTGGTATCCGGCTGAATAGAATAGTGCCACCCTCAGTTCTTACCGAGGTGTCGTAAAAGGCGACTAAGGTAAGTCGACCCGCCATGTGGTATTCGGCTGAGTAGAATAGACCACCCTCATTTCTTACCGAGGTGTCGTAAAAGGCGACTAAGGTAAGTTGACCCACCGTGTGGTATCCGGTTTAGTAGAATAGACCACCCTCTTTCTTACCGAGGTGTCGTAAAATACGACTAGGGTAAGTTGACGTCAGGCATGCGGCCGGTCGTAAAAACGCAACCAAATCATGTGACAGCATGTTCATAATATGTTGTGCCGACCCCACTTAGAGTGGGATAAGGGCAGGATGACGATGATATATATATATATCCTACAAAGACAGCCGATGGCGTGCTCAGAACAAATAGGGGTTTACATGGCAACAGAAGAAAACCAAGTCATCTGGTGTGATCTGACTTTTGCTTTAGGATATGGTATTAATAACGAGTGCCGGAATACAAGTTGAATTATACTTTAGGGTCTCATAGGGTCAACGATTTTTGATGTAATGAACGAACAATTTAATTTATTTTATAAAGGTGTTTCGAGGGCGATAAATCAATCTACCTAGGTTCTATTTTAGAAAATGTCATTTAATCGCTGTAGATTAATTTTGCTACAATGTTTAAAGTTGTAATAGATCAGTTGGGTAATCCGGAGGTGCCATATCAGAGAAAACTCCAGTTCCAATTTTAACATCTCTGTTAGAATGAACATACTTACCAAAAATGTCAGAGTGCAACCGACCCCGCTGTGTGTCCCTGTAGCCCAATCGTGTGCGCAGCGTTTCAAAAACCGTGATAGCCGAGCCTCTAAAGCTACCGACAGAAGGAAGTGACGCTGTTCCTCCTATGAAAAACAACAATATATAGTAAAAAGTAAAGTAGCTGTGATAGCCCAGCGGTAGCACCGTGCGACTCTTTTGAGGAGGTCACGGGGAGACACCAATGAGTTTTTCTGTTAAAACTTATGTGTCTAATTGATAATTGCAACACGCATTTCGGTGAAGGAAAACATCGTGAGGAAACCTGCATATCTAGAGAATTATGGAGATATGTGTAACCTACCAATCCGCATTGGAGCAAGCCTGGTAGGTCTTAGCTCCAATATTTCTCTCCAAAAATGGAGAGAAGAGGCCTTTTCCCAGCAGCGGGAGAGTAATAGGCCGCTACTTTACTTTTTTTTAGTTTTTATAGTTAATAATAAGTATAGTTATTATAAGTAATAATAATAGTATTTTGTTATAAACCGCGATAGAAATGAATGTATATAAAAAACTAAAGATAGATAGATAGATAGAACATTCTTTATTGCACCACATAAAATTACAATATACATTGTAAAGAAAACGATGTTATCTTAATGTAGATACAATAAGGCGGCCTTATCGCTAAATAGCGATTTCTTCCAGGCAACCTTTGGGCTAGAGACATTAAATTTAGGGTAATAAGGTAGGTGGTGCAATGTATACAAATTCTAATACATAAATATATCTACATACATACATATATACATACATACGTATAATAAATTTACTATATATTTATATACATATATAAACCATATCTATTACATATTACCATTTAATCCTAGCCAGATAGTGAGGTGTAATATTGCTTTAATTTAAACTTGAAGCTTCTTAACGATTTTGCCTCCTTTATTGATACCGGTAGAGCATTCCACAATGTAATAGCTTTAATATTGAAAGAACGTCCAAAAAACGACGTCTTATGTGAGGGCATCTCGAGGTTAAACTTCCGAAAGGACCTTATTAAATTATTTTTACTTTTGATAAAATGGAATTTCGATTTCAAGTAAGAGGGTGTCGTTGGGTGGAATAACACACAGTACAGAAGAGAAAGTATTTGCATGTCCCGGCGAAAGCGGATGGGTAACCACTTGAGCTTAGCACGAAATTCTGAAACATGGTCATATTTACGTAATCCAAATATGAACCGGATAGCAAGATTTTGTAAACGCTCAAGTTTATTTAATTGTTCGTCGGTCAGGTCAGGATAGCTTGCACTGGCATAATCAAGAATTGATAAGAGTAGGGATTGTGCTAACATAATTTTGGTGGGAATAGGAAGAAAAGCGCCTAACCGCCTAAGAGAACCTAGTGCCCCAAACATTTTCTTACCCAGTTCTTTCATCTGCTGTGACCAAGACAGAGTTGTGTCAAGATGTATTCCAAGGCATTTGACTGTAGGGCAGTAGGGAATAATCACGCCATCAAATTTAATAGGTGGTATATTAAGCCAGTTAATCCTTGAAATAAAACTCTTACTGCCAATAATAATCGCTTGAGACTTACCGGGATTAATTTTTAGCCCAAATGACTTACTCCAACTGTGGATAGCAATTAGGTCATTATTACTGGCAGTAATAGCTGTGGAGAGATCATCAAGTGAAGACTGGTTATAAATATGGAAATCATCTGCATACATGTGGTAGAGAGAAGAGAGTTTTAGAGTTATCGAGTTGATGAAGAGTGCAAAAAGGAGAGGCGACAACACGCCACCTTGAGGTACGCCCGCCCGGACATCGCACCATGACGAGAACTTGTCGTCAACGCGAATACGCTGCCGGCGACCTTGAAGGTAGCTTTGAAACCAGTCAATCACAGGCTCAGAGATGTTGATAGAACGTAACAAGCTCAATAGTAAGTCGAAATCTACGTTATTAAACGCATTGCTAAAATCTAGCAATGTCAATACTGTGAGCTGCTTGTTATCCATTGCCCAACGAATATCATCGGTAACTTTAACTAGCGCTGTAACCGTGCTATGACCACTACGGAAGCCAGATTGGAGTGGATTAAGAATATTATATCTGTTAAGGAATAGGAAGATCTGTTGATGGACCATCTTTTCAAGGACCTTGGATGGAAATGGCAGAATGGATATTGGGCGGAAGTGATTTAAGTCATGTGCATTAGATCTTTTAGGGATAGGAATAACTTGTGCTAGTTTCCATGTATTAGGAACTTTACTACAGGAGATGGACTCATTTAGGATATGTGTAAGGACAGGACAAATAATATCTAGGATGGGTATGATCATGTTGCGGCTAACGCAGTCAGTGCCGATGGCATTCGATGATATGGACAATACGCTCTTTTCAACATCGCATTCTGTAAATTGGCTAAATATGAACGGTGGATACTTAGGAGTTGGCAAAGTTGAAAGAAAATTAATAGTACGCAGCTTTTCAGCTTTATCAATAGCATTGAAGGTAGTGAAATGTGTATTTAAGTGCTCCATATCGATATTGATACAAGAAGAAGAATTCCGAGATGAGTTACCAACTCCGAGTGATTGAAGAAATTTCCATACTTTAGCTGGGTCGCCGTTCTCGACCGATTTGTGAATATGCCGCCGTTGTGCGTCCCTACACGATGTATTGCAGTGATTTCTCATTTTATTATATTTTAAGCGGTTAGATTCAGAATTGTTAGTTTTGAATTTAAATTTTGCTAAATTCTTCTTCTTTATAAGTACCTTTAGGTCCTCAGTCAACCAAGGCGCTGGTAGATGCCGCATCTTAATAGGTTTTATTGGCGCGTGAATGTCATATAGCTGAGTTATCAAAGAGTTAAATGTGTCAACTTTCTCATCTATTGAGCTCGCATTGGTCACTGCAGTCCAATCTACCCCCCTAGCATCATCCCGAAGGCGATTAATATCCATTCCTCCAAAATTACGCTCCAGAATTGTTTTAGATTTCAGTTTAGGAGGACGAACTTTGTAAGAAAGGTAAATGAGGTCATGATAAGAAAAAGCATCTGCCGTAAACTGACCATGCTTTGAAACAAAATCAGGAGAGGAAACCATAATAAGGTCAAGAAGCGATGGGACACTGTTGGGATAATAGTGAGTAGCAGATAATGGAAGAACATGTAGATTACAAGCCTCAACTAATGATAAGAGTTTATTGCACCGGCCATCACCCTTCAGTAAGCAAGTGTTAAAATCTCCCATTATTATCGTATGTTTATAAAGAGGAATTAAACTTTCTAATAAACTCTCAAAAGAGGAAAAATAGTTAATAAGAAGAGAAGGAGAGTAGAACACACCAAGTAAGATTTTTGTATGGGACAGGGTTACTTCTATAAACAAATGCTCATCCGCATCGGCTGGAGACGGTTGTGTAGACAAACGTAGAATGGAAAAAGGAATACTCGACCTAAGGTAGATCGCCACACCGCCGCCCCCTCTACCGACACGATCATGACGAATAAGGTGAAAACCGGGCAAAGAATATGATGTGGACGGTAAACAAGGCTTGAGCCACGATTCAGACACTAAAATAGCGTGAATATTTCGTGACTCAAATGATGCAAGCATATCGGGATAATGGGCCGGGATACTTTGCGCATTAATATGAATGACATTAAAATTTTTCACACAATCTGAGAAACAAGAGCTGAGAGTATCATTAAGTGGAAGGAAGGTTGTACTGTGGTTACTTATTGTAGAAGACGACTCATGACTTGAATATGATGACACGATGGTTTCACTATCTTTACTGTTATTAAAAGGCATTAAAATATAATAATGATAATAATAATACTATATATAATAATAAATATAAATAATATAAATCTTTAAAATTAAGTTTAAATTTATGGTCTCTAACCCGCCGGCAGTGGAGAAAATCAATGCAAAATATATAAGTACAAACCAGATCACAAAAATTACAATACTGATATCTTATCTACGCTACAGATTCATATGCTAAGTAATAAATTGGTGCCACACATTTCGTGATATTTGTCGGCGATATTGTGAGATTAACAAAAAGAAAAAAAATAAAATAATAATTTACACTGACACAACGATCTAAAGACTATAGTCCAGACTTTGAAAACAATAGACACGTAGAGTATTATTGTCACTTGTCAATTTGTCAATTTAACAAAAACATTATTAGCACCAATTAAAAAGTGACTTCAAAATTTTATAATTACTTGCAAACTAATGTAGGTACTGCATAATTAGTATCTTTGAACTAATGACAGAAAGAGAGAGAAGAAAAAATATATATGCATATCTAAAGAACTTAAAAAAAAAAAAAGAAACAAACAGAAGTAAATAGCTCCAAAAACAAAACTAGACACCAGTTTCACCGTCTAATAAATTCTGATCGTTTCATCCTGTGATGAGAGACTTTAGTGGACTTTACAGCCTTAGAAGGTTCTGAGACGACAGGCATACTCGTAGCAGCAGTCACAGCGATATCGACTTTAGGTGGAGTGATTGCCTTTAACTCAGTCAATGTTGTTATACGATGTCGCGTGTCATCAGAGCCCATCACAATTATAACACCATCTCTAGACCAACATTTCGTCACACCAAAGCACTCACAGGCCGCGAGGAATGTTTCATGACGTCGCTTTGTCAGGAACTCAGAAATAGTGACACCACTTCCTTTCAGAGAGGTCTTCGAGTACCAAACCTTATTCCTCATTGAAACATCCTTGAACTTTACGAGGATAGCACGAGGTTTCTCCGTACCTGGACGACCCATACGATGAGAGCGACTGATATTATCTGTTTTTATTACTTGTGTTTTAATGTGTTCCGACAAGATCTTGGCTACCGTCACACTGGTATCTTCTTCTCTGTCTTCAGGCACTCCATAGTACTTAATATAATCTTCCTGCGGGTCCGCATTTCTATCTCATCCTGCTGCCTTGACAGAAGCTCGACTTGGAGCTGAAGATTCTCAAGTGCATTCAGTACAAATGATCGAAATGAGTTAAATTGGGCATTAATATTAGACATGGGACTGGCAGCAGGGATTGCTGTTCTTAATTCAGTGTGAAAATCCATCATTCTATTATTAAAGTGCTCTGTCAACTCATTCAATGTGCTTTTAATAGACTCCATTTTGAAATTATTGAATTAGTGAATTCAAGTGTGTTACCTTTGTTATTGGTGTGTACAAATTCTTGTGGAATTAGCTGGCAGGTTTAGAGAAATCACAGGTACATTTTTTTGTTTAATTTACTAAGTTTTAATAATTTATTTTAATCTTAATGTCCACAGTGATAATTTTATAACCTATCAGTTGCACTCCTACCCACCAAAAAATACTAATAATAATAAAAATAATAATAATATAAAAATACTAATAATAATAATAATAATAATAACAATAACCCCCCCGAGGGACCACCTTGACGTGGTGGGGGGGCTTAAGGAAGCGATCTCTAATAATGTCACTAACATCTAGACAAAATACTCAACGGTTAAATTGATTAACAACTGAGCTCACGTTAAATGCCAATATCATCCAGGCAACCTTCCTAACTAACGGTCCCAGCCTCAAAAACGTAATGGAAAAGTCAGTAAAGAAATACAATTTGAGGCCGCTACCCGGAGGTCGTCGGGGCACATCTGGAGTCGACGCTGGATGTGACAGCATGCGGACCGTCGATGGCCTGGGGTTGAGCAGGCGGGCCCCCGCCGGGAATGTACCCGAAGATGCCACAGCCGATATCATTCCGTCATCACCAATTTCATCTACCCATAGCTTATTCCAGTCACCCAACTCATCACCTCACTCATATATAAATCCATCAACATCTCGATCAACCACAACCTCCCCATTGTCATTTGATGTTGTACAAGGGCCCTCGGCCACTTCACTTGTACCCATTGATGACACCAACTCTACGCAAGGATTTAACCGAAATACTAATCACATTTGCGTAGGAACCAGCATAAATATAACACCTCCATTAACAACACCTCACATACAAACTAGTAGAGTCTTACAGGAAATGTTTCCGGCAACCACTTTAGGTGGCAAAACAAGACAGCGCATGAAATGGACCGATGAAATTAATCGGGAACTTCTGCGTTGTTACTATAGAGTGACAATGTGCGAGACTGATCTTACAGCTTATCGCCCATTGCTACACCACACATTTATTAAAACTTACCCTGAGCTACAACATATAACACAACAAAGACTATCAGATCAAATACGAGTCATACACAAGAACAACAGAATTAGCCCATCTGAACGTCTACGAATTAAACAAGAGATATCTGAGGAGATAACAAAAGATAACTCGAATGGCGACAAGGATATCTCATCTACACAAAGTATCCACACCCAATCAAACAATATTATTGATAATAACACTATATCTGTTTCTGCAGAGGGTCAAACAACATCAATGACCGATGCATCAACAGACGGTCGATACTCAACACTTACGAATACTCAAAACAATAATCCATTACCAATAATATACACTTCTCCCATAGACGTACCCGTAATATCTTCATTTACACCACCATCATTACAAAATAACTGTAACACATATATAAATTATACACAAATAGAAAACACTTTTAAAGAAAATCTCATCAAATATAAAGATACAGATCCTACTCAAAGACCTTCTATACAAAAGCTACAAATTACACACTCCAGTATCAAAACTGTAAACACTATTAATGATATAATACATACATACCTTCAGGACAAAGTAACGACATCAATAGAGGAATTGCATGAATTAATATACTGTGCAGCTGTAACTGTAATTTCTCTACATGTTAAACCAAAAACACAAAACAAAAATCCATATAACAACAACACCAACACCAGCAAAAATGACACAAAAATACCTCACTGGAAGATACGTCTCATCACACAAATTAAAACGCTGCGCCAAAATATTGGCCGCATGACACAGTACATAAAAGGAAACTTAACACTTAATAAGAAACGCAAAATAAACCCAAAGAAATTAACCAATGAACAGCTTATAGAAGAACTAGATAAAAATAAACAAAAATTATCAGCATATGCTAAACGGTTAAAGAGATACGAAGAAAGTAATAAAAGGAAAGCGGACAATAACTTATTTAACAACAATCAAAAATTATTCTATAGAAACCTTAACTCTCAAGACATAAAAATAACAGAAGTGCCAGATGAAGCGAAGATTCAAAACTTTTGGGAAAACATCTGGTCTTCACCTGAAAACCATAACAATGATGCAGAATTTCTAGAATTAGAAGTTAAAGAAGCAGAAAACATAGATTTAATGCCATCTATCGTAATAGACATCGAAGATGTTAGGTCTGCTGTAAGAAAGACTCATAATTGGAAAGCACCTGGTCCTGATAAATTACAAAACTACTGGCTAAAATACCTAACATCAACTCATAATCACCTTACAAAAGCATTCAACACTCTCATACAAAATCCACATAATATGCCCATATTTCTAACACATGGAATAACTTATCTGAAACCAAAAGACACAGACACAATAAATCCTGCCAAATATCGTCCTATTACCTGTCTTCCTACTCTGTACAAACTACTTACATCAATCATTGCACACAAACTCAACACACATGTAGCACTTAATAATATAATACCCGAAGAGCAGAAAGGATGCTGTAAGGGATCCATGGGTTGTAAGGAACAACTTATTATAGACACTGAAATTCATAATCAAGTCAAACAAAAACATAAAAACCTATTTTACTCATATATAGATTACCAAAAGGCTTTTGATAGCGTCCCACATTCATGGCTCATACATATCTTAAAACTATACAAAACTGACTCAAATTTAGTAAATTTCTTACAACACACAATGCAAACCTGGACAACCACACTCAATATTCATACAAATAAAGGAACACTAAAAACGAAGCCGATAAGAATATTACGAGGAATCTTTCAAGGAGATTCTTTAAGTCCATTGTGGTTTTGTTTAGCCATAAATCCTCTCTCTAGAATCCTTAATAACACAAACAATGGCTATATACTAGATAAACAGCATAATATAAAAATTACACACTTACTCTACATGGATGACATTAAATTATTCGCGACCAACCGACAACAACTTAACGAACTACTTACACTAACCGAAAAATTTAGTAGGGATATAAAAATGACATTCGGAACAGAAAAATGTAAATTAAATAGTATAATTAAAGGTAAATATAAGGAAACAGACTCACATATTTTAACACTACAGGAAGGCACTATAAATAGTATGGATTTTAGAGAAACATATAAATATTTAGGTTATCAACAAAATACATCACTCAACCACACAGAAATCAAAAAGACACTAAAATTGAAATACAAACAACGATTAAACACCGTTCTTAAGACCAAACTATCTGCGAGAAACAAAACTAAAGCTATAAACACTTACGCCGTACCTATATTAACATACTCATTTGGAGTAATCAACTGGTCAGAAACAGAATTAAACGCTTTAAACACACTTACTAGAACAACATGCACTAAACATAATATTCACCATAGCCATTCTGCAGTAGAGAGATTCACGATCAAAAGGAAAAATGGAGGTCGTGGGTTCATCGATATAAAAAATTTACACTACACTCAAATTCACACTCTACGTTCATATTTTCAAAATAAAGCCAGCAACAGCCCAATACACAAAGCTCTTCTAGGTTTACCCACAACAGGAACACCATTAAAACTGAATAATGCACAATATAACCCGTCTCTTAAAATACAAACGGAAGAAGAAAAAATGGAAATCTGGAAGAAAAAAGCTATTCATGGAAAATACCCACATCAATTAGAACAACCACATGTCGATAAAGAAGCGTCTAATAGCTGGCTCACGAAAGGCAATATATTTGGTGAAACGGAAGGTTTCCTTGTTGCTATACAAGATCAGATAATTAAAACCCGAAACTACTCCAAATACATCCTCAAAGAAAGGATAGAAACAGATAAATGTCGGCTATGTCATAAAGTAACAGAAACTATAGATCACATCACAGGAGGCTGTAGTGCCCTAGCTAACAAAGAATACACATACAGACATGATAATGTAGCTAAACATATTCACCAACAACTCGCATTAAAATATAAACTACTAGATACATATACACCGTACTACCAATATAAACCGAAGAATGTGTTAGAGAATAAAGACGTCAAACTTTACTGGAATCGAGACATTATTACCGACCGTACTATACTAAGTAATAGACCAGATTTAACATTAACACTTAAAATATCAAAAACTACTTTTCTCATAGACGTTTCAGTCCCTAACACAAATAACCTTAAACAAAAATTTACGGAAAAAATACAAAAATATATACCCCTAGCTGACGAAATCAAACAAATGTGGCACCAAGATCTGGTAAAAGTTGTCCCTATAATTATTTCTGCAACAGGTATCATCCCTAAATCACTTCTTGATGTCTTACGATTTCTCGAACTCCCCCAAAATATTTACGTGCCACTACAAAAATCAGTTGTTCTGGACACTTGTGCTATTGTACGACGATTTATGAATCCGTCTTCACTTCCCCTACAAAGCTTTGATTCGGAAGCCCTTCACTTATCTATGCCACACGATACACCCATTATACGTTCTACACAACACACAGCACTACACACATTAGCGTCTAACTAAAATCACACATAACCAACCAAACACATTGTTACCTAGTTTCTTGGCTTAGGCCCGAACTAGGTTCATATGTACCGACCCACGTGGTCGAGCCTTAACTTAAAAGTTAAATAATAATAACAATAATAACCCCCCCAAGGGACCACCTTGACGTGGTGGGGGGGCTTAAGGAAGCGATCTTTAATAATGTCATTAACATCTAGACAAATACTCAACTTGATTAACAACTGAGCACACGTTAAATGCCAATATCATCCAGGCAACCTTCCTAACTAACGGTCCTAGCCTCAAAAACGTAATGGAAAAGTCAGTAAAGAAATACAATTTGAGGCCGCTACCCGGAGGTCGTCGGGGCACATCTGGAGTCGACGCTGGATGTGACAGCATGCGGACCGTCGATGGCCTGGGGCTGAGCAGGCGGGCCCCCGCCGGGAATGTACCCGAAGATGCCACAGCCGATATCATTCCGTCATCACCAATTTCATCTACCCATAGCTTATTCCAGTCACCCAACTCATCACCTCACTCATATATAAATCCATCAACATCTCGATCAACCACAATCTCCCCATTGTCATTTAATGTTACACAAGGGCCTTCGGCCACTTCACTTGTACCCATTGATGACACCAACTCTACGCAAGGATTTATTCGAAATACTAATCACATTTGCGTAGAAACCAGCATAAATATAACACGTTCATTAACAACACCTCACATACAAACTAATAGAGTCTTACAGGAAATGTTTCCGGCAACCACTTTAGGCGGCAAAACAAGACAGCGTATGAAATGGACTGATGAAATTAATCGGGAACTTCTGCGTTGTTACTATAGAGTGACAATGTGCGAGACTGATCTTACAGCTTATCGCCCATTGCTACACCACACATTTATTAAAACTTACCCTGAGCTACAACATATAACACAACAAAGACTATCAGATCAAATACGAGTCATACACAAGAACAACAGAATTAGCCCATCTGAACGTCTACGAATTAAACAAGAGATATCTGAGGAGATAAAAAAAGATAACTCGAATGGCGACAAGGATATCTCATCTACACAAACTATCCACACCCAATCAAACAATATTATTGATAATAACACTATATCTGTTTCTGCAGAGGGTCAAACAACATCAATGACCGATGCATCAACAGACGGTCGATACTCAACACTTACGAATACTCAAAACAATAATCCATTACCAATAATTTACACTTCTCCCATAGACGTACCCGTAATATTTTCATTTACAACACAATCATTACAAAATAACTCTAGCACATATTTAAATTATACAATAATAGAAAACTTTTAAAGAAAATCTCATCAAATATAAAGATACAGATCCTACTCAAAGACCTTCTATACAAAAGCTACAAATTACACACTCGACTTTTAAAACCGTAAACACTATTAATGATATATTACATACATACCTGCAGGACAAAGTAACGACATCAATAGAGGAATTGCATGAATTAATATACTGTGCAGCTGTAACTGTAATTTCTCTACATGTTAAACCAAAAACACGAAACAAAAATCCATACAACAATAGCACCAACACTAACAAAAATAACACAAAAATACCTCACTGGAAGACACGCCTCATCACACAAATTGAAACGCTGCGCAAAAATATTGGCCGCATGACACAGTACATAAAAGGAAACTTAACACTTAATAAGAAACGCAAAATAAACCCAAAGGAATTAACCATTGAACAGCTTATAGAAGAACTAGATAAAAATAAACAAAAATTATCAGCATATGCAAAACGATTAAAGAGATACGAAGAAAGTAATAAAAGAAAAGCGCACAATAACTTATTTATGAACAATCAAAAATTATTCTATAGAAACCTAAACTCTCAAGACGTAAAAATAACAGAAGTGCCAGATGAAGCGAAGATTCAAAACTTTTGGGAAAACATCTGGTCGTCACCTGAAAAACATAACAATGATGCAGAATTTCTAGAATTAGAACTTAAAGAAGCAGAAAACATAGATTTAATGCCATCTATCGTAATAGATATCGAAGATTTTAAGTCTGCTGTAAGAAAGACTCATAATTGGAAAGCACCTGGTCCTGATAAAATACAAAACTACTGGCTAAAATACCTAACATCAACTCATAATCACCTTACAAAAGCATTCAACACTCTCATACAAAATCCACATGATATGCCCACCTTTCTAACACATGGAATAACTTATCTAAAACCAAAAGACACAGACACAATAAACCCCGCCAAATATCGTCCTATTACCTGTCTTCCTACCCTGTACAAACTACTAACATCAATCATCGCACACAAACTTAACACACATGTAGCACTTAATAATATAATACCCGAAGAGCAGAAGGGATGCTGTAAGGGATCCATGGGTTGTAAAGAACAACTTGTTATAGATACTGAAATTCATAACCAAGTCAAACAAAAACATAAAAACCTATTTTACTCGTATATAGATTATCAAAAAGCTTTTGATAGCGTCCCACATTCATGGCTCATACAAATCCTAAAACTATACAAAACTGACTCAAATTTAGTAAATTTCTTACAACACACAATGCAAACCTGGACAACCACACTCAATATTCATACAAATAAAGGCACACTAAAAACAAAGCCGATAAGAATATTACGAGGAATCTTTCAAGGAGATTCTTTAAGTCCATTGTGGTTTTGTTTAGCCATAAATCCTCTCTCTAGAATTCTTAATAACACAAACTATGGTTATATACTAGATAAACAGCATAATATAAAAATAACACACTTACTCTACATGGACGACATTAAATTATATGCAACAAACCGACAACAACTTAACGAACTACTTACACTAACCGAAAAATTTAGTAGGGATATAAAAATGGCATTCGGAATAGAGAAATGTAAATTAAATAGTATAATTAAAGATAAATATAAGGAAACAGACTCACATATTTTAACACTACAGGACGGCACTATAAATAGTATGGATTTTAGAGAAACATATAAATATTTAGGTTATTAACAAAATACATCACTCAACCACACAGAAATCAAAAAGACTCTAAAATTGAAATACAAACAACGATTAAACACTGTTCTCAAGACCAAACTGTCTGCGAGAAACAAAACTAAAGCTATAAATACATACGCCATACCTATACTAACATATTCATTTGGAGTAATCAACTGGTCAGAAACAGAATTAAACGCTTTAAACACACTTACTAGAACAACATGCACTAAACATAATATTCACCATAGCCATTCTGCAGTAGAGAGATTCACGATCAAAAGGAAAAATGGAGGTCGTGGGTTCATCGATATAAAAAATTTACACTACAATCAAGTACACAGTCTACGTTCATATTTTCAAAATAAAGCCAGTAACAGCCCAATACACAAAGCTCTTTTAGGTTTGTCCACAACAGGAACACCATTAAAACTAAACAATGCACAATATAACCCGTATCTTAAAATACAAACGGAAGAAGATAAAATAGATATATGGAAGAAAAAAGCTATTCATGGAAAATACCCACATCAATTAGAACAATTACATATCGATAAAGAAGCATCCAATAGCTGGCTCACGAAAGGCAATATATTTGGTGAAACAGAAGGTTTCCTTGTTGCTATACAAGACCAGATAATTAAAACCCGAAACTACTCCAAATACATCCTGAAAGAAAGAATAGAAACAGATAAATGTCGGCTATGTCATAAAGTAACAGAAACTATAGATCACATCACAGGAGGCTGTAGTGCCCTAGCTAACAAAGAATACACATACAGACATGATAATGTAGCTAAACATATTCACCAACAACTCGCATTAAAATATAAACTACTAGATACATATACACCGTACTACCAATATAAACCGAAGAATGTATTAGAGAATAAAGACGTTAAACTTTACTGGAACCGAGACATTATTACCGACCGTACTATACTAAGTAACAGACCAGATTTAACATTAACACTTAAAATATCAAAAACTACTTTTCTCATAGACGTTTCAGTCCCTAACACAAATAACCTAAAACAAAAATTTACGGAAAAAATACAAAAATATATACCCCTAGCTGACGAAATCAAACAAATGTGGCACCAAGATCTGGTAAAAGTCATTCCTATAATTATTTCTGCAACAGGTATCATCCCTAAATCACTTCTTGATGTCTTACGATTTCTCGAACTCCCCCAAAATATGTACGTGCCACTACAAAAATCAGTTGTTCTTGACACTTGTTCTATTATACGACGATTTATGAATCCATCTTCACTTCCTCTACAAAGCTTCAATTCGGACACCCTTCACTTATCTATGCCACACGATACATCCACTATACGTTCTACACAACACACAGCACTACACACATTAGCGTCTAACTCAAATCACACATAACCAACCAAACACATTGTTACCTAGTTTCTTGGCTTAGGCCCGAACTAGGTTCATATATACCGGCCCACGTGGTCGAGCCTTAACTTTAAAGTTAAACGACAATAATAATAATAACTAATATTATAAACGCGAAAGATTGTGAGTATGGATGTACGTCTGTTACTCTTTCCGAATCCGCTGAATTAATATTGATGAAATGTGTCACAAATATTCCCTATACACCAGAATAACATATAGGCTATAGAAATCCTGTTAATTCTACAGGAATGGGATGAATTGAAGGATTGAACAGAAGAAGAAGGGAAGTTATATTTATTTATAAAAACTGGCTTCTACCCGCGACTTCGTTCGCGTGAACTGTTGTCATGTAATAGGTTGATAATAGATGGCGCTTTTCAATGTCATCCTATTCCTATAGAATTAATAACATTTCAATAGCCTATACATTATCCCGGTGTATAAGGAATAATTGTGCCAAATTTCATCAATATTGGTTCAGCGGATTCGCCGTGAAAGAGTAATAAACATAAATCCATAATCACAAACTTTCGCTTTTATAATATCACTAGATCGTAATACAGTCTTATGAGAACCATAAAAATTGTTATAGTGGATCAACCTTAAAAGCTAGACATACGCTGTTGCGGACTTTTATATAGAACTTTTAGAAGGGAACAATAACATGGTTTCATGGTTTTTAATAACTGTTACCGTTTATTCAGCGCACGCAAGGGAAGCTTTAAATTTTGCCGTTTTTGTACTTTTTTTATTGCTGTTCCTCACCTATTCATCTTAGCGTGATGTTATATAGCCTGAAATATTTTTTTTAATCGGTCCTGTAGTTCCTGAGATTAGCGCGTTCAACCAATGAAACAAATTCTTCAGCTTTATATATTAATATAGATATATTATAACAATTTGTTTTTTTTTCGAATTGACTGTATGCTGTTAGCTCTAACAGCTTTTACAGCGTCACCGGGCGAGTGCAGAAGCATCGCCGAAGCCGGGAAATGCGAAAAGTAGAGCGCAGAAGCTCTACTAGCGTCGGGGAATGTCGTCCTAAGGGTGCCTCCTGTGAGGCCGCGGACCACGGCTTAGGGCGACGTGTAGTGGAGGACTGAAGATATGAATTTGATTAGTCATTACGACGACGAACGGGTGGCAAGAAGCCACGACCAACCGACGTCAGAAATCTGGGACCTCGTATTCGCCGGTGAAGACTGTGTTTGCGATTGTTATTTGTTCGTCATATAGGACAGGGCTTCTTAAACTGTGGGTCGCGACCCCAGGGGGGCGAGACTACTGAAAGGGGCGTCGCAAAGATCTGATACTTTTCAATCATTATTGATACAACTACATGGCTGCAGCTGTCCTTTAAAGAACTTTTCTAACAAAGATTTATTGATATTTCTCCTCCTAAGTTCCTTCATTACCCCTTTTCATTAAATTTAATTAAATTGATTTTATTAAATTTATGATTAGTTTAGTTTACAACAATTATAAATAAAATTTTAAAATTAGTATACACACTACATACAAATATAAATACAAATAAAAATCATACAAAATACTATTAGTAGTTTTATTATAACTATTTTTTGAAAAAAGTGTCAATGCAAAACTGAAAACTGTTATTTATATTGTAATATAGTGCGATATTACATCTACATCTACGGTTAATATATATTTCATTATATGGAGGAGGGGGTCGTTTAAAATTTCCTAAGCTTGAAGGGGGTCGCTATATAAAAAAGTTTAAGAAGCCCTGATATAGGACGCTTTTTGAACGCCTATATTTTCGGTGATATTTAAATTCAAATTCAAAATATTCTTTATTCAAATAAACTTGTAAACAAGCGCTTTTGAATCGTCAACTCTACTGCTGGTTCGGAAAGCTGTTCCTACCGAGAATAGCCAGCAAGAAACTCGGCGGTTGCTCTTTTAAAAATATAATTCTTAATACTATTTACATTATGTAGTTACTCTCTTGTACGGGTTCAAAGAGAGCTATATACACACATTCTTATTATCTAAATAATCTTCAAGAGTATAGTAGGCTTTCTGTATCAGCCTCTTTTTAAAAGTGTTTTTAAACTGCTTTAATGGCAAAGCTGAAATTGAGGAATTTTATTATAGAATCTTATACCAAAACCTACAAACGACTTACGTACTTTTGCAAGGCGCAAAGCAGGAGCCGCAAGCTTATGTCGGCTCCTGCTTTGTCTATTGTATACATCACCTATCGTTTTTATAACAAAGTGTGACGATACTCACTGGTGTAGGCGCGTATTGCTGCGCTTCGCAGTACAAAGGGGTAAGTCCCGCCGCAGAGCACGCTGCGTGTAAATGCTCAGGGCTGAGCAGGCAGCTGGGACCTGATGAGCTTATCGAGCGAAGAATTTGACGTTGGACCCCAACTGTGTTGATTGTTGAAGCTTCTGACGTATTCAAACAGATGCAGTCTGGGGACGGAAAATATTATTTTACCTTATAGCAATACAACGTAAGGCGTAACAATATCGATAACCAATAAATACAAAAACCTAAGTTACTTATTTATTCACGTGAGTCTGTCTACTTGGTTGGGAGGAGGATATAAAATAGAATAAAGGCAAATTAAAGTAGAATAAAGGCAGGTGAATTATGAATGAGTGTGGATAAATATATTTTAACACAAATATTTCACGACGACGCCGTGTGGTAGCCGGCTGAATAGAATAGTACCACCGCCATTTCTTACCGAGGTGTCGTAAAAGGCGACTAAGGTAAGTCGACCCATCGTGTTTGAATCCGATTAAGTAGGAAAGACCACCCTCATTTCTTACCGAGGTATCGTAATATTACCGAAGTGTAGTAAAAGGCGAGTGGGGTTAGTTGACCCACCGAGTGGTATCCGGCAGAGTAGAATAGCCCATCCTCTTTCTTATCGAGGTGTCGTAAAAAATGACTAAGGTAAATTGACGTCAGGCAGGCAGCCAGTCGTAAAATACGTAGCCAAATCATGTGACAACATGTTTGTAACATGTTGTGCCGACCCCACTTAGAGTGGGATAAGGGCAGGAGGATGATGACAAATATATCACTTACTGTACTGAAGCGAGTTGGGATAAAAATGCTCCTCAAGTCTTGTCGCGTGCGAGTATGGCGATACCGATTGTGGATCGAGACGGAGGTCGAGTGTGGTGCAAGTACCGCGACTTATCTCAGGACATATGGCGGCACTCATGAACGCGTTGCTTTCCAGTTGGTATGTAGCTGAAATATGATATAAGTTAGTAAGTAGCGGCCTGTTACTATCCCACTGCTGGGCATAGGCCTCTTCTCTCCGTTATTGGAGAGAAGGATTGGAGCTAAGACCTACCACGCGGCTCCAATGCGGATTGGTAGGTTACACATATCTCCAGAATTCTCTAGAGATATGCAGGTTTCCTCACGATGTTTTCCTTCACCGAAAAGCGTGTGATAAATTGCAATTATCAATTAGACACATAAGTTTTTAATAGAAAAACTCATTGGTGTCTGCCCGGGTTTGAACCCATGATCGTCTCTAGAGATTCACACGGTCACACCGCTAGGCCATCACAGCTTAAATATGATGTATAGACAAAAAATATGGCTAAAATACAAAAGTGAAGAATACCTGATTAATCTTAATCTTAAATATTTAAATGAGTTAATCTTCTATGTATGTATATATATTTCTGAATCTTGGAAAGGGCTCTAACGATTTTCCTGAAATTCAGAATGTAGGAAGTTTTGGGGGGATAAATCGATCTAACTTTTTTTTTTTTTTTAATATATGGGACACTTACACACACGGTCGTCCGTCCCCAAAGTAAGTAACTTAATACTTGTGTTATGGGTGACAGACAACTGGTGAATATATACTTATATATTTTTTAAATACATACTTAAATACAAATATACACCCAGACTCGAAGACCAACAAATTCATTTATAAAAAATGTTTGCCCTCGACAGGAATCGAACCCGCGACCCGTGGAGCTGAAGGCAGGGTCACTACCCACTGCTCCAACGGGCCAGTCGAACTAGGCTTTATTTTTTTTAGGCTGCTTTTGGGCATTAAAAAAATACAAAAATTTAAATATATATACATAAAAGATTAACTCATTTAAATATTAAATATATATTTTTTTGGAATCCCGAAAACGGCTCCAAGGATTTTCGTGAAATCCAGTATGTAGGGGTTTTTACTTTTGTATCGTCAAATTACAATGAAGCTATGACTGGTTCAGAAAGCTAGTTCAATTTAACTAGTTTCATTAAAAAAAAATATAGTTATATCGCTGTTTCCAGGCACTAAAAAGTGCTACAATATTATTCGATAACAAAGGTTGTTTACACTGTCATTTGCAAAGTCAATTTGTGAACGGGCGGTTTGTATATAAAAATATAATCTCTAACCTAGAAGTATTTTCTATGTTTCAAATTATAATTATAATATAAAAAAAATTCATTGATTGACAAATATTTACGTAAGCATGGGAGGAGCTTTGCTTAGTTTTGCTGATATGGGATAGGATAAATAATTGTAATAAATCTGCTTATGTAATACTTGAACGGGCCCTATAACTTTACTGACCTGGCATCTGATCCTTGTACCATTGGTCTAGATCGAATAGCAACATGCCGTACTGAGTCACAGAGGCTGTTCTCTCTCCCCAACATTCCCATACCAATTGACATAAATTTACATTTGCTGTAAAAAAAATATATATTAATTGTTAATCATAATGCCGTGTGGTATCCGGCTGAGTAGAATAGACCACCCTAATTTCTTACCAATGTGTCGTAAAAGGCGACTAAGGTGAGTCGACCCGTCGTATGGTATCCGGCTAAGTAGAATAGCCTATCCTCATTTGTTACCAATGTGTCGTGAAAGGTAACTAAGGTGAGTTGACCCACCGTGTGGTATCCGGCTAAGTAGAATAAATCGTCCTCATTTCTTTCCGAGGTGTCGTAAAAGGCAACTAAGATAAGTTGATGAGTCATAGAATAAATAGCCAAAACATGACAGTGGGATAAGGGCAGTAGAATGATGATATTGTGAGTCGTAAATACCTATATCTGTACTTATTATAAAAGAAAGTCCCCAAAAGCTGTGTCTGTATGTGATTGATTTTCACAAAATCTACTGAATTGATTTTTGTACGGTTTTTACTAAAAGATAGTGCGATTCCTCCGAAAGATTAAGATTAATAATACAGTTCCAATTTATGCAAATTGTATAACAATTGTATGAAAATTGATTTAAAAAAAAACACTCGCCTGCTTGAATCTTTAATCGCGTGCGCCGCGTAAATCAGTAGAGATGTACTAGATAATTGTAGATCTACAAAAGTACTACAATAAAGTCCGTTACACCATGTCTCTATCTCGTATTGCTATCTCACAATAACTACTTTTAAGCTCTTATTCTGGACTATATTACACCCAAAAGAATAAGGCGTTACTTTACGCTAAAGTAATGTACTATAGAATTGTAGATGTAGAAAAGTAATACAAAAAGTCCGCAACAGCATGTCCCTATCTGTTATAATAACTACTTTTATGTTCAAAATTTCAATTCGGGAAAATTTTGTGACACTGTTTTCTACGCGGGAAAATAATAATAATTATAATTAATAAATACATTGTTGACTGACATCAGTTAATATAATAACTATTTTTTTTAATTTGAGTGTTTTATAACTGAAAAAAGGGATCTTCATACGCAAAACACTTAAGGAGGTTATCAATTTGGTTTAGTTTTGTTAGCTAGTGTTTTGGTTAGCTATCAATATTCAACATTACATTATCTTTACATTCTGTACATTTTCAGATGATAAGAGTTATATTAACTTACTATCCTCTCCTTCTTCTCCTAATGTTGAACTAACAGAATATGTATGACAAGATATGCAACGGCCACCGATGAATTGTGATACATCTTCTATCGCACACAGCTCTATTTGGAACCGTATGGTAGCTGTTAAGAAATCCTGAAAAAAACATTTATATTTAAAAAAAAACAATGTTTTCATTAATCTTTCTTTAACACCATCTATATGATATTCTGCCATCCAAAATCCCTCGTCCGTTAAATGAATGTTTGTTAACGTCTGTAACTAAATACAGACATTAACAAACATTCAACATTGTAATTGTAAGTCCCTATTGTAATTTTATCCCATTTTTAACATATTGGTCATATGTGGAGTTTAACTATTGTGAATAAAGATAAGCAAATCATTTTATTCAAATTCTTCTTTATTTATAAATGCACTTGAAACATCAAATTTACTGCTGCTTCGAACAGCTGTTGTTGAAAGCAGCAAAAAACTCTTTGGTTGCTCTTTTCAAAATATAATTCTTTTGACTAGTTACATATAGTAATTACTGTCTGTACTGTCTTGTACAGGGTTGAAGCGTTGCTATATCCAATTCTTATCAAGTAATCCTCAATAGACAAAAGTCTTGGAACAGTGCGTGTTGTCAGTGATGACATACGGATCAGAAACGTGGTTGATGCCTATGGGCCTCATAAGAAAGCTCAGAGTCGCTCAGCGGGCGATGGAGCGAGCTATGCTCGGAGTTTCTCTACGTGATCAAATCAGAAATGAGGAGATCCGTAGAAGAAGCAGAGTCACCGACATAGCTCAGAGTGTCGCTAAGCTGAAGTGGCGATTGGGCGGGGAAACGATGGGCGTTGGGGTCTCAAGGTGCTGGAATGGCGACCCCGCACCGGAAAACGCAGTGTTGGAAGTAGGCTTGGGTATGATTGCTATATAAGAATCATATTCGTTCCACGATATGATCGATTTTAATCACGTGATCATACCTGCTACTGCTAATGCTATTGGAATACAAACAAATGTATTCTTTATGTCGTATGCAGTGTATAGGACATAAAGACTACATTTCTTTGCATAAGACATGCTAATGCTGCTAATGCTATTGGAGTACAAACAAATGTATTCTTTATGTCGTATGCAGTGTATAGGACATAAAGACTACATTTGCTCGTATAAGCAATCATTTAGTCCATTAACGTAAATAATATAATAGCGGATAGCGTTTTTGCTAATCAATAATAATTTTTCCCAGTAATATTGATTAGCAAAAACGCTATCCGCTAGTATATTATTCAGCTATTCGCTATAATATTATTACTTGATAAAGCGATTGCTATTACAAACAAATGTATTTTTTAAATAATATTCAATACGGTCGATATTTCTAGGATATAGTTTCAGTTGGAATAACGTAAAAGTGCTTTCTTCTCCGTAAATAAATTTAAATCTTCCCGAATTATCGACCGTATTATATGAGATATAAGAATTACATTTGTTTGTATTAACAATAATTTTGCTCAATATCAGTGAGTTAGTCTCAGTATTAATTTATTATTTTACTTTTTCATAGAATACCTATCCATAATTTTGTATAGCAGTATAGCAGTTACTCTAAAACTCATTAGCAGATGAAGCTATATGAAAAGTTTTTCATATCATGATCATTAAGTGATTGGTGATTCTGTCCATGCCTAGTTGGAAGACCCCCCACGAGATGGACTGACGACCTCAAAAAGGTCGCGGGGCGCCGCTAGTTCCAAGCGGCACAAGATCGTGTGTGTTAAAGATCCCATGAAGAGACCGTTGTCCGTTCTGACAGCTCCATTATTCATTATTTAACAGTCTTAAGTATTTATATTTGATTTTAAACACATAATAAGAAAATTTGTGATTATGGCACTCTTAGAATATTTTTCAATATGAGTAGAAAATATAATCTAACCTGATATAAAGATTTAGTCTCTGTTATCATTCTTTTTCCCCGATATGTCATAGAATACAACACAGCCAATGGAAACTCCTCCTCCTCAAATCTGTCTATTACAGAGAAAACAACCCAAAGATAGCAAAATGCTCTAGGGTCGTCGCATGGCTCCTGAAATGAAAAAAAAAATTATAACCGGCTGCGAAGAATACACCCTCATTTGTTACCGAGTTGTCGTAAAAGGCCACTAAGATAAGTTGAGCTGCTGTGTGGTATTCGGTTGAGTAGAATAAACCACCCACATCTCTTACCGTGTCGTGAAAAACGACTAAAGTAAGTTGCAGTCAGACGGCCGGTCGTAAAATACATAGCCAAATCATGTGACAACATGTTTGTGACCACCTCACTAAGTGGAATGGACCTTATGGCTACTTAAACCAATATCTTTCCACTTTCGTATATTCAGGATTGAATTTTTAATTGCTGGCTGGTGATATCTGGTACATCAATTCTTTGTATAATTATTATGAAACAAAGTCAATAAAACTTGATGTCTGTATCGATTTTCTCAAAATCTACTGAACGGATTTTTGTATGGTTTTTAGCAAAAGATAGTGCTATTCTTCAGGAAGGTTTAGGTTAATAATACATTAAGGTTTTACGTTAACTATATTAAAGAAGTCGCGCGATTGTTAAAAAAAAACTCGCCTGCTGGGATGTTTATTCGCGTGCGCCGCGTAAACTAGCAGAGATACACTAATTAATTTAGAGATAACTAAGTTAATGTACTAGAGAATTGTAGATCTACAGAAATTAGCGATAGCATGTCTCTATCTCTTATGATCACAATGACTATTTTAAAATGATACTTATATATAGATAGGTTTTAAAATAGACATTTATGAAGGTTATGAATAAGACATCACAATTTTTATTCACAAATAATAATACAAAATGTACCTGAAATCCAAAATGAGTAACTGGTAAACATTCAACGTTGACTTGTGAAGTGAATTCAAGTTCTAAATTCTGCATATTCCAAATCTGAAATGCTCCAAAGTTAAAGCCCACAGCTAAACTATCTAACTGTGGTATGTATTGAAGTACAGTCACTCGTATATGATTCTGATTTGCTTTCATTCTGACTGAGCCATCAGGATTACGGAATATGAATTGACGTTCAAGAAATGAGTCTTCGTTTAAGACTAGACCTATATGATTATCATTTTCAACAGCCAAGTCCCTTTGGCTTTCTATCTTGTGTAATGATTTTAGAGGCAGGAATATAAGATGGTAAGCATTTTCCTCTTTACAGGCAAGATCTTCATTACCCTGTGATATATTTGTCAAGGCTAGAAAAAGAAAAAGCTGTTATTTGAATAACCTTACTAAAAATAATAATGATAATAATAATTAATAAAAATAAACTTATTTAAAAATGTAATATAACATTAATTTAAAAATTATAAGTGACAACTTAATATAAAAAAAAAAAATTAATATAGAGAGAAAATACTTTACTGTATGCCATAATAATGTGCGTAGTCACAATAAAAAAAGTATTGGCACAATAGACTGTTTTATCCATAAAATCAATTTCTTCTATTAGCAGTTTGTTTGTTTGTTTGTTTCTCTCTTTATTACATTAATTAATATAAAATTTAAAAAAATAAACATCATGAAGGAATTATAAAATTACCTTGTATCAAGCTAGATCTATTGAGATCTACTACAAATATCTCCCCCTGACATGTACCAGCCATGAGCAGGCCATCAAAACACACAAGAGGCCCATTAGATACCTCGTCACACACAGCTAATTCCGTGATAACTACATCGGTTTTAATACAACGGAGGAGTTGTGATCCGTTAATGTGAAAAATGCAAATAAGTCCTGCTGTCCCATCACAATCCAGACTGATGATTAGCTGTTGGGAATTATCAGTGAGCGGTTTGGGCAATTCAATAACACTTGTGACGTTAATGCAGCTACTGGAAAATAAAATGTATTATACACTTATTTTGTAAAGTAAATAGCAATTTATTTTATTAGGCAAACTTGGGTTGGGATAATTCTGTAATACCTATCATTATGGTGCATTTAGAGCTAAAATTTTTGAGTATTTCATTGTTTCAGCTTTGCCATTACAGCAGTTTGAAAACACTGTTAAGAGGCTGATACAGAGAGCCTACTATACTCTTGAAGATTATTTAGAAAATAAGAATCTGTGGATATAGCTCTCTTTGAACCTGTACAAGACAGTAATGACTTAATGTAGATAGTATTATATATTAAATTTTTAAAAGAGCAACCACCGAGTTTATTGGTGGCTCTTCTCGATAGGAACAGCTTTCCGAACCAGCAGTAGAGTCAACGATTCAAAAGCACTTGTTTACAAGTTTATTTGAATAAAGAATATTATGAATTTGAATTTTGTTGACTATCAGGAGCTTTGATATTGGTTGCAACTAAAATTTATCTATATAATATATATCTACCAACTTAACTCTTTGAAATTTTTTTGCATTGAATTCCCTTGTGCAGCAAAAAAGAATGGTAGCTTTACTCAAAATGTATAAAGCTAATGTGGTTATATGTTATTTATATTAAGTTATATTCCATTATCTGATGCGACAAATTTTTTTATGCAATTGTAAAACAAGAAATCAATATTTGTCAATATTTGTTTTATATTAATATACCTGACGCCATTTCCAAACGTTGTCGCCGCTACTTTTAAGCCACTTCTCAAATCAACAACACAAAATTTAGGGCCTAATGCAAGCCACCCATACTTGGTATCCCTAAGAATTCCACCCAAAGGTAATGTTTTATCTGCAAAATAAAACACGACATATTTCCAATCTTTTTTTAACATCAATAATTTATTACCGAGAATGTTAGAATATTGTGTACCTGAATAATCTTCGGTTGGTTGCAAGAAATTAAACACCGCAGGGGCAAGACTTGTAGTTTTAATAATAGAAAATACGCTCTCTTGTAACTTTTGCATCGTTTTACGAAATTTTAAATGATTAACATTTATATTATTTTTAAGAGGGTATGTTAGTTTCGAAGAGGTTACAGTATTCCTAATTGAGTTCCATAATTTATATTCTCTCAACACTCAAAGTGCAAAATTTCTATTAATATTAAAGCAATACAGTAATAAAATAATTAATTTCCATAACAATTACAATAACTTCACAATGTCGGCAAATAGAAGAATCAGTAAATTTAATTTTGACAATCGTTCCCGTAGATTTATTGACGATTTGACTTATATTTTCAGTTTTACATCTGTATTCACATAGGTATAATTTAGTCGTCTATGGGTTATAATATACATATAGTTAGTAATCTATGATATACATAAGCTGTAGTATTTTATAGTAATCTATGAGCTGTAGTATGCTCTATCGATTAATAATTAATCATTTTTTCCCCTTTAAAATAAAGCGATTTAAAAAAATCTATTATTTTGATACGAAATAATCGATTTTTTCTGTCTTGAAAAGTTGCCTTTTTTAATATTAATAATTAATTACAATAAAGGCTAATTAAAGTGGTCAACTACCAAGAAATAATAACAGATGCGCTGTTTGTGAAATTGGATTAAAATGTGTCGTTTGGCTACATTGGTTTAATCCAACAGTGTATATTTAATCTTAATAAACAAAAATAAGAAAAAAGTAAAAAAGAAAAAGTGAATACTTAATATTAAATTTGATTAAAAAAAGAATTGTTTTGCACAGTTGAAGCTAATATACCGGGTCAATATATAAAATAAAAGCTTCAGTATATAATTCAGAGTATTGTAACACTTTAGTAATTATCGCTATTGTATATTAGCTTGTATTATATGCTTATAAAGACAAATTTTGTAACTATGGTCTATTCTTTGTCTATTGTCAACAATTATCGTGGACAAAATAAGGGTACCTTCGATAAGGGTTTAGAGTTTAGACAGGATAATGAAATAATAAAATCAATAACAACTGTCACATAAATTTATTATTATTTAATAATTGTTTTCTTTATGTATGTTGCTGTATTAAATTTATTTAGAACGTACATTATATTAACAAGAAATAACATCATACTTTTACTTATAGAAAAATAAAATATTTTCGTTATTCGTATGTGAAATGTCTTTATTATATACACATTTTAATGTAAATATATAAAATTGATATTACTAACATATAGAAACTATTATTAATTTCGTTATATATATATATATATATATATATATATATATATATATATATATATATATATATATATATATGTATTGGAATCCAAGATATTTTTCTAGTTTCATATATCTAGATCTGTTTTTTTTCGAACAGAATCTATAAATTTGAAAATATGAATTTTTATTACATTTTTAAAGTTCTACATGTAAACCATTTAATTCAAAAATTAACGACAGTTCAAGTGCATAAAACATAAATACGATCATTATATATGTACTTAATTAATATTGAGCAAAATTATTTCTTATTTTTACGACTAAATTGTGTCACAGAGACATTTACAACGTTTCTATTAGTTTCCTTGGTATGAGGGCTTATTTTTATTTGTCCTTGAACTATATTTAGCATAGACGTATAGGGACTGTCTGATTGTTGGTTTTCATTTTGTGAATTACCGTCTAATTTTGGATGTTTCTTTGATTCAGTTCTCACACTTTCATAGACTGAATTCTTCATAGAAATGTATTGATTTTCTTTTTCATGATTCTTACTGCCAGGGCTAAATCCATTTTGTGTAATAACGGGATCATTAGCTTTTGACGGCGGTATATTGGTATTTTCTGTTTCATTTACAATCTCATTTGTATTTGTGTTGCTTTCAAGAGAACTATTTCGTGTCACCTGTACACTATTTGATTTAGACGAATTACCTAGAGAATGAAGTGTGGAAGTACTACCTCTTGCGCTTTCCAATTCTTTAGAAAATACTTCTTCACTTTTTTGAAACCTCTGAGCATGGGCCGATAAGGTGCTGACAGAAGGTGTCTTCTGCTGAAGAGATGTAGCACTGAGTGATCTACTTGGCGAGCTATTAGACATTCTATCTACCTGTAATAAACGTTTGTTTTCTGTTCTATCTGTTGCAGTTTTTGCTGTAGTTTCCATAGATCCGTAAGCGCTATCTTTAGTAGAGCTATGCGACGTGGCTTCATCTTTAACGCCGTATCTTCTAATCACATTCGCAGGTGCCACTGGTTCAATATTTTGGACATCGTAGGAAAGAGGTTTTTTGTCTGCTGCGCGACTAACGCCATCAATAATTTCGCCTGTCCTCGGGTTTATATGTTTTTCAGTGTCGTAACGAAGGGTTACCTTCGTATGACTTTCATCTATAGGGTGAGGTCGTGATCTATCTTCTAACTCTACATCGCTATCATCATATGCACTTTTCTCACACGCACTTTCCTCCTGTAATTATATAATATTTTAATATGAAACTTAAAATATGCTGATTATATCTATAATGCTCAGGGCTTTACATATTTTACATGTATTAAAAAAATACTAACAGGCCATTACGGCCTGTTATAAACTGTTTAGTAGTTTGTTTGGTTGTTGTGGACTTCTCTATTGTGGAACTAAATCAAAGTAACGCAGTAATGTAAGGTGGACATATATTTATTACGATACGTCTTCCATGTTTGCGTATTTATATTTAATACTGATCTAATACTGATATTGGAAATACGCTGACGTCGCGGTACATTAACCCACTGCTGGGTATAGGCCTTCTCTATCCGTTCTTTTGGAGAAAGGGATTGGAGCTAAGACCTACCACGCTGCTTCAATGCGGATCGGTAGGTTAGGTAGGTTATGATTATAGTATCCCTAGAATTCTCTAGAGATATACAGATTAACTCCCAGATTTCCTTCACCGACATCCTTAGACATATAAGTTTAAATAGAAAACTCATTGGTACCTGCCCAGAGTTTGAACTCATGACTTTCTCGAAAGAGACGCACGGTGTCACCGCTGGGCTGTTACATGTATTATTGGAGACAAATTCAGGTGTTTTTTAAATTTATCAAATGCAGACCTCTTCATCCGCTTCTTCGATTACACTGTTTTGAATCCATTCTCTTATCCTTTGTTTTTTTGCTTGACGATCAACTGTTGTTTCAATGCCATTGTCTCTAAAATGTTTTAGTAGTATATTTTTTTCGTTAGGATCGCTATGAAAACTATACATTGATGGACATAGTTCGTCTATATCTCCTCCCGCTAAAACAAAAACATTTTAGATATAATCTGCAAGTATAAATATAAGTAGTGGATATATGACTAGAGAGTGCCCAAAAAAGATGGATGGCTTGTGTGAAGAATGATATGCATTAAAAAGGAATTATAGAGGAGAATGGAAGATGAAGAAATATTATGTCAACCCTACTTATAGTGGGATAAGGGTAAGAAAATAATGATATATTTGTAAGTAGTTATAGATATTCTTTTAATATACCTACGTATAAAATATATGGTATACGGCTGAGTAGAATAAACCACCCTCATTTCTTACCGATGTGTCATAAAAGGCGACTAAGGCAAGTTGACCCACTGTGTAGTATTCGTAAAGTTCTCTTTCTTACTGAGGAGTCGTAAAATACGACTAAGGTAAGTTGATGTCAGGCGGCCGGTCGTAAAAAACGTAGCAAAATCATATGACAACATGTTTATCTAACCCCACTTAGATTGGGGTAAGGGCCGGAGTATGATGAAGATGATGTATAAAATGTCTTACCAACTCGATCTGTATATCCTTTGGCCATCCAGCGATCATCATAATACCGAGATAATTCATTAAAATTTGTGACTCTCTTTTCTATTTTTGGCTCAATAAATTTTTTGAACATCTTTTGTGCCTTTGAAGACACCATTTTCCATAATTTTGGTTGCCTCTTTAAAGGATTAGCACTATTGTACCAGTTGAAGTAGCTTAAAATAAAAATATTGTTTAGTACATTTGATGTCGATTATATGTTTTGGTTATCATCGTGGGTTCATGGAATGTTCTCGATTTAACTGGGCTTAAAGCCGTAGTCCGGCTTCATAGGCCCCTTTGGACGACGTTCCCCGACGCTAGTAGAGCTTCTGCGCTCAACTCTCCGCATTTCGCAACCTCGACGATGCTTCTGCGCTCGCCCGTCCCGCCCGGTGACGATGTAAAAGCCGTTAGGGCTAACAGCATACAATCAATTCGAAGAAAAACTTTTTTTTTCTTACAAAGGAATTTTGCGTTAAATTTAGTGAGCTTAAACAAATGGCAAGATGGTGCCTTTCATAGTGTATTGTCAAAAGCTGATTCGAAGGAAGCATGCAATTTAAACTCTTCTAGATGAGCTCTTTAGAATAGTTTATTAGATTAGTTTGATTATATAAGTTGTAGGGTATAATAGACTGGCATACACATGTAGTGTAAAAGCCCATTAATTACAAAATAAAAAAAATGTTTGGTTATAAATTTTAAAGTAATGGTCCGATAATTTACAGCGGAAACAGTATCAATAAAAGTAAGCGTTCACCCGCATTTTTAGAAATCTCATTAAATTAAGCAGTTAATGTTCTTTTTTATATGTATGTATTCTTTTTCTGTTATAATTTGAGTATTTATCGATATGTTTTTAAAATCTACTAAAAATCAATAATAGAACTGATACAACCAAGCACGTAGTAGTAACTAACATCTGGTGAAAATTATAATTATCCTCACCTTAAATATCTTGGATCATCGAAAGCGGCTTTCTGCCAGGGCAAACAACCTGTGAGGCAAATAAATATAACGATACCGAATTGCCATATATCATGCGTTATTAGCGCTCTGGAACAAAAAAATAAACAGTTGAATGAGTAATGGCTTCAATTACTCAAACTGTAAATTATTTCTGAGCATAATCTGTGAGATATTGGAAACATCTTACAGACGGAAGCTATTATAAAGTATGTTTTAATACATTGCACGTGGTCTCTGACTATAGGCTTAATAAGAAGACTCAGAGTCGTTCAACGGGCAATGGAGCGAGATTTGCTCGGAATATCTCTACTTGATCAAATCAGGAGATTTTGTAGGTCAGCAATATAGCTCAGCGTGTTACGATGCTGAAGTGGCTTTGTGCGGCGCACATAGTCCGGGAATCCGATGGGCGTTGGGGTATCCAGGTGTTGGAATGGCGACTTCACATCGAAAAACGTAGCATCGGTAGGTACCCCTACGAGACGAAATCAAATCAGAAATGAAGAGATTATACATAATTATAAAAAGATTGGCGATGTATATAATAGACAAAGTAGGAACCGACATAAGCTTGCGGCTCCTGCTTTGCGCTTTGCAAAAGTACGTAAGTCGTTTGTGGGTTTGGGTATAAGATTCTATAATAAAATTCCACAATCAATTTTAGCTTTGCACACAGCAGTTTAAAAGCACTATTAATAAAAGGCTAATACAGAAAACCTACTATACTCTGAGGACTTCATGGATGTTAAAAATGCGTGGACGTAGCTACTCTTCGACCCTGTACAAGACAGTAATAACTAATGTAACTAGTAATAAGAATTATATTTTTAATAGAGCAACCGCCGAGTATCTTGCTGGCTTTTTTCGGTAGGAACAGCTTTCCGAGCTAGCAGTAGAGTTGACGATTCAAAAGCACTTGTTTACAAGTTTATTTGAATAAAGAATATTTTGAATTTGATTCGTAGAAGGACCAAAGTCACCGAAATAGTTAAGCGTGTCGCGAAGTGTAAGTGGTGAAAGGGCTTACGGCCGTTCCCAATATTCGATCTATCGCCAATTTTGGCTTACCGGAGTAAGAAAAGTCAAGGTATCGCGTCCCAATATTCTATCAACGATCAGAGAATCCTATCGTCCGATGCTGTCTGTCGACGGGAGGACCGCGGATCGCCCTCTCTATGAAAATAGCGACATATCTCGTCCCAATAACGTTTTGAACGCTGTCTGTGTCAAATGACATTAGTAAAGATAAGGTATATCGTCTATCGGTCATTTAGCAGCGATAAAAGTGTAGATAGCACAAGTTTTCTTTTTCTTTTCGATGTTTTTGATTTAAAATTATAATTATAAATACCACCTACCTACCGAAAAGACACTTCCGGACCGATAGAGACAGTATTTCCGATGAATTACCCCAAAAGGCTGAATCATCAAATAAATGAATTCAAAATTAAAAAATATCAAAAGTGACCTCCACACGGTACGTAGCTACTTAACTATATGAAATTCTATGGTTTTTGTACGTAAATTAAATAAAATATAATTAATAAGGCATGGTTTTTTTTCAGAAACACTGGTATATCCTGCGTCAGGATTTACTAACATTGAGATTTTATGTTTTGAGCACAATGCCAGTGTCAGTAACTGACTACATGGTGGTCTCCAAATCATCAGCTAGCCGAAAAATAGCTTATTTTTTTGGTTGGAATAACAATGCAAGTATATCCTGCGCACGTATATGTGTGTAGTAATACACTGCAAGATTTCTATAACATTTGTCAATTTGCCCGCGTTTAAGAAGCAATTGATGCTACACATATTCTAATGCAATCCCCAAGCAAGATGTAATATATAAATGAGCTAAGTAGTAGAAAAGGTAAATCGTAATTAAAATTTGTAATTATTAATTAATTAATTGATTCAAATATTGGTGAAGACTTCAGAATAGAGCTATTTTTCTGTTGATATTCAATCTGGTTGTGATGCACAATAGTGATTCATGAATGTTGTAGCACGTTGGCCTGGATTGACTATCTAACCATTTTTATTAATTCAACATTGAGAAGTAAATCTCTTCATGCATAATTAAAGGCATTTTTATATGTATAGTGTAAGTTTTTGTTGTTGCTTATTGTCCCCTATATTTACAATCATTAGCCATGAGCTATTTATGTTATAATAAAAAAATGTTAATCATTAATTGTTCCATATTTATTTTTATTTAAATTTAACAAATTTCCTGCTGAATATGAAAGTGAGACAGTGCATATCCCCATGCAAGCCCTATTAACTGTCTCCAGTGTTGGATCCAATTTCATAAAGTCAGTGAAAATACAATGATAATTATACTTTACTGTAACAGATATAGCATAGACATAAGACTGCTGAATCCAAGTCAAAGTTTTTCTCCAATGTTAAGAGACCTCAAAATCCATTATCTCAAGGCTCAGTTAAATTAAAATAATCATGTACCTAACTTATGTATATATAACACCTGCTTATGTATAATACAGATTTATGGACTATGTACACCATCATTACTAATGATAGTTTTACAGTAAATAAAATTATGTTAAAATGGAGAACCTTATTATTTTTCTGTTTTGTTCCCTAAGAACATGAACATTCAAATACAAAGAATTTATTCATTATTAATTGCTTTACTTGTTACAGGTGCTTTGGAGCTAAGAAGCATATATTTCCAGTTATTTTACTAAAAATTAGACTTAATTTACAGTCTATACAGGTTGTATGCATAGATGTACAAACAGAAGTGTAATTATGAACCTAATGATGAAGCAGATAACATCATAGATTAAACAAGAATGATGACATCTTTTTTTATTATTGATTACTAATATATTTAATGGTATAAAATATTTAATAATATTATTGACATTTATTGTGACAATATTTCATTAATAATGTTATTCTTTACCTGATTTAAAATATTTTTTTACCATAACTTTTTCATTATTATCATTTAATCTTTATAAAAGATCTGAGTGACTTCACTAGATGGGGATAGAAAAAAAATCAGGTTAACTAGGGTAACATGACCTATTGCTGGCACCCCCCCAATTTATTGGCACTTTAAACTTTTCTTTAAAAATTAAGAATACTATTTAATAATCTTTGTTCCGCCGAGAAAAAAAACAATCCTTGGTTTTGTATCTTTAATAATTGGAAAGACTGAATAGTGAAATATTTAAAAAGGCTGTTAAACTTTCAAACTAATTTCAGTTACAACAAGTTTTCTGTTACGCCACCTAGTTCTTATCATTTTGTTAAGGAAGGTGCTCCTTGATTCACTTATTTTAATGATAAACTAGTGCGATTATCCATGATTCTTTGTATGTTTATAGATCAGTACAACCTAAACTAAGTATTTTTGTTAGTATTTTGCAGTTTAGACTGTGAGTTTTTAATTTATTGCCATGACAATAATTGGTATGATAATAAAACTGATTTCCAATTTATTGGCACAGTGCCAATAAATTGGTTTCAGTTACAACTACTTTAATTGCTTTTGAACCTTATTTTTATTACTATAAAGTATTTTATTTGGACATATTTATGGAAATCAGCGTGTTTTCTATAAGATTTCCAAAAGTTGGCCCCATGTTAGTAATGTAATAACAACTGTTAATAGTAATGCTAATAATTGGTAATAACATGCCAATAATTGGTTTTGTATATTAAAAATGCCTATAAAACCAATTAAGAAAAAAGCTGAGGGACAAGTGCAACGACGAAAACAATATTCTGAAGAAAACATTCAAAATGGTGAACACCTGTCAACAATGAATGTCAATTACATTGAAGAAACATGTCAATATAAATGTCATGTCAAAATAAAAATACACTGAAGAAACATGTCAAAACCAAACACTGTTATGATGCAACCGAACTCTTGTACAATTAATACAAAAAGAATTGAAACAAAACAGAGAATAGACATTGATACTTCAGGAACATATAGAAGAAATGATAGGCCAAAAGGTCATAACATAAATACAGATAGTGAACCACTCGTAGATTATAAATCAGAAAATAAATAACAATAAGAAGATCTTCTAAGGAACTTCTAACAGAAGAAATTGAATTTTTTTAATCTGAAATGGAAGAATAAAAGTATAGTTAGGTACTTGATTAACTGATTAAGGCCTCTAGAGCGTTTACCGTCAACCTTTCCTGTGTCAAGAAGTTGCTCCAGGTTACCACCTTCCTTCCGGGCGATATGGCCGAAAAACTCTAGCACTCTTTTTAGACATATGGTGGAGAGTCTGGTCTTAATATTTAATTGCTTCAAAATAGACACGTTAGTTCGGTAAGCAGTCCACGAAATCCGTGGCATTTTCCGCCAGCACCACATTTCAAACGCGTCTATTCGGTCACGATCAGCCTTCTTCAGGGTCCATGTTTCCGACCCGTAGGTGAAAATCGAGAAAACCAAGGATTCTACAAGTCTCACTTTAGTTTTCCGTGAGATGTTACGATCTCTCCATATGCGATGTAACTGTGCCATTGCGGTCTTGGCCATGCCTATGCGCCTTCTAATTTCTATCTCACAAGACCCTGTGTTACTGATGTTGAAGTTGAAGACTGAGTTACTCAGGTGTAAACGCAATTAATATGATTAATGGTTAAATTAAACCAAATGCCAAAAATATGTTTCATTGATTTCTATTATTGTCACCGGTATGCCAATAATTGGTTGAATACGTGCCAATAATATGACGAAAGGTGTCAATAAATGGTGTATGGGTCTATTTTGGAAAAAACGTGTTTAATTTTTTTAATATGCTTAAAAATGCTTCTAGAAATATATTCTATACAATGCATACAATATATTAATTAATCTGAACGCATGATCAAAACTTTGTAAAAAGAAAAAAAGACATTTAAATCATGTTTTTTGTATCCTATTGCTTAAAGTGCCAATAATTGGGTAGTTTACCCTATGTTTTCTTCCACCAAAATATGTTTGATAAATTTTAAACTTAGGTAATAGATAAATACTGTTTTTTGTAATAAACTCATTGTGTGAATCAACCTTGGATGTAAACCGATGAGCCTCTGGTAAGTCAGGTTTTCCTGGATGGCGGTTTTTATGTAATAAATAAAAATATGTATTGAAATAAAAAATATTTTATTTCTATAACCTTTTATATATAGATTAAACAGTTCAATGTTTAGACTACTTTAATATTATAAGATTAATATTATATAATAAAATCATTATCCCTAATTAAGTTTAGCTGTGCTATTTTTACAGAAGTTAAAAAAACTATAAATGATTTTTAGAAGCAGGCGTTACTCTGAAATCCATAATATATTGCCTGCTTTATACACTTAGCATAACATATATTCTCTTTAACAAACGCGGATTACAGCAAAATAATTCTATTGTATTAACTTCTGAAAAACCAAAAAAATTAAAAGGAGAGGAGACAAAAATTCAATTTGAAGGAGGCTGCGCCATTAAACAGTTATTTGTAGCTACAGACATGTAAACATGAAGTTAATATATATATAATTTGAACATAAGTAATGAAAATACTTTTATTTTGCTATAATACGCGATAAATAACATATATGTAGTGTACTAAACTTTTTAATTACGTCACTTTAATACTAAGCGTGTGATATTTTTTATTATTCTCGTAAAATTAACAATAAATCAGATATTAAAGATATAGTCTGCCAGCATAGCTTACAGTCTCCTGCATAAATAAAAGAATATTCTGGAATAACGCCTTAAAAATGAGCATAGCAATCAATAAAATTGCGTATTGTTATAAAGTTATATTAGGGCTGCATGTTTAATCTCAAATCTTTACTAAGTTATTTTATAACAAAGTCTACAAAATCTGTCTGTTTGTATGTGATCGACTTCCCTAAATCTAATGAAAGGATTTTTGTAGTGTTTTTATTTAAAGGTAGTGCAATTCTTCCGGAAGTTATAGTAGTGCATTACAATTTTATGTAGGTATATTGAAGACATCGCATTTGCATGAACCGCGTAAAGCAACTGAGAAACAACCGATTTATAGATCTTCAAAAATACTGCAAAAAATCCGCAACAGCATGTCTCTATCTCTTATGGTTCTCAATATGTACTTTTTATATGTTTAAAACTTCAATTAAATACACTGATTTCGACACGGGCGAAGCCGCATGCACAGTAAGTCTTACGTATAAAAATGAATGTTTGTCTGTATGTCCTTTATTGACTCTGAAACGGCTGCAGCAATTCTAATGAAATTTTCAGACAACCTTTAGAAAGACCCAACAGATGAACCTTTTTCTGTTTCAAAGGGAATTCGAAACCAGACTAAGCCACAGCAACGCTTGGACAAACTTGAATTTTATGACATGTGGGAAAAAAACGATCTAGCTATATTTTATTTAGAAAAATGACATTTTATTCCTGTTTTCAGGCATTGTAAAAACTTCTAAAATAAAAATAGATTTCAAAGCTTCTATTTCCTATTATTTGTAAATTTGTTATAGCGTAATGGTATATGGGCGGACTATATGCGGATATATGAAAATACCCGGGTTCAAGTCCCACCTGTACCGGTCTATTTTTTAATTGCATTTTTTTTTAATAAAATTACAGAGCAAGGCTGTCATCCAAGTACTACCTTTAATATTTAAATGAGTTAATCTTGTATGTACGTATAATCTTTTTTTTTAATCTCGAAAAATGCTCCATTGATTTTCATGAAATTCAGCATGATTTAGGGGGGAAAATTGTGAAGCCTAGGTTTCATTTTGAAAAATGTCGTTTTATGCCTGTTCTCGGGCACTGAGACTTTGTATAATGGATGGAAAAAGGGAAATAAGTATGGATCAAAATTGATTTTAAATTTCTTGTATTTCTTTTCTATTTATAATTCTAATTTTCTTTTCTTTAATTCTAAAACTTAATATTACAAACATTAAAATAATATTTCATAATCTTGCTATAATATTCTGCTGTCTTCGTTTTTTCTTTTCTGGGATGACATATCAGCAGGAATGTGACCTTTTAGCTTTCCTAAAAATAAAAAAATTTAAAGTTCATAACTTGTTTATTAACTTAAGTATCATAATTCACTCTGTAAAGGCGAATCAGATGGTTTCTATTAAAAATTCATACTTCAAATTTATCTTTACTCAAAAAGAAATGCTGATATAATCCTGAAATAGTCCTGCACTTCCTCATTCAATAATACCATATTCCACCTTTACCAATATTAATTGTAACATTAACTGTACTTAAATAAATAAATGTAAAATAGACTTTATATTACTTAGATTTTTATATAATCTCTACATATTGGCTTGTATTATGCCTTGACATTGACTTGATCACATAATAAAAATATTTTTTATGTTGTATTGTTCATAGAGAAACAAACTTCTTAACTATTTAAGATTTTCAGAATTAAAATGAAATTTTGTCTATTGTATAGTGCATTATTTCAAGTATCTCATTACTTTTTAATAAATATTTTATTTCAACAAAAAATATTGATTATTTGAAGTCAAAATTAATAATAAATTAAAAAAAACAACCTTTACCTGATAAAAAGTAATTTAAAAAGGCAGTTGTATTGTTGTAAGATTGTGTTATACAAAAGTAATAAAATGTAAACTTATGTACACCTTTGCTTATTGCAAAAATAATTTTCTGGGATAAATCTGCCTGGGGTGTATTAAGTAGGTAATGATAAAGCATGCAGTTTCAGAACAGGTGTGTTTAAACAGGCCTAGCAAAAAGGTGCATGGGAACTTCATTTTCACCAAAGTTGTTCCTCTACTGCAAACTCTTCTACCACAGCATCATCACCATAGAGTGCTGTAAATCCAGCACAAGTCAGACCTAATATGACTGCTACTCTATCCAAAGCATCATCTGGTGGAATGTACTCTTGTTTCTCACCTTCAGTCTGAAAAAATATTAATTATAAACTAACTTAGCTTTGTAATATACTACCCACATTGTTATGATACTTTTTATATAATGTGTACTTTTTATTTATTTATAGATTAACCAAATTCACACTTGACATTAAAATTATGCATTGAACAACTTAAAATAAGTAGTATTTAATTTTAGGTGATAATAACTTTCAAATTAAGTTACAACAACTGAGAGATACAATTTAACTAATTTTATGTTATGGTTAAAATTACAAAGTCAAAGCAGGAATATATTATATAAGTATCAAATCTATACTAGACCAGTCTACAGAAAAATTTAAATTAGGTATAACAGATATGCTTATACATATACATATTATGTTAGAAATTGAAGATTATTTGGATAATAAAAATGCCACGATTTGAAAATCCTTTCAGCTTCACACAAGATTGCGGTTTGATAATGTAAAAAAGATTGATATCCGAGTTTCTTTCTGGTTCTTCTTGGTAAGAGCAACATTCCGAGCCAGTTGTAGCTTCAATAATCATATTGATCCTTGATGATTCAAAAGTACTTGAAAGAGCTTATTTGAATGAAGATTATTTTGATTTGTTTTGAAGTAAGTAGGGGTTACTTAAATATGTAGTACTAAATCTCTATTATAATACAGCCTTCAGATGTCAACGCATCATAGAATTATCTCAGCATAAGAAGGTAAAAAGAATACATACCTTAAGGTTATTATTACTGCTGTATATTAACAATCGATGCATTGAAAACATATATGATATCCCATAGAGCGCTTTCTTTTGATTGATTGTTGGCCACATCCGAGGCCTTGCTAAAGACCACGATGTCAGATAATAAATTCTATTAGGTGGAGCACTTCGCTTGTTGTAAGCGGCTTGTTTTTAGTAATTTAACTTTAGTACATAATAGTTGACTATTGTTTTACAGCAAATATTGACAGCGCGCCAAATACGATAAAAACGTCATTAAAAAAGATTCCGTTATCATCATGTCTGTTATATTTCTAATATTTGTAAAAAAATATTATTTACTGAAAGTTAATAAAATTATATTAAATCTTAGATGAAACAGATAATTTTACGTTTTTTATGGGCTAATATAATTAGTATGGTGTCGAAAACATGTATTAAACAGTGAAGTGACTAGTTTGATGCCCTTAGTAATATAACGTAAGCTGGAACGTATGGGAGGGCTCAGATATCCTGTCTATCTACAGCGAACTCGAGTAATGATTCACTAATCCGAATTATTGGGACGTGATAGGTAGACGGATAACTTGATCGTTTTCGGCGACGATAGGAATCTGTCTTTATCTGTCGGTAGATTATTGGGACCGGCCGTTAGAGGTCTTGGAATGGCGAAAACGCACCGGAAAACGCAGCGTTGGTAGACCCCCTTACGAGGTAGACTGAAGACCTAAAAAAAGGTCGTGGGAGCTTCTGAATTCAAGCGGCACAAAATCGTGTGTTGTGAAGATCTTATGAAGAGACCTATGTCCAAAAGTGGACGCACGTCGATTGATCAAGAAGATGTGAAGTGATTGTTGTTATTACTTTTCATCATTTGGAACACTGTTAAATTTTAAGGAAGCGGGCGTCGACATCTGCAGCGCAGTTTATACTTTTGCAGTGACTTCGTTGCCATTGCATAAGTGCATTTTTATAGATCCGAATAGAATTTCATTTTAAAAAAATCATTTCAAATTACTTGTAGGAACTGTCCATCGATAAACATAAAACTTCTGGCGGCGAATATGGTAACCATTCGTTTCTTCTTCTAACAACTGTAAATACTTTTCTTGTTTCTCCGAAATCGCATAGTTTAATTCTTGAGAAATCTGATTTAAATATAAGGATATTGTCTAATTTTACATCACGGTGCACTAGGTCTCTTTGATGCAAATGTTCTAAAGCAGCTGCTAACTGTTTCGCTACTCTTTTTGTGTGTATTTCTCCGATTCCAGTATCTAGCATGTTTGAAGTTAAATCACCTGGAAAAAAAACACTTTTATACTTTATCTGAATAACAATACTTAATGTGGGACGCAACATGCGTTGATACGTTAGCCTTGTCCCATATCAGGGAATCAGCGTCAAGACCTGGAGCTGCGGCGGAAATGGCCGAATCCGACAAACGGCGGAAGTATGCATCTCTCATCGAGAGCTATATATTTGTGCCGTTTGTAGTCGAGACCCTAGAGGGCTATGGAGTCAAAGTGCAAAATTGTTTTTTATCCGTTTTAACACCTCGGTTAATTGCCTCTTCAGGTGACAAGAGGGCTGGCTCCTGTTTCGCACAAAGAATCGGCTTACCGATTCAGCGCGGAAACGCTGCCAGAATTCTTGGGACCATTCCTCGTGGGCATGATTTGTATAGTCCTAGCGTGTAAGTAATTTAAGATAGATATATCTCATACATTTTTACTTAATACAAAATATGTTAATTATTGTAATATGTAATAATTATATATGTATTGTAAATGTAATAATTAAATATGTAAATAATTAATGAAATATTATTTTGCTATAATCCGCTATAAAAGAAAATATATGTAATGCTTAATGTAGAGTGTACTATTCACATGGTATGGATTTTAGACTGGCTTTAATAGTCTAGTAGTAACTTTTTATAGTCGTTTGACGTTTCCCGCCATATTTGATGTAGTCAGCGCACACTGAATAAAAGTTTATATAATTTTATTTTATGTAGTTTAGCAAAATTAAATATCCGCATTTGTAAGGGAAGCAATACGCATATAAATAACAGCTTTGGCTTTATTCCAACAAACATAATGCTTGTACACACGTTGAATTGATTGCATTAATAAAATTATGACATCGCATTATAATATTAGATATTGAGTTGATAAAAGCCGCTGCGTGGCATCCGGCTGAGTAGACTAGACCACCCTCACTTCTTACCATGGTTAAATGCGACTAATGTAAGTTGACACGCTGTGTGGTATCCGGCTGAATAGAGCAGACCACCCTCATTTTTTACCGAGGTGTCGTAAGAGGCGACTAAGGTAAATTAACCTGCCGTGTGGTATCCGGCTGAGTAGACTAAAGCATCCTCATTTCTTACCGAGGTGTCGTAAAAGGCGACTAAGGTAAGTTGACCCGACATGTGATATCCGGGTGAGTAGAATGGACCACACTCATTTCTTACCGAAGTATCATAAACGATGACTGAGGTAAGTCGACCGCCGTGTGGTATCCCGCTGAGTAGAATGGACCACCCTCATTTCTAACCAAGGTGTTGTAAAATACGACTAATTTAAATTGACGTCAGGCAGGCGGCCGGTTGTAAAATATGTAGCTAAATCGTGTGATATGTTAATAACATGTTATGCCTACCCTACTTAGAGTGGGATAAGGGCAGGAGGATGACGATTGAATTAATAAAAGGATTTTTTACGTACCTAAAGGTGCGTATTCCTGACAAAATACATAAAAACCAGCAGTCTCAAACGCAACATCGAATGTAGTGACGATATTCTTATGTGCACTCAAATGTAATCCGTAGTGGAATTCCCTGTAAAAGTCTCTTATCGACACGTAAGGTTTGGGCAAAGCTTTTAAAACAATTTCCGTGTCCGACGCTCTATGTTCCACTAATAGGATTTTACCGAACCATCCTTCACCGACTATTTGTAATATATCAAACTCTTCAACCAAGCATACCTGAAAACATTTTACAATTAAAATTTAAACGTACAGAGTTATTAAAGGTAAAGCCCCTTAAACTTGTAGACATTACAACATATTAAATAAAGAAGTTGAAACAAGAAATTCTTCCAAGCATTCGTACTACGATATAATGTATTTAGGACTCAAGGGATATACGTCAACATTGAGGCAGCTAAGCGCTTAATAGAGAACTTTTACAGGAGGCTCGAAAAGCCTAATGACATCCTTTGCGTAACCCATTTTGAAAATTACATTGCAAAGTATATTATAAATGTCACTGTTTTGTGAATTCGAAAATTTAGCAAACGTTTTTATTTATCAACAGCTATAACTTTTCGAGCAGTTATTTAGTTTGCAATAGCTTCCATATTATACTTTGAATGTAACAGAAATTGCGAAACATAAAAATGATTGACATTCAGATGAATTTAATTGCCTTTAAGCTTATAAATATAACAAAAATTGTCTGTAAAGCTCACTTTTTCCAATTCAAATTCTCTTATTTTATGTATAGAGCCCGTAAGGGCGCGTCTTGTGCCGTTGTTCATCTTTTGATGTGTTTAAAATTCATTTTTTCAGCGCTGGAAATAAAAAAATGTTTGAGTTTTAACTTCCTCCATTTTTAATTGGAAATGCGTGCAACATAGTAATATAAGGCAACTAGTTTCTTCTTCTTCAACCGATGGACGTCCACTGTTGGACATAGGCCTCTTCATGGGTTCTCCAGAACACACGATTTTGTGCCGCTTGTATCCAGCGGCTCCCCGCGACTCGTTTACATTTACAATATATATTTTGAGATTTAATAAATAAATAAATGGGACATTTACACATTCAAATCATTATTTATTCAAGTAAACTTGTATATCAACTCTACTGTTGGTTTGGAAAGTTGTTCTTACCGAGATGAGCCAACAAGAAACTCAGCGGTTGCTCTTGTAAATTTTTTTTTATAAATAGTTACATTTAGTCATTTATGTCTTGTACAGAGTTGTCCACGCATTCTTATCATCTAAGTAATCCTCAACAGTATAGTAAGCTTTTCGGTGACAGACAACTGGTAAATATATACCTATGTATATTTTTTTATAAATACTTCAATACATAAGTTGACTTAGATTTGAAGTACCAACAAGTTGAAAGATAATAGAGGCGTTTTACCTGAAATAAAACGCTTATTAAATACTTACCTTATTAGAAGCTTAAATATGAGATAGGCACACCTGGTTTTCCGTCGTATTTTACCTCTCTTTCTACCCAAATATCTCTGTCTCCTTCCTTTTTCCCCCCTTTTCACCGGACATGGCGGGAGGCGCTAGACAGCGACTCCTTGTATGTCATTGTCTCATTAAGCACCAGGCAGGTATAAAAAGTAAGCTTCTAATAAGGTAAGTATTTAATAAGCGTTTTATTTCAGGTAAAACGCCTCTATTAAATGCTTGACCGTTATTAGAAGCTTAAATATGAGACGTGTTTGTTATCGCCTGGTGAAAAGGTGCCAATGTGACTTAAATAAATTATGTGGAAAAAGGAGTAAGTTCATCGATAAGTCAACACCACACAATGTTTGTTATCAACACACTGAGGGTTAGGTCCTTTATCCTGCGACCTAAACATAAAATAGTAATGTGGTTGTGTACCCAACCACCTGAAATACGTTATTGTTATTTACATTATTATAATGTGGAGACAGTCTTGTAACAACTCTAATATCCCGATTTGGTGGTTTTTGTACCTTAAGTTCCTTAAAGATATGAATTTTAGAAAATATTTGACCAAAACATGTACATATTATTTACTTGTCACTTCTTATATGAAGTGTATTTTGCTGATTTGTTAGGTAAAATTGTTTAATAGGATAGGTTATGCTTTAAATGTAGATTAGCTAGAAACGTATTAAAATACAATCGATTTCTCATCGATGGAACTACTGTCAAATATAGACATGTTACATACATGTAGTTACAATAGCGGACGTTTCCACGGCACGCTGAAAGCGTCGTTAATACATTGCCTTGTGATTGTTATAATCTAAGTTGCGTTTGTCACCACGCAAGCGGTCTTCAATGCATATAAATCGATCACATTTATCGATCAAAGTTAGCTATGTTATCAGCTGAGATTTCGTTCCGCTTTCGATGCGGTATCATTTTCAATTAATACTATACTTTTGACATTTCTGGTCTTTCAAAATGGAAACCAACTCTGCGATTGCCCAGTAGCTGTTGTTTTATTGAAAATTCTTAAGACATTAATTTGATATCAGTCTCCTCGATCGGGAAGCGAGTATTTCACCATGAACACATGTTCTCATAACGTACTTAGAAACCCGAGAGTAGCTCGGTGATTAGGTCTTCCGCGAAGGACCTTAACCTGGCAACATTGAATACGTCCACTAAATAAATCCTTCAGAACTCTCAGTATCGCGTGTGTCTTTAGCAACAAGAGCCACATATTTCTTAGGTGGTAGCAGTTCTATGAACTTGGCCACAAAGTTCTAGTTTTGTTACACAATAGATAGTCAAGTTCAAATCCACGACCAACCTTAGAGTTTTTATTCAAATATTTTGCGCTATAAATTCGCCAAACACGCATAATTTCGGGTGCCGAAAAGAAAGACAACATTTTTAGCATTTGATTTTCATAACCAGCCGTAGGAAGCGACTATCTCTAATAAATTTACCTCGCATATGCAATCTCCCGTTTATTAACTTAGTAGTTTTATATTGAAAATGGGACGACATGCGCTATCATCCTTTGAAACGAAGATAGAGGAGAAATAAAGCTCGCGTTGTGGCGGCTAAGACAAATCTCCTTGTCACGTGTAAGTCATGTTGTGTGACTCCGAAGTGCAACGACGGTCAAATATTATGCTGAGGCTTTTTAGATAGCGGTATACGATACTCTGATAGTAACAAATAATATGGAGCTCCTATTTTTCTTCAGGGGCTGACGTACTGTGCTAGACTTCCCACTCGGAAAGATTTGGAGGTATTGCCTTTGTTACTACTGACCCTAGTGGGCGATAATTGACACTTTTGTCCCCTTATTACAGATTTTCGCAGGATGGCAATGATTATAGCCGTCCCACGAGGATTGGTCATGGTTATAACAGGCATATAAATTTGGACCAACTTCATTGTTATGCTTGCCGAATTACCACGCGACGGTACAACACAGATATTCACGGGGTGGCAAAGATGATAACTGCCCTGCGAGGGCTGATAATGATGACAACTGGCATAAGAATCTAAACCATCATCATTGTCATACTTGCAGACGTGCCAGGCGATGGTGCATTATAAATATTAATGTGGTGGCAATGACGACATTCGCGCCGCGAGAGCTGGATATGCTGACAACTGGTATATGAATTTGGAAAACATCATTTTCATATTTGCATAATTACCAAGCGATGGTACACCATGATGTTCATGGCGTATCAATAAAAATAACCACCCCACGAGGGCTGGATATGATGACAACTGGTATATGCATTTGGAAAAAAAAAAAAAAAAAATCATTATCATCTTCTTCTTTGCGTGTCTTTCAAACTAGTGAAAATTAGCAGTCAACTCCGCATATGCCTTTTTATTCTTGGCAAGACGGAAGAGTTTGGGAGTGCTCTTAATTCCCATCCATTCCCGGATATTTTGTAAACAAGATTACTTTTACTTTTAAGACCAGGGCTGCTCTTTTGAGCAACTTTGTCATTGTTATACTTGCAAAAATGCCACGCGATGGTACAACATTATACATAATCATAGGCTACAGTGACGATAACCGCCCCATACGAGTCGGATATGATGACACCTGGTATACAAATCAGGGGCAAACGTCATTTTCATTTTTGCAGAAGTACCGAGTGAAGGTACAACATTACACATCTTCGTAGGATACAATGACGATAACCGCCCAGTGAGAGCTGAATATGATGACAACTGGTATATGAATTAGTACCAAACGTCATTTTCATATTTTCAGAAGTACCAAGCGATGGTACAACATTACACATCTTCATAGGATGCAGTGATGATAACCGCCCCGCGAGAGCTTGATATAATGACAATTGGTATATGAATTAGTACCAAACGTCATTTTCATATTTGCAGAAGTACCAAGCGATGGTACAACATTATACATATTCATAGGATGCAATGATGATAACCGCTCCGCGAGAGCTGGATATGATGACAATTGGTATATGAATTAGGACCAAACTTCATTGTCATAACTTGCAGAAATACCAAGCGATGGTATAACATTACACATCTTCATAGGATGCAGTGATCATAGCCGCCCCGCGAGAGCTTGATATAATGACAATTGGTATATGAATTAGTACCAAACGTCATTTTCATATTTGCAGAAGTACCAAGCGATGGTACAACATTACACATCTTCATAGGATGCAGTGATGATTACTGCTCCGCGAGAGCTTGATATGATGACAATTGGTATATGAATTAGTACCAAACGTCATTTTCATATTTGCAGAAGTACCAAAGGATGGTACAACATTATACATATTCATAGGATGCAATGATGATTACCGCTCCGCGAGAGCTGGATATGATGACATTTGGTATATGAATTAGGACCAAACTTCATTGTCATAACTTGCAGAAATACCAAGCGATGGTACAACATTATACATCTTCGTAGGATGCAGTGATCATAGCCGCCCCGCGAGAGCTGGATATGATGACAATTGGTATATGAATTAGGACCAAACTTCATTGTCATAACTTGCAGAAATACCAAGCGATGGTACAACATTACACATCTTCATATGATGCAGTGATCATAGCCGCCCCGCGAGAGCTTGATATGATGACAATTGGTATATGAATTAGTACCAAACGTCATTTTCATATTTGCAGAAGTACCAAACGATGGTACAACATTATACATATTCATAGGATGCAATGATGATAACCGCTCCGCGAGAGCTGGATATGATGACAATTGGTATATGAATTAGGACCGAACTCCATTGTCATAACTTGCAGAAGTACCAAGCGATGGTACAAAATTACACGTATTCATAGTGTGCAAAGATGGTATCCGCCCCGCGAGAGCTGAATATAATGACAACTAGTATATGAGTTAGGACCAACGTCATAAATTAAAGAAGTACCATGCGATGGTACAACATTACAGTTATTTGTTATATATTATTATACTAGTTACATACTGTGTTTTCAATGTATTCCGTTTATTAAACTGCGTCCTGGCCGATTGCCTTCTCACACGACCGCACTGTCTACAGTAGCAATGAGACTTTGAAAACGGAATATATGAGATTAAAATTTTTATTTATTTACATTTTATAAATAAATCGCGCTCACACTTTCAAATGTTATCCTTTGACATCTCTGTCTTTTCAGAAGAAAAGATACGATTACGATAAGAATATCGTAAGCTATATGTAAAAGGTCAGCCGCGACATGTTCAAACATGTTCAAAAATATCTCGTCAATCTTTTAAATGACATTCAACCGCGACATCTGATATTTTAGTCGAATATATCAGTTGGCTTATAATTCGTAACATAATTATTCGCAAATAGAATAATCTCTTATTGCTTTCAAACGGCGAACGTTAAATCAACAAACGAACGAACGAACAAACGAAGCATAGGATTTATCAGAGTATTGACTGACGCAATTTATTGCTTCACGCTAGAATCCGGATGGATGATTATACCATTTCTGTGTATCGATATACATCATTCACATATCGCTACCAAACCATTGAACAGAGGTCGCAAAGTTGTTAGGTAAAACGGGATTCTTCATTTTAATTAAAACATTAAATGTCAATTAGGTACGCCATGATTCGAATCACTGTAGTATTGAACTTGTCGATTGTTCTATCTCGCGACTAAGGTCTGACAAAAATTAGTCATCATCAAATAGATATTTATCCTTTATACAAAGTGTTTGCTTTAAATTACTAATAGAGATTAACCGCCGGATACCGCGTTGTGAATTCGGTCCGACATATTAACACTCTCAATTCATCAGGATTACGTTATCGTTATGCATTATAAAAACACTTGTAAGGCTTCATTATTCTAAAAAATAGCCTATAAATTCGGGCCAACATCATTATCATACTTGTTACATTATTACAGATAAAAGGGTAGAAAAATAAAATTTTTCTTAAAGAAATAACGAACGGTAACACCGTTAACCATAAAAATAATGTGCAACTTACGTGCTGGATTTAACACAATACTCACTGAAGGTAGTTAAATAATTTTACCAACACTGAATTTGCACAAGTTTACTAGACGGAAAACTAAATGCCAATGACATACAAGGAGTCGCTGTCTAGCGCCTCCCGCCATGTCCGGTGAAAAGGGGGGAAAAAGGAAGGAGACAGAGATATTTGGGTAGAAAGAGAGGTAAAATACGACGGAAAACCAGGTGTGCCTATCTCATATTTAAGCTTCTAATAACGGTCAAGCATTTAATTATCGCTTTTGCGGTAATCAAATCCGCGACCCACCGGGGTGAACCCAGGTTTAATTTTACCCGGGCCAACAGACCAGTCAGATATATAGCTTTTACGCCGATATGGTTATATTTCATTAGGACCTAAATAATAGTTTTGCTTAACGGTTGCTCCAATTTCCCAAAAATTGTTGTGAATGATCTTGGCTGATCGCCAGCATTTGATGTCTACTCCAGAACCAGACAGCTGTCCTGACGTCACTGTGACGTCACATAATATATATCCCAAATGCTTGATGCCCTAGGTTTAAATTGCTGTTCACTTTAGATATTCAAACATCACGCATCTGCTATTATACTGCTTTAGCGCAAACAGTATTTACGATCGATTTAGATTTCATAAGACTTAATAATAAATACTAAACTTTACAATTGTATTTAATATATGTGTTTAATATACTGGTCATTTACAACATCGCTTTTTGGCTTTGGCATCTAGTTTTTCGCAAAGAGTTTTCACGAAGAGATGGTTGTGAAAAAAACATATTTATCGAGGATTCTCGCTTTCTTTTACTTACATTAATAATTATAATGAAACACAAACGTATTTAAATAAATAGTGAAATCAGAAAATAATTGTGAACCATACCAAAATGAATTAGAAAAATATGTGAGATTTCATAAATTACAGAATCTTTTGCTTAAATCTGAAATTAGGTCACTGAATCAAAGACTATTTATTGCCGACTTAGTGATTGCTGATTTAGTATATAATTAAAATATTTATTACATTTTTACCATGTATTACTGTACTTTAATAACTTTCTCTCGTAACTTTTAACTTTATCGAAGAAAAGAAAAGTTTTGTTATCTAATTTTTTTATTGGTACTTAGAAAAAAAAATGTCCGAAATGTTAAACTTGTTTATTTATTCTTATCATAACTAAAACTTTGTTTCCATACGAGGATAAACTTAATTACTCCATCACTAACTTCAACATTTTAACTTGCAACAATTCTAACTTAATACTACTGCCACCAACAACTTTGCGTCAATTTTAATGTTAACATACCCTCAGTTATGCACAATAAATTTTTTTGCTGTTTCCGAAGGAAAATTATTATATATTTTTTTTTTTATATTTAATATTAATATTTTATATTTAATTATTATATATATTATATATATTTTATTATAACCCAGTATATAAGCTTCAATTGTATCAAATTTTATTAATATTGCCTCATTGCGGATTAGCCATGAAAACATCACAGAGATATAGACTTGATAGAATATTAGTATGGATATATGAGGCAAGAAAGCACTAATTTTATCACTTAACCATGGTTACCAACTTAAGTTAGAATTTTACTTAAATAAACGGATGATGATTTCGATGTTTCAAAAATAGTGGAAGAAGTAAGCTTAGAGTAACTTTAAGTAAAGTAATAGCTCAAATGCTTTTGTCAAAAAGAGAACACCTCTGCCCAACAGTGGGATAGTAACAGACCGTTCTGTTCTTATTTAAATCGACATGTCAAATTGCTCAAATTTAATGTTTAATGAAATAATGAAATCGAATAAATCACCACCATTACTACCGTGATTTTTGTGAAATAGATTTTGAGTTAGAAATTTTCTCTAAGTGTGTGAATAAATTCCTTAAAAGTACTACCTAGCGCAAAAAGGCTTATATATTACTTATGAATCGCATTTCACAACACACTTGGACAATATTTAGTGTTAGAAATTTTCTCTAAGTGTAGGAATTAATTCCTTAAAAGTACTACCTAGCTCAAAGTACTATATATATTACTTATGTATGGCAGTTCACAACACACTTGGACAATATTTTGAGTTAGGAATTTTCTCTGTGTGAATAAATTCCTTAAAAGTACTACCTAGCGCAATGTGGCTTATATATTCCTTATGAATCGCAGTTCACAACACACTTGGACAATATTTAGAGATAGAAATTTTCTCTAAGTGTAGGAATTAATTCCTTATAAGTACTACCTAGTGCAAAGTAGCTTATATATTCCTTATGAATGGCAGTTCACAACACACTTGGACAATATTTAGAGATAGAAATTTTATCTAAGTGTAGGAATTAATTCCTTATAAGTACTACCTAGTGCAAAGTAGCTTATATATTCCTTATGAATGGCAGTTCACAATACACTTGGACAATATCCAGCACTATCACTATGTCACATCGTGGTGAACCTATTTCAAAATAATATCACAATACATTAGTATTAATTGATCACGAATCGAAGTCAGAGTGTATAGTTTTATTTCTAGACTTGCGGGTAGGTCGACCGGCGCTTATGTATGTACTGACGGCGTTCACGCAGCGACACCCGGCCGGTTATTTTGGTGCTGCATGTACAAGTAAAAACCATTTTATAATGAAACCAAACGATCAACGACCCGTCGTTTTAAACTCTTATTTAGTTAAGTTACAAAAACAAAGCATTTAAACCAAATAATAGAAATACATACAAATCCATTTTTTAATTAATGTTTTATTAAATTTTACTATATTCTACAGAAAATTGGCACGTGACCCTTGACCTCATTGTATGTAAATATAAGAACCCTTTTTTAATTTAAACTATCGTGAGTGGTATTCATAATTAATGTATAGAAACCGGCTACACTCACGTCTTATTTTATCGGATGAGCCCCACTAGTTTCAAGCCCATACGGGGCTCTTATACATGAGCTCTTTATGCGGCGGTATCGCGGCGGGAACTAGGTCGGCCTCATACGATAAAATAAGACGTGAGTATAGCCGGTTTCTATACATTAAGTATAAGAACCCTGGTTATATACGGTTTAACCGGTTGTACCCGGCTGAATAGAATAGACCGCCCTCATTTCTTACCGAGGTGTCGTAAAAGGCGACTAAGGTAAGTCGACGTCAGGCAGACGGTCGGTCGTAAAATACGTAGCCAAATCTTGTGATAACATGTTTATAACACTTAGTGCCTACTCCACCTACAGTGGGATAAGGGCAGGAGGAATATATAATAAGAAACCTTGTTATGTGATGTAAATGGATGGCCAGGTGTTAGCGGAAGCTGTCACCCCAACCTTAGTGGTGTTTGGCCACATAGTTAGCGTTTCTCTCCAGTGGTCATCCCAAATTAACTGTAAATCACTTAAAACTGGAAAAAAAGAAAAATATTCTAAATTTCTATAGCTCACATAGAACCTCTGTGTGAGCTATAGAAATTTAGAACAAATCTTATCATATTCACTGCACTACATTAAAAACAGAGAAATAACTAAAACTAAAAGTAATCTTCGGCTTAATCTTTCTTGAAACGACGATATTCGGTATTAAAAAATCCTTGTTTTCTTGTCCTTTAAACTTACGTACTTATAACATATATTTATTTATAGACTTAGCAAGTTCCTAGACCCTAATTTGGCAGCACGCCATTACGGCTAATTTCAGTTAGACTTTCTTTAATTTTAATTACGATGTTGAATTACGTAGTTCGTTTGAAGGCGTATGTTACTATATCTTTAAAATTTAAATGAGTTAATTTTGTATGTATATAAATATATGTGTTTTAAGAATCTCGATAACGGCTCCAACGATTTTCCTGAAATTCAGCATGTAGGGGTTTTGGGGGAGAAAAATCGATCTAGATAAGTGTTATTTAAAAAAAAATGTCGTTTAATCCCAGTTTTCCGGCTCTAACGTTTTTTTTAATTTACGTTGAATACAATCACAATTAAACTGTCAAACGTAAAGTCATGGTGGTTCATTTGGAGAATGGGCGGTCTAGATAGGTGAAAATACCTAGGAGCCCCATCTCCCCATCTGCTATTGTTTTTAATATTTCTTTTAATTTTTTTTCTTTACAATGTTTTAAAAATTACCGAGCAAGGCTCGATCACCCAGGTACTACTACTTATATATATCAGTATTTGCATAATGATAATGAAAAAAAAACGAAATCGAACAGTTACCTAACAAACAAATAAAAACAAATAAAGAAAGTTTGGCGTGGGGAAAGTGTACTTTACCTACCATTCCCTTTGAAATTCTCTAAAATTTACAAACTTCCTATTCACACCATCAAAAATGATATTATAATATTGAAATTTTTATATTGTCGAGGGCAAACTCGTAAAGGGGACTCTTTCAAACATCTTAAGGATTTTATCAGTCTCCTCAGGGTGAAGGAAATAAATTAATGACACGAGCTTTTTTCATTTTCGCTTGTTCATTAGGTTGTATTTTGTTCTGTATTATGAATTAATAGTGTGGCAGCGCGGCCACAAGCGTTTTGCATTGATTATGAGTTGGCGTTTCTCGTTATCCTCGCCATGCATCAGCTCAAACGTCATTAATACTATTTTTTGTGTTTTTAGTACACAGTTATGATTAATATAGGTTTTTGTAAATATTAAAAGTAAGTCAAGTTGTATAATTTATTAGAATAGATAAGTTTTCCGCATTTGTAAATTATTTTTGACATAAATAATTGTAAATTATATCAAATTGTTTCATCTCGGTATTAAAGCTATCTGGCAATCTCAACAGTTGCAAGTGGCGAACTTGAAGCAGACTATGATATTTATATAAGTAGCTGTCATCCGCTAAAGATTGTCTGACCGTCTCGGAGTCTATAAAGGACATAGAGATAAGCATTAATTTTTGTTTAAATATATTTTAATTTAATTAATAAGAATAACCGATTTCAAATACGTGCCAAAAATCTACTAATTGCAGTGCGTTAAGAGGTCATATAAGCTGTGAGACCGTGTGACTCTTTCGAGGAGGTCTGGTCTCAAACCCGGAGAGACATCAATGAGTTTTTCTGTTAAAACTTATTTGTCTAATTGATAATTGCAATTTACCACAAGCTTTTCGGTGAAGGAAAACATCGTGAGTAAACCTGCATATCTCTAGAGAATTCTGGAGATATGTGTAACCTACCAAGCCGCATTGGAGCAGCGTGGTAGGTCTTAGCTCCAACCCTTGTTTCTTAAAATGGAGAGAGGAGGCCTATGCCTAGCAGTGGGATAGTAACAGGCCGTTACTTACTTACTACCAAAAATCTACAAATTGCAGTGCATTAAGAGGTCATAATGGTGCAGTATTAAAAGAGTCCTAGATTATCCCAGTATTAGATTTTTAATAGACAATGTGTTCATAAAATATTTCTTAACATATAGTTTCAGACTAGGTCGGTACCTAGTGTTATTTGTCTGTCTTGAAACTAGATGACGTTGACGTTGACATTTGAAGTTTGAAATGTTTGTTTTCAACTTTTCGTTTTAAATCGGGTTTATTTCGTTTTCTTTTAATTCGAATACTTAACATTAAAATTCAAATTATGAATCGTACATAATAGTGTAATGATAGTGCAAAATTTAAATTAGATTGTAACGTGAAAAATAAGCATAGGTAAGTCAGTCTTTTCTATATTTGAGGTTATGTCTATGTTATGCTGCATACTCTTATTATTTACTATTATCAATTTCAATTTTGTTGTATTTTTACAGAGATTGGTAGATTAAAATAATCTTGTCGATGAATCTAATTCACTAATATTTACGCTTAGTATGATATGCTCTGACTTTATATATATTCAGGAGAGATTAAACACAGCATACACTTTCTGTAATAATAAATGAAAATAAATTAAAAACATTAATGTGCAACAAAACTTTATTCCTAAAAATCATGTAAAAAAGAATGTATTTTAATAAAATAATAAATTATTAGAGTTTTTATTAAAATGCATAATTATTAATAGAAATATAAAGTTGTATAAAATACTAAATTAGTTATGAAGTTATTCGTGATTTAATTATTTTTTTTAATATCATTACAATTTTATACAAAGTGTGATTAATGAGTTTTCAAAATTGTAGTAATAGAACATATTTATTTTAAATAACATTTTTGAGTGTTACTCCCTTAATATTTTTTTATTGAAAACAATATTAACTCAATTAGTAATATCATAAGTTTGTGATATTACCAATAAAGTTTCTCTATATTTTTGAATGCAGATTTTAAGTCTTATTATAGAACTTATCATCATCATCTTCTGCCCTTACCCTACTCTCAGTGGGATCAGCACTACATGTTTTAAACATGTTACATGCTTTGGCTAGGTAGTTTACGTATGAACATCGACTTACCTTAGTCACCTTAAACCTTACGAAACCTCACTAAGACACGAGGCTGGTCTATTCGACTCAGTTGGATACCACTTGGCGGGTAAACTTACCTTAGTCACCTTTTAAGACACCTCAGTAAGAATATATTTAATATATATTTTTACTGATTACTTATATAAGAAATGAGGGTGGTCTATTCTACTCAGCCGGATACCACATCTTACAAGACCTGAAAAAAAATTAGATTTCAATAATAGAGTCACTTATTGTTTTACTAAACATCAAAACCGCAAATATGACTAATATATATATTTCTTAAACAGAAATTTTATCAAAATTGGTTTAGTTATTCACAGAACTTCAGAAAGTACTTAAATTTATTATGTCATGTCAATGTTAGTTCTGTCAACTGTGACATTTCACCCCTAATGTCTTTCATTGTCTTGAATGGTTGTCTAAATTAATTAAATATATCAATATTCATATGGTTTAATTAAAAATCCAATTGAATAAGTTTTTTCTACTGTTATAATTTTTTTAAAAGATTATGTGCCAAGTTTCTTGCTGGTTCCTCTTCTGAATCGATGGTAGCTTCTTTAAAAACATTTGACAATTAAAAAGTACTGATAACATTCTACTTGAATAAAAAATATTTTGAAGTTTAATTTGAATACCCAACAAACAGAAATACTTTTTAAATGTTTTTTTTTAAATACAAATTCAAAATTTAAAATTACTAACATATTTTTAAGAAATAATTTAACTAACATTAATATGGATCATGTATCTGATTTTAAAAAAATAAATAAAATATAATAAATTATACATCAAACAAACTGTACTCAGTACAATGGGATTGCTCATTTTATTGGACGGAGTGAATTTATACATTTTTTATATGACAATCAAACCGTTTTTAACTGTACCAACATATTAACCGTTAACGATTGAACCTGTTCATTTCTGTCCTTAACGTAAAGTAGGCAAGCTGCTGTACCACTGGCATTTAAAAATTTGACGTCACTATTCCTGCCACACAGTTACTGACGTCGTTGTCTTGCACTAAAAGCCTAATGTGGTCCTATAAAGTGAAAACAATCACTTACTTTATCACTCGCTCCGAACTTTAAGGTGGCATTTGCCGTACGCTTGAAATTGCATCCTGGTTTTTATTGAGGCGAAAGTTGTAAAATAAAAAAATAAGGTTCGTTTTCTTAGCTTGTCTAATCTTGTGTACGACAGAAAAATTATATCCACTCCAGAAGGTTTTGTGCCTTTAATGCAATTTTCATTTAAATCTAATACTGATGTAACAAATTATAACTATCGTCAATTTGCGATAAGCGTAAGATTCTTATAGGTCACAGGGATCCTTTATACCAGTTATAAAGCTATAACAATACTTGTTAATTAAACGCTGATAAAGGTAGCGTTATAAATTTTATCTACTCTGATACTATAATACAAAGATTATAAAACTGAAGCCAAAATTCTTATGACAAACATTACGTACAGGCCAAAAATAAAAAATTCAAAAGTTTTATTACGATACAGGTATGTTCACCTGTATGGACGCCTGTATCATAATATAATTTTTTAATCATAACGATACACCTATACAACCTCCAGCTGGACCAAGGAGGTTGAACCTCTACATTAAAAAAAAAAGTTTCAATGAACGAGTCCGCGGCGACGCAACACGCACGCGCAATCGATGTTTGCGCCTTGGCGCTAATATTTGAAATTTAAAAAATCTTTTCAATATTTAAACAAAGTTTGGTTTTTATTAATATTGTTTTACGTATCATAGTATGAGAGTAGATGAAGTAGTGTATGACACTGTACATAACTTGGTCTTATAACAATCGTGTCATACTATAAAGAAACTCAACTGCGGCTCGTTTTTTTAAAACACACTCGTGTTATAAGAACCCTTATTATGCAACAGTATCATAATCTACTATTAAAATTTTGACGCGAACAAAAGGCGGTGAAATTCATAAATGAATGAAAATGTTTACGAAAATTCCAACATTTCACCATTCTATATGTATACTCGTAAACCTTAATCATGGATTCAAGCTACTGGGCTACAAATATCTAATGAAAGCGTTTCAACAGTGTCCACGCATCATAATTACGACCAAAAACATATTTATATTAATATGTACAATATTAGTGTGATATCAGCCATATGTATAACTGTTTATGACTTTCTCACTTTATTTTATATATTTATACGATTAAATATATCAAGTGATGTAATTACGTCTTAAATACAATGACTTGTTTACAATCATATAACTCGATATGTACTTCCCCTTATTCTCAGAAATCTGCAGATACTAAACTGTGCTTTTATTAATTATAATGATAATATTAGGTGTAATTTTATATGATCACTGGTTCTAAGATAATTATATGTAGATTGTGTACTGGTTTTTATGTAAATCAACGAATACGACAAAGATAAGTTGACGTCAGACAGGCGACCGGTCGTAAAATACGTAGCCAAATCATATGACAACATGTTTGTAACATGTTGTGCCGACCCCACTTACAGTGGGATAAAGGCAGGAAGATGATGATGATGAACGTGAAATCGTCAAGTATTTATGTGCTGGTGAGTTAATTGGGTAGATATCTGGTACGGTTTTTTAATATTTAATGTTGTTTATTAAACTGACTATTAATAACGACAGCGACAGCATATGTCTAGCTTTTAAGGTAAAATCTACTTTAACGATTTTTTATGTTTATCAAAATATGACGGTTTTAATCTTTCCACGCGAACGGAGCCGCTGGCGATTGCTAGTTATGAATAAATATATAAAAGGCACGTAAGTCGACTTATCAACTTATTCACACCGGGTACGGAAATGATACAATATAAATCGTGATCTCCGCTCATATTATCTACCTAAGCTTTTCACGCCTAATCATCGCACCACTTTTTTGTCAGAACCTTTCTCTTCGCAAGCCATTCGACTGTGGAATAATCTCCCTGATTCTGTCAAAAAATCTTCCAATCTACTTTAAAAGCAAATGTTAAAAAACACCTCATTGATAATCTGTAACAATTAATAATATATATATTTTTTTAACCGGTAGATATTTTGTTATACCATCTTTTTTATCTTATGTTTATTGTTATCCATTTATTTATTTTTTATTTGCCTAGGCACGTCGCTACAATTTATTGAATTTCATTTCTTAATTATTTATGCCTATTACTACTTCTCTTTTGTTTGTTTGCTGCACCTATTAAATTTTCCGTTTGACCCTAAGGTTGACTGGAAGAGAACGCTTAATATAGTGTTTAGTCCGCCTTTTGTACTTTTATATCTTAATAGTGCAATATAAATTTAAAAAAAAACTACACTATCAGAATTCCTTGTCTCGACTAAACAGTTAACTAACAATAGTGGTCGGCTGAAACACGGAAGCTGCGCACTTAGCGTTCTCCTCATTTTATCTCGTACCTTCTAATTGGCAACTTTTACCGTCAAACAGCTAACGGTAAGGGAGGGGCGAATTAATTAAGAAAATACTTGGCTTAGGCAATAAACTATCGTTATTATTATATTGAGGATACTGGATTCCGTTGTTTGATATCCGGCTGAGTAGAATAGACCACCCTCGTTTCTTACCGAGGTGTCATAAAAGGCGACTAAGGTAAGTTGCACATTGTGTGATATCCTGCTGAGTAGAATAGAACAACCTCAATTTTTATGTAGGTGTCGTAAAAGGCGACTAAGGTAAGGTGACACGACTTGTGATATCCTGCTGATTATAACAGACCAACCTCATTTCTTACATAGGTGTCGTAAACGTCATAGGTCACTAAGGTAATGTGACCCGCCGTGTGGTATCCGGCTGAGTAGAATATACCACCTTAGTTTCTTACCGAAGTGTCGTAAAATGCGACCAAGGTAAGTTGCACCGTCGTGTGGTATCCATGTGAGCAGAAAAGACCACCCTCTTTCTTACTGAAAACAAATCGCAAAAACTGGCTAAGTTGACAAAAATGCCTAGCCTAATCGTGTGACAACATATTTATAACATGTGCGGACACTACTTAGAGAGGTGGATAAGGGTAGGAGAATGATATATTTATATTGATTGATTTATATTAAGGATACTGTGTCCTTGACGTGATAGGCAATAAGTATGATATGATCTATACCTACTTCAAATATTATCAATGCTAAAGTCTGATTGTTTTTTACGCTTCCACGATAAATCCACTGCAACAATCTAATTTCGGGGACGCCTGTCGGTGCAGGGCGGGTGGTCAGCTCCTATTCCGGACCATTCCACCCATTGACTGCACTGCAACAATACTGATGACATTAAGTTGAATTCAACCTTATATACGGACAAAATGTAACGGCCTGTTATTATCGCACCGCTAGTTATACGCCCCCTTTCCGTGTTTGGGAGAGAAGGGTTTGAGCTAAGATAGACCACGCTGCTCCAATGCGGATTGGTAGTTTACACATATCCCCAGAATTCTCTAGAGATACGAAGTATTCCTTCACCAATAAGCATATGACAAAAAACTCATTGTTGCCTGCCCGCCAAATATTGGCGCCACAATAAAAATTTAATGTCAGAAATATTTAAAGATTGTATTGTCAATGGACGTAAAGTGGACCAGAGCCAAAAACTCATTTTCAGTAATGTAAAAAATTACTGTTTCTAGTAAGTTTTGTGTAAAAACATCATCTTCCTGCCCTTACCCCACTCTAAGCGGGGTCGGCACAACATGTTACGAACATGTTGTCATGATTGGGCTACGTATTTTACGATCAGCCGCCTGCCTGACGTCAAATTACGTTAGCCGCGTTTGACTAAACCTCGGTAAAAAATGAGGGTCGCCATTCTACTCAGCCGGATAGCACACGTCAGATCGACTTACCTTAGTCGCCTTTTACGACGACTCGGTAAGAAATGAGGGTGGTTTTTTCTACTCAGCCGGATACCACGCGGCGGGTCAACTTACCTTTGTAAAATATTACCACCAAAATACACAAGCACCTCCACACGTTCACTATCACAAACTCTCTATTTCCTGATGATGCTTCGGTTGCGGGGCGAAACTATTGTTGAGTTTGTGATTGTGAACGTGTGTAGTGCTTGTGTATTGTGTTGGCGTTGGTGGAGGTTTATGCATATGTTTTTAAGAATCCTGCATGTATCAGGTATGAAAACGGATTGTCCACTCTACATTTAGCATTATATATTTATTTTCTATTTTACTTCATTGCGGATTATAGCAAAATAATTTTATTATTACTTTTGTATTATGGATCTCTAAAGACTAATATGTATACAAATATCATAAAGACTATTTTTATGAATACGCCTATGTGATGAAAAAAAAGTTTTTTTTTTTAAATATATGGGACACTTACACACACGGTCGTCCGTCCCCAAAGTAAGTAACTTAATACTTGTGTTATGGGTATCAGACAACTGGTGAATGTATACTTATATATTTTTTAAATACATACTTAAATACAAATATACACCCAGAGTCAAAGACCAACAAATTCATTTATAGAAAATGTTGGCTCTCGGTGGGAATCCAACCTACGACCCGCGGAGCTGAAGGCAGGGTCACTACCCAATGCGCCAACGGGCCAGTCGAACAGTTTCAACTATTTGTGCGTGACTCATCGTGCCCACGGCTCAACGGAACTGATTTATTATTATTAACACTATCGTGGTATGTTGGCGAAATTGATTAGATTGTAGCATGTTGCCAAAACATAAATTGTAATAAAAGTTAGACGACATTTGCGAATATTATCGTTGCGGACATAAACGATCCGAACAACGTATAAATGTGTGTAGTTTTTATTCGAAAAATTATCACTTTGTAACATTTGCTATTGGTTGAAACTGTATTCTACAGTAATCTGGAGGTGTATCAATAAATATATATATAGGACAATTACACCTTACGTTCACGAAGTAACCATCGGCAGCGTGGTGGAGCACACTGGTCGTTTTAGTCGGTGCGAGTCCGACATAACCGCCGTCTGTCCCTGTCGGGCGGCGGTACCCATAAGGCAATTTTTCCTATATTAAAAAAAACGTCGTAACTATAGAGTTCTGGAATTAAATTTATTTGTTTCTATATATTATGTGTGATAAGCCAAAGATGAGGGTACGAGTGTAATCTCCATCTTATTTTGTAATGTATCACTAACACTTACAGGCCTGCCTATGGCTTCCCCACTTTAAATGTAATAATTCTATGTTCATAACAGTACATTATGTTAGAATAAAATTAGCATAGGCTTCGTAACTACTTTGATCGGAACATGGAAATATCGGCTATTGGTTGTCTGTCGTTTCAATACTCAATTACCGCGTGCGAGATACGGTGAACAGTTTATATGGAAAGTAGTGAACAATCCATCGCGGCCCGTACCGTCCCGTTAGCTAGATGCACGCCCGCGCCGATACTCGACGACGATTTAATTAAACTATTGTGTGCCCGCCAACATTATTAAGGGGATGGACGTTGATAATCAATAATAATATTACGAACGAGATTCATACGAACACGACTGTGAATTAAAAGTACTATTCTTCTAAGAGGAGAGAAGGCCTTTAGTCAGTTTGAATATCCTCGTATCGCGACGTTCAAGTATCTAGAAATGCGGTATTGTGCGGTATAGTGACGTATGACTATAACCCGCGATATACTTTAAGAATTTAGATTTTTAACATAACATAAGGTGACAATTTTATAAAGCGGTTCTTATACTTTTCGTATTTATGGGTCAGAATGTTGATTTATAAGAGAAAGGGATGAAAGGAAAGTGCATGCAAATAAAGTGAGAATGTTAAGGAATATGAAGTATATTAGTGAGAAGTCTGACAGTTGCGCCCATTATAGAAAAGATAAGAAGTACGAGATTGAAGTTGGTATAGAAATGTAATGAAGTGGCATGAAAATAACGTAAAAAGAGTTTTAAATATGAATGTAGATGGATAGAGGACTAGAGGAAGGTAGAAAATAAGATAAATAAATTGTGTGAAGTATGATATACTTGTAGGTGAGGTATTTTTTATTAATTTAATATTGTATAAATGGAACGTAGTAGTAAGTGAGGGACTAGGAAGGATGTATGGGAAAGAGATGTTTTGAATAGATGTGAAAAGAATGAAAGAATTTATAATAAGTTGAAAGAATTCTTTTTAATATATTAACGAGTCAAACAATTCCCGGGTCCTACATACATATAAAAAGAGAAGCACCAGAGTTGACAAATGATAGATGAGAATGGAAGATGAAGAAATATTATGCCGAGCCCACTTAGAGTGTTATAAGAGTAGGAAAATGATGGTGTAGGTTATGGAACTTAACATGTACAATAAATCTACTATTACTCTGCAAGTTGTTATATATATTTGTTTAAAATTTGTTAGACCTTCGCTTTAAGAGCTAACTCCTCGATAAGGGATTATACGCCATTATTATGCAAAGCTCTTAGGTTTCGGGAACGCAAACTCTCGTCAATTAAGGTATCGCAGGAACTCATCTTCTATCCGAGCCACAGTAAACCTATACGGCACAATGGTATAATGAGACATCGGACAAACGCCTAGATTGTTCCCAGCCAGATGAAATGTCTACACGTGAACACTAATGGTATTTAATGGATGCTTTGATTGGACGATCGGTTGCCGGACTTGGAAAGCGGTTATTTCTGCAGGTTATGGTTTAGCTGACCGTATTCAGTATGTATTGCCAATTTTAGTCTTGAATTGTACAGTTCAGATTGAATTATTACTTTCGTAATGAGGACAATGAGTATACGTAAAGCATATTACAAAATTGATGATTATTTGGATGATAAGAATGCCTGGATTTGAAAATCCTTTCAACTTCATACAAGGCTGTGGTTTTATAAATTAAGATTGAAAATGTTTAAAAAGTTGACCGCCGAGTTTCTTGCTGATTCTCCTCGGTTAGAGCAACATTTCGAACCAGTTGTAGCTTCATTAATCGTATTGATTATGGACGATTGAAAAGTGTTTAAAAGAGCTTATTTGAATAAAGATTATATTGATTTGATTTCATCGAACGAAATTATTAAATTACTAGTATTTCAAGCCCGCTTTGCCGTGCTTAACTTAAAGATATATTAATTACAGTTATAACAAAAATGCTCCGATCGCCACGAAATTACAGTATGCAAGTACCAGTATCGCTGTATACGACCTTTCAACTTAAAATTTACATATTTTTTTTATTTGCTAACCGATTATAATATAACATACCCTATATATTAAGTGAGGCTTTCTACTACACATTAGTAATAACAGCGTCCAAATCAGATTAGTGGTTTTTGAGATTTGGTTTTGAGAGAGCGGGAACAAACGCACAGAGATTTGACATCTCAACGATTTTATTATATGTATAGAATAGATTAAAAGAGGTGTGAGAGGTATTTCTTAAATACACTGAATTCTACGGGCGATGCAGCAAGCACAAGTAATAGTAGATAAAATGAAGGTAGTTAACCCGTAGAGAATCTATAAACGTATTAACAGAGATTATTTTAACATTATCACACTTTTTGTTGAGGAAAGATTCGAATAAATTATGTAATTAATTGAACACAGACGATAAAATTCTTCATTGCGCCACCTCAGGACTTGGGTTAGCACGTAGGAACTGGTTTTCGATGTGGGAAATTGCTAATGAGGCACATAATTAAAGGGCCCTCGGAGAAAATTGTCACGAACTAAACGATCTATATTAGTGTTGATTATAGATGTTTTTTTTGTCTATTTATTATTAACTAGTTAACACCGTGACTACGTTCGCGTCAATTTTTCTTAAAATATCCTTAATTTTGTAGTGTTTTTTGTTCCTGAAGGAAATTGAAATTATCTTTCATAAAGGATAGAGAAAATCCTGATATTTAAGCCTTAATTGTACTCATCATTCTCCTGTCCTTATCCCACTCTAAGTGGGTTCGGCATAGCATTTCACATGATTTAGCTAGGTATTTTACGACCTATCTTTTTTTATTTTTTATTATTTATTAAAAGGCTTTTACACTACAGACCTATTTGACGTTAACTTACGTTAGTCGCCATTTACGACACCTCGGTAAGACATGAGGGTGGTCTGTTCTATTTAGCCGGATGCCACACAGTGTTTTATTGGTGGCGGCATTTTGAGATATATGTGGTGATCGGTCCTGCATGTATAAGGTATGTGAACGTTGCCTGCTTAGCATTACATAGATCCTAGCAAAATAATCATAACTTCTGTACTATGGGATTCCGCGAATTAGCGTCTGTTTCTATAAATTATTCAGATATACATCAAAGCTAAATCACTAATGAACACTTGAAATAAATAAGGCACTAAGAACCCAAAAATTAAAAGCCTTTTAGAACCAAATTGCATACTTAGTTCGAATTCTAATTTTTAGGTACTTAGTGCCTTATTTACTTCAAGTGTTCAGTCTTGTAGAGTTCTGTTTCGATTTAACACGTTACATTTACAATTCTGATCGTGAAGACAGCAGAGTTGGTTAGTAAGGCCATGCTAACCGCTCCCTCCCGTGTTCTCACGAGTCGCAGCTTGTACGACTGTCTCCAAACGACACGGATTTTAATCGCAACACCGTCGCTGCTGATTTATCTGCCGATGTGCGACTTGCTTGGATTTCCCGTTGCCTTTGACCTTGATGTTAGGGTTAGTAATTGTAGTGATATATAGACATTGCTCTGCGACAGAGCTGTGATAGCATAGCGGTGAGACCGTTCGACTCTTTCTAGGGGGCATAAGTTCAAACACCGATGGGTTTTTTTATTAAAATTTTATGTGTCTAATGGACATTTGCCATTTAACGCTTTTCGGTGAAGAGATGGGTGAACCTGTTGAGTTCTTAAGGTGCTGGAATGGCGACCTCGCGCCGGAAAAAGTAGCTTTGGTAGACTCCCAACGATGTATACTGACGACCCCAAAAAGGTCGCGGGGAGCCGCGGGATCCAAACGGCACAAGATCGCGGAGTGTGGAGATCCCTTTAAAAGACCTATGTCCAGGAGTGGTCGTTCATCGGTTGAAAAAGAAGAAGATATAATACTAACTGTACTTGCGTATTATACTAAATGTGTCAATCTGCCGAGAGTGTTGTGCTGTCAAAGCTGTTATTCTTCTTGCAACGCTTTCGAATTCCTGAAATATATTTGTCAATCGCCTTGCAGCATTGTGCTGATTCTAAGACGCAATTCTTTGTACCCATGAGAGAGGAAAATTTTGGTCCTCTGGAGGATATTAACAGCTTGATATGTATCTTTTTGCATAACCGTTTATTAATCAATATTTACTCTGTCGATATACAACGACTGTATAATTCGGTTGAAATTTAATCGAACTAAAATGGAACAAAATAATTTCGTAGAAATTCTAGATATTGCAAAGGCACTGCGAGTAAATATTGTAGACTTGGCCCATAGGTTCTCACGTGCCGTTTTCTAAGTCGCGGGCGCACCGGCCACGCCTCTACAAGGCCTATCATGTCTAACTGTCAGGTTGTCTGTACGTATTGTAATGACAACATTGGGAATTAATGAATAATTAATGCATACCCCACTAACATACAATATTGTCAGTACAAAAATAAAACAAATTTTTCATTATCAATTATTACCAGAAAGTTTCTGAGTATGTTCTATTCGAAAGGTAGGAACGTGATACTAAAGTTCTGCCCAAACCCCGGGTAGGAACATGTGAGTTTCTATACAGTTTATAAAAGCAATTTTAATGTACTATTTTATCGCAATAATTATGTACTGAATGTTTGTTGTGTATATCCTTAGTTTCCATTTCGTTGCGTTTAACAAATCATGCATATTTTTATACGTAAAAAATGGATAGTATTCTCTACATTGAGTATTACATAGATTTTCTCTCTGTAAACTGTGTTTCTAGCCAGCAGATTTTCTCTAATCGAGGATTGTAGCAACATAATTTTATTACTACTTTTGGTTTATGGGTAGTTGTATTGCTCCTCAAACCAACTGAATCCATACATACTGCAGCAGAATAACCGACAAAACGTCATGATTGAAGTAAAGTTAGCGAGCTTGGGTTGCAACTATGCTAACAATGTATACCTGCATATTGCTGGGTATTTCTGTATTGGAGTAGTTTTACTAAGTTCTGATCTCTAAGTAGAGATGAGGTCTTTGCTTAACTTTAGGATACTAACAGGCTATACTCTATCTAATTAACTTTTAGGTAAAGAGTGTTAGATTATCCCTTGCCCATCTAATTTATAGTCGATTGAATGAAACATCATCTTTCTAATTTTCACCGCGTCGGTAAACTACAGAAGTTAGTGTTGCTGTTTAAAGAACTAAAAAGTTCATTTAAGCTTTATCTCGAACGGATTAAACGTCTTAGATATTTCAACGAATCGTATAACACAATCGTTTCAGTTTACTTGTTATTAGTTGACATTTTACACGATCGACGCGATTCCTCAATCGGCCGATCAAGACGTTTAAATCTCCATTACACGTTGCTAAAAGCCCGCAGGTGTATTCCTTAATCCATCAAATTACAAGCCGGCCATCATTTTAATATCCCCCGCCTCCTCAGCCTTTCAATAACCAGTACCGCATTGATAGAGCGTAATTATAGTACGGCGTGCGTTGGCTTGCTTTAAGCGAATTTGTAGCGAGTTTGGATTGTGGGACTGCTTCGTTTTACTCATGGACATCGACTGCTGGTCTTTAGTTTGTACTGAATATATGAGGTTAGGTATAAGTGCCAACTTTGATTGGATCGTTGGCGCAGCTTCTAGTGACCATGCCTTCAGTTCCACGGGTCGCGAATAATTTTCTATAAACAATTTGTTGGTTCTTCGTGCCTGGGTGTATATTTGTATTTAAGTATTTATTTAAAGTTATTTAATGTATGGCTAGGGGGAGGCCCAAAATGGAAGGATTGTGTGACAAATGATATGCATCTCAAAGGAGTAGCAGCAGTGACGAATGATAGAGGAGAATGGAAGAAGAAGACATATTGTGTCGACCTCACTTATAGTGGGATAAGGGTAAGAGAATGATGATGAAGTATTTATTTAAAGTTATATATGTAGATAGTATTAGTAGTAAGTATAAAATTACTTGGGGATGGTGAGTTCTGGAGATATGTGTAACCTACCAATCCGCATTGCAGCAGCGTGGTAGATCCTAGAGGCCTATGCTCAGCAGTAGGTTACTAACAGGCTGTTACTTTAGGCATTTATGTGTCAGTTTACACTTTTTCTAAAAAAATCTTGATGCCTAAGAAACCAATGATGAACCAATAAGATGCCCCTATCAATGATAAGGAAATCTAAATTTAATACGACCGCAACAGGTTAAAACAATGACTGACATATTTATGTATTCAACAAAAACAAATGCAGGTGCATTTTAATAGCTACGAAATTTGCATACAAAGTGATTTTTGTTGATTTGAATAGAAACGATAATTATGTAAAACGATTCTATATCCTTGTTTTGACTTTTAAAATTATGTCGCTGAGGAAGGAAATGTATCGTAAACATGAGTAACTAGTGGTTTATTATGTTTTGCATCCTTTTAAATGGTACAGTTGAAATTACTGAAAAACATTATTTTTAGAGATATTTATAATACCTTTTTGCAATAATATATACCCAGTATCCGGTACATTTGATGAGTTTAAATATTCTGTAAGTAAATTTCCAGATGTAAATGGTAACATAAATGTACATTAAAAATACCAAAGACTAAATTTCTCAAATTATACCTTCACTAATTTTCTCTGATAGTACGAAAATAAAAATTCCGTGTCTCAAGCCGAAGTGATGCATAGCCTGATTTATAAATATTAGAGTCATTAAATTTTTTAAAATGCATTTTTTCTATACAAATGGAATGGTTCAAAGAATGCTGGTAGCGTCTCCGCGTTGAATCGCCTGAGAACTGATTATATTTGCGAAAAAGGAGAGAGTTCTCTTGTCTCCTGAAGAGGCAATTAACCGACATGTAACTAAGAATAATATTTTTTTGCATTTTCAGATGCATAGTTTCGTCTTTTGCCAGATTCGACCATTTCCGTCGCATAACTCATATGATATTTGAAATATTTATATTCTGTATAATGATCAGGAATGCGCTTGGTTTTTAAAAGATGAATTGATGAGAATCGAATGATGCACGGGATTTTAACCCGAGCAAGCTTTAGAATCTATCTTCAACAATAAAAAAAAATGTGAATTGTTTCTTTTCATCTTATTTTCGACAAAGAGACACGTTTTTAAATAGATAGTCATCATGGGCGTTAAAGGAAAACGTTCTTATGAAACCTGCATCTAAAGAATTTCGGGGATATATGCCACTACGTATTAGAGCATCATGGTAGGTTTAAGCTCCAGTCCTTTTCTCTAAAGAATAAGAGGATTTTTGTCCCGCACTAGAATAGCACATCGTTTTACTTTGTTACTGTCTTTTATAAGTATCACCCTCATATCTTTTAGCTCAAATATGTAAACATCACTCTCGCGGCGTATCAGTCTTCAACCCGCACCCGGCCACTTAGTTATCGCCTTGAGCCCAACAAATCGTCTAGGTAAATGTCCTATGAAATTGCATCGTGAGTCCCGCTTGGACCATAAACAAAGCGAAATGCGACGCGTTTATGATCCAATAATAGCAAGCTAAGACAATATTATCTGCTGCGATCGCTGACATAACCAGAGCGGATTGATCTTTGTTTGTAACGCCGTTGAATAGGCATACGTGTCTCTTGTTTTATCGAATTATACGGTCACTATATATGCCCACTAAATAACTTTAAGTATTATAAAGTTGCAAGTCTGTGTGTGCGTCCGTTCGTAAGTACGTGTGTTGTGCACGTTTGTGTGTGCTTGCTCGGGTGTACGTCTGTATCGCTTTGACGCTCCAACGACATAACAGATTCGTACAAATATTTCATACAGTTATGTTCAAACCTTGAATAAAACGAAATCTATATTTAACTCTAGTAGAATATATCTGTAGTATATGTGTGATACTTACTTTGTATATTTGTATAAAGGACACACATAATAAATAAATATACTAATACACAAACACACTAATACTAGTGTAAAAAGGAAACCTTAAACTGTCTAAAGCGCACCACGTCAGTAGTATCAAAGCCGTAGGCGAGATTGGACGTGTGACATAATAATTGTGCGTGTTTGAGCCTTTTCTAAACTCATATACAACAGCATCCCAGAGAAAATAAAAAACCCGATTTTTCGTAGATAGTCGACTATAAGTAACATGGCTTTTTTCACATCTTGAAAACTTAGGGCTTATATAATAATATAAAATCTCTAATTTCAAATTTGAATTGTAGGCTAAATCGACGTTATTTGGGACAATCAAATTTTATACACACGCAACTTAAAGGATTAAAAAATCCTTTTTCTTCCAGATAAAAGCATATTGCATTATTGAAGGTACTTAAATATTTACGAGTACCACAAGATATTTATATATGGAACGCCTAGTATGCATTATAAGAAGCAAAGCTATTTCTAGGAAGCACTAAATTATGTTAAATTATAGCTCTGTTTGTCCTCTAGGTAATTGAAACTACCGACATCGGCTGCACTATTGTTCTAAATAACAGACATTATTGTCTCATTTTCCAAATTGTCGGAGTCGTAGCTCCAGGTGAAAACGGTATACTGTGCGTGACCGGACCTCCGCCCTGTGTTATATTGGTCAAGTTCATTTGTCGACTTTTGACGTAAGACATAAGACGTCATTTTCTATTAGATTTGATTAATGATTATTTAAGACCAAGCCGTGTGGTATCAAGCTGAATAGAATAGACCACCCTTACCGAGGTATCGTAAAAGGCGACTAAGACAAGTCGACCCGCAATGTGGTGGCTGAGTAGAATATACACTGTAATTTCTTACCGAGGTGTCGTAAATGGCGACTACGGTAAGTTGACCCGCTGTGTGGTATCCTGCCTACCAATTCAACCAACCTGCTAACCAATTTATCTTCCTACCCTCATCCCACTCTATAGGATCTTCTCTTTCTTCTTCAATTCTAGCCCTTTTCCTTCTATTACTCAAAGGTTGACTGGAAGAGATCCCTTTTAGGGATAAGTCCGCCTTTATACATGTGTTTTTATTTTTATTTTTTATTTTTTTGTTTCTCTTTTCTAAATATATGTGTAAAAAGAACAATAAATCAGAATAACATGTTATAAACATGTTGTCACATGATTTAGCTACGTTTTTTACGGCCGGCCGCCTGCCTGTCTGCAACATACTTTAGCCGCCTTTTACGAATGCTCCGTAAAAAATGAGGGAGATCTATTATACTCAGTCGGATACCACACGGCAATTACCTTAGTCGCCTTTTACGACACCTCGGTAAGAAATGAGGGTGGTCTATTCTACTCAGTTACACCACACGGCACTTATGTATACAATAAATATTAAGTAAAGTTTTCATTAGACAAATATTTTTAAAAAATGACTTAGAAATTTTTCTAATTCATTTCTTAATTAATTTAATTTCTAATTCATTTAAAAATTCTCTTTTTTCTTCAATTCTTGTTGTTTTCTTTCTATTACTCAAAGGTTGACTGGAAGAGATCCCTTTTAGGGATAAGTCTGCCTTTATACATGTGCTTTTTAAAAAATTTCTTTCTCTTTTCTAAATATATGTATAAAAAGAAATAAGAGTAATAGATAGAGAGAAGAAATAATAATAATAATAATAAATAAATAAATAAGGCATCGTTAATAGCGTCTCTAATGGTCTCAGTAGATAAACATTCCAGACATTAGAGCTCAGATATTCAGTTACACGCCGTATAAAACTATAATTTCCTCAGCACCATCGCGCTCATATATTCGCCACCGGGTATCTTATTACTGAATATCTTCTGCAATACTGGCACTATTTATTAGATTGAGTCGTGAGACCGTGCGCGGTAGCCGGGATAAAATAAATAAATAGAATATTCTAGTAGCAGGCCAATAAAGTAACGGTGTTTGCTTACGGAACGACTGGGCGCAGGTTGCGACGGAATGATTGCGTTGTATTGGTACAGGAACTTTCTATATATCCGCGTCTCATACACGTTCAGATAGAGAATGAATTTCAATTAGTGTACTGGCGCCGTATAGTTTATGCAACAGTAAAATTGTTACTTTTGTTATAATCCAACGAGGAAAATACTAAGAGATTTCTCGAGTCAAAGAATACAAAACTAATGAGAATATTATTTTGCTATAATCCGCGATAAAACAAAATATATGTAATGCTAAATGTAGAGTGTACTATTATTATATATAATTATATATAATTTATTTTTTATTACATATATTTTCTTTCATCGCGGATTGTAGCAAAAAATATTCTCATTAGTTTTGTATTATGGACCTCCGCAAAGTAACGCCTAATTCTATAAATATAGAGTCAAAGAATCTCAAGAAATATTGATATTCGATCCGCTTGCACAAGCGAGAACTTTGATGTTTATGAAACATTTTGAATGTTAGACCGAAAACTAACTTTTTTTACCAATACAATTACTGTGATATTTTATAATGAACTTATTAACACATCTTTCGAAAACCACTCAGGGTTTATATGAAGGTGTGGAATTCGCACTATTTCTGTAAAAACAATATTTAAGCATTTGAGGCGTGCAAAGGCAGGCCGCTTTGCTGTAGTTATTGTAAACTTCAAATTTTACATATCATGCTGTGTGGTATCCGGCTGAGTAGACTAGACCACCCTCAGTTCTTACCGAGGTGTCGAAATAAAAATACGATTAAGGTAAGTTGACGTGAGGCAGGCGGCCAGTGGTAAATTACGTAGCAAAATCATGTCATGACATGTTTATTACATGTTGTGCCTACTCCACCTAGAGTGGGATAAGGGCAGGAGGATGAAGATTTGCTATGGGTATTTATCGCACTATAAATGCTACTAATGTTATTAATTTCCCATCAGTTTGTGGTCGGCTAGAAGTAAAAATCCGTACAGAATTTTTATTTCCATAACTGTCGGCTACTTTATCGGTTAGTAAAACAAGCTCGAAAGGGTAAAAATATTTATGAAAATATTGATGCGCCAAAAGAGTTTTTTAATGTTTTGAATAAGCGATATATTTATAAATATTAGTTGCAGAATAGAGCAATAAACCTGATTCCACCTATGATAATCCGTCGAATCGGTTTCACTGCAATTTAATCAATCTTGAATGTATTGCCAATAAACTGTTATTGATGTTCTGTGTCTAATTTATCCGGATAAAGTTTCTCTATATTTGTTGATTTCTGTCACGATGTATGATAACTCGCTTTATAAAAAAGACGTTTAAATTGAGAAAGGCGGTAGATCCTTTATTCTTAGTAATTTACGATTTTTTCTATATTTTATCACGTTATGGCGTACGACTACTGGCTTCTCAGCTATGTTTAGATTTTATTTCCCGTTGAGCCAAATGCAAATGATTAAGGCGTTACTTATTTCACTCTTTACGCCCATATATTTTTTAAATAAAAATCAATATATATACTCCATTTATATACTCCATTTTATTTATTTACCCCCTTGTAGTATCTGGCTGAGTAGAATATACCACCCTTATTTCCTACCGAGGTGTCGTACAAGGCGACTAAGGTAAGTTCATGTCAGGCGGGCGGCCGGTCGGAAAGTACGTAGCCAATCATGTGACAACATGTATATAACATGCTGTGCCGACCCCACTTAGAGTGGGATAAGGACAGGAAGATATATACTCCAATTTATTTATTTACTAATAAACATTTATATTTTTAAATATAAAAAGGACCATTATAAACATGGCTTCCAAAGTGAGGAAGGGCTTTCGTCACTTAGGATTCGAGAGTGAGGAATCACTATACCAGTACGTGCCGTTTCAAACAACACTCACTACCTTTTTTTTGTTCCTTTGCTCAAAGAATTACGCAAAAGAGAGCTTGAGATGTTGGTCGAGTCTCGTTGCTAATGTGATGTTTACTGAAACAACAATAGGAAGAGTTATTGTCGATTCGATATTCCACATAGTCTTCCATACTTATTATAAAATTGAACCATACTTATTACAATGATTGTTTTTCTTATATTCTACTAAAAGGATTTGTGTACGGTTTCACTAAAAGATAGTGTAATTCTTCCGTAAGGTTTAGGTTAATAGTACGTTACGGTTTTACGAGCTTTATTCGTGTACCCAGCAGATATACACTAAAGTAATGTACTAGAGAATTGTAGATCTATAAAAATATTAAAAAAGTTCTTGACGGCTTGACTCGATCATTTATGGTTAACTCACAAAAAACTATTTTGATGTTAAAATTTCAATTAAATACGCTGATTTCCTCGCGGGCAAGGCCGCAAGCCCAGGTAGTTATACGTAAAAAAGGTCAAACATAAGTTGATTTTTATTATTATGAAAGAAAAGATAAGCAAAGCTGATAGATGGCGCTTTTAACACACTTATACATAGTCCTTATAATACTTTATGATCCTGACAAATATTGTCTCTTTGCCAGCGATTTGCAATGCGCGCCGTGCCACCATGTTTCACCATTTGTGTTTATGACTCTATACCAGGTAGTATTTTGCAACAGATTAATAATTTATACGTTAGTGCCTATTAAATTGCTCCGTAGATCTTCCTATTATAATGTTCAATATTGAGATAAAGTTAGCTATACATGTCTAAACAAAATGTATAGAACTATGCAATTTAAAGTTACCTGCTCTGAAATTAGCATTTGATTAGCTTTTGTCTTTTTGTTTTTTATTTTGTTATTAAACACTAGTAATATCCCGCGGTTTCACCCGCGTACATACCGATCTCATGGCAATGGAAAGTCTACTAAGTCGGACTATAGATTTATTTTTGTTAAATATATCATCAATAGTTTTCGAAGCGCATGCGATGACAGATCTTTATGACAAATTTTTTACACCTTATTAAATTTTTATTACGGATTCCTACCTATTTATTTTTATTGTAATATAGCCTATGTTGCTCAGTAAAGATGCAACTTTACAATGGAAAGGAATCGGTCTAGTAGTTTTTGTGTGAAAACATTACAAACCATACATACAAATTTTTCTTCTTTATAATATTAGTATAGATATAAATATAAACACTACGGATCAACACCAAATCGCAAAGCAGCTTTATCGTGCAATCTATCTCCTGATGATGCTTCAGTTTGTCACGAAGCTGTTGTGGTAGTGATGGTGTGCAGTGCTATTAGTTTAGTGTAGTGTTGGCGGTGCTGGTTTATAGTGTATACGGTTTATGCATCTTGCATAAGGTATAAACATGGGTGCCGTGTGGTATCTGGCTGAGTAGAATAAACCACCCTCAATAATTAACGAGGTGTCGTAAAAGGCAACTAATATAAGTTGACGTCAGGAAGGCGGCCGGTCGTAAAATACCTAGCCAAATCATGTAACAACATGTTTTAACATGTTATGCCGACTCCACTTAGAGTGGGATAAGGGCAGGAAAATGATGGATAAGGTATGGACAGTATGGATGGTAAGGTATACATGGACAGTAGACTCCACTTTTACATTTACTTTTACATTTAGCATTACGTAGATTTTCTTAATCGCAGAATATAGTGAAATAACACCTACTCCGTAAAGTAACCATAGAGTTGTTCTACTTAAAGTAGGGGGCCATAGACAAGCCTGTAAATGACGATGACAATAAATATTGAGAGGAAAAATGACTCTCGTATATTTCATCTTTGTCTAATCTAATAAAGTTTATTACAAACATTATTTTCTAAATGCTTTATTTATTTGTGAATTTATTTTATAAAGTAATGTTTTTTAAATCGTAATTGTTATTTCCTAAACCATTACCCATACCAAGTCATCATCAGTCAAAAAGTTTATGGCTTGTAATACTTTTTTTTTAAATTATGGCTTGTTATACTTTTTTTTAAATTATCGGGCAACAAACTTAAAGCGAACAGTGCACAATTATAACAATGCATGCATTTTAGTTAGTAGTGCATTATATGTCTAGAGGTTTATCGATGTCAATAATAGTTTTAATGCACTCCCATCATTGTTCTTATGGTATTAGCATAATGATTACCTGTAAATTGCTTCCTCTTGGTACCTCGCTGTATAAATAGTTTAATTATGCTTATGAGCGCCAGCACATTAACACTGGTCTGGTTTAACGTTTGTATCTATTTATTCAGATTTGTTTTCACATCGAATATATCGATTTAATTATTTACCAGTATTTAATTATTCTACAGATTCATGCTTATAGCTAGTCAGATTATAAATGACTGGAAAACTTAAAAATAACTGCCAATTTATAATAAAGTAGATCTTATAGGTCTTTGTAATTTAAAAAAAAATTGCTGATAATTTTTTTTTTTCTAAATTCGTAAGTGTGCAGTTCTGTTCCAATTAAAATAAACAAAATTGATTTAAATAAATTAAAAAAACCAGAGCTAATAAAGCGCTATAATATTTATTCGCATTTTTTTCAAGTATACCCTTTTTTTCAACTTCATAGATTTTATATAAACGCACACTTTCGAATGTAAGTAAAAATAAAGTTTAAAATGAAATTATTATTTTTTGCCAAGTAAAAATCCATTACCTGTTCAGAAAAAAGATATTATGAGAACTGGGAAAAAATTAGTATATCCTAAAAAAGATGTTGCGCAGTTGTATAAAAACTCGTCTGCTAGAAGCTTTTATTGTGTGCGCCGCGAAAAACAACTGAGATACACTAAAGTAATGTGATAGAGAATTGCAGAACTACAATTTCTATCGCTTATGGTTAACTTACAATAACCACTTTTCAAAACTTATGCAGGCATAGCTAGTGTACTGTGTATTACTGTGGTGTAGCTCAGTATCAGTGGCTATCTCATTCATTCATTTTATACCTGCTACGTCATGAAACATGCGTGTTATAATTGGACATATGTCACGCGTGTCGTCATAATGTGGCCATAAGTTAGCGGGTGGCCCGTGCTGGTTATCATTATGCCAATCTCTGTATACATTGTCGTAGTGTACTAACGTCAGTGTGATGTATTGTTCAAGGATATATGAGCTAGACAAGCCAAACTACAGTTACAGTATTACACTTTGTTGATAATTGCTGATGTATTTAATTATTTCTTTTTATACATATAGTTATTAAAGAGAAAGAATAAGTACAAAGCACATGTATAAAGGTGGACTTATCCCGACTTATGTGTATTGTTACACTAATTTTCATCGTCATCCTCCTGCCCTTATACCACTCTAAGTGGAGTTGGCACAACATGTTATCACATGTTTTGGCTACGTATTTTACGACCGGCCGCCTGCCTAACGTCAACTTTCCTTAATCGTTTTTTACGACACCTCTGAAGAAAGAGTGTGGTCTATTCTACTCAACTGGATAGGTGGGTCAACTTACTTTTACGACACCTCGTTGAGAAATGCGGGTGGACTTTTCTACTCAGCCGGATACCACACAGCAAGTCGAATTATCTTAGTCGCCTTTTACGACACCTCGGTAAGTGGGTGTACTTATTTTGTTTTTAATTTATTTCAATTAGTTAGTACGGTTAAACAATTACATCTATGCCGCGTCGTATCCAGCTGAGTAGAATAGACTACCCTAATTTCTTACCGAATTGTCGTAAAAGGTAAGGTAGCTGCCCCTATAGTAAATACCTAGCCAAATCACACCACAGCATGGTTAAAACATGCTGTGCCAACTTCACTTACATTGGGATTATCTATATATATAAAAGAAAGTTGGTCTTAGTTACACTATTTATAACTCAAGAACGGATGAACAAATTCGGTTGAAAATTGGTGGAGAGGTTGCTTAGAACCAGGAGACGGACGTAGGATACTTTTTATCCCGTTCGACCGCATTTATTTTATCCCGTCAAGTCGCTATAAAACGTGGTACAACAAAAACGACTATGACATGGAAAAACAAAACATAAATGACAGCTAAACGTAATTTAGTCTTTGGGTAAGTATGGTAAAAATTTGACAATTATCAAAATAGTAGTAGCTATAAACGTTACCACATAGTATAAAACAAAGTCGCTTTCTCTGTCTATCCTTATATCTCTATGTTTGCTTAAATCTTTAAAACTACGCAAAAGATTTTGAAGGGGGTTTTTTTTAAGTATATAGAGTGATTGAAGAGGAAGGTTTATATGTATAATAAAATTCAATATGGAGTAGCGAAATACTGTGATTATCACTGAGTGACATAGGCTATATGCTTTATACCCGTGCGAAGCTGGGGCGGGACTCCTAGTTGAATATATAAAACATTATTTTTTCCGTAAATTGTCAAGTCAACGTAGCTTTTTCGGGGAACGGCAGGTCTCGAGAAATGAAAATACCTAGGATCGAGGACCACCTACCCAATATTTTTTTCTTTTTTTTTTGAAGTTTCTTTTTATTATTTCGTAAAAATTACCGCAGGTACTTCGAAGTAAAGGAGATCCTATTTTTTCTTTACGCCCAAGATTAATCATAATTCAATTACATGCAATGTAATGGATATTATGTAAGTGGATAAATTGATTATTTTCAATGTAACACCTAATAACGGCCGTGCCTCGCTGCCGCTGCATTTGATTAAGAGCGGTGTAATGAAATTAATGAACGGGCACCGACCGCTCCTTGACAAACGACCGTGTGTAATTTCACACATCATTATTCGTACACTTATTAGACGCCAGTGCGCCTTGTTTGAAAGGCCCATCATATTCAAATTCAAAATCATAGTTTTGATAAAACGCTAAATCTGTCTGGGTCTTCTCGGATCAATTTCATTTTTGTGATGGAGATATTTGCATGGTTGGAGAGTGACAGAAGCCACTGTTAATTTCAAGACTACAGTCCACGCGATTTTCCCACGCGAATTCAAAGGGTAAAAGCTAGTAAGTTTATATAACTATTGTTAAGTATTACTTTATGATATTGAGATTGACATTATATATTATATATGACATATTATTGACATAATTATTGAACTCGAATTAATACGACTGACGTGATAACTTTTAATTAATAGAGCATTTACAATGTGATTTGACTAATATAATTTAAGGAATTAAAAATGTATCTATTGTTAGTTGTCCAATAAATAAATAAATAAATAACAAAAACTGATTGGTATTTGCCTGGGGTTCGAACCCATGATCGCTTCGAGATAGGTACCGCTCAATTATCACAGCTTATAAGTGAAAACTAATTATAGCTTAATTATTACGTGTTAAAACATTGTAATTAACAAATGAATTAAGGTCTTCATAAAGTAACTTGTTAACACCTCGTAAATAATTGCCGCGCTTTAGGCCTTAAGTAAACTTAGTTTGGGTCGAAATGTCAATAATTATTAATGTTCTTCACTAATTCTTGACTAATCTGCTTAATACTGGAGTAAGTGCTTCGTAACTTGTTTAGATATGAATAATTGATTTTCAAAATTGTAAGGGCTTTGTAATGTCCATTTTACGTAAGCAGATAGTGACTTAATCACATTTATAATCTCTATTTTTACTTCTATAAAAAGCGACTGGCCGCCGCAGGGTTTTGCAATTTATAAACTTTACTTCTAAAAAAAACTACCGGCCGCCACAGGACTTTGAAGGAGAAAACTCCATCTAGCCAGGTTTTATTTTAAAAAAATATTTATCTCTGTTTTAGGGCACTCTAAAAATTTATGTTGAATAGAGAAGATAATTTTTGCTGTCAAATGTAAAGTCATGATAGCTCATTTGGGAAATCGGCGGTCGAGAAACGTGAAAAACCTAGGATCAAGCCCCACCTGCCTGACTATTTTTTTTCAATTTTTTTATTTTATTTACCTAGCAAGGCTCGGTCACACAGGTTATTATAAATCTCAAATTGAATGTGAACAAAAGGATAACTTTAAATCGATTCTTATAAATAAATCTTTCTTAATCTTAATAGCATCTACGATACGAATTTGTACACAGCATCTAGGAATAGCATTCAATTAAGCGAGCTAGATAGATTTTATTGGAGTAAAACCAATATTATATACACAGGTTTGGATGTGCCTAGAAACTTTCGAGTACCATAATTCATTGAAATTGATAGTTTGGCAGTAACATACAAAACAACTTACGCGTATGACGATTATGGAGACTGCAATATTCTCAATTTTGGCGATGTTTCAATTTTTATTATATCCAGTAAATTTTAATAAATATATACAAAAGTAAAAGTATGCTGGGCATAGTCCTCTTCTCTCCATTTTTGGAGAGAAGAGCTGGAGCTAAGCCCCACTACGCTGCTCCAATGTAGATTGGTAGACACATCCCCGGAATATATCTAGAGATATGCAGGTTTCCTAACGATTTTTTTCTTCAACAACAAGCGCGTGCCAAACTGCAATTATCAATTATACAACTAAGTTTTTAATATAAAAACGTATTGGTGCCTACCAGGGATTGGAACTCGTAACACCCTTGAAAGAGTCGCACGGTCTTTTGCAACTTGCCGTTGCTTTACTTTTTTACTTTACCCATGCCAACCAACAAGTTGAGTCCGAAATCCAAGTCTCGATTTTATCACGATGTGAGCCGTATGTTATAACAACAAATTGTTTTTAGAAAATGTTGGCTCTCACCAGAAATCAAACCTGCGACCTCAGCTAAAGGCAGGGCTATATAGCCACATGCACCAACGGGCCAGTTAAAAGAATGGATGCCAAAGATTAATACAGTTCATAATATCGCCCTCACCAGATAAAAGGTTAGATATAGGAGGTGTGGTCGACGGGCGGAGTCGGACCGAACGTAAGTTCAAAAGCAACAAATAAACAATATTCGATTGCCTGCATCTGGGATAGTGGAAATAAATATTCAAGCAAACGAACATAAATTATTTGTACAGCAATGTTTGCTTAAGCCTTAGAGCTATGTAAACAAATCCTGTTATTAATGTCTAGCATGGAAAGATAAACCCATAAGAGCCCATTGTTTCCTTTAGCGTGAAACTATTAAAATCGTGTAGATACGTATTATGTTCCGTTCATAGTCCTTCTTTATTTTATTTATTTATTTCTTTTTATACATATATTTAGAAAAGAGAAAGAAAAATTAAAAAAGCACATGTATAAAGGCGGACTTATCCCTAAAAGGGATCTCTTCCAGTCAACCTTTGTTTCTTTAGTTAGCTTAAGAAATTAACTTATTTAAAAAAAGCTTTGCTAGCAGCCTTTTTTTATTTTGTCAAATGTAACTATGAATTAATCTTTTAATCTATTTAATTTATATAATTAGGCGTTACTTTGCGGAGGGAGGAGTACATACTTCATAATAGAATAAAACGTTACTTAATGGAGATTCGTAATACAAAAGTAACGGTTTTCTCACTTCCTATACTCCCAGGTTTAGGTACCTAACAAAATGTAAACAAACAAAACTCTAGACTTAGGAGTGCCTTTAGAGAGTCTTTAATATTTAAATGAGTTAATCTTGTATGTATGTACTATAAATGTAATATAAATCTCGTTTTAACCCTGTTTTTGGGCACTAAAAAAACTGCTATAATAGGAATAGAAAAATAAATGAAATGAATGATTAGCTGTGAAATCCAAAGCTGTGACAGCCTAATGGTAACGCGCGGACCATAAAAGTTTGAAACCTAGGTTCGATTCCCACATGTCACCCGACGCTTTTTTCTTTTTTTTCTTTCTTTTTTTTTGTCTTTTAAAAAATTACCGAGAAGACTTGGTTATCCAGATATTTACAATAATATGATTTACTTTTAAAGAAATTGTAATAAAACTGCATTTGTTAAAACAATTTCTTTAAATAAATATTTCTCTTATAAAATTAAATATTTATGCTTTAAGTGTCAGAAGCATTTACTTAAATAGCATATGATTTTACACGTTCACGGAAACAACCGAACTAAACAGCTCTCCCTTAAGCCATGCAGAGGTCCCATGAGATCGGGAAAGAAGCTCACAAATGTCACGACTTAGCAACCTCTCAATTTCTAAAACAAAACCACATCAAACGATTATACTACCGGCGGCTACCGTTAGCTGTAAGAACCACTACTAATGGTTTATTTGAAGTTCGACTTTTGTTCTGCGTGTATAGGTCACATTTCCTATGCTTGTACATGGGAGATGTAACTTAATTCGATTTAAGTTAAATGATTAACTGTTTTTTATTAACCTTAGAGTTTTGAATATTCTAAATATAACTACTTACAACTTATGGAATGACATATTTTGAAATTAATAAAAGCGTTATCACAAAAACGTTGCTTTGGTGCAACGTGGTTGCTCATCTTTTACTTTGAAAACATTTGGCATTATATTTAAGTAAATTGTGTCTGTATTTGGGACGTGGCATGATACTTTTTTATTTTATATATTGTGTAATATTTATCTTTAACGTCAATTTATATTAACACTTACTTGTACAACATTAATTTGTGATCGTCTCAGGACGGCATCAATCAGTAGAGCTTTTAAGCTTAACTCTCTGCGCTTCGTACACTTTTGGTCATGAAAACTTTCAACACTCACCAATTTTTTGCGGTGACGCTTTAAAAGCCGTTAAACACATATAAAATTACAGCAAAAAATTATTTCGAGGAAATAGATAAGCAAACACATAGTAGGGGTAAGCTAGCAGAGGCGCAAGAAATAGTAAACCATAAAGACATGTTCGATTTAAAATTCAATACAGCAAAAAATAGGTCTTCGTTGAGCACAGCGCATTATGCAGGCGTGCCTCACGATCTCGGGCATACTGTTGTAGGTAACGTTGGGACGGGAGTAAGTGCAATGTATCGAGACATTGAGATGTCAATGGAAAATGTCAAAGCGATGTGGGCAGCGGTTGTAGCACTGTTTGATCGTTGATGTAGAGCAGATGAAAATCGTTTACGTCACGAAACATCGGTTAAATGACTCGTAATAAATTTCAATATGATATGATTTTTAGGATCGTTATATTGATCATGACGTTATATTCGTGAAATAAAAGCCGTAGACGTCTTTGTAGGACAGGCCACATGAGTACGAATCTATTTGTAGAAGGATGTGACAGATGTGTTTCTCACGCTAATCGTTTTTAACGTGTTTTGTAATTTATATAATTGATTGTATCAAATAAAAAATTGTATGCTTTTCGAGCATAGTAGCAATCGACACTTAAAATAAATTGATTAGTTATTAATAAATCTTGGTTTACAATTTTTAATAGTTAGACCAAAAATTCATTTAACATGTAAGTATTTTCTTCATGTAATGTGTACTATAGTTCTAAATTTTGAATTGACATATGTCTATATCTTAACTTAATCTTAGATAAATTAAGAGTGGATGAGACAAACTTCTACGCTATTGTGAAAAAAAAAATTTAATTATGAGAAGATGATTACATGATTTGCTTTGCGTTTCAGCTGGCTGTCAGTGTTTTTTCCTGTTCTTTAAGAAAAAACAGTAATTTTTTTTCCTATATGCTACTCAGTTTATAAGTTTTATTCCTATTAAATTTCATCACTTTTTTATAGCGGTTGTACGGTGAAAGCGTAATAGGCAAACAGACATTCAGATTTACAGATGATTTTTATCAATATTTAAGATAAATTTTATTTTAGCAAATAAACTTCTATGCTATGTAGACAAACTTTACTCATGATAATTCTGGAAAGCGACGAGATATTACAGGGATAGTATTGGGATATAAGTTACCGTGATCCATGGCGGTTCCCATTTATTCTTTGGACCATTGGAAGGGTTCGCGGAAAACAATCAAGCGGGATCCATCCCTCGAACAGCCCAATCAGTTGGAACAAATTACTGCTATTTGTCTATACTAGTCATTGATGGATGAGTGAAGGAATGGTTAAAGATTTGATAGTATTGGTTTGAAATGTTTCTTTAAAGCTATAAATGATAGAGACGTAGACGATTAATGTCATTTGACACGATCTTTGGTGTGATAATAGGATTTATTCGCGAGACTGAATTCCGTTTTCGCTATTCGGTTGGATCAACTTTAAGTAAGTAAGTAGCGGCCTGTTAGTCTCCCACTGCTGGGAATAGGCCACTTCTCTTCGTTTTTTTTGGAGAGAAGGATTGGACTTAAGACCTACCGCGTTGCTCCAATACGAATTGGTAGGTTACACATATCTCCAGAAAGCTCTAGAGATATGCAGGTTTCCTCACGATGTTTTGCCTTCACCGAAAAGCGTGTGATAAATTGCAATTATAAATTAGACACAAGTTTTAACAAAAAAAGTCATTGGTGTCTGCTCGGGTTTGAACCCGTAACCTTCTCGAAAGAGTCGCACGATGTTACCGCTGGGCCATCACAGCTTAGATCAATTTGCCATAACAATTATCGTATCCTAGTAGTGGGTATACCCATTAAAAACGTCAGTGACCTATTGATTTTAGATTTAATTGGTTCGACCAATCTGAGAAACTGTGACCTTAAAGCTCAGAGTTTCTCAGTGGGCTATGAACCAAGATATGCATGAAGTATCAAATCAGGTATCTGTAAAAGGACTATAATCACCGATATTATCTCATCCTGTCGCAAAGCTGAATTAACAACTAATGAACTAAACTGGTATTTTTAAAGCTGTTAATTGATGACCTCAAAATTGTTCACAGTGATGCGCTTAATCCAAACGGTACAAGATCTTGATCCAGTAGTTAAAGTCTTTTGTACAAAAGAATAAATAAATTAATAAATATATGGGATCGTCGTCTCTAAAGTAAGTAACTTAATACTTGTATTATTGGGTGAGAGACAACAATAAATTTTTAAATACATACTTAAATACAAATCAGGCTCAAAGAAGCAACAAATTGTTTAAATGTTGGCAGGATCACTACACACTGCGCTAACGGGCCAGACGATATCAATAAAATGTACTTAATTGATATTCAGTCACATCGATTATCTTCTATAGAACTTACATATCTTCTTTTAATTCTTAGGGCCTATTTCACAAGTAAATGATAAAGTGTCAGATGCTTAACCGACAAATAAACTAAGTAACAGATAAATGTCTCTAAAAAGAGACTCTAAAAGTAAAAAATGAAAAAAAAATCGCGGCCATTTTGAAAAAGGTATTTGCTATCTAGCAGATAAACAAAATAACAGCCACACGATCTACCTGTTAACTTATCAGGGACTTTAAGTACTGAATAAGTCTATCAGAAACCTGAGAAACGCAAAATTCAGAGGTATGTATCAGATATGTTCCGAATAAGCTAACTGACAGTTTATTGGTAACTTGTGAAACAAGCCCTTAATCTCTAAAACTATAGAATTATACAATTATACTCATAGATTGGTCGCTTTTTAGCTGACCAATACGTGTAATATACTGTAAGTATAAATACGAAATAAATTTACATACTTCATTTGCATATAACATGACTCTAGCAAACTAAATATTATTGGACGCAATCAATATAATACAGATTAATGCCGTCAGGTCGATGAAGCTTACATTAATATTGTTAGTTTCTATTATGAGAAAACTATTTAGATGTAACTGAAATATTAACTGATTATAACAATTTATTTAATTCGACGGAACAGCATTTGTTGCAGCAGTATATTAAATTAAATTCTGACGTATTATAATCGGTACCAATATAATGAATGCGAATTTATTTATTTTATGCTTATATTTATTTATTTTGTTTGTTCTTCATCTCTCAATGTAGCAATTAATCGTTGTAATTTTTTGGTTTGGAAGTAGTTCGGAGAATGTAGAAAACTTTTTACTTGGATGCTGAATTCAACGCTAACGAAATCATCGCGAAAGCTAGTGTCAAATACATTTTATGTTTAAAAAAATTCATCCTTCACGCTTGAAGGATTTGTTAGAAATAACTTAACAGGCCGTCCAAGTAAATCTTATTCTGAAATAACATATAAGCATACTTTTTTTTTCTAAATAATCCGTGGTTAAGAAGAAATTTAATAAAAGTTCCGATTTGACTGGCCCATTGGCGACCCTGTCAGCTCTGCGGATCGCGGGTTCGAATTTTGTCGATGACCAACATTATCTATAAACAATTTGTTTATTCTTTGAGTCAGTGTATTTACAAATATATATGTACCAAACATATATGTTCAAATATATATGTATTATATGTTGCGATTTTGTCGAAAATCTATCTATCTTTCGCAGTCTATCCTGATGATGCTTCGGTTGCAAAGATTTTGTGATTTTGTCGTTGAGTCCATCTCCTGATGATGCTTCGGTTGCGGGGCGAAACGATTGCTGAGTTTGTGTATGTAATAAATATATATTTTCTATTTTATTTCATCGGATTCATTTCGGATTATAGCAAAATAATTTTATTATTACTTTTGAAGTATAAAGTATTCACGTTCGTATATCGAACGTGTGTATATTTTCACTTTTTTTCCATACATTTATTTATTTATTTAGTCTTTAACTAGAAAATCTATTTAAAGGCGATATTATTTTACCACGGGTAAAATAAAGAGTAGCAATCTAGTAGAGCCATAAAATCATCAAAACATTTGAGGTTTTATTAATAGCATACCGAGACCATAGTATCTACACCGAGCGCCTCTTGACAAACGATCGAATGTAATTTCACACGTCATTATAACGCTTGTTACATACAGTATTCTATTAGCGTCATGTGCTGTGATTAATAAAGTTGTAACGCCCCTTTTTGAATAATTTTGCGATATTACTGAAACTTTGAGTAATTGTGACGAAATGAATGTATCCATTATCAATATCTTTTAATTTAGACAACTTTATCTCATTATCAGGATAGGTCAGGTGACATTTTTAAAGTTAATTTATAGAATTAGGCGTTACTTTTCGAGATCCACAGTACAAAAGTAATAATAAAATTATTTTGTTTTTTGAGAAAGATTAAATAGATATTGATATTTCAGGAAATTGCTTTTTATCTATATTAATATTATAAATTTGTATGTATGTTAGTAATGTTTTCACAGAAAAACTACTGGACCGATTTCAAAAATTCTTTTACCATTAGAAAGCTGCATATTTACTGAGCAACGTACGCTATATTACATTAAAAAAATAGGGATCCATAATAAAAATGTAATAAGGTTTAAACAATTAGTCATAAAAATCTGTCATCGCATGCGCTGCGGAAACTATTGATCATATATTTAACAGAAATAAATCAATAGTCCAACTTAGTAGACTTTTCACTGCCATGAGATCGGTATATACGCGGGTGAAACCGCGGGATATTACTAGTTATTGCATAAGTATAAAGGAGGAACATCGTTATTTTATAATATATTTTTTCTATTTACTTTATCGCGGATTCAAAATAATTTTATTATTACTTTTGTAATAATAAATGAATCGATAAATGTAAAACAACCTCGGCCATTTATAGATACCTCAAACACTCCTCTAAAAACTGATTAAAAATTTGTCGGCCAACGAAGGTCATCAAATATCGATCGAAAAGATAGCCATAAACACAATACACACACACCCACAATTTCGCCGAGCGAATGGTGGGCACAAGCTTTATGTCCTTCTCTTCTAGGAACAGCAACAGGCTACTTTACTTTTTTTAATTATTTAGAACAAGAATTTAAAATCTTATATTACTGACAGATTTTTACCACAATAGTAAATTGTAATTGCTGTTCTTAGCTGAAATGTATTGAATTTAACGATAATAATAAACTAACGGTGCGATTATGTAGTGATTCCGCAATTATGCACTTAAATTCATCCACCGCTCACAGTTGTACGATAGCCAGCTTTAGATCATAAGAGAGTTCTAGACGGTATTTATCATAGTGTACTTGAAGGAAACAAGATCGTCGCTAGGCGCGGCTCTACGATAAATCTGCCGCACTTAACTCGCAACCGGTAAATAACTATGAGATTTCCGCGTGCGAGGCGATGCGCCCGAGCATAAATCTATGCCGGTATTGTGATATTGTGTTGCCATTATGGGACCCCGGGAAGGTTGGACGTCACATAAATACGTGCGGTCTTTGCTGTTGACTCGGTGTCTGGTTGTTTCGCTAGTGAGAGGGCTACTCGTAGACTGATCGAGTGTAATTTGTAAACTGAACTTTGTTGATGCTTTTTACACGTACTACCTACACCAACGGGCCAATTATAGCGGTTAACTTTTACGAATACTTTTCGTACAACGTAGTTAATTTAGGATAAACTGATGATGAAATAAAATCTGTATTATATACAGATCCATTTAAAGTTTATTATATAGTAGTGACCACTATCTGCCTAAGGCGAACTCTTGAGTACTTTGGTCACATAGCTTGGAAAAACGCTGACAGCATCGAAAGAATGGTGATCACAGGAAGTGTCGATGGAAAGAGACCACGTGAACGTAGCCCAAAACGTGATCGGACCAGGTCAAGGAGGTTCTGAAGTCCCTCCTCTATTATGCTCTCCACACGGCGGATAATAGGGCTGGTTGGCAAAACACCATTGACAGTGTCCTATCTTTTAAAGAGCCACGTCATCACTGAAAAAACGATTCACAAAGAAGATACTCGTATAATAGTGGAAATTAGTATTGCTTGAGTATATATCTCATTCAATTTACATAAAACCGTAATGTGCTATTAACCATGACCTTTATCAAAAATTGCACTTAATTACACAAAAATCTTTTAATAAATACAGTTCATAAATCCGATAGGTATATTTTGAGAAAATTGATCACATAAAACACACAGCATTTGGGGAGTTTGTTTTATAATATGTATAGATAAGAGTATGCAATATTCCACATTTATCTTTGTCACTACAGTTGATGTTATATGCACAAAGTAACCTGTAAATAGTGTATAAACCTATAAACAAATGTTTAAGTAAGTTTCTTTAACGCGTATTTCATCTTCTATTTTCCCTTTTTAGTGATAATCAAAGTCTCGTACATTTCCATCTTTATATATTCTGATGGGTCGGTTGTAGGATCGCGATAGTAAGGATTGTACACGTGTTTGGTGCGGAATTACCATTATTATCGATCATCTTGCGGCATCCTAACGACCGGTACTAGGCGCGACTTGACGTGAATTTTATCTGCAGATTCTCTGCGAAAACGTCCCGTTATACCGCGGATGTTTTGCTTTGTTTATCTTTTCGTATAGTAACATTTATTATTTCTAAATTGTTGCTTTACATTTTTAATTTTAACTCCGTGTGGTATCAGAGTAGAATAGACCATCCTTATTTCTTACGGGCTTTTTTGTAGTATTTTTGTAGATCTAAAATTCTCCACATTACTTTAGTGTATGGAGATATGGTGGTTTATGCAGCGAACGCGAGTACCACTTCCAGATGGCGAGGTTTTTCACAACCACGCGACCTCTTAAACCAATTTACATAAAACGGTTGTGTACTACTAACTTAAAACTTCCAGAGGAATTACACTACTTTTTAATGTCAACCGTACAAAAATACTTTTAGTAGATTTCGAAAAAATCGATTAAATACAGATAGACAGCCTTTGGAGATTTTGTTTTATAATAAGTACCCGGTTGACTGAGCCTTGCTCGGTAATTTTTTATAAAAAAAAAAAAAAACTAATTTGTTATGTGGGGCTCGATCTTAGGTATTTTCATTTCTCGAGACCCCCCGCCCCCCGAATAAGTTACGCGGACTTGTCAGTTTTCGGCAAAAACAGGTATTTATATATTCAATTTAAATTATGTACTTTTTAATGCCCACAAACAGGGACAAAAAGATTTTTTAAAATAGAACCTAGCTATATCGATTTTTTCCCCCCAAAACATGCTGCATTGCATGCATGCTGAATTTCAGGAAAATAGTTAGCCGTTTCCGAGATTCCAAAAAATATACGTATATACATACAAGATTAACTCATTTAAATATTAAAGATAGATAGAAGAAGATATACATAGATATAGATATAGGCATCGATAATCAGATTTGAAAGCAGCAGGCGTATATCACCCTTGTAATAAACGAAGTGAATCTGAACACTGTCAGCTCGTTCCATAGGAATTATTAAGAGCACTTTGTTACTTTGCCAGTGCGTTGCAAATTTTATTTACAGCTCGTGAAATTGGATGCCCTTTATGTTTTGTTCGCGCCAATAATTTGTATTGAACAGTATAATAACATTAAAACTAAGAGCGTCTTGTGTTCTTAGACAATATTCCCGATCGTATTGCTCAATATCTTCTCTTTGAAGCGGGAATTGTATCTAACAACGACGTTATGCTTTTATGCTTATCACTGTGGATTGTTTATCTATGTTAATGGTAACGAAATATTTGTGATTATCTACATGATTTGGTATCGGTAATTATTTAAGCTTTTATTTGCCGTAATATATACCTAAGAGATTGCAGGAAAAACCCGTGTGTTAACATTCTACCCTTATCACACTGTTAGGTTGAGTGGTCACAAATTTTTTTCTCTTAGATTCTCTCCTATCATTCGTCAACTCTGGCGCAACTTCTTTTATGTGTATGTCATACTTCACATACTACATCCATCTCTTTTTCGGTCTCAGTCTAGTCACATAAAGCTTCAACAATTGTATTAATTATATATTCTATTTCTCTCTCAATATTTTTTATATGCGCTGGGTGAGTTGGGTGAAAAAAAGGACTCGTTATATTTTCACTTCTTTAGTCTGTAACTAACTGTCTAACTAAGTTATTATAACTTTGCCAGTGACAGCGTAATTAATCTTTGTTTTCTAATAATACTGTAGCAGTTTTTCAATGAAATGTTTATTTAAAATTAAACCTAGCACAGATCGGTTTATCGCCCGCCCCGGTAAGCTGCTACATACTAAAGTTTCTACTACTAAGTACTATTAGGTCACTTTAATACTAAGTGTGCGATATAATTGTTGTAATGTGACGGGACGGCCTACTAAAAAATTCAAGTTTCACTTTGACAACTTTATGTTCAGGGTTCAGTATCAATTCAGACCAACTGACTGACTGACGGAAGGAAGTAACTATGACTTCGTGGTATCAAAACTTTATACAATAACAAGAACACAACGGACTGATATAAATTAATGTAATACTAACACATGAAGGCGGTTAAACGTTACTTTCTCTATATCCTAACAAAATGTTCAGAAGATTTGTATTATATTTCACTATATTTGTTTGTAAATTCAGCATTACCGGCCACGTCGGTGTCGTTGTAGGTTTCCAATAAGTTATTAACACTCGGCAGCTTGTATATGTTGCATCTACACGGCTCCTAGCCACTCGCTCCCGAGTTCGTAGGTTTATACTTATACGCGCTAAAATTGCGCTTTTTGCATTTCAGTTCTTTTAGTCCTCCTGCCCTCATCCTACTCTAACTGGGGTTGGCAGAACATGTTATAAACACGTTGTCATATGATTTGGCTACGTATTTTATGACCGGCCGCCTTGACGTCAACTTACTTTAGTCGTATTTTACGACAACTCGGTAAGAAATGAGGCTGGTCTATTCTATTCTGGCGAATACCACACCGCAATATATCAGTTCTTTTAGTAAAATCATCTATTAATGTCATCTGATAAATTGTATATCTAGTTGAAGTAGGTATTTAGCGTTAGGATCTATTTTTTGTTTGTACGAATGGATATAAGTATAATTTATAGAAGTAGGCGTTACTTAGCGGAATTCTAATAGGGAGCAAATCGCAAAGCGACTTGTCTAGGAGCCTATCTCCGACGATGCTTCGGTTCGGAGGCCGAAACGATCGTTGAAATCGCCGTAGTGAATTGTGTAATGCTTGTGTAGTACGCTGGTGGTGATGGTGTCTTGTGATACGTGCGGTAACTAATCCTGCATGTTTAAGGTGTGAGAACGGTTTTGCTTCCTACCTAACTTTATTAATCAAACTGGATTACAGCAAAGTAAATGTATCTTTTGGATAGAAGTATCTTTGTAAATATAATAAGAATATTATGTGGATTCTGGATAAAAGTATTACATATTTGCAAGATCGATATCATTTTAATAAAAAAAAGTGTTAGGCAGCAAACTAGTGGTCCAAGAAACTCGTATGCGAAAGTAAATCAATACGGTTCGTGTATTTACAGGTACTGCATTTTATGCCATACTGAATTGAGTATATTGGTTTATTCTGAATCTTGTCAGATATGTTATTATCAAAAGTAAATGTGGAGAACAACACAAAAAGGGGCTGATTCAGAAAGCCTACTATACTGTTGAGGATTATTTTGAAGATAAGAATATGTTGATATAGCTCGCTTTGACCCTTAACAAGACAGTAAGGACTAAATGTAACTATTAATAAGTTATATTTTTAAAAGAGCAACCACCGAGTTTCTTGCTGGATTTTCTCGGTAGGAACAGCTTTCTAAACCAACAACAGAGTTGATGATTCAAAAGCACTTGTCTACAAGTTTATTTAAATAAAGAATATTTTGAATTTGAATTTGATAAAATAGATCTGATATATTGCCTTTTAATACTAACTTGTTAGCTTGCAAATTAAAATTTATTCGCCGTCGACTCAATAAATCCCGTAATTCCCCGTCGGTGAAGCACTACGGCAAAATATGGAGTATCATTACGCCGCGCCTCTAACAACCGGGATCCACATTGCTTATGTGAGAAATGACATTTACCTCGTTTGCCGCGGAAATATTTTCTTAATTAAATCGTAAGTTGTATTTGTGCGACCATTAGTTTATATTAATACGCTACTTCGCGACACTAAGATATGTCGTTATCCTTTCTTTGATATGTTTATTAGTTACGGTATTTATAATAAATCGCAATCAAGATTCGTTGATTATACACTGTCCATTATATTAACCATCTTTTGACAGATTGACGATAGTGATGTCCTAAAGATTCTCGTATGCGATACCATTCCGATTATAGTACCTACTATCATTAATCGAATTACGTACCTAAGTAATTCGATTAATGATAACCTACGTAAACTAGATTACTACTTGAGAAAAGAAATTCCAACTTTGAGAAAACTTATTGTTTCTTTGAAAAGAAGTGGTCTATTTCATGGTGAAAAATCTTCTTTGGTCAAAGTTTTGAACACAATTGGCTTTTCATATAAAAAGTTAAATAAAAGAAAATTATTAATGGAACGCACAGATATAGCTATAGCACGTTGTGATTTTTTAAGAGAGGCAAAGAAAATACAAGATTGGGCAAATATTGTTTTCACGGATGAAACATGGCTCAACGCTAACCACACACTATCTCGTTTCTGGACTGATGATACTGCTGATTCCACTTCCTCAGTACCAATGGGAAAAGGTGAGCGCCTAATCATTTGCCATGCAGGTACAGCAAAAGGATTTGTACAAGACGCACTGTTGGCATTTAAATCGAAGAAATCAAATGACTACCACGAAGAGATGAATGCAAATGTGTATGAAGAGTGGTTCAAAAAAATGCTCATTTCATTGGAAGAACCATCAATAATTTTTATTGATAATGCGCCCTACCACTCCCGTCAAATTGACAAAATGCCAACACAGGCTAATAAAAAGCATGAAATAATTAATTGGCTTCGGGACAATGGAGAAAATGTGGACGACTCAATGTTAAAAGTTGAATTAATAAAAATATTAAAAACCAAAAAGAGAGCAAAACGCTATGTAATCAATGAAATGGCAGCAGAATATGGCCATACTGTTCTTCGGATTCCTCCATACCACTGCCAGTACAACGCAATAGAACTTATATGGGCACAAGTAAAAGGGCATGCTGCGAGATGCAATACAAGCCCCCCATTCACAGCGAATAAAATGTTGCAATTGCTAAAAAATGCTTGCACCCACGTAACGGCCGAGAACTGGGCAAGTGTGGTGGAAAGAACTAAAAGAGTAATATTCTCTGATTGGGAACGTGATATTGCGTTTGATAATATATTATCTACACAAGAGCTAATAATAACTGCTACTGAAGACTCCTCATCGGAGGAGTCTAGTGTTGATTATCATTCCGACGACTCGTGCTAATAAAATAAATTAAAATATCCTGATTGTTTTATTTGTATTCATGTATTAACTAAGAAGAAAGTAAAACTTTATATAATGTTATTAAATGTCTTTTAATACTCGTAACATCGATTTCTACCGATTATTTTTAATCTGTGGCATAATCGTAGTAACCCATTATGTGTGACATCACTAAGTGGGCGGTACCCATCCATAAAGTACAAATATTATTTGTATGATATTTGTACGTAAGCAATACAAAACTTAATGAGCGTGAGCTGTCAAAAGACTGATAATATGATGGACGCAGTATACGTAAACATCGTGCAAATGTGACATCTTGTGACCACTTCGTTCGTTTTTTTAAACCTTTTTTAAAAAAGTTTTTTTTTTATATTTGTACCGCTTATTTCTGTTTCGTTTACCTAAGATTTGGAACATTCGCAAACATTTGGAACAATAAAATGGTTGCTATTAATCTTATTAGATCGTAAAGTCTTTTCCTACACTCATTACTGAGTTCGCATTAAGCCGAATTGTATGGACGTTTATTAGTTACGGTCTCGATATAAACGTGGGTAACTCGATGACTTTAAGCGATGTCGATTGTTGCCAATGCCGTTCTATATAGTCTATGAAAATCCAATGACTTCCAGTACTAAAGTAATGATAAGAAACAAATAATAAATAAATATATGGACAATTACACACACGGCCGTCATTCCAAGAAAAGTGATCACATACAGACTATTATTATGGTCATCATCACTTGCCCTTATCTAACTCAAGTGGGGTCGGCACAACATGTTTTCAAATGATTTGGCTTCGTATTTTACGACCGGCCGCCTGCCTCACGTCAACTTACCTTAATCGACTTTTATGACACCTCGTTAAGAAAGAGGTAGGTCTATTCTGCTCAGCCGAACACCGCACGCCGATATTTCCAATATATTACTTTATTGCGTTATCTCATGTTTTTAGTTTCCACTCTATTAGATAAGTTCGATATTATTGAAAACGAGCCGGTAATAAAGCATGCAGCGTGATAAAGTTGGGTGATAACAGAATTTTGTTATTAAACACAGTCTTGTTTGCTTTAATAATGCGTTCGTAAAATTTAATAGCCTTCCCATTATCAATACTAATATATAAAGCTGAAGAGTTTGTTTGTTTGTGTGAACGTGCTAAACTCAGGAACTACTGGACCGATTTGAAAAATTCTTTCAGTGTAAGAAAGTCCATTTATCAGGGAAGGCTATAGGCTATATAACATCACGCTAAGATAGGAGAGGAGCAGCAATAAAAAATAATAAAACGGCAAAATTTAAAGATTTCCTTGCGTGCACTGAGTAAACGGTAATAGTTATTCAAAAAACATGTATTACAACATTCTTTCCCTCTAAAAGTTCTAAATAAAAGTCCGCGACTGAATATGTCTTGCTTTTAAGGTTAACCCACTCTAACCATTTTTATAGTTATCAAAAGACTATATTATGGTATTAATCTTTCCACGTGAGTAGAGCCGCTGGCGATTGCTAGTCAATGATATAGCGTTAACTTAAGTATACAATGTTTTGTATAACACTATCCGTAGGTATTGTGTTGAAATTTTGTTGCCGCGAATTATCATATGTTTTGTCTTGTGAAATTTGAATCAGTCATTGCATGATAAGACACATTCATAACAGTTATTTTTTAAATAAGGAAATATTGTGATGAAATTTATACATCTCTAAATAATTCTTGGATGAAATTTTGATTTGAATATCGTGGTGTCTTGCATTGTAAGTTGCGTTCACTTTAAAGTATGATGTTATGTTACTATTTCACTGCTACGCATAGACCTCCACTCTCCGTTTTTGGAGAGGTTTGAGTTAAATACACATCCAAGCTCCAAGAACAAACAAATTCTTTTATAGAAAATGTTGGCCCTCAGAGCTAAAGGCAGGATTACTACTCACTGCGCTAACGGGCAAGTCAATGATCAGTCAAATAATCTTCGTCATAAAAAAATACAAAAGACGAAGTATTATATAACCAAAAAATAAGTTGCTCGCTATTCTAAGCACGTACATATTTTGTTAACAAATACAATGAGAGTCTTACGTAAGCGAGCGGAATTATGGGCGCCTATTCCGCGCCTTCCATCGCTCCCTCGACTTTCACACAAGATTTGTTCTGATAAAAACCTATTGGTGTCAGCTGCCCAGATTGTATGGCGAACCTGAAAGCGCATGTACTGCACCTATCTCCCAGACACGGGCCATGGGCTAAGCAAACACTGTGGGTTGTGGTACAAGTTATAAAAAATGCCTTTTGCTATAAACACATTTTTAATTAAAGATATAAATAATATGAATGAAATATATGTCAACCGCGGTTTAGTATTCGGCTGTGTAGAATGGACTCATTTCTTGACCTACCGCCTGTTTTGCTGTTTTCCTTTATTGTCAGTTGCCTGGAAGTGATCGCTGATTTAGCGATAACGCCGCCTGTTGTACATAGACTCATTTACTATGCTTTTTTCTCTCTTTTGTATATCGTGTACGTTATCTTATTTACTATGTTTTTTCTTTTGTATTTTGCTTAAAAAAAATTATATGTGCAATAAAGTGTATTTGTTGTTGTTGTTCTTACCGAAGTGTCGTAAAAGGCGAAAAGTAAGTTGACGTCAGGTAGGCCGCCGTAAAATACCTAGACAAGTCATGTTATAAAATTTTTATAACATGCTGTGCGGACCCCACTTAGAGGATGTGATAAGGGCAGGAGGATGACGATGATAATACATAGTTTGTAAGAAATATATGTCGATTTTACTACAGCTAAACTTTAAATAGGGGTGACGTAAGGGAAATTGTCCTAATTTACATTTAAAATTGCCATCCTTAACTTAATGCGTTGCTACTCTCTAGTGAATAATTAAAAACTCTAAGTAAGTAACTCGTATTATTTATCTTAAATAAAATTTACCGCAGCGTTATTCTTTAAAGCATTGGCAACGGTATATTGCTGTTAAATCAACTGTCATCAAACCTCGATTCTAGCGTGGTAATTACTGTCAATTGTCATGAGTAAGAAATCTTCAAACCAGCCCAACATGTTGACGAGGCATAAGACATATAAAACGGCATCTCGCTTCTAGTTGTATTGCAAGAACATTGCCCCAACATCCGTGGCTTGCTAAAGAATTTTGAGCAGCCTCAACTTCTGTAAGGTTCTTAGTTAGTTGAAGTACGCAGTCCCTTCATATTCAGTTATTAGGAGAAGCAATGTTCAAGATAACATCCTCAGAAAGCCATTAGGAATCCGTTTTATTTGATGATGCTTTAAGTTTGTTGATAGAGATGAACACGCTGTCGCCCCTATATTGGACCGCGCCCATGTTACCTTTCACCGTGGAGAGATATTGTCCGTGCAGCCGCGATCCCTACGCCTCATTACCATATACTGGGCCCGTGACAGCATCGCAATTAACTATCTGTTTATTGTTGTTGAATTATAAACGACCGCGACGTCGCGCGATATCACTCCCGTACTGCGAATGGAAAGCTAGCTCCGACTTGTGTTTGACTAGGGATATATCTGTATCATAATCTTGACTATGGACGGAAATGTTTTAGAAACCAGTAGCCATAGATATAGGATTTCTTTAAAACAAGTTAGTCGTATGCCTCTCTAATGCAGAGCTTCTGGTGTTCTGAATGGTAAATTGGACGCCCATGTCCTCGAAGCGGTCGATGCATCTGGTGTTCCCAATGCATCGATTGGTGGAGGGAGGGGTCACTGTTTAGATAGGCCCGGGCCTGGATATGGCGCTCTTCAACGAACAGAGCTGCTGCTGGTGAGGATGGAGGAAATGTACACAACGTTACCCTGTCTTCCACCAGTAGCCTGGTGGATCACTGTCAGGTTTTTAGTCGGTGGGAGTTCGACATTTCCACCTCGGATTTCGTCGGAGGAGACATAATGGGTTTTCCTGATAAAAAAAGGTTGGTAAGGCAAATTACTTATTTATGTTAAATTATTTAGGCAGTGGTTGGCCCTCGAACATATGGTTTCATGGTTCGAACATGTAATTTCATTGCGGTAAACTAATTTGACTAACTTTTCACTCTTGTTCAACGGGAAAAGATCAAATCGCGAGGTTTATTTATACCATGCTGAAATAGAAAGCTGGTCCCAACTAGTGTTCAGTTTAAATTTACTGCGTTGTCTATGAATTTCCTTAGGGTGGAATGGGATAATGTTTAACATTAAGTTGTGTATTTCGATGATAAATTCTGTTGAAAAATCGAACATGGAGAACCGTTAACTAAAAAATGTACATTTTGTTTCTCAAATACTAAATCGGCTTTTTTGTAGGTGTACAAAAACTGCACATATGGACATACAATATTAGGCCGATCGCCATCACATAGGTCGTACTTCTTTCTACCTTTTTATTATTTTATAAATTTATGAACCTTACTATTTCTAACACAACTACGCACGGACAAATTTACATTTTACTTATTTTATATATATCATAAAAATACATAAAGTGTTACATAAATACATAAACTTTGACTTACATGCTTTCACAGTATTGTGTCTTACAGAATGCTATTATAGGGTAAATGAAATGACGCGGATATTGAAAAATATGGCGGTCGTGTTTTCTTTTTTCGTAGTTATATTTGAGAGGGTAAAAAGTGACATAGAATACTTTGTATCTTTAGACCATGCAGGCGTCGTCGCAGGCTGACGTTAATATTTCGACGACGATTTCATCAGTAATTAAGCAATCTTTGTAAACGTTGACTTTCTAGTGCCGAGATCGGGTCTACGATAATTATCCCAATACACGTCTCAACGTAAACATTTAATTGTTAAATTGCATGAGACATTTATTAGGTCTGAACTCTATTGTTCAGTATTTAAATCATTGGATGTGATGATAACAATCGTTTCAACCTTTCACGATGTTTCCACAGCCTTTCATACGTTCCGCTATGGAAAACCGCGAATTTGAATCGGTTCTATATAAATAATTGCAAATGTCATTTGATAAACATGTTCCAAATGTCATAGGTATAAATGTAACTATGTTGTATCATTGCAAGGCAAAGATCATCCAAATGAATATAGTTTGCATTTATTTAATGTTTTTCATAACAATTGAATGCTATAATGTATATAATGCTATATGTAAGCTGTGATGGCCTAGCGGTGCGGCCGTGTGAATCTCTAGAGACGATCATGGGTTCAAACCCGGGCAGGCACCAATGAGTTTTCTAGTAAAACTTATGTGTCTAATTGATAATTGCAATTTATCACACGCTTTTCGGTGAAGGAAAACATCGTGAGGAAACCTGCATATCTCTAGAGAATTCTGGGGATATGTGTAACCTACCAATCCGCATTGGAGCAGCGTGGTAGGTCTTAGCTCCAATCCTTCTCTCCAAAAAAAAAACGGAGAGAAGAGGCCTATGCCCAGTAGTGGGATAGTAACAGGCCGTTACTTACTTACTTTTTTTAATTATAATTGATTTTTGAATAAATTTCACCGTTTACTTAGAGCACGCAAGGTAAGTTTTAAAATTTGCCGTTTTCGAAATATTTTTTTTGCAGCTCCTCTCAAGTCAATAGCAATCTTAGATAAATGGACTATCTTATACGTAAAGAATTTTTCAAATCGGTCCAGTAGTTCCTGAGATTAGCGCGTTCAAATCAAATAAACAAACTCTTCAGCATTATGTATAAGTATAGGATGAAAGGATTTTTAAATCCAGGCTTTTCTTTCATCCAAATAATCTTCAATTTTGTAATATGCTTTATGTATAAGTACATCTCTCATACTTAAACGCCGGGTGGTATCCGGCTGAATAGAATAGTACCACCCTCTTTTCTTACCAAGGTGTCGTAAAAGGTGACTAAGGTAAGTTGACTCACCGTGTGGTATCCAATTAAGTAGAATAGACCACCGTCTTTCTTATCGCAGCGTCGTAAAATACGACTAAGACAAGTTGACGTCAGACAGGCGGCCGGTCGTAAAATACGTAGCCGAATCGTGTGACAACATGTTTATGACATGTTGTGCCGACCCCACTTAGAGTGGGATACGGGCAGAAAGATGATGACATCTCTTATACTTAACTTAAACCTTTCTGTATGTAATGAACATTGTAAATCATGGTATTTAGGTTTAAATTTTTGTAGATAATGCAAGCTGATATAATTGTAGATAATCATAGTGACTCGTAACTCTAGTGTTGCAGAACATATCGACCACATAAATAGCAAGTGACTGCTTAATTAACTCATAACTCATACAAACTCACACTCTCGACGATAGCTGCGAGCAAAAAAAGGTAAAAGATAAATAACTGTACACCGACATTCATATCAACCTATGGTATAGGGTCTTCAGTGCGTTTAGTGCGAGTTTTTTAACCTCGTACGTTAGCATAACGCTTATTTGTTTGGCACTGCAACAGCGGACACTAGATGTCGCTGTACGAATTAGCATTACGCTAACCCAATCGAGTAAATCGGCTTTTTTGTAGGTGTACAAAAACTGCACATATGGACATACAATATTAGGCCGATCGCCATCACATAGGTCGTACTTCTTTCTACCTTTTTATTATTTTATAAATTTATGAACCTTACTATTTCTAACACAACTACGCACGGACAAATTTACATTTTACTTATTTTATATATATCATAAAAATACATAAAGTGTTACATAAATACATAAACTTTGACTTACATGCTTTCACAGTATTGTGTCTTACAGAATGCTATTATAGGGTAAATGAAATGACGCGGATATTGAAAAATATGGCGGTCGTGTTTTCTTTTTTCGTAGTTATATTTGAGAGGGTAAAAAGTGACATAGAATACTTTGTATCTTTAGACCATGCAGGCGTCGTCGCAGGCTGACGTTAATATTTCGACGACGATTTCATCAGTAATTAAGCAATCTTTGTAAACGTTGACTTTCTAGTGCCGAGATCGGGTCTACGATAATTATCCCAATACACGTCTCAACGTAAACATTTAATTGTTAAATTGCATGAGACATTTATTAGGTCTGAACTCTATTGTTCAGTATTTAAATCATTGGATGTGATGATAACAATCGTTTCAACCTTTCACGATGTTTCCACAGCCTTTCATACGTTCCGCTATGGAAAACCGCGAATTTGAATCGGTTCTATATAAATAATTGCAAATGTCATTTGATAAACATGTTCCAAATGTCATAGGTATAAATGTAACTATGTTGTATCATTGCAAGGCAAAGATCATCCAAATGAATATAGTTTGCATTTATTTAATGTTTTTCATAACAATTGAATGCTATAATGTATATAATGCTATATGTAAGCTGTGATGGCCTAGCGGTGCGGCCGTGTGAATCTCTAGAGACGATCATGGGTTCAAACCCGGGCAGGCACCAATGAGTTTTCTAGTAAAACTTATGTGTCTAATTGATAATTGCAATTTATCACACGCTTTTCGGTGAAGGAAAACATCGTGAGGAAACCTGCATATCTCTAGAGAATTCTGGGGATATGTGTAACCTACCAATCCGCATTGGAGCAGCGTGGTAGGTCTTAGCTCCAATCCTTCTCTCCAAAAAAAAAACGGAGAGAAGAGGCCTATGCCCAGTAGTGGGATAGTAACAGGCCGTTACTTACTTACTTTTTTTAATTATAATTGATTTTTGAATAAATTTCACCGTTTACTTAGAGCACGCAAGGTAAGTTTTAAAATTTGCCGTTTTCGAAATATTTTTTTTGCAGCTCCTCTCAAGTCAATAGCAATCTTAGATAAATGGACTATCTTATACGTAAAGAATTTTTCAAATCGGTCCAGTAGTTCCTGAGATTAGCGCGTTCAAATCAAATAAACAAACTCTTCAGCATTATGTATAAGTATAGGATGAAAGGATTTTTAAATCCAGGCTTTTCTTTCATCCAAATAATCTTCAATTTTGTAATATGCTTTATGTATAAGTACATCTCTCATACTTAAACGCCGGGTGGTATCCGGCTGAATAGAATAGTACCACCCTCTTTTCTTACCAAGGTGTCGTAAAAGGTGACTAAGGTAAGTTGACTCACCGTGTGGTATCCAATTAAGTAGAATAGACCACCGTCTTTCTTATCGCAGCGTCGTAAAATACGACTAAGACAAGTTGACGTCAGACAGGCGGCCGGTCGTAAAATACGTAGCCGAATCGTGTGACAACATGTTTATGACATGTTGTGCCGACCCCACTTAGAGTGGGATACGGGCAGAAAGATGATGACATCTCTTATACTTAACTTAAACCTTTCTGTATGTAATGAACATTGTAAATCATGGTATTTAGGTTTAAATTTTTGTAGATAATGCAAGCTGATATAATTGTAGATAATCATAGTGACTCGTAACTCTAGTGTTGCAGAACATATCGACCACATAAATAGCAAGTGACTGCTTAATTAACTCATAACTCATACAAACTCACACTCTCGACGATAGCTGCGAGCAAAAAAAGGTAAAAGATAAATAACTGTACACCGACATTCATATCAACCTATGGTATAGGGTCTTCAGTGCGTTTAGTGCGAGTTTTTTAACCTCGTACGTTAGCATAACGCTTATTTGTTTGGCACTGCAACAGCGGACACTAGATGTCGCTGTACGAATTAGCATTACGCTAACCCAATCGAGTAGGTTAAAAAAACTCACATTACACACACAGAGATAGGTAAATAGCTTTTTTCTTTTTTCCATCCTTTAAACTGTCTCCGTAATAATAAAAAAATAAATATATGGGCCACTTACACACACAGTTGTCCGTCCCCAAACTAAGTAACTTAATACTTGTGCCATGGTAGACAGAGAACTGGTATATACTTATATATTTTTTAAATATATTCTTAAATACAAAATATACACCGATACCCGAAGAACAACAAATTCATTTATAGAAAATGTTGGCTTCGGCGGGAATTGAACCCGCGACCCGCGGAGCTAAAGGCAGGGTCACTACCCACTGCGCCAACGGGCCAGTCACATAAAACCACATCGATCCGTTATTCCTATTCTTATTTATAAAAAAAGGTCAAATACAATGCATTAATTCGAAAGATATTTAAAGCTGTTTAGTGAGAGAACAGAAAGGCGCTGGTATTTTTAATTATAAATAATTCGCACGCTTAGTATTAAAGTTACTTAGAAGCTTTTTTAATAGTTAGTTAGTTTAAAAGTCTTGTACTCACACCCATAAATGGCTTATACCGGTTCCTACTTTGTGTATACTTTGTGTATTGTGTTTGTATATTCATACAAAAGTAATAATAAAATTATTTTGCTATAATCAGCGATCAACTAAAATAGAAAATATATGTAATGCTAAATATAAAGTAGACAATCCGTTTTCATACCTGATACATGCGGGTTTCGTAAAAACACATGCACAAACCTCCACCACCGTATACATAGTGAACGTATGTAGTGCTTGTGTATTGTGGTGGCGGTGGTGGAGGTTTGTGCATGTATTATTACGAATCCTGCATGTATCAGATATGAAAACAGATTGTTGACTCTACTCTATATATATTTTCTATTTTACTTTATCGCGGATTATAGCAAAATAATTTTACTATTACTTTTGTGTTATTCCGCAAAGAAACGCCTAATTCTATAAATTACTATATATATCACCAGTTTTTCTTTATAATTCTTTTTTTTTTTTAATAAATTCCTAAAAATATACTATGAAGCAAATGTAAGAATACCTATTTCCTTATTTAACACGAAGTATCTATGTATGGCCAAGCTGACAACCCTGTATATGATAATGAAGTACACGCCGCGATTTATTTTAAACGTGAGTCGACATATCGCATGAATAATATCGATTTCAAAATTTATTTAAAATAATGAACTGAGTTATTACGTCTGTCATGTAAGTGAACATGATGTTTTACTTTTTTAATTTTGTAATTCACACTTGAATAAATCGTGCGATAAAAATTAAATACCAATAGTATTTCAATCAAACTTACGCTACGTGATTTTTTATTATCGACTAGCAATCGCCAGCGGCTCCGCCCGCGTGGAAAGATTAAATACCGTATTTTGATAACAATAAAAATGTTTAAAGTGGGTTAACCTTAAAAGCTAGACATATGCTGTCGCGGACTTTTATTAAGAACTTTTAGAGGGGAATAATTTTGTAATACATGATTATCGAATAACTATTACCGTATACTCAGCACACGCAAGAAAAGGTTCAAATTTTGCCGTTTTCGTACTATTTTTTATTACTGCTCCTCTCCTACTCATCTAAGCGTGGTGTTATATAGCCTATAGCGTTCCTCAATAAATGGACTATCTTACACTGAAAGAAATTTCAAATCCTGTATTGTAGTTCCTGAGATTAGCGCATTCAAACAATCCAATAAACACACTAACTCTTCAGCTTTATATACTAGTATAGATAAATCTTATATATAAAATTCCCGTGCCACAATGTTAGTTACCATACTCCTTCGAAATGGCTTGACCGATTTTTATGAATTTTTGCATTGCATATTCAGTTCTGAGAATCGGCTGCTATCTATTTTTCATACCTCAAATTCATTATGGGTGTCCAAGTCACTTCTCTTTTATTTTTTGGTAATTTTTTTTATGTACACTAGAAATGCCATAGAAATAATTTATATGGCAAAAAAACATTTGCTCAGTCAGCTAGTCTGGATACAAAATTGCGTGCTCTTCCGCTAAATATATATTGCGTTTGTCACAAGCGTTGGTTAGAGACTGGGGCCATAGACAATACTTTCTTTTAATTTTGTGCTAATGTACGGAACAATCTGATCTGAGCTGTGAAATTCCAGCGGTGCCATCGTTCGACCAATGAGTTTTAGTATTAAAACTTATGTGTTTAATTTATAAGTACAATTTATTACATGCTTTTCGGTGAAGGAAAACATCGTGAGGAAACTTGCATATGTCTAAAGAATTCTAGGGATATGTGTAACCTACCAATCCGCGTTGGAGCAGCGTGGTAGGTCCAATCCTTCTCTCCAAAAATAGGAGACAGGAGACCTATGCCCAGTAGTGGGTTAGTAACAGGCCGCTATTTTTACGGAACAATCCATAAAGCTGTTTTTTTCTTTTTATCGGTAAAGTCCTAAAAGTGTCATAATACTTAAATAGGAGTCCGTAAATAAATTACAAAACTCATTTTAAATTTAGGGTATATGAAAATAATATTTCAAAAATAAATCCCCGCTTATCGATATAGAGTCTAACAGCAATAAAAAGAAAGCTTGTGGGTGCTGTAAAAAGATAAGATAATATCAATGGCATATCTCAAGAGGCTTGGCCCGTTTTTGTCAATATGTTAAGTGTTCACATCCCGTATCAAGATAACGCGGGGATGAGATATGTTCACATATTGTAATTAGTCTGTCATTCAGATGCATCTTTGGGTTGCGGTTGTATGTGGGTATAACGAACTTAATTTTAATTTGTGATTAGTACAATAAGTTTAAAAAAGGAGTTTTAAATGTGAACGATGAATATTTGACAAGAGGGAGGCCGAAATATGGGTGGATCTCTTAAATTCATTCTCTCATTTCTCATGCGCACGGCCAAAATGTGGAATTCCCTCCCTGCATCTATCTTTCCAGACTCTTACGATCTGCAAAATTTCAAAAAAAGACTGAATAGGCACTATAGTGGCAAGCGCAGTCCACCTTAGGCTGCATCTTTCGCTTACCATTAGGCGAGATCGCAGCCAGGCGCTAGCCTTTCTTTGTAAAAAAAAAAAAAAATTCAAATTCAAAATATTGTTAACAAAGTCCTCAAAAGTTATCTGTCTGTAATCAATTTTCTCACAATCAATTGAACGTAATTTTGTGCGGTTTTTATTGAAGGATAGTGCATTTCTTCTGGAAGGCTTAGGTTAACAGTACATTACCTTTTAAAGTAAATTGTGTTAAAGATGTTGTGCGGTTTTAAAAAAACTCTAGGAGCTTGCTGGAAGCTTTACTCGCGTGCGCCGCGTGAACCAACAAAAATACTTAAGTAATGTACTAGGGACTTGTAGATCTTCAAAAATCCTACAAAAAAGTCTGTGACATCTTATGGTTAACTCACAAAATAACGCACTGACTTCCACGAAATAAACTAGTTAACAAGTGCTTTTGAATCGTCAACTCTACTGCTGGTTCGGAAAGCTGTTCGTATCGAGAAGAGCCAGCACAAAACTCAGCGGTTGCTCCTTTAAAAATTTTATTCTTAATACTAGTTACATTTAGTCAGTCCTATCTTTTACAGGTTCGAATAGAGATATATCTTATCACGGATTATATCAAAATAATATTATGAATGATGTATTAAGAGTCAAAAGGCCAACTTAGGTGGGCTACTTATTCGATTCGATATCTGTTTAAAAGTACTCGTTAAGTACAAGTGTCAAACATAAAGTAAGAAGCGGCCTCTTCTCTCGGATTTTTGGAGAGAAGAGGCCTAAAACCTACCACACTGCTCCAGTGCGGATTGGTAAGTTACACTTATCTCCAGAAATCTCTAGAGATATGCAGGTTTCCTCACGATATTTTCCTTCACCGAAAATCGTGTGATAAATTGCAATAATCAATTAGACACATAAGTTTACAGAAAAACTCATTGGTGTCTGCCCGGGTTTGAATCCATGACCTTCTCGAAAGAGTCCTACGGTGCTACCGCTTGGCTACCACAGCTTCTCAGACAAAGTATCGATAACAAAATTAAATAAATAAATAAATATATGGGACACTTACACAAACGGTCGTTCGTCCCCAAAGTAAGTAACTTAATACTTGTGTTATAGTAGAAGAAAGACAACTGGTGAATATATACCTATATATTTTTTAAATACATACTTAAATACAAATATACACCCAGGCTCAAAGGCCAACAAATTCATTAGTAGAAAATGTTGACCCTCGGCGGGAATCGAACCCGCGACCCGCGGAGCCAAAGGCAGAGTCACTCACTACCCACTGCGCCAACGAGCCAGTCAGTTATCTGTATGGAAAGGAAACATACACGATACCACAAAGAAAATACACTTTTATAGTGTTTCGAGCTATCACAGTCTCTACATATGTAAAATTGGTAAATGACAAAATTTCGCTAACGCGTCACAATAAGGCGTGTTCGAATGTTAACTTACAATACATCATCGTTTCTGATACACCTGTGTGGCCCCGCCTACTCGGCCCCTTTCCCCTCTAACACTGTCTTTCGCATGCCATCATCAAGGCGCACCATTCTAAGCCCAGACGTCTTTGCGAACGGACCCAGCCGCCGCCTCCGTTCTATAGTTCCGTGATTTTGAACTGAGTGCTGTGTATTGGACTTGCGTGATTTAATTAGTAACGTGCTTTACGTCGGACACGATATTTTCAACGTTGCACTGTGAGTTTATCATGTTTTCCTTAATATATTATTGTTATAGTTAGCATAACTTATATAATAATAACAATTCATCGCAATTATGGCAATAATCAATTTTAACCTTTATCACTTTTGAGATAACCATTCTATTTATACCTTAATCGTTCATCATATTTATATAAAGTACTCGATATTATGTAGTATACTATACTAAAAAGACGAATGCAAAAGTGTTTGTTGGTTTGCTTTTCATTTATCTCTAAGATTGTTGAAGCATCGAATAGTGACATAAAGTTCTTTAAATCTTGGGCCATACGAAATACACTGACAAAGTTGCAGGTAGAAGCTACTATAGTATATAATAATATTAGCTCTGCCCGCAACTTTATCCGCGTGGATCAAAATATCACATAATTTGCCGCTTAAATCTTGAGCCCGCGGGCATTTAACCGTAATGTACTATTTACCTAAATCTTAAAAATTGTACCATCTTTTAGAAAAACGTTACAAAAATCCGTTTAGTCGATTTTGAAAATATTATCCACATACAGACAGATTTTATGGACTTTGTTTTATAATATAAATAATAGAAGCATAATATAATCTTTAATATTTAAATGAGTAAATCTTGTATGTATATTTATAAATATATTTTCTGAATCTCGGAAACGGCTCCAACGAGTTTCCTGAAAGTCAGCATGTAGGTTGTTTTGGAAGAGAAAAATCGATCTAGCTAGGTTTTATTTGAAAAAAAGTTTTATCCCTGTTTTTGGGCATTTAAAAAATAGTAAAGTGTAGAACTTAAAGCAAAGGATTTTTTAGTTATTTAACGTAATGTTGCAATAGCCGATCGGTAACGGGCGGACCGAATATGTTTAAAACCCGGTTTCGAATCCCACATGTCATCGGCGCCTTCTTTCTTTTTTTAAATATATTTTTTATATTTAAAAAAAAATTACGGAGCACTACTCGGTCACCCAAACTAAATATAATAGGAGCTAGTATTCATTTCCTGAGATAATTCGTTCAACGTAAATGTAATAAACAAATAATATCAATTCAACTTTCAAACTTTCGAGCCAAGATTACAAGACAAAAGCTGTTTTAATATTTGAAATGCTGTTTTTGACAGAGTTATTAAATACATTTGTTCTCGCTGTCGTGATACGATCAAAGGTTTTGATATGTAAACTTTCACCTTCATAGGTGGTTCATTTCTTTAGCCTGAAAGTTAGTGTTTCTTTGCGGTATTGCACATAATGACGATGTTTTTAATAATTAAGCTATAGACACTCTTATATGCATTAATAGTTAATATATAAATCAATAATTACATAATGCGTAATAATCTGACTTCTATAACATTTTTTGTTTCCTTAAACATCACTCTACCGGTTTTACTGATTATTTATTTATTTATAAACTTTATTGTACAATACTTACACTATATGTAGGGATATACAAATATTTGTACAAAAGGCGGACTTAATGCTTTAAGCATTATCTCCCAGCCAAGACTAAGAATAAGGAGTGAAATAAGAATGATTAACAATAAATACAATAAGTATGTAATAGAGAATAAATTACCTAGCATTTTTTAGTAGCCACTCCTTCACCTGTTCACTCGTTTATCTGATTATTCATTTGTTTTACAGATATTTCATTTTCCTGTTCTTATTCCACTCTAAGTGGGGTCGGCACATGTTTTTCTCTACCATTCTCTCCAATCACTCGTCAACTCTGGCGCTACTCCTTTTATATGCATGTCATACTTCACACAATCATACATCATACGTCGTTCACGTCATTCACCGTTAGCCGTATATATATTGTTCTGAATTTATATATTATTCGGTTCAAAGTATGCCGATTTTTTTAATACCAATTATAGTAACCGACCAAAGCAGATGACGCTGAAAATAGCAGATCCGAGTAAGGCTAAATGACGATTATTAAGTTTTATAATAGGTTTCATACGGTCATCGATCCAATTATTATCTTTATCCAAAGCAATTATTATCTTTTTTTTATTATTATTATATTTATATTTTTTGACATATACGATAATTTATAGTTTTAAAACTTTTGACATACTTATTTTCAGAAAGGCTTGATTTATGGAAACCTTAGATTTAATTGTTGATATAATTAACATAGAATAGTTAAGAACTAACAAAAAATAAAAAATAAAAACAATGCTGAATACTATATTTACAGGCGTAAATGATAATTATAATGGAACTAGAATTAATATAAGGATTTATTGTTAATGTATCTTTAATATATCGTTGGTGTTTCAAATAAATAAATAATTAATTAATTAATTATTGCCTTGAATCAAAGTTAGGGGAACGTTATTCTTATAAGGCGAGGCCATCTTTGAAGGAACTGATATCTATACTAATATATAAAGCTGAAAGTTTGTTTGTTTGAACGCGCTAATCTCAAGAACTACTTTACCGATTTGAATTATTTGAGTGTAAGATAGTCCATTTATCGAGGAAGGCTATAGACTATGTGACATCACGTTAAGATGAATAGAAGAGGAGCAGCAATAATTTATATGGAAAAAAGTTTGCCGGTTCAGCTAGTGTTAAATATATCTAAGAGTTGATCTGAGGTTACAAATATATATTTTCCCACAGGCTTTTAGAATTTTAGATACGGCTAGTGATAAGAGCACCTCGGTAGGATTAAGCATAAATAGTGATAGAAGATGCGATCCTAAATTAACCTAAATACACTAAAGGATGTGTTGCCGTGACGTCACTTGTTTATTCTAATAAAGCGGTTGTCCAAAGTTTCAAAAATGTTAAGTTTATTAAAAAAGTGATTCTAATACTATTTATCGGAAAGAAACGTATAATATTGTATTTAATAAAGATTTACGGTTTTAGAACGGAGTCCACGTTCAAACTATGTTATTATCATTCTCTTATCTATATCGTCTCACTTCTAGCATAAGCTTTAAGCTTAAATGTGAGGTAAAATATTGAATTTAAATCACGCGGTAGCAATGCGGTTGTTTTTTATATAATTTATCAATAACTATATTAATATAATTAATGCAAAAGTGGGTTTGTTTGTTTTGTCTTTGTCCTCTGAATTTGAGCAACGGATTTAATCTATACTAATATATAAAGCTGAATAGTTAGTTTGTTTGTTAGATTGTTTTAACGCACTAACCTCAGGAACTACTGGACCGATTTGAAAAATTCTTCTTTCAGAGTAAGATTTTTATTGAGGAAGACTTTAGGCTATATAACATCATGCTAAGATAAATAGGAGAGGAGCAGGAATAAAAAATAGTACGAAAACGGGAAAATTTAAAGCTTTCCATGAGTGCGCTGAGTAAACGGTAATAGTAATTCAAAAATCATGTATTACAAAATTGTTCCCTTCTAAAAGTCCGCTACGGAATATGTCTAGCTTTTAAGGTTGACCCACTTTAACCATTTTTATGGTTATCAAAAGACTATATTACGGTTTTAAATCTTTACACGCGGGCGGAGCCGCTGGCAATTGCCTATTTTTTATATGTAGATAGTAAAAATACCGTTTCACTACTTCATAGTAAAAATTCGAGTGGTTTTTTTAAAAATCTGTAGTAATACAATTTTTTGGTCCGATTCTTAAGTCGACACAAATTAAAACGTGGGACAAAATTATCTTTAATAGACACATAAAATTTATTATTGTAAAATTACGTGATTCAGAGCTAATATTACTCATTCGATGTCAATATAAATTGATCGATCAGTTTGTCGATACATCGATAAAAGTATTTTCTTAGTCATTTTATTTTAACTGTTTGCAATGCAATTTCTGATTACCGTCGGTAAATTATGTATCCTTTCACTGTGATAATCGCTACACCTATTCTATTTCAGTATGGAATTCATTTATTCAGTTTTTTACAACCTTCTTTATATGTACAGAATGGTTACATACTGTGGTTAAATAAAGCTTTGAGTAATATGAAGCTTTGAGTAAAGGTTCCCAGAATGTTTTCGTCTTCGCAATGTCTCTAATTTTTTCTACTTGTTGCTGTGAAGGAGGAGCTAATATTACGAAATACCTACTCACGCAAGCGCATAAAGTCCCATCGTAGTAAACAAAAGACGTAACAGATTTATGCTTGAGATTATATAACAAAATCTAGAATTCGCGTGTAAATTAAGTTTAAGCAACGTGGTTTTATAATGACAGGGTAATAATACTTTTGGTAAAAGTTGATGTATATAATTTTTGTTTGGCGGTGTAGTGGTAATAATTGCCATACACGAAACTGATACGTGTCTGGAACAAGTTCTAAACATAGTAGATTTTAAACTTTCTCGATTCTCGAACATGAAATCATTCGGGTCATATGGTGTACATCTCATTGATACATCAATGAGGTATGTACAAGGCCTTAAATGAACGATGTAAGTAGCGGTCATACTACTATCCCACTTCTGAATATAAACCTCCTTCAAAAGAGTCTCTTGCTGCTCCAGAATGGATTGACATATTACACTTTTTTTTAACTAACTTAAGAATTCACCAGAAATATGCATAATGTTAAAAATGTTATCTGTCAACTCTATGCAGTATTCATCATTTTGTCATTCATTACAGCTTAAGAATTATTTATCATTCTACTGCCCTTATCCCACTCTAAGTGGGGTCGGCACAACATGTTATAAACATGTTGCAACTCTGCCAAAGTGTCGAACGTTATACAAAGGTAACCCGATTTTAACGCGATGTGACCCGTATATAATAAATTTAAATTAAATTGACAGACAGAATTATAAACTTTATGCAAAGATGTAATTAATGCATGATGCATGTGAATGCAAAGTTAGGAGGTTGAAAGTGCAACGTTTTGCGGTGTTCGATCATCGTAAAAACTAAATATATGTAAGGGGGGCGTCGTGGGATGGTTTGTTTGACTTGTTGCTTCTTAAAAAAACGCTTGAATTAATTACTTCTTTAATTCTTAGTACGTTTTTCTAGTACATCTTACATTTTAGCCTTATCATGAATATTACTCTCATCCTCTTACATCTCTCTCCCACACATCCTTCCTATTCCCGCACTCAATACTACGTTTCGTTTACTTCCTTACAACTTATTCCTCTTATATAATAATAAACTTTAAATAATTTTCACCTACATATACGTAAAAGTCCATAAAAAAGTCTATATTATCAAAATTTTAGAAATCATCGTTTGAATCAGAAGAGTCAACTTGAGAAATTTAACTGCGTACAAAGTTGCATTGCAATAAATAGCCATAGGCACGCCGATGTCCCAAAAGATACCGTGGAAACTAAGACCGTATAATACGACCCGTGAATAAAATATTGTGTATTATAAACAAAGAACCACACAACTCTGTAACTCTGTCTCTACTAATTTTGATTGTTTAATCTGAGTGATTTTTTTGTTGTGAAAAAAATCGAGTTTCTCAATTATCTCAAAAAATATATTTTGATTCGTTTATAATTTACTAGCTTTTACCCGCGACTTTGTTCGCGTGAATTTTTGTCGTCTCGATAATAGATGGCGCTTTTGAATGTCATCCTATTCAAATTCAAATTCAAAATATTCTTTATTCAAATAAACTTGTAAACAAGTGCTTTTGAATCGTCAACTCTACTCCTAATTCCTAATTCCTCCTAATTCCTGTAGATTTGACAGGATTTCTATGTGTTATTCCGGTATATCAGGAATATGTGTGCCAAATTTCATCGATATTGGTTCAACGGATTTGCCGTGAAAGAGTAACAAACATACATCCATAGTCACAAATTTTCGCATACATTTGACGCTCATATAACTGTAAATATCTATACATATTATATAATAAAACAAAGTCCCCAAAAGCTGTCTATCGGTATATGATCGATTTTCTCAAAATCTACTGAACGGTTTTTACGAAAAAATATTGTAATTTTTAAGAAACGTTTACGTATATAGTAGATTGCGATTTTAAATTGATATAGTAAAAACTTTGTGACAATTTCCATGAGCGTAGTCGCGGGTACAATTTGTAGTTTATATGTTAACATGTTAATTTTTAATATGTTACTAAACACATTTTATATATCGAATAAAATATTACATATCTGCTGCGATATAAGCCGCGATGGCTCCAATGAATTTTGATTATCTTTATTGATGACGAGTTATTATTCACTACATGAGTGATAGTAAAGTCTGAGATCGAAACGAACTGACCTAAAAAAGTTACATTGTACGTTTTACTTTGTGTTGTACCGGAACGCTTATCAAACTATTCTTATGGTATGGGAAATATATTTTAAAAATAACGTCGATTTATTTAGGTTTCCCTACGATTTTTCTCTTTATAGTAAATGACAAGTAGTAGAAAATATAAATTAAAACAATTTTTCGAATTACACTGAGGTGAAGGACATCATCGTAATAAATTCTGCACAACATCATTATCATTCTCCCGCCCTTATCCCACTATAAGTGGGGTCGGCACAACATGTTACAAACATGTTGTCACACGATTTGGCTACGTATTTTGCGACCAGCCGCCTGCCTGACATCAACATACCTAAGTTGTATTACCGCGGTAAGAAAGAGGGTCTTTTCTACTCAACCGACCACACGACTTCGTAATGAATTCATTACATATTTTGAATGAATTTCTTATTAGTCGGCATTGGACCTGAAGAACCTCCCAACTGAGGGAAGAAAACTATTACCTACGGGAAATGCTTTTATCTTTTAATATGTACAATTAAACTAGTAACCACGTTATAGTTAATTTCCTAGTAAAAAAGCTTACCAGAAAATAGTAACTCACTTCAATGTATGCATGTAGTTAAAGGGAAATGAAATTGCTTGCTTGGATCTACCAAACATTCTCTATGCAAATGCTGGTTTTGTTTGCATGTCTTTTAGCCCTTAAGCCTTTTAATAGCTTATACGTGACTACATATGTTTGGATCTTGACTGTAAATCTCTGTTGCGTTTTCTCTATGTGAAACATTGAATGGGTTCAGAAAAAACGAAACGACATTGCGTCGAATTATCGTTCTCATTAGGTGATTGTTGAAAATTATATTGTTTAGTAGTAATAAAATGTTTAAGTATTAATTGTTGATTTAAAATTTGTTTGGGTAACTAAAATATTAGTTTATTATTTAATAACATTTTAAATATGTGGTTTTTTTTTATTATTGTTTTATATTACGATATTTACATTGTTATGGGATCAGCATACATTTCTTTTTTCTCTACATAGATTAGCGTATCTTTTTATTCTTTCTCTTCCTAAGAATCACCATCTCCACTTAGCGATTTAATTGATCCAAGTTCATTCGAGACCGGTGTAACTGACGGGAAGTTCTTAATTACAATTAATGCATCTCTTCTTATTCGCACTCGCTTGAATATATGTTATTGTGCGTGTATGACTAATATCCGGTCAGAGACATCTGCTGCGAGTGATCGCTTGATGTCATCCTTGATCGTTGTAAGTTTATTACGTTTATCGTTTACTGTAACATTATCGTTACTTTATTGGCGTCGACTTGTATACATTTTAGTAGTTTGTTGTTATTGCTTCTTTAATTAAAGGACTTGCATTAAGGCTTTAAATAAGCTCGTGTTTTATAGGCATTAAATATGAAGATAGAGCGCTATTCGCTGACGTCACATGTTCTTTATTATTATGTTATTAATATTAGTAGTTAGTTGACTGAGCCTTGCTTGGTAATTTTTTACAAAATAAAAAAAGGACGCAAAGAAAAAAATATTAGGTTGGGAATCGATCCTAGGTATTTACATTTTTCGAGCCTGTCCGTTCGCCGAATAAGCTACGCTGACTTGACAGCTTATGGCAAAAATAATATACAATATAAATTGGAGTATTTTTTACTGCCCAAAAACAGGGATAAATCGAATATTTTTTGACATAAAACTTCCTGTTTTATTCCTGTTTTTGGATATTAAAAAAATTGTAAAATGTAGAATGTACAAAGGATTTATTTTTGTTGTCAAACGTAATGTCGCGATAGCCGATGGGTAACGGGCGGACTGAATATGTTCAAAAGCTGGATTCGAATCCCATAGGTCATCGGCGCCTTCTTACTTTTTTAATTTTTTAAATAATTTAAAAATTATCAAGGAAAGCTTGGTCACCCAGGCACTTATACTTATGTTTAAACTTATTATAAAAGTATTTTAAACCAATACACGAACTTGCAACCATTTTACTTGAAGATAATCATACAAACAAATGTTGCCTATTTATAGATCATTGTGAAATGTAGCCGATAGCGTACAGCATAAAACCTGTTGTTGCTATACATACAAAGAAATATACTGTTATGATCATTTATCAAGATTTAATATGGAAACATTTAAAAAGTTCCACAATCAATTCCGTCGTATTATATTGATGGTTTCTCGAACGATACCGTAGAAAGTGCTCGGACGGCAATTTAAATATTATACTTAAATGGTAGCTTCGATGTTCAATATTGATTCGCCGTTATAATTACTTATTCCGATATATTGATTTTAAATTCAAGAGTCTCGTAGAAAATGTATGTCGTTAATGCTCATTAACTTGACTAGACTATTGTTTTCAACTTAATTTTCGCTGGCACCAGAATATTCTTTCTTTATTTATTAAAAAAAAAAATTGGGACAATTATTTATTATATTTAATTTTTCAGCTATTTCTTAAACATTCGGCAAATTTATGACTCATTGAGACTCATTTTTTGGCACACGACTCATTATCCTCATCATCCTCCTGACCTTATCCTACTCTAAGTGGGGTTGGCATAACATGTTATAAAAAAGGTAAAAATAATATTATTTTGCTATAACCCGCGATAAGTGAAATAGAAAATATGTATAATGCTAGAGGTAGAGTGATCGTGATTCGTAAAAACACATGCACAAACCTCCACCACAGCTTCCAGAATACAAGCCCTACACACGTTCACTATCACAAACTCACTAACTCAACAATCGTTTCGCCCCGCAACCGTAGCATCATCACTCCACGGCAAAATCGCAAATGTTATAAACATGTTGTCACATGATTTGGCTGCGTATTTAACGACCGGCGCCCGCCTGATATCAACTCACCTCAGTCGTAAATAACGACACCTCGGTTGAAAAGACAATACTCTATTCTACTCAACCGGATACCACACGGTGGGTCAACTTACCTTAGTCGTCTTTTACGACACCTCGGTAAGAAAGAGGGTGGGTCTATTCTACTAAACTGGATACCACACGGCGGCTCGTTTTACCTTAATCACCTTTTATGACACCTTGGTAAGAAATGAGGGTGGTACTATTCAGCCGGATACCACACGGCGTCAATCTGAACGACACGTGACTGTTTATTAGATTTTGTCCTTTGTCCTTTCATTGACAGGGACGGATGCCTGATTCGAATACCCTATTGCTATCGTTAGTTGTTGGATTTATGGGACACGAAATTATGGTCAACTCCCTTAGCCTTACGGGGCTTGAAGGTTTTTGTGATATATTGCTGGCGGTAAATATTGGTGAAGTGTTTAGTTGTTTAGTAACTAGCTTGAATAAAGCTAAGCTCGTACAAATCTTAAAACGTAGTACGAATTTATTTTAAACTGTGATAATACAACAGTAAGACCTTACCACTCTTCCGAGAGGGTCACAAGTTCAAATATGGTATGTGTACATGGTACCTAAAAAAAATCTATTTATACCTATGTGTAAAATGATATTTTTAATTTTACATTTTCAGTGTTCGAAAATCCCTAGGGATAAAATGAAGTTTTTTTAAAGTGAAATTTAGCTAGATCGATTATCGTCCTCGAAACCCCCTCTATATACTAAGTTTCATGAAAATCGTTATCTGAGCCGTTTCAGAAATTCAGAAAGTATATATAAATATATATACAAGATTAACTTATTTAAATATAAAGCCATAGATAGATTGATAGATAAAAACTTTATTGCAAAAACACATAAAAATACATGCGGACTTGAAGTAAACTTATGTATACGTACAAAAAGCGGCCTTATCACTAAATAGTGATCCCTTCCAGTCAACAGGATTAGGCAACCCTTCTTACAGGATTATAAGAACAAAAACATAATTACTAGATAAACCAAAAATTAAGAAATATAATTAACATAATTAAAGTCGCTTCCATATACTTACTTTGTTTCATTATTAAAGGATATATCGTCATAATGAACATAGATTAAATACAGATATATCAAATGTTAATGTAATTTAATATATTTATCGTATGCACAACTTTGAATACGATAAACACTAACCCATTATTTATGTCATCGAAGGAATGAATTTACAATATGTCGGCAATAGTATTTAATTTATTAACTGCAACAAATACCTTGTAGGCACAAGGTACTTTCTAATGTCGCAAAGTTTTTACCGTTAGAAGTCTTTATAAACAAATTGTGGAGATATGTCGGAACATGTAGAGATTGTTGTGGTAATTCATTAAATGTGGCCTCGCAATAGATTAATGTTAGAAATGTGCGAAAGCCGATATGTCTTCGTTTAAAGTGTGAACATCCTTGTCTATCAATTCATTTTGTCGCCTTTTAACACATGTGCGATTAACATATGGGATTTATTGATGGCGATAATGCCCGTTGGCACAGGTTACAGTGATCCTGCTTGTAGCTCAACGGGTTGAAGTTCGATTATTTTAATACTAAGCGTCCGACAGTGTAAACATACTGTTACGTCATCCATACTAATATTTTAAAGAATGTCTGTCTGTCCTTCTGTTTATCTATTTCTCTTTCACAGCTAATCCGCTTCTTTGAATTAGGTCATTTTAATACTAAGCGTGGGATATGATGATTAAATTTAAAATATTTCCACATTTGCTAGAGACAAGAGAGACTAAGTTAGAAACCATACAGTTAGAAATACTTATGAATAATATAAGAGTGAGTTTTGTAAATTTATTTTTGGAGTCGTCCAAATACTATTACTAAAAGGCTAATACAGAAAGCTTACTATACTATTGAGGATTACTTAGATGATAAGAACGCGTGGATATAGCTACTCTTCGACCCTGTACAAGACAGTAATGTCTAAATGTAACTAGTAATAAAAATTATATTTATCAAAGTGCAACCGCCGATATTCTTGCTGGCTCTTCTCGGTAGGAACTGCTTTCCGAGCCATCAGTAGCGTTGACGATTCAAAAGCACTTGTTTACAACTTTACTTGAATCAATAATATTTCGAAATTGAATTTAAATTTGATAATGTTACATCGCGTACAAAACGTTAGTTGATCCCAGTAGAAATCCAAATTCAAAATATTATTTATTCAAGTGGACTGTTTACAGTACTTTTGAATCGTCAAATGTTTTAAAGAAGCTACCACTGATTCGGAAGTGTGCTGCTATCGAGAAGAACCAGCAAGAAACTCGGTTGATAATCTTTTCAACAACAAAAAAAATTACAATTTGAAGGTTACAAGTTAATAGTTGCAGCTTAGTGCGTATCTAACTGCAGTTAAGATATGCTACTATCACTCAAATAATCCTCGATTGTATAGTATGCTTTACATAGCAGCATCGTTTTAAATTGTATTGTTTAACATCAAACAAGTACTGGATACATTTATACCAATGAATATGAATTAACTAGCGGTGGCGGTATTATTTATGGACACCGACTTTATCGACCCGGACTTGTCAATCACTTGGCTCACACGAGCTGAATCCGAGCGAACTTGACCGCAATGTATTCCAGACAGTTCTAAATCTTCCGGTGATAGAAATAAATGCAATTATAGAGCAGTGAGATCACAATGTTGGCGCAACTTAGCTATGGTCATCCATCATCCAAGACTCCGAGCGCGTAACGAGCCTTTATTCGAGAGCGTAGAGACGCGCTCGCGACGGTTTTTACACCCTCCTGCGTTCTTATTGATGGATCACGAATTTGTATTAGCTTATCGTATTCAAAATATACATCTTGATCAATGTCTGTCCGCTTCGTACAAAGGTCTCTAACCTGTGTGTTCTACAGTTCTACGTCGAGCACGTGTTAACTATTTATACTTGTTAGAGTCTACAGAGTGGTACCGATACGACATTAAATGAACGCAATGTAAAAAAAAAGTTTTTTCAAACAAAATAAATATGATTTAATTAAGATCTGGCTTTATTAGTAATAGTTGACTGGCCTGGCGCGGCGCTATGTTCAAAAAACAGGAGAAAACAATGACATTATAATTTTTTCTCCTTCGCACTTATCCTAACACATTTTATCGCTCGGTCAAGGTTATGTATTACATACGATATTGAATGGAAACTCAGTTCAGCGGCCTATGCCGTTCGAAAGATTAGACAGTTTACTGACGTGGAAACGTCAAAACTTGTTTATTTTGCTTACTTCCATAGTGTTATGTCCTATGGAATATTACTATGGGGAAAATGCGCGGATAATGAAAAAATCTTTGTATTACAAAAAAGAGCCGTACGTGGCATATACAATTTAAGTCCGCGGGATTCCCTGCGAGAGAAGTTTAAGGAAATAGGTATTCTTACATTTGCCTCACAGTATATTTTAAGTAATTTAATTTTTGTTTATAATAATATAAAGAATTATAAAACAATAGGCGATGTATATAATAGACAAAGTAGGAACCGACATAAGCTTGCGGCCCCTGCTTTGCGCCTTGAAAAAGTACGTAAGTCGTTTGTGGGTTTGGGTATAAGATTCTATAATAAAATTCCACAATCAATTTTAACTTTGCCATTACAGCAGTTTAAAAACACTATTAAGGAGAGGCTGATACAGAAAGCCTACTATACTGTTGAGGATTATTTAGACGATAAAAATGCGTGGATATAAATATTGTTCGACCCTGTACAAGATACAAACATTAAATGTAACTAGCATTAAGAATTGTATTTTTTAAAAAAGAGCAACCGCCGAGTTTCTTGCTGGCTCTTCTCGGTAGGAACAGCTTTCCGAACCAGCAGTAGAGTTGACGATTCAAAAGCACTTGTTTACAAGTTTATTTGAATAAAGAATATTTTGAATTTTGAATTTGAATTTGAATGGGGTACGGTCATTCACTCTTCTTTATCATGCACATGTTATTTATTATTCTCCTGCCCTTATTCCACTCTCAGTGGGGTCAGCACAACATGTTTATAACTTGTCACATGATTGGGCTACGTATTTTACAACCGACCGCTTGCCTGACGTCAAGTTTACCGTAATATTTTACGACACCTTGGTAAGACTTGAGGGTTGTCTATTCTTCTCAACTGGATACTACACGGCGAATCAACCTACCTTAAGCGCCTTTTACGACACCTCGGTAAGAAATGAGGGTGGTCTATTCCATTCAGCCGGATACCCCACAGCTAAATACAAAATAAATAAATAGCCAGATTCGCTCCATTAAATTGACATCTAGCTTTTTTTAGTAATGGTTGATTGACATAGCGTGTTCAAAAACAGGAATATTAATAACATTATAGTTTTGTCTCCTTTGCACTTGTCGTAACACAAATAATCGCTCGGTCAAGGTTATTCATTACATACGAAATGGATTGTCATACCTTGAGGATCATGAGTTGATCAACGACCGTCAATACGGTTTTCGACACGGTCGATCGGCTGGTGATCTTCTGGTCTTCCTGACTCACCGTTGGGCAGCGGCAATTGATAGCAAGGGAGAAGGTCTTGCAGTTAGTCTGGATATGGCGAAAGCCTTTGATCGTGTGTGGCATAGGGCGCTTCTTTCGAAGCTACCTTCTTATGGGCTTCCAGAGAGACTGCGCTTTTGGATCTCCAGCTTTCTCACAGGCCGTAGCATACATGTCGTTGTCGACGGATTCTGCTCGAATCCTAAGTCTGTGAATGCTGGCGTTCCCCAAGGTTGCGTGATATCCCCCACACTGTTTCTTCTGCATATCAATGACATGTTAGATGATCCTAACATTCACTGTTATGCAGATGACAGTACGGTGGATGCCACATACACCGGTAGTGCAGGACTCTCTTCGGAAAAAGTTGATGAGTGCCGGAAAAATCTTGTGTCTTCTGTTGAAGCCACCTTACAGAGGATCTCTGAATGGGGTAAATTAAATTTGGTTCAATTCAACCCCCAGAAGACACAAGTTTGCGCGTTAACTGCAAAAACAGCTCCATTTGTCGCGTCACCCTCTTTTGAGAATACCGTCTTAAGTGATTCGAGTAGTATCGAAATACTGGGTCTCGACATCTCCAATAGCTGCAAGTATCGCGATCACCTGGAAAGGAAGGCTAAGTTGGCCTCCAAAAAATTGGGTGTTATCAATAGAGCCAGACAGTACTTCAAGCCGGTCCATAGACTAGCGCTGTATAAAGCACAAGTCCGGCCTCACATGGAGTACTGTTCTCATCTCTGGGCTGGTGCACCCCAGTACCAACTTAAGCCATTCGATCGCATACAGCGCAGAGCAGCTCGTATTATTGGGGATAAGGCGGTTAGCAAACAACTGGACTGTTTGGCGATGCGTAGAAACGTATCATCACTGTGCGTTTTCTACCGCATCTTCCACGGGGAGTGTTCCACTGAACTGCATGACCTGATTCCTGCCGCTAAATTCCATAACCGCACTGTACGTCACAGGTTAAAATACCATCCTCACCATCTGGATGCTTGGCGATCCACCACAGCGCGTTTTTCAAATAATTTTATTCCGCGCACCACCATTTTATGGAACGATCTCCCTTTGGCAGTGTTTCCAGATCGGTACGACATAAGTACCTTCAAAAAACGTGTTTTCCACCTTTTCAAAGGACGGCAACGCACTCGCTCTGCGAGAGGTCGTGGGCGGCGGTGATTACTTTAAGATAAACCGCATGCTCGTTTGCCATCCTATACCATAAAAAAAAAAAAAAAAAAAATGGAATATAATGGGATACGGTCATTCACCTCTTCTATATCATATAGCTTATATTTAAAACGTAAAATAATTCCTGTAGCTAAATTATTTATGTACTCGTAGGTGCTAAGGTATTTAGGTACCTGAAATTAAAGTTAATGCCGTATGGTCGGTACCACCCTGTATATAGACATTGTTATTTCCTTTCAAAAGGATCAATGGTGGAAACTTGAATGCCTTACGTCGATATCAGATCCGCATAATTGAATAGCTAATGATTCGAAGACTCCCCACGTAAATAAGTGACGTTGTGCTCTCGGAAGGAATCAAACTAACGATCGTCAGATGTTATCTCGCCATTGACATTTCAATACAACGTTGATCAATCGGTAGCTGATACATAAGGCATAATAAGGCATATACTAAAGCAAGCAAATCATTGAAACAAATCTATATTTGGAATAAAGGTTTGTCGTTCCATTTGTTCTCGAGCGGTTTTTAAGTATTGATACAAAAACACTATTTAATTTTCACCTTGTGAACGTTCGATTCTACACACAAATCTATAATGGAGATTCTGAATACAGTTTCAAATGTATCCAATATTGTCGTGCATCTCATAAAACAAACTAAGAATTTTTGAGTACCTATCTGTTAAAAGAGGGTTAAACTTTAAAATTTAAGTTGGCTTGGTATAAACAATAATGTAAATCAATTGATTAGCAAATGTAAATAATTTTTTATAAGGCCTATAAATAATTTATTTATAATAAGTGCAAGTTTTTATATATTTCACAACACATATCAAAATCACTTAACTATTTGACTGTCATCATATATCGAGTCAAAAACTATGTCTAAACTATAAACTAAAATACCTAGGATGAAGCCCTATCTACCTAATTATTTTTTCTTTTTTTTTTAAGTTTTTTTTTTAATTACCGAGCAAGGGTCGGTCACTGTCTATTGTAAAAACGATATTTCTCCTTTATACTTATGCAATAATAAAAAGTAATTTTCCCAAAGTGAACCCATTTAATATTTTTCAACAACTCAATGAAACATAATGACGGCACAATGTTTTTTTTTTATATTATTGACCAGCTATGACATTGACAAAATGAAGGAGGTTCTATTTGAAACCTGTTGTAACAATATGTTTAAATAGAAAGAATCATAGGTGCCTGTCCGGGGTTTGAACCCATGGTTCCCTACAGAAAGGCACACGGTATCACCATTTGTCTATTACAGCTATACAAATTGAAATGCCATCAAATTCTTAACTCCACTGCGGATAACGTTTGTGATTGTAGCTTCGCTATTCGAAGATAATTTAACATTACTCTGTAATTTCAAACCGGTATAAATGACTCTAGAATCAAATTTTAGTAGTAACATATTGCTGATAGGCGGCCAAAGTGGCACAACTCAAAAAATTATGTTTACACATAAACGGGTTTAAAGTTAACATTGCTAAGAAAAATGTTTACAAAATGATTTAATATGCTTAAACGAGCAGCCTAATATTAAATTATGAGTTCTGCCGGTAAAGCTGCTGAAAAGAATTTGTATTTAACATTTACTATTCGTAGTATAAAACGCGAAATTTTTGAGTTATCCCACTATTGCAGCCCATGAACGTATGATGTAACATTTAGGAGTATCATTTTAATGTTTTATGTCCCTTACTTCGTAATGATTAATAGCGGTTGTCTAAGCGATAGGGTTCGAGTGAAAGACGAATGCGCTAACAATATTGTCTCATTTCTTACTGATGATGTATTGGATGTCTGTTATTTATTGGCTTTATGATAAAATACTTTTTTTGGGTAAGAAGGCGCTTGGTTTATTAAAGTTTCATTTGCGTTAAAAGCGTTATTTTAAATTATAATACAAAAAGTTGTTTTAATTATGATGATCCAGCCACGCGTTGCTGTGGCTGAGTCTGGTTTCAACTTGCCCACGAAATAAAACTTTCATTGGCAGTTACTAGAATGCTACGATCGTTACCAAAATTTGTAGCGCAATCCGCTGGGTCAATCTGAAAATGTTATTTCCGAATAAATAAGTTTATTATGTACATGTAACGTAATTTACTTGTTTTTGCTTGTTTCTTATTTTGATACAATCTAGAAGTGACTGTATTAGACTCAGTTCAAGTATTTTTCCGAACCAACAACAGAACGATTCAAAAGCACTTGTTTACAAGTTTCCTGGAATAACTAATATTTGGAATTGGAATTTATAAAGATTCTTAAATAACTAATATTACCATAAAAACAATCATTACGATTTTGTTCATGGAACCTATCCTTCTGATGATCCTTCGGTTTTGGGGCGAAACAATCATGGGGATTGTGGCTTTAAGCGTGTGTAGTGCTTGTGTGGAATGTTGGTGTTTGCGGCGTTTAGAGATACGTGTGATGACTTGTCCTGCAGGTATAAGGTATGTGATTGTTGCCTGCTTCATACGCACGCGGATTACAGCAAAATAATATTATTGTAACGTCATACTATCAAAAGCTGGAAATGATGTTAAATAGCGCCAATTTGAAGATAAACTTTGATCGAAGGATCGTGTTATTATACAAAAGCGGTATAACACAACACTAGGAAATTACTATGATTTGGTTGTGAACAGTCGATACTCCGACACGCAATCGATCCAAATTACTCAATAACGCGGTCAGTGTTGGTTCTTATAAAGTTATAATGCTATTGTTCTTGCAACAATATGCCTCTCTCTATACGTCTTTAGATATCACCGTCGTGACTTTCACTAATGTAACATTTCTTTAAATATAATTATGTACATTAGAGATGTGATCTTTTATACTATTTATTTTAAACGACGCAATAGAATAAGGCGTTACTTTGCGTAGATCCATAAAACAAAAGTAATAATAAAATTATTTTGCCACAATCCGCGATAAGTTACCTACATAAAAAAAATTATGCTTTCCTTATCCTTATCCGTTTATATACTTCATCCATGCAGGGTTCGTAAAAACGCATGCACTAGAAACCTCCATTGCCGCCGCCACAGTACATAAGCACTACACACATACACTATCAGAGGCTCAACAATTGTTTCGCCCTGCAACCGCATCATCAGTATAGCATCATTAGGAGATAGACACCACGAAAAAATTGCAAAGCTTTGCTTTAACTTCGCGATTTTATTTTTTTAATTATTAATACTTATTGTTACTTGTGTATGACCGCCGTGTGGTATCCGGCTGAATAGAATAGTACCACCCTCTTTCCTTACCGAGGTGTCGTAAAAGGCGACTAAGGTAAGTCGACCCGCCGTGTGGTATCCGGCTGAGTAGAATAGACCAACCTCATTTCTTACCGAGGTGTCGTAAAAGGCGACTAAGGTAAGTTGACCCACCGTGTGGTATCCGGTTTAGTAGAATAGACCACCCTCTTTCTTACCGAGGTGTCGTAAAATACGACAGAGGTAAGTTGACGTCAGGCAGGCGGCCGGTCGTAAAAACGCAGCCAAATCATTTGACAGCATGTTTATAATATGTTGTGCCGACCCCACTTAGAGTGGGATAAGGGCAGGAGGATGATGATGTTACTTGTGTATGACACAATCTGAGTTTAAATAAATAAAAGTTAAAAAAAATCACGACTGCAGTGAATGCACGGATGAAATAAAATGGATTATTTAAAAATATAAGACCGAAGGGCGACTAAATAAAAAATAGAACGTTTGCATCATTTATTAAAATTGAACATTTACATATTTTTTTAAGCCATACTATTTACCTAGCTTCCTCCTACGATGGCTTTTAACTTGGCCTAAACATACTCGACCGTTTGTGCCACTTCAAAACATACACGATGAAACTCGTAATGCTTATGAAAATCGTTGTTTCTTTTGATAAGTGACAACAAATTAAAATGTCATCATTATTTTAGTTCAAATCAGTCCTGTAGTTTTTCCGTGATGCGCACATAAAGGCAGACCTATACAATAATTATTGAAACTTTTCCGATCTTGCGCTTAGCGTTTCCAGGCTTCGGTTTCATTAGACATACAGCTGATGTTATTGTGTATAAACACCTTATAACTGATTAAAAATGGAGCTAAGTCGCATTCTGTTTTATTATTTTTAATTTCATTTCTCGGAACCTGTGATAAGGCGTTCGTTGCTCATATTATTTTTTCCAAATTAATTACTAATTCTGTTGTAGATAAGGGTAACATTAAGATAAAGTTTTAAGCTAGCATGACTTTTTACTGTCGGGATGTTTTTATTGACTAAAAACAGCTGCCGGAGCCGAAAAAAGGGTCACTACATTGTTGTTATGTTCGCGTCGCCTATATCCACTGTATAAAAAAGCTCATGTTCGCGGCGCGTATGTCAACTGAGTAAAAATAGAATCTTCAGTTCGCGGTGCGTAATTCAACTGCGCAAAAATACAAGCATTAGTTCGCGGTGCCTATGTCAACTGAGTTAAAAAAATACAGGTTTATGTTCGCGGCACCTATGTCAACTGAGTAAAAATATAAGCTTTAGTTCGCGGCGCATATGTCAACTGAGTAAAAATACAAGCTTTAATTCACAGCGCCTATGTCATCCGAGTAATAATACACACTTAAGTTCGCGGCGCGTATGTCAATTGAGTTTTAAAAATACAGGCTTAAGTTCGCGTCACCTATGTCAACTGAGTAAGAATATAAGCTTTAGTTCACAGCGCGTACATCAACTGAGTAAAAATACAGGCTTAAGTTCGCGGCGCCTATGTCAACTCAGTAGATATACAAGCTTTAGTTCGTGGCGCGAATGTCAATTCAATAAAAATATAACCTTAAGTTCGCGGCGCCTATGTCAACTGAACAAAAATTCAAGCGCAGACTCGTAATAGCAACCTGTTCCAATCTCAGTACATCGTAGGCCATTCACCGCGGGACAAGCGGACGTGCATAAATAATCATGTGATCATTTCTAACGTGATACAAGCGATTCTTGGTCACGTATCATAACATTGATATGTTTTATCATACATTCCAACGCTTCTGTGTTCCGTTACGTCTTATTGAAACTGATGCTGTAATTTCGTATCCCTTATAGTAGTACATTTTCATCGGAGATTGCGTCCATCATATCAAAGAAAGCTAGGAATTTTTGTTTATGTTTGTCTTAAATGTGTATGTTAATTATTCTTATAGTACTGTTTGTTTCCAATATATAAAATAAATAAATAAATGAAATAAAAGAGACGAAGAATGAAATGAAAGAAAGATGTTTGTACGTAAATATTTAAAAGCCGAAAGAGCTGGAACGATTTTTAATGGAATTTTCAGATTATCTTAAGATAAATCCAGCAACTAATCCTGTCAGATTTGGTGGCGAGCATATTTTTTAACTGTCAATGGTAGTTTTGTTATGCAACTAGACCAAACCGTTAGTAACATTACCTATATAACATTTTTTTGATAATTAATCATTAATATTTTGTTTTTGTTTCAGATTATCTATTATCGACGGGTTCGGACGCCAATGGACTATAAATTATAAATGTAAGTAATTTATATTTATATTCCGAAAGGGAATATCTATTAAAAATATAATATATATTTTGAATAATAAAATATATCGTTTGCAAAGATGGCGACGCGTGAATAATTATTAATTGTGGAAGACCATGCCTTACTTTGAAAGGCGGATCCGTGGTAAATCAATTTAGTGTAGCTTTAGCTTTCATTAGCTTGCAATTTTTGCATCATTTCTATAAAGAATCAGAGGGATCTACTACACTTAATCATTATCATTAATTAAGAATATTTTGAATTTGAACATTAAGTCTTATTCTTGTAAGGAATATGAGTTGATATTCAAATGCCCTTATCCCACTCTAAGCGGGGTCGGCACAACATCTTTCAAACTCGTTACATGATTTAGCTAATTTTTACGAGCGGCCGCCTACCTGTCGTCAACTTACCAAAGTCGCCTTTTACAACACATCGGTAAGAAATGAGGGTGGTGTATTATTCTCAGCCGAATACTACACGGCATATACTACTTATCCGGATACCACACGGCACTTACCATAGTCGTTACGACACTTCTGTAACAAATGAGGGTGGTCTATTCTATGCATTCTTTACCACACGGTATTATAGTATATTGGTTTAGCGAATTCATTGTGAATGCGTAACAAACAGAGTTTCGCATTTATCTTTAATGTTTAAATGAGTTAATCTTGTATGTATATATTTTCGGAATCGCGGTAACGGCTCCAACCGTTTTTCCTGAAATTCAGCATGTAGGGGGTTTTTGGGGAGAAAAATCGATCTAGATATGTTTTATTTAAAAAAAATGTCGTTTTATCCCTGTTTATGGGCTCTAAAGTTTTTTGAAATTTACATTGAAAACAATCATAATTTTTCGCTGTCAAACGTAAAGTCACGATGGTTCATTTGGGGAACGGGCGGTCTAGGTAGGTGAAAACACCTAGGATCGAGCCCCACCTGTCCCTATTATTTTTTAATTTTTCTTTATTTTTATTTTTTTTACATTATTTTAAAAATTATCGAGCAAGCCTCGGTCACCCAGGTACCAGGTACTAATAAACTACTAATGAGTATGAGATAATATTTTATTGCAGTATTTATATATATTTTTACGACTAAGGGTGCCTAATGAACCAGGAACTACGACTGTCCCTTTCTAATATAAGCAAGAGGACATTGAAAGAGCGTGATAGAGCTATCAAGATAAACTTGCCTATCAGATTAGATATAAATCTGTGTGCAGTTTAATATATTATTAGTATTACAAGCGTCCCGTAATTTATTACGACATATTCTGTTAAGGATAAGACTAAATTTATGAGCTGCGTTTAAACAACTTTATGTTCAAATACTAAAATAATTGTCAATTATGTATATACTAATAGTATGTCGCGTAGTATCCGGCTGTATAGAATAGACCACCCTCATTTCTTACCGAGGTGCCGTTAAAGGTGACTAAGGTAAGTTGACACACCGTGTGATATCCGATTGATTAGAATAGACCACCCTCATTTCTAACCTAGGTGACATAAAAGGCGACTAAGGTAAGTCGACCCGCCGTGTAGTATCCGGCTGAGTAGAATACACCACCCTCATTTTTTGGCGAGGTGTCGTAAAAGGCGACTAAGGTAAGTTGACCCACCGTTTGATATCCGGTTGAGTAGCATAGACCACCCTCTTTCTTACCGAGTTGTCCTTTAATACTACTAAGGTAAGTTGACGTCAGACAGGCGGCCGGTCGTAAAATACGAAGCCAACTATCACACGGCGGGTCAACTTACCTTAGTCGCCCTTTACGATACCTCGGTAAGAAATAATGGCGGTCTATTCTACTCAGCCGGATACCGTTACACTCTAGTGTAATGTAGACTCATATAAACATATGTCTAATATCAATCATTATCTTCCTGCCCTTATCCCACTCTAAGTGGGGTCGGCACAACATGTTATTAACATGTTGTCACATGATTTGGCTACGTATTTTACGACCGACCGCCTGCCTGACATCTTACTTACCATAGTCGTATTTTACGACACCTCGGTAAGGAATGAGGCTGGTCTATTCTACTCAGCCAGATACCACACGGCGGGTCAACTTATATTAGTCGCCTTATATGACACCTCGGTAAGATATGAGGGTGGTACTATTCTATTCCGCCGGATACCACACGGCGTTGCTTACTAAATGGCAATGTATTGCTGAAAATAAATGAGTGAATGAAATGATAAAATGATATGAGGGTGGTTAGTACCACCCTCATATCTTACCGACTATTCTATTCCGCCGGATACCACACGGCGTATATGGGTAATATCAATGTCTTTCATATCAATGTCTTTTCTAAACTTCAATCAAAGGACACCAAGGTTAAATCTTACCTGACTTAATAACTCAAACCACTTATAAAACTGAATTACACTCGTACATTAAGAGTTATAAAATATGCTTGAATGTCGTAAATATAATTGTCAATCTATAGTTGTAGTTAATATATTCATATTGCTGGTATTAATCAAGTATCGTAAAATATACAATTACAAGCAAGTCCGGCCACATTGCTAAAAGCCTAGTCTTTTCTGACGATTTAGGACTTTTTCTTCTAATATTTTGGCGGACGTTAGTTATAAATATTCGATAAGTTATAAGTTGACCCGCCGTGTGATATCCGGCTAGAATAGACCACCCTAATTTCTAACCGAGTTGTCATATAAGGCGACTAAAATAAGTTGACCCGCCTTGTAGTATCTGGCTGAGTAGAATATACCACCCTCATTTCTTACTGAGATGTCGTAAAAGGAGACTATGGTAAGGTTACCCACGGTGTGATTTCAGGCCGAGTAGAATAGACCGCCCTCATTTCTTACTGAGATGTCGTAAAAGGCGACTTGTTAACCTTAGTCGCCTTTTAAGATACCTCGGTAAGAAATGAGGGTGGTACTATTCTACTCAGCTGGATACCATACGGCGAGTCGACTTACCTTAGTGCCTTTTACGATACCTCGGTAAGAAATGAGGGTGGTACTATTCTATTCAGCCGGATACCACACGGCGTTGCTAACTAAATGGCAATGTATTGCTGAAAATAACGGGCGGTAGATCCCACGCGTGCACCAGACGTGTAGATCTTTGACTAACGATTATGAGTGCAAAATGATTGACAATTTAAATTCTATGTTATAGTTAATAAGGTTGTATTTCATTTGTGTCAAGCACTACCGGTAGCCGTGTTATCTCAGCCATTCAGCTACCTACGCGCGTGTACGGAGTCTTTGTATCAGCTTAGACATAGTGTCGTCTTCTTATCAAGAAGTTGGTACTAGTGACTAAGCTTATGAAAATGTAGGGCTTGTTATACTTTCCAAGGAACATATTATTATCATGCGTTAACTTTATTCTACGAAATCTATACTAATATATAAAGCTAAAGAGTTTGTTTGTTTGTTTGTCTGATTCTTTGAACGCGCGAATCTCAGGAACTACTGGACCGATTTGAAAAATTCTTTGAGTGTAAGATAGTCGATGAATTGATGAAAGCTATGAACATATATAACATCACGCTGAGATTAATGTGTAGTACCTGGTTGACCTAGCCTTACTCGGTAAATTTTTACAAAATAAAAAAAATAATTATAATTAGGTAGTTGGGGATCTGGGTGTTTACATTTCTCGATACTGCCCGTTCCCTGAATAAGCTACACTGACTAGACAGTTTATGGCAAAAAATAGTGATTTATATTCAATATAAATTTAAGTATTTTTAATGCCCAAAAACACGGATAAAACGATTTTTTTTTTGCATAAAACCTGGCTAGATCGATTTTGCCCCCAAAACCCTTTACATGCTGAATTTCAGGAAAATCATTGGAGCCGTTATTTATTTATTTATTTAATATTAAAGAAAAGATTATAATTATATGTATAAATCATATTCACCAATTGTCTGCCACCCATAATACAAGTATTATGTTACTTTGAGGACGGACGACCGTGTGTAATTGTCCCATATATTATCAATATTATAGTAGTGAAATGATAGTCAATATTTTCCAAGAAAATAAACAGAAATCTTCTTGCCAGCCACGAAATACCCCATATAGTTACAGTGACATAATACAAAACACATTGCTAACTGATTCAAATGGAAACGTGTGTTAAAACGCCGACACCTCGAGTCACGATCTTTAATTTTAAACCATTTATGAGAAAGGCGTCCATAGAAATACATACGTCTACACTCGGAACTGAATTTCTATTGCGAATCAAATGCATGTCAGTTTCTATCACATCCCGTCACGGGTTGTTGGGTAATGGATTTTATATGAAATTAATTTAGGTATCTTTTGAGCGACTGTTACTAACATAAGCTCATATATATTAACACTAATAATTTAAAACTATTAATAAAAGGCTAGTACAGAAAGCCTACTATACTATTGAGAATTATTTAGATGATAAGAATGCGTGGACATTCTCGTAGCTACTCTTTGGCCCTGTAGAAGACAGTAATAACTAAATGTAACTAGTAATAAGAATTATATTTTTAAAAGAGCAACCGCCGAGTCTCTTGCTGGCTCTTCTCGGTAGGAACATCTTTCCAGACTAGGAGCGCACTACTTCACTTATCCCAAGCTAAGCTTTAAGCGGCGTCGGCAAAACATGTTATAAACATGTTGTTACATGCTTTTTATATATCTTAGTATGCAGAGGGTTTTGAGGGCGAAAAATATAGCTAGGTTTTATTTAAATAAAATGTCGTTTTACCCCTGTTTTCGGGCACTAAAGAAACTGCTAAAATAGAAAGAGAAGCATAAAGTTGCTGTCATTTGTAAAGTTGTGATAGGTTAATGGGAACGGGCAGTCTACAAAAGTTAAAATATGCGGGATCAAGTTCCACAAGTCACCGGCCCTTTCATGTTACCTTTTTTTTAATTCCATTTTTTTATATATTTTCAAAAATTACCGAGGCTTGGTTACACAGATACTCTATACTAATATCATCAATGCAAAAGTCTGCCTGTCTGTGTAATGAGAATTAATTACAATAACGCAATTCATGCTAAGCAAACATCCTTTCCATCTTCCTAAATTGTGACGAGGGACTATTCAACAGTCAAAAATAAAATAAAAAGTTATGCATCTTGATTATGCCAATAGACAAATATAGTATTAATTGATTTTCAATTGCGGTTAAAAGACAAAACTAAAAATACACGTATATAGGTAGTATAATAAATGACAGTTTAGTGAATAAGTGTACAGTTGATATCATACATACATCCAGTATTGATACCATAATTTAAATAAAGACTATTTTGTTCGTATTCCCTATAGTTCAAAGAATATTTTTACAGTGAGTGTCACATAAAGTCAATTACCGAGGAATGTAGTGTATTTTATAGAGATCTCTCATGTTTATATGTCGTAATGACTTCATGGGATGGACAGAAGGTTTACGGCCTGTTTCTCAAGTTACCTATAAACTGTCAGTTAGCTTATTCGGAACATATCTGACATATATCTCGTAATTTTGCGTTTCTCAGGTTTATTCAGCACTTAAAGTCCCTAATAAGTAAACTTGTAAATAATATCAAGCTTTTCTTACTTTTGTGTTAACGGGCACAACAGCTAGGCTAGGGACATAGGTAGTAGGTACATAATTTAAAAATGCTTCAATTGTTTGACAGGATTCTATCTCTCTTATTTTTTTATCTATGACTAAGTGTGGACAAACTAAGTTAAACATTTATTAATGTAACCAACTCACCGACCAGATTGATACAAACCTATGCTTTATAAACTGCATTCCAGAGGTTTCTAATTATCAAATTGTTTCTATCACTTTATAGGTATGTGAAATTAACGTATATTTTTAAATGAAAGTCATGTAAATATTATATTGTTTTATTTACTTATCCTAGATGTCATCACTTATCCTCCTTCACCTGCAGACCTGATAAATCTTAAGATAATAAAGTTATTTTGTTTATCTGCTGGATAGCAAATACCTACTTCAAAATGGTCACGATTTTACTTTTTAGAGTCTCTTTTTAGAGACATTTATCTGTTACTTAGTTTATTTGTCGGTTAACTATCCGACACTTTATCAGTAACTCGTGAAACAGGCCCTAAATATGGGTGACTATACCCGTTTCTTGACAAGACGCTGTATCCAATAAACATACTAGTATTGTTGTAGGAGATTTATTTATTTAAACAGGTTTCCAACAGCATTACATATTATATAAACCAAAAAATATCCTTTATAGTCTCAAATTAATTATGTAGTACAAATTACAGGAGATTACATCATTCTTAGTTACAATTTTACAATTAAAAACCTAAAAGTAAACAGAGACAAGAGAATAATGAAAACATAAAAAAACAAAATTAAGGTTCAAATATTAACTAATAAGTTACAATTTTATTACATTTTTTTTTTTAATTATGAAAGCCCATCGTAGCCAATATCCGCTGATAATGCCTCAATTGTGCACCTAATATATAAGCGCGAGATACGTGATATTGGGGTATCCTGCCCCAGTTTCGTTATAGCAAACTTTGTCTTAAAGAACTGACATGGAATGCGAGGAGGTTTACGATTAAACGACCTTCGCGAGAAAAAGGTTTTATTTGCGTATTACGGGTTAAAATGATCTTAATAACACTTATAACAAGTAAACAGTACGCTTATCTACCAGAGTGTACAAAAATTAATTACGTCATCTGTTCAAATCAAATCAAATATTTTATTTGTGCATTACAGTATCTTATATTTAGCACACAGTACTGTAAGCTACCCCACAAGGGTGTACAAAAATTTTTTCCGCCTCTCCTCTTAAACTTTTTATATACTGTACAATACTGTACAATACTGTACAATATACTGTACAATACTGTTACAATGAAGATGAAAAAATAAAAACTTTAACAGAACTTTCACTTATTAATCTTATTACTGAAGGAATCGTGTTCCATTATGAGATGCAATTGATATTTACTATATTGTAGTGTCACCCGTCTGTTCTGTTTTTATGTTATTTCTAGACATCGTAATACAGTAAATAAATCAATATTTCGTAATCTTAGTTTTGAGAGCTAGACATAATTAAATTTATTGAAATCGATATACCTGCCATAAAAGGATAAATATTTCTTATTACTTTTAGGATCATAGATGTTAGGATCACATCACATAATTTTATAATATCTCTTAGGTTTTGCGATGGATTTGTTAATTACATCTATACAATTTCATTATCCTGTTACGGACCAATTACAAGAACTGGGATAACTGTTCTTTATCCTGCAATATTCCTGGTATTACAGGAAACGATTATAATTTCTTATCCTGCAATATTTCGGCCGCTAAATTTAGAATTTTAAACATGATCCAAAATATATTTTTAATGTTTTTTTTATCATGTCATAATATTAATGTGACAGAATATGATGCTTTTGGGAGGTTTGAAGTTTTTCAGTACGTACACTAGTATAATGTGTAACGGAAGGTGAAGGAGGGGAGCGGTCATTGTAGCATAGAGACGTGAAGACAGCTGTAGCGAAGTGTGGTGACAGGCGGAGAGGTGCGGTGCGGTACGGAAAAAAGAGTTGTAGCGCTATTTGAATTTTGACATAGTTGTGATTTGTGCGCTGAGTTGACAGTTGAAAATCTTTTCTTATTTATTGAATAAATATCTTATATAAATATTTGAGATATGTGATCACTAACAACTCGTAAAGTGTGTGTTATTTTCCTTTAAATATTATAATAAATCATTTAACACGCCGTGTGATATCCGGCTGAATAGAATAGTACCACCCTCATTTTCTTACCGAGGTGTCGTAAAAGGCGACTAAGGTAAGTTGACCCACCGTGTGGTATCCGGTTTAGTAGAATAGACCACCCTCTTTCTTACCAAGGGGTCGTAAAATACGACTTAGGTAAGTTGACGTCAGGCAGGCGGCCAGTCATAAAAACGCAGCCAATTCATGTGACAGCATGCTTATAACATGTTGTGCTGACCCCGACTTAGAGTGGGATAAGGGCAGGAAGATGATGATTATAATAAATCATTTAAAGAAAGTCCCGTAATGTGATAATGTCAATAATTACTGAAAATTTCTAGCATTCCGGAGTTTAAGTATGTACTAATTTATTTATGGTTATTTCAACCGGGAATTTTAATCACCATATAAAATTCTGTTGTAGAGTTACTCGTTGTCAATATTAGCAGTTGGTATTAACGGTAACTATCGGTAAATAATACTGATTTATGTGACATTTGAAAGAGATTATTAAAGTAGGTAATTATTGCGCTATAAATAGGTTGTGTGGTAAAAATTCTATAATATTATAAAAATCATCAATCAAATAATGGACTGAAAAATAAGGAAGACATCAGGAATGTTATTACAAACCCTTCTTTCCCAACGTAATCTCTCTCAACACGCAACAGTAATATTGACATAATTTTGCTATTGTAGTGTTTATAAACTAATGTTGTATGAATATAGCACAGGCTCAAACACGAAAAAACAAGTAACAACATCTATCTCTCTCACCAAGGGCTCTCGTGTTACTGTCGTGGTGCATCCTGAGACCGCGTATGTAACTTTGTACCAGTGTGAGTTAGTGTGACTATGTTCATGGATGTATTACATATATGTGTCTTGTATATATATGTACAAAGTACGTTACACACGTCTCAACCCACATACACTACAATAATCTACTATAATCCGCGATAAAGTAAAATAGAAAATATATTATAGGTAGGTAACAAACGATATTTCTCCAAAGTCAACCCATTTACTCTTTCTCAACAATTCAATGACACTTAATGACGACCACAATGTTTTTTTTATATTATTGACCAACAATAGGAAGGAGGTTGTATTTGAAACATGTTGTAACAATATATAATGTTAAATATATCAGGTAAGAAAACGGATAGCCCACTCTACATTTAGGTTTATATTTTTTCTATTTTACTATAGCAAAAGAATTACATTATTACTTTTATATTATGGATCTCGCCTAATTCTATAAATTATTTCTCTCAACATAATCGGTCTCGATCGTTTTTTATTTCGCAAGGTGATACATTGAAATATTTTTGTAGAGTGATGATATTTATATAGTTTATTGGTTTCTATATGAGCTCGTATATTCTTAGCATTGGTATATGGAAAGTAAGTTATGTCTGATACGATTTCTTTTTGTTACTATGCACGTATAAAAAATATATCAGTGGAATTCAGGTTTTCAATAGAAATATCGCTCTATTCGAAGAATAAAGTCCCTTTTCTTATGTTTGTACATGCGACATGTGACTTTATTCTTCGGATAGGGCAAAATGCGTAATATTATAACTACTATAAATATCGTCCAATGCATCTTTATTTATTTATTCGGATGTCCAACAGCATTTAATATTAAATAATCCAACAAATATCCTACATAGTTTTAAATTAATTGTGTATGAGATCACATCATTCTTAGTTTCAATGATACAGTTATAACTAATTACAATTAATATCAATTATAAAGCTAAAATAAACACAAGAGACTAATGAAAACATTAAAAACAACGATCTTTCTCCATTGCTTGCCCTAATCGGCGTTAGAAATCCAGAGAAGGAATTGATTGTTTTAATGGATAGATTCTATAACTTGTCCCGACGTACGAAAACATGATTTTCATTCGAGAATTTACTAAAGCGCAGATTTCATTTGATAAATTAATAATGATATACTCTAAATTTATTAAATCTTTTAGATTCCTAGATATTTAATCTTAAAGGCGATGTTTTCATACCTGATTTAATTTGCAACCGTTGGCTAGTTTTCTTATACAAATAATTAATATTTATTTAAGTATGCTACTACTTCAAGCAAATTAACTTTTTTAATTTTTGTAACAGAAAATCTAGTATTTCTAAATGTGCAATTAACATTTGATTAACTTTTAATAAATTTGTACTACAAAATATGATTAAATATGAAGTAATTAACTCCAAACACAAATAAATATATGTCCCGGACTTTCATAATTTTAATCTCATTTCAATAATTTCTATATTGACATCTGTGATGGTATTTATGTGTCTGACATCACTGATTATAATTATTTATTAAAAGAGATCTATAATGCAAATTTTTATAATATGATGTCAGTAGAGCGGCAATACGGGTTTTGTGTGTTGAATATATTTATGGGATTTTTTATATAAAGAATCTCTTTTAATATTAAAAACCGTGTTAATATGCCCCGTATGACAGTTTTATTGGCGTGTAATATTTGTTTGTGTTAATTATTATATTTGTTCTATAACTGTGAAAATATTCAATGTCCTAAATCTATAATTGATTTGATAGACTATTCTGCCAAGAAACAGAACGCGTGACATAATAAAGTGATTTTAGGAAATGACAGATAGTCGTAGGTTAATAGTTAATCAACTTAAATAAGTTAAACAAAATTTAAGCTTTTAATAAATAAAAGCTTTAGAATTGTATGTCCCTACCGTTACTGTTGAGGAGTTCCCTCGTCTGGAGCCAATCCTTGCAGCAGCGTTAGCTCATGCTTATTATAAACGTGCATTGTCATCGGGACTGGACCAGTATATAAAATTTCAGCTCATTTCACTTGAAAGATTCAATCTTCACATATAAACACTGCAAGTTAAATTAAAGCTTTTAAAAATTGATTAGGTCGAATCGCTTTTTATCAATTCGGACATTTTAACCTCAAATTTTATCCTTACCTTCTATTGCTCAAATAGCCAATAAGTAGGACATTTAAAAGAAATTTTGATGTTGTCGTGATTGGATTGTGTTTTACTGTCAATAAGAGCGATAAAGATAAATAAAGAAACGAACTTGGGTTTTAAGAATTTGGATTCTCAATTCATGATAAGAAATCCAACTACTAATTACAGATATTTTGGTAGATTTAAGCACATATTCAATTTGGCACACGTTACATTAGCATAGTTGGCACTGCAGCGCTAATATTGCAATAAAACACCAATTTACATTAGTGCTATGTTTCTGTGGCGGTAGACTAATATTTAGTTCGCGAAAGAATCACTAAAATATTATTGTACAAAATTATGTGATATTTTCATAGTAAAGTGTTCGCTACTATCCCACTGCTGGGAAAATGCCACCTCTCTTGTTGAGCTTTGACCCCCCCACGCTGCTCAATGCAGATTGCCTAACTAAGGAAAAACTATGGCTCATATTTTCCTTCATGGTGAACCAATACTGTTTAATATATACTATGATCAATGCAAAATATATTTTAATAATACGCAAATTTCACAAGCCATTATAAACAATCAGTTATATAATTTAGCAATATCTAACAAACCTAATTAAATACGAACGATTAAATCATAAATTATATAGAATTCGATTCGACGCAATTAATTGCGTCAACTCCGCATTCTCGTATCTGATGAATTGTGTGTTGCTGATGCATAGTTAACATACTTCTTAGTTAATCTTTCGGTGCGTGAATGTTCAAGAGACTGTCAGATACCTATTGTTAGTAACTCAACTTAAGTCACCATTCTCCTGTTCTTAACCCACTCTGATTTGGGTCGGCACAACATTAGGCTAGGTATTTTACGACCAGCCTGCCTTACAACTTATATTAGTGGTCTTTTACGACATCTCGGCAAGAAATGAGGGTGGTCTATTCTAAATTACATTACAAGACCTAACTACGAATTTTCATGCTTTCAACAACGCATATAAGCAGTCAAATAAGAAGAACCATTGACAAAGGTGCGAAGTTTGGATGGCAAAACCAAAAGCCCATCCATCCAGTAACCTTTAAAAAAGTACAATCGGGAACTCCTTTAAAGGTTACTCCTGTAAAGCCGTTACTAGGCTTCACTATTACTTGAAAAAAATCTCTCACAGAGTAGTCCTGAAGTACGGTTTATAGTATGTTGGTGCGTTAGAAATATTAATTTATTATTGTCCGGAGTGCAAGCAAGTTAAAAAAATGTTTAACTTTCATGTCCCTACTGTTAATCGTTGAGCAGTTACCTTGTCTGGAGCCAATCCTGCGACCAGCATCAGGTCATGCTTATCATAATCATGCATTGTCATCGGGACTGCACCTGTATATAAAATTTATGTTCCAATTATTAACCGTTGAGCAGTTCCCTTGTCTGCAGCCAAATCTGCCAGCAGCATCAGGTCATGCTTATCATAAACATGCATTGCCATCGGGACTAGACAAAATATATAAAATTTTAGCTCAAGACCCCGGGAAGTGGGTCAAATTTAAGTTGCAAGATAAATACTCGTACATTGGAAGTTGAATAAAAGCTTTTAAAAAGACAAAACGAATTTCTAATATCTTATCCTATAAGCAAACGTTTTGCTGCCGTACCGTTTTTGTATTTGTTAAAGAAAATTTAACAAATATATTATCTAAATAACTAAATAAATATGTTTAAGGAAGCAATATTTCAAAACATTATTGCTATAGCGTTTCGCTAGTCTACGCTTTCTATTTCATAACAGGTCACTTAATTCCCAGAGCATGTTTGTTTTCCTTATATTAATAACGCGCATTTATAGACCTAGTTCGCATAAAGGGGATCTCATCCGTAAAGATATTTACGAGTATCTCACTTTTAATTTGAATATCTTCTGCTTCATTATGCACATCTTAAGCTAAGTAACTTATCAATTACTGATCTACTGAATGTATCGACTAATCCCGTATCAAAGTAAAAACGCATGCAAAAGCTTTGCGGTTTTATCTTGGAGTCTATCTCCTAATGATGCTTCGGTTGCGGGGCGAAACGATTGTTGAATTTGTGAACACGTGTGTAATAGTTGTGTATTCTGGTAATGGTTGGTGGAGGTTTGTGCATGTGTTTATACGAATCCTGCATGTATGAAAACGGTAGTCCACTCTACATTATATATATTTTCTATTTACTTTATCGCGGATTATAGCAAAATAATTTTGTTATTACTTTTGTTCAACATAAAGAGTTATACTCGAATCTGCTTATTCGAGGATCGAACTCTTTGACGCCTAATAGTGGTTATGCCTTTTCACCATAACGGATCCATATCTTTATATTCAACTCAGTCTTTAAAACTTTTACAATTATAATATTATTATATACCAAGCGAGATAAAGATCAAAAAGAAACCTATGATTGATAAAAAAAAATATTTAATTCCACGTAATAGCGAAGTTCTAACTACTGTTGATTTACTCACCAATTAGTTCCTTAATTTTAGTAGTAGCCAAGATTTATCAAATATCGCCATCTTGTAATCTTTCGATATAAGATAGTCTGCGATCGCGTGTCGTAGTGTTTAATACTTCCCGTTTCAACAGGTTTAAGTAGTAGATATCAGAAGATCTCGAAGTGTCGATCGTGATAAAAAGCGGGGCCGTTAATTGACCCTGGCAATATTAATACCATCATTACGTTCGTTGTCGTCATCTCAAATGACAGAATCTACAGTTCAGTGGTGAGTATTTTCTATGAACATTTGTTTGAGATAAGTTTTTGCGTATAGCTCCCACGTTTGGTGAATGTTTGAACTCAGTTGTGAGCCTAATTCATCGATAATCTTGCGATCTTGATCAATAGTATTTGGGTTAGCCTTGTGGGGCGTTCGTATCAGATGGTAGTTGCACCACACTGTCAATTTTCTCAGATAAATAAATTCTCCTAGATGGATCCATAAATAATTTAAAAAATTGCAGACCCGGGGTCACAGGCTCTTGACCCTGGGTAATATCTTTGGGAAGCTTTAGATGATCTGGCGAATTATTACACTACTTTATCTCTAAACGTATTTATCATTTTCTTCACCTAGATGAACCATTGATTTGGTAGGCCGTAAAAGATACGATACCTGATGTAATACATAAATATCGAGTAATGATAATTGATCATAATTTTTTTAATGATTAGCTTCAAACTTTTGTACCAGTTTCCCTACTAGCGCTACTACTACTAGCAGACGCTTGAAATAAAATTAGTAAGTTAGGAAATATGCATTGTGTATATAAATAAAAAAAAATCGATTTAATTTAATTCTCGAAATTCTGTCCCGAACAGTTAGAGAATATAATTTTAGTTCTAAGCTTTTTTTCACACCGTGCGACTCTTTCGAGGAGAGCATGGGTTCGAACCCGGGCAGACGCCAATGAGTTTTTCTGTAAGAACTGAACTGTAAGAACCGAAAAGCGTGTGATAAATTTCAATTATCAATTAGACACATATCTAATTGATAATTGAAATTTATCACACGCTTTTCGGTAAAGGAAAACATCGTGAGGAAACCTGCATATCTCTAGAGATTTCTGGAGATATGTGTAACCTACCAATCTGCATTGGAGCAGCGTGGTAGGTTTTCAATCCTTCTCTCAAAAAGAGGAGAAGGGGCCTATTCCCAGCAGTGGGAGAGTAATAGGCCGCTACTTTACTACTTTACTTTTTGATTTTCAATTGATTTTTTATGTATTGTCTTGTTAAATGCTGAATATAATTGTAATTATTAATAAATAACTTAATAATTAAAATTGAATAGAGAAACAAAAAAGCTATGTATATATTGTGTATTCAATTCGTGTACATTAGCTATGTTCTTTAGCTCTGGTGGTTTAGTATGGTGTATTCTTGATACACCTCATAAAAACTATATAAAGTTGAAATGGATAGTTACTCTGTCTTAAGTCTATAACAGAATGGTCATTATCTTGTTTTCTTCTAGTGCCTATAATTAGCACTGTTTGTGTTAATGCGACTCTGATTACAGATAAAGCTAACTGATGGGAACGCAGGGTCGTTTATTCTTAGTACTAGGTACAGTTACTTTTGTGTAGGTTAACTTTATCGGTTTGTATACATTGGAAATATCTATTATATTACAACATTGCTAAGCACAGTTCAAGTTTTTTTGCACGAAATTGAAATTTTGTCTATTATATTCATAATTCGCACAGCATAGTTTTGCTTTTCGGTTAGTTTTTTATTTTAATATTGTAATTATTGGACATACAGAGTTATAATTCATATCCGTAATAATTATTAGAAAATCGAAAATTTTACAGTAGTTTAATAGATAGACCTATTACCCTTTCATGGCTAATCGAATAGAGCATTTGTGAAATAACTTAATCTTTTCGCCATGTATAGTGGAGGACACGAGTTGGACTGTAACTAAATAAGTCAACATCGCGTTCGGATCAACAACATCGCATCTCGCATACATCAGCTAACATTCCTTTGTCATAAGGATGTATGACAAAAAAAATGAAAATAATACTGCCACGATAAATGTACAGTGCACTTAGCCGGAACAATATTGTGAACAGCGGTAATGCTAATTCAATAGCGTAATACCCCGTATCTCTCGATGTAGCCCGCGGTCGATCCGAGCGATAGTCTTCGATTGTGCCGATATGGTTTCGCTCGTGATTTATTTCGGCCGCTCCCATATAAGTACTGTGTACGGCAACAATGGATCGCGACTAGCGATTTACGACAATCGATTTGGTAGCGATAAAAGTTTTAGCCGCGTCCGATAAAGTATTGGAGAGTACAAATGCATTCTTAGAACGTTTGAATGGTTTAAGAGTTAATATTTTACTATAAAACAATCTCCGTGATAGTCCAACATAACGCCGTGAAGGTAGACATCGTGCGGTAATTTTTAAATGCGTAAAGATCTTTTCGCAGTATGCGTAAAAATTAATATAAACAATAAAATATAGAGTATAGACGAATTTTTCAAAAACTATTAACCATTAAAAACCATATTTTCGGATAGTATTAATATAAGATACATTTTGTCTTATTTTCACATTAAAAGAATTTTAATATGTTTTTCCACATTGTTGCATTTCTATATTACAATATTAGTCTTGGACAGACTTGAAAAAAATCTTTCATTGTAAGATAGTCTATTTATCGAGGAAGGCTATGGGCTATATATCACGATATATATACATCGCGATATGAATAAGACAGGAGCAACAATAAAAAATATTACGAAAACAGAAAATTTAAAGTTTTCCTTGCGTTCACTCAGTAAACATTGAAAGTTATTCATAATTCATGTATTACAAATTTGTTACCCTCTCAAAGATATAAATAAAAGTCCGCGTCAGCATATGTCTAGCCTTTAAGCTTAACCAACTTAAATCATTTTTATGGTTATCCAAATACTATATTACGGTTTTAATCTTTACATGCGGGCGGAGCCGCTGGCGATTGCTATTTTTACTATAAAACAGTTTCCGTGATGGTCCAACATACAAAAATGTTTCCCTCTAAAAGTTCTAAATAAAAGTCCGCGACAGTATATGTCTAGGTTTTAAGCCTAATCCACTTTAACCATTTTTATGGTTATGAAAACATATATTACGGTTTAAATCTTTTCATGCGGGCGGAACCGCTGGCGACTGCTAGTAAGTTATATATTGGCACAGTTGATAATGTTTCCACCGAATGAATATTTAAGTGTCGCCCGATAAGAATAGGTCATACTCTTATCTGATAAATATCTCTTCATTCAGCTTCACATCGTTCGAAACAAGCACAGCTGTTATCATCTTTTGATAATTCCCACTGTCATATATATCGTTAGATGTAATAAATTATACTGTGATTGGTAAAACGGAATGATACACAGAATTTAGCGTTGAGAAATAGATATTAAGCAATATCTTTTCAATCATAATAGCAATAATAACTATGCTGTTTTCGAGATAGGAATTTTGTGAAGAGTAAAATCCTTTTTTTACTCGGATAAAGCTAAAAGGATAATAATAATAATTATTTATTTATTTTTCGTTACATACATACCTAAATGTTACAAAACGAAAGGGACCTTCTTTTAAGTGAAAAAACACCGCATACTAAAAAATAAAACTAATGAAAAAAAAAAAAAATTGTCGGTAAAACTATTCATACTGCGTATTTTGAGTTGTGCATGTGTGTGTGTGTGTGTGTTTGCGCGCGCGCATGTGTGTGTGTGTGCTGATGTATGCGAGTGTGTAGATGTGTGTGCAAGTTTTGTGTGTGTTTTATATATGTATGTATATGTTACGTCGCAAGGATGGTTCGGGATTCGATTACTGTTTATATATTTATGTGTTACTTTGCTTTCGTTTAACTTTATTATATTTGACTTTGATTTTTATTTTGAGGCAACATTTATATAACAGTCAATATTTTTAAGATTTATGAAAATTCAGCTTGCCTGTATAAATAGAAAAAAACTTAAGTTGATTTAAATAAACGTACAGACATCGCAATATTAAAACAGTCTTGTGATACTTCCAAATGCCATAAACTCAAGATTTGAATTCAAAAAACATTAAATTAAATCAAGATTTCCCTATTGTTACAGACTTTTAAAATCACTTTCGAATCATTAAGGATTAGTCGGATTTTACTAAAGTTACCTTTGGATTGAAAGGGCAAGGCATTTTTATCATTTCGCATTATCTTTTAGCTTATTCTCAACTTAAACATGTATATAGGCAAGTGTCATAATGATTGCCATTTTATTCTAGAAACGAATACCTCAGCCCATCCTAATTGCTACAGGAATCACAAACCTTTATTGAGTAGTATATCGATATTTCTCAACCCTAGCTATAACTATAAAATGTCCGTTATCAATGTCCCCATATCGGTAGTATTGATTCAATAAATCCGTCGCGACAGACAAATAAAACCATCATTCAATTACCACTACCGCGACAGATACGATTGTCGTTTGACCGCGGCCCACCCTCAATCAATTGGGCCTTAATGTGAATTATATATCATCGATGATACTGCATAGCTTGAAGGCACTAACGTCGGTTTTTATTGCATAATTGTATAGAAATTCCACGATGTAAACTGTTTATATAGGTGTCTTTAGAGTAGTTGTTATGAATACTGCGGCTATATACAGGATGCTTGGCTTGTATATATAACAGTAAATACTTTTTTATTATCTTGAAATCTATTAGGATGTGGTATCTATTAGGATAAGCTGTGCTAGCCCAACGGTAACACCGTGCGACTCTTTCGAGGAGGGCACGGGTTCGAACCCGGGCAGACATCAATGAGTTTTTCTGATAAAACTTATGTGTCTAATTGATAATTGCAATGTATCACACGCTTTTTCAATTTTATGTCAATTTTGTGTAATGTCCATAAAAAAATGCTTTAGAAGAAATTCTAAGTATAAGAGATAAGGAATTGTTTTACACTGTTCATGACGGAATTTCTAAATTCAGAATTCATCACTACATAGTATAAAACAAAGTCGCATTCTTTGTTTGTCCATATATCCCTATGTATGCATAAAACTTTAAAACTACGCAGATTTTGATGCGGTTTTTTTTAATAGATGTATTATATATATTATAGAGTGATTCAAGAGGAAGGTTTATATGTATAATGACATTCAATACGGAGTAGAGAAATACTGTAATTTTTGAGGTTTCTGTAAATAATTACATTTTCTCCGCTTATATTGCAAACGCAGGCTAAACCCTACGAGATTTATCAAAATGATGTACTAAGTATTTGTACACCTTAAAAAGGTCTACAGAAAAGTCCGGGATGGTGTATGTCTATCTCTTATGGATAACCCACAATAGCATTTACTTTTTACGAAAAATAATGCCTTATGTTCAAAGTAATTTTTATACAATACAGCATTAATCCTTAAACAATTAAGTACCTTAAATAAATTGTTGATTTAATATAGATCAAAATGGCCGTTTACAGCATGTAATTTAAGTGAACATTTTCGAGATATTACAGATTTAAAATGCCGTGAGGACGCCGCGCTTCACCCTATAGCACTTCGCATTTAGCAGCTATATTATGTCGTTCTTTCAAGAGTTTGTTTAAAGCTGTGAATGTTGTTTATAAAGATATTCTGTAATTAATTGTAAAAATAAAATACATAGGGAAAATGTAAAAGTAAATAAGTAAAAATGTACTAAATGAATTTAGATATTCCTAAGATAGCAGGAAATCGTCTTGATATAGGGAGAGGAAATTGTTTTTCTCCAAATTTAACGCTTGTGGGCCACGGGCAGTAATGAATAAATCAAAATTACTGGATCGATTTTAATCATTTTTTTTACACTGAGTAACATGGGATATATATTTTATACCCGTGCGATGCAGGGGCAGGCCGCTAGTCTTGAATAAAATGTAATTATGTCTAACAGTTATATATACAACAACAACACGATTGGCGATACAAAATTGTATCAGAAAACTGCACGTTCCGAAACAATTATGTATTTCGACGAGACGTGCCTATATATCGCCCTAGGGTTATTAGGATACGAATTCGTGACACCCGACCAATGCTCGGCCCATTATGGACCGCGGCCAATAGAACTGTCCGAGGACTTATTAATGACTTCTAGACAATGAGCTAATGCTATTAAGTGGTGCAGGGCATCGCCGACGATGAACTTTGGTGTCCGTTCCGGCCGGTACGATATTAAATTGATTAACATTTATGCGTTCGAGTAGCATTTACAAGTAAAATAGCAAATTATAAAGTTTAAATTGAAAAGTAACTTTTTGTTTTGTTTATAAATGTAAAATAAAGTAGTATACAAAATAAGTTTAACAATAAAAACTTATGACGTGAGCCAAACAACGTGATATAGAACTTCTATTAAATTGCTAGCTTGACTTTGATACTTTATGAGTAAAAAAACCTTTCATCATTATCCTCCTGCCCTTATCCCACTCTAAGTGGGGTCGGCACAACATTTTACAAACATGTTGTCATATGATTTGGCTACGTATTTTACGACCGGCCGCCTGCCTGACGTCAACTTACCTTAGTCGTATTTTACGACTCCTCGGTAAGAAGAGGGTGGTCTATTTTACTCAACCGGATACCACACGGTGGGTCAACTTAACTTAGTCGCCTTTTACGACACCTCGGTGAGAAATGAAGTTGGTCTATTCTACTCAGCCGGATACCACACGGCAGGTCGACTTACCTTAGTTGATGAATAAAATAAAAAAAAACCTTTATTATAGTGATAAGATTGTGTTTCTCAATGTCATCCTATTCCTGTTCCTACAGGATTTTTAAAGCCTATATGTTATCCCGGTGTATCTTTAATATTTAAATGAATTAATATTGTATGTTTATATGAAAGAAAGAAAGAAAGAAAGAAAAATAATTTTATTTGCAACAACACACTACACAAGTGTAATAACACACATAATATATTAAAACTAAAAAAAAAAAAAAGAAATCGACTTAACAAAATCTAACTTGCATAGTGTGATGCCCCAAATTGGTGTCACCTCTCAGCTTTTGTCGGTCGTGATCAATCACTACCGACGCTGATTTTCAGAGGTCACCAACTGCTATCATCGTGCGTCAGCGACTAAATGCGTATATATAAATATATTTTCTGAATCTCGGAAACAGCTCCAACGATTTTCCTGAAATTCAGCATGTAGTGGTTTTGAGGGAGAAAAATCGATCTAGCTAGGTTTTATTTAAAAAAACTCGTTTTATCCCTGTTTTTGGGCACTAAAAAAACTACGAAAATAGTAATAGATAGCAAATCATAATTCCAGCTGTCAAATGCAAAGCTGTGGCAGCCTAATGGTAAACACACGGACCAAAAAAGTTACGAAACCTAGGTTCGATTCCCACATGTTATTTTTTTTATTGCTTTTATTGTTTCTTTAAAAAAATTACCGAGCAAGGCTCGGTCACCCAGGTACTAAGCATTAATAGTGATAAAACGTAACAGACAGACAGACTTTCGCATTTATAATATTAGTAAGAATAAAAACCATGATTTTTATTGTCCATGATCGCAATCTTATTTTACGATAAGATAATTCCGATTTTAAGACGACAACGATACGGCATCAATCTCATATTTATACTCTTTTATAGAAGTTGATAAAGATAAAGAAAAATTAATGATAGGGCGATAAAATGCTTTACTTTCATACATGATAAATACGTGTATGTTAATAAAAAAATTAGACTTTCTTTGTATGTAATATAAAAGAACGAACTTCGTTCGCGTGGACTGTTGTCCCGCGATAGGTTGACAATAGATAGCGATTTTCAATGTCATCCTACTCCGATAGAATTAACAGGATTTCTATTGCCTATGTGTTATCCCGGTGTATAAGGATTAATTGTGCCAATTTTTATCAATATTGGTTCAGCGGATTCGCCGTGAAAGAGTAACAAACATACATCCATACTTACAAACTTTCGGATTTATAATATTAGTAGTTTAGTAGTGGATTTCTCCGACACTGACAACAGAACTATTAAGTTAGTTACTTTTTATCCACAACCGAGTATGTGTCACATATATCTTAATATTTAAATGAGTTAATCTTGTATATATATATATTTTCCGAATCTCGGAAACGGCTCCAACGATTTTCCTGAAATTCAGCATGTAGGAGGTTTTGGGGGAGAAAAATTGATCTAGCTAGGTTTTATGTAAAAAAAATATTGTTTTATCTCTATTTTTGGGCATTAAAAAACACTAACATTTATATTGAATTGAATTTTCGCCATTAACTGTCAAGTCGGCGTAGCTTATTCGGTTAGCGGACAGCCTCGAGAAATGTGAGTGCCAAGGATCGATCCCAACTAAATAATTGTTTTTTCTTTTTTTAAAGTTTTTATTTGTAAAATATTACCACCCAGATATTTTATTTATTATGCGTCATTCTACAGACAACAACGAAAGACAATCCTTTCGCTCGTACCAATCGCAACAATCTAATCTGAAGTTGATTTCCCACGGCATATTAATGACTAGGCAAAAGTTTAGCAGAAACGCGCCTTTTATGTGCCGTCGCGTCGCCCATTACCCGTCTCATTTGCGGCGAAAGACAAACGGCGGAGGCGAGCACAAATTTCGCCGATATAATCGGCCGGTAAGACAATGGTTATCGTTGGTGCGCGATACCGGCCCAGATAGCGGCCATCCGTACCTGATGGATGCGGCACGCTCGGGAGATACGATCTCCATCGTGACGCTGGCCCGATCGCCGTGTGCACCAATTATTATTCAATAACTGCCACATCCGATCCAACGTTACATCAATGTTGCATGGACGTGATCATATCTTGTACAAAAGATATTTTTGCTACAATAATATCGCTGTTTGGCTGCAATAGTGGCGCAACTCAAAAAATCAGGTTTAAAGTTTTCATTGCTAAGGAAAATTCATAAAAATGCTTTTGTTTGTTTAAACCACCGGCCTAATATTGAATTATCAATTATGGTATGCAAATTGACTGCTAAAAAGAATGTGTATGAACATTTACATCTATTTCTAGTCAAAAACGCGTTTTTTGAGTTGTACGATTATTGCAACGCATGAGCGATATATACCTGCGATATATATGTTTTAAAAATATAATTTAAAATATATTCTATACCAATTGGTTTTTTAAAGTAAAAAAAAACAAATATAGTAATTACAATCACCTTTGAATCGTCATTAATATTTTGTTGGTGCCAAAAGGCTGTCTTAGAAAAACCAGAAACGCAATTCTTTAGTTTCTGGTATGATATATTTATGGGATTTGGAGTGGGAGTGGAGTTCACTTTCAACCTATGGAAGTCAACTTGCTGGACTTTTGTGATTTCTCGTATGGGGATTATTGACGGATCTAGTGAGTTACACAGTTAAAGTAAAGGGCAGGAATTAGTAGTGTAATAAATAGTAATATATTGCGCACATGGATAATAGTGTTTCCGGAATTAAAGTACGTCTTCGGAGATGTCAACGTATAAATGGATGTTTTGGAAAATACGGCGATGAATTATTTCTATGACGCGAGCGGTAATCATATCGAGGCATATGTACTTATAACGGTAAATATCGGCGTACGCTAGTTTTTCTAAGGAGAAAAAAGATATATATTCGCAACACATATAATTCATAAGGAGTCAAAGGTTTATTGGTGGGATTTTCTTTTGAAAACTGTCTAGTAAACTAAACTAAACTAAAATAGTATATTTAATTCGTTTAATTAAAATATCAATATATTTATTAGTTATTTGTGTGAGTTTTGGTGAAGTTTGCATTTATTTTATTTATTCGAACATTATTGACAATCGGTACTAACATTTTATTGGTATTTATCTGTCTTATACGCTTTCTACGCCCTTTCTAGTTATATAGAAAAAGGTTTTTCCTTCACCTTATTAATTTATCTTAGCGCATAAGCTATCACGAACGAATGGGAGTAAGTAAGTAACGGCCTGTTACTATCCCACTGCTGGGCATAGGCCCCTCTCTCCATTTTTGGAAAGAAGGGTTGGAGCTAAGACCTACCACGCTGCTCCAATGCGGATTGGTAGGTTACACATATCCCCGGAATTCTCTAGAGATATGCAGGTTTCCTCACGATGTTTTCCTTCACCGAAAAGCGTGTGATAAATTGCAATTATCAATTAGACACATAAGTTTTAATAGAAAAACTCATTGGTGTCTGCCCGGGTTTGTACCCATGATCGTCTTTAGAGATTCATACGGTCGCACCGCTAGGCCATCACAGCTTGTTGGGGGTGGGAATGGGAGTATTATTATTATATATTGTGCTTATGTAATGTTTTACTTGTACGATATATAGTAAAGTAATGATCTATTACTATCCCACTGCTCGGTATAGGCGTCCTCTATCCGTTTTTGGTAAGAAGAGTTGGAGCTAAAATAACTGCGCTGCTCCAATGCGATTGGTAGATTACACATATGCCCAGTATCCTTTAAACATATACAGGTTTCCTCGCGATGTTTTTCTTCACCGTGATGAAAGCATGTGATAATTTGCAAATGCAAATTAATGCAGGTGGTCAACACCTCGAGAGAGCCGTGGTCTCACCGCTGGGTTATCACAGCAGTGCGATATGTACGTACATGTCATACGCTTAGTATTAAAGTGACCTAATTTAAAAAGTTGTTTTGTGAAAAATTGCTGTGAAGCATAGCGCCTACAAAGTAAAGAGACCCATAACTTGTAAGAAAACACTAGTTTTTGTAATAGTCCGTAGCTTGATATTATAGATGGTTTGGAATAAGGATAACAATGTATTTGACTCGATAAATAAGCATTCGATGTACATATATAGAACTTTTTTTTAGATGTTATTTATATTCGAAATTCAAAAATCATATTTTTTAAATTTAGAATAAAAGGGTATGTTATAAATGCTCAATCAGCCGGGCCGTAATCCAGTTACTGCGGCGGCGCACGCGCCGTCCGTCAATTAGGCCCAATTAGTGGCCACCCGACTTTGATCCGCCGACCCGTGTACCGTCGAGCCACGTTATTAATGTGATAAGTTCATGACAAATTAAACATGTAGGCCCTAGATAGCCACTTGAAGTGTTACTTTTTTAGCGTTCTTATAGTTAGTAAGTACCTTGAAAAGGTCTACAGAAAACTCCAAACAATATCATTTTGTTGACATTTTCTTTTACGAAAAATATTGCCTTATTTTCGAAGCAATTTTAAACAATACAGCATTAGTAAGTAGAGGCTTGTTATTATCGCACTGATGAGAATAGGCCTCTATTCTCCGTTTTTTGGAGATTAGAACTAAGACCTACCAAACTGCTCCAATCTGGATTGGTAGGTTACACATATCTCCAAAATTCTCTAGAGATATGCATGTTTCCTCACGATGTTTTCCTTCACCGAAAAGCGTGTGATAAATTGGAATTATCAATTAGACACATACGTTCTAATAGAAAAACTCATTGGTGTCTGCCCGCGTTTGAACCCGTGACCTCGTCGAAAGAGTCGCATGGTGTTACCGCTAGGCTACCCCAGCTTATAAAGTATTTTTTTTCAGCGTTTTTATAGTACTATTTTTGATGTAATACCATGTGGTATCCGGCTGAGGCTGACCACCCTCATTTCTTACGGATACCACACGGTGGGTAAACTTACCTTAGTCGCCTTTTCGACTACACTTCCATAAGAAATGAGGGTGGTACTATTCTACTCAGCCGAACATTACACAGCGGATTAATTTAATATTGATCATTTAATTTCGGCCATCTAATACAGGTTAATTTAAAATTGTCATTTAAACCATATATCAAATAAATACTTTTTTTTTTAATTATTGGGTTCACTAAGAATTGTTTTACACTTTAGAAGATATTAAAGATTGGTGCCTGGCTGACCGAGCCCTATTCGGTGATTTTTTTTTAAATATAAAAAATATTTTAAAAAAATTAAAAAAGAAAGAAGGCCACGATGACATGTAGGATTCGAACCCGGGTTTTGAACATTTTCGGTCCGCCCAGTTCCCATCGGCTATAGCAACATTACGTTTTTACAGCTAAAAAAAATATATATACAAGATTAACTCATTTCAATATTAAAGATACGTTACCAGAATAAAGATTTACGCATAAACTTTGTGACGCACAGATGTCCACACAGGCGAAGTCGCCGGCACGGTTAGTTTTTTAATAAAGAAATATACACATGCGCAAACTTACATTGCGCGATGTTTAAAAGTAATTAAATTTGCCCGAGCATCGTCAAGTTATTAAAGTGTTTCTAGGAAGAGAAACCATTATCTGACTACGAGCGACATTCGCATCGCTCATTTGTTATTACATGCCAAGATAAAGTGGACGGTATATTTCTTAATTGCTTATTGCACGATAGAGACACTATCGGCCCACTATTTCCAACATAATAAGCATTATCATAACAATAACAAGCGAACTCGCGGCACCGGCCATGTCGGCCGCGATAACCTATAGACTATAGACTATCTCAGTCGACACTCGTCTCTGTGCCCGTCCGCTGCATGTGTGCTTTCTAATATTATAAGTCATTTATAAAAGTTGTTTCTCTACCGTGGTTAGACTGTGTTGATTTGTTGGCTATTTTTATTGTGTGACACATTGTGAGTTCGCGTATGTGTTGACGTCAGCAATATAAAACAGGTGAACGCGCTTTTAAGCATATTTTTATTGATAAATTAAAAAAAATTGACATATAAACTTTTTGTTTTACGACAATATATTTTTGTGAAGGTCTTTTGCTTCGGCTGATAAAGAATTTAAAAAATTACCGACGTTGTTTATGTTACTTAATATAGGCGGTTAGACGTTTATTTAATGTTATTTAGGTTACTTAACGTAGGTTACTTAAAATTCCACAATCAATTTTAACTTTGCCATTACAGCAGTTTAAAAACACTATTAAGGAGAGGCTGATACAGAAAGCCTACTATACTGTTGAGGATTATTTAGACGATAAAAATGCGTGGATATAAATATTGTTCGACCCTGTACAAGATACAAACATTAAATGTAACTAGCATTAAGAATTGTATTTTTTAAAAAGAGCAACCGCCGAGTTTCTTGCTGGCTCTTCTCGGTAGGAACAGCTTTCCGAACCAGCAGTAGAGTTGACGATTCAAAAGCACTTGTTTACAAGTTTATTTGAATAAAGAATAAAAAAAAATGCTTGATTTTATTAGTTTTAGGTAATGATTGATGTCTCTATAATTTATTTATTACAGTACTATTTGCATATAAATATTTTGTTTTATTATGACTACAAAAATCTGAGCTCTACAATGATGATTCCTTGAAAGTTGAAACTAAAACTTTATAATTCTCCGTTATGACTTCAAAAATCTTTATAATTCTCCCTTTTAGAATAAATGCCTAATGTTAATTTTTAATCTTAATTAAATACTCATATGATTAAATATTATGATAAAGAATTATACACATTATTACGTCATAATTTTCGACTCCCGCGCCTCTTTCTTTAACTCTCCGATTATAATTATTAAGTTATTTAGAAATGGAATTCGAAACTTAAAAAAAAACAATTATGGTGTCACTCGGAAAAAGAAGTTTATGTTGGTCGTTATTTATTTCCAAATTGATTTAGCCATGTGATATTCGGCTGAGTAGAATAGACCATCCTCTTTTTGACCGATTCGTCGTAAAAGGCGACTAAGATAAGCCGAACCGCCGTGTGATTGCCAATGCATTTGACAGCATGCTTATAACATGTTGTCCTGACCCAACTTAGAGTGGGATAAGGGCAAAAGGTTGATAATGCTAAATGTAAAGTGTACTATCCGTTCTCATACTTGATACTTGTAGAATTTGCAAAAACTCATGCACTACCCGCCACCAATAAAACAACAATTCCCAAGCACTGGACATATTCACCACCACAATCTTAACAATCGTTTCGCCCCGTAACTGAAGCTTCGTCAGGAGCTATCTCCTGACTTGGGCTCAAAAGCTTGGGTTCAAATTCTGCATGTATCAGGTATGAGAACGGATAAAACACTCTACATTTTTACTTACATTTTTTTTATCGCAGATTATACCAAAATAATATTTTCATTACTTTTTGTATTATGGACCTCTGCAAAGTAATTCTATAAATGCACTATATATTAAAACTTTTTGTAAATAAGAAGTAACTCGCTTATATGAAATTAAAACGCTGAAATATTTCAAAAGATACGCTAGAAATATAATGTAATGATCTTTTGTAACTTAACATAGTTAATTTTAATTAGATTTAAATTGTTCGAGAAAGATTTCATATTTGATTGAATGGGATTTTTTCGTTTGACTAAAAACAGTTTCGTTTTTACACTATACGACAACGACTTTATAACGATATCATTATACAACATATGCGCTCTGTGTAACCACCATTTCCCACCCTCATTTCTTTCTGAGGTGTCGTAAAAGGCGACTAAGATAATTCGACCCACCGTGTGATATCCGGCTGAGTAGAATAGACCACCCTCATTTCTTACCGAGATGTGGTAAAAGGCGACTTAGGTCAGTTGACCCACCGTGTTGTTAATTAGAATAAAACGACCTCTTTCTTACCGAGGTGTCGTGAAATACGAATAAGATAAGTTGACCTCAGGCAGGCGGCCGGTCGTAAAATACGTAGCTAAATCATGTGACAATGTTTATATCAAGTTGTGCCGACCCCACTTAGAGTGGGATAAGGGCAGTAAGAATAAGCTTTCATATTATACGTTATTATAAAACAAAGTCCCCAAATGCTGTCTGTCTGTATGTGATCAATTTACTGAACCGATTTTTGAACGGTTTTACTAAAAGGTAGTGCTTTTCTTTTCCAATCCGGTTGAGCAGAATAGACGACCCTAAATATGTTGTGCCGACCCCACTTAGAGTGGAATAAGGGCAGGAGGATTTTATTTGATTGAAACTAATTTAATTCAATCAAAACAGTTCAGTGTAACTCCGCCGTGAGATATCCGGATGAGTAGACCACCCTCATTTCTTATCGAGGTGTCGTAATAGGTAACTAAGGAAAGTTGGTTGGTTCCATTGATAGATCGTCAGTTGTCCATTTCACGTGTATCGTATTTATGTTACGCTATCTTAAACTTTCTTCATCACCACTCTCCTGCACTTATCCCATTTTAAGTGAGGTCGGCAAACATGTTATAAACATGCTGTAACATGATTTCGCTGCGTTTTTACGACCGGCCGCCTGCCTGACGTCAACTTACCTTAGTCACCTTTTACGACACCTCGGTAAGAAATGAAGGTAGTCTATTCTACTCAACCGGATACCACACGGCGGGTCGACTTACCTTAGTCGCCTTTTACGACATCTCGGTAAGAAATGAGGGTGGTACTATTCTACTTAGCCGGATACCACACGACTATCTTGTTGTATACACATGTTATACGTTATACAAATATCGTTGCTAGTTGTCGTTCATTATAAAAGGCAATTTCCGTAGTATCTCAATCTTTAGGCAGGTACTGTGTAAGTCATTAATCACCTCTTGTTTGTGCAAGGACGTGGGACGGCATTTTGGTTGTACAGTTTTTTGACTACATAATAGTGGAGTGAACTTGAAGTGCCTTGCTTGACTATTTGTTATGTATTTTAATTATATAATAACATATCTAATTATACAGAGAATAGCTCAATAATTAGTAAACTTATCTTGACAAATATTGTATTATCATGCTTTCATCATCATCCTTCTGCTCTTATCCCACTCTAAGTGGGTTCGGCACAACATGTTATTAACATGCTGTCACATGATTTGGCTGCGTTATTACGACCGGCCGCCTGCCTGACGTCGACTTACCTTAGTCTTATTTTACGACACCTCGGTACGAAAGAGGGTGCTCTATTTTACTCAACTGGATATCACACGGTGGGTCAACTTCCCTTAGTCGCCTTTTATGATTCGTTAAGAAATGAGGGAGGTACTATTATTTTTACTCAGCCGAATACCACGCGGCGGGTCGACTTACCTTAGTCGTCTTGTCGACACCTCGGTAAGAAATGAGGATGGTACCATTCTATTCAGCCGGATACCACACGGCGTTATTATCATGCTTTCATATTATACGTTATTATAAAACAAAGTCCCCAAACGGTGTCTGTCTGTATGTGATCAATTTTCTCAAAATGTACTGAACGGATTTTTTTACTGTTTTACTAAAAGATAGTGAAATTTTTTCGAAAGATTTACGTTAGTACCTAGTACATTACGCTTTTTTGTAAATTGTGTTGAAGAGATCGCGAAGTTGTAAATAAACTAGCCTCGGCCACGTTCACAACAGAAATACATGTAAGAAAAGACCTATCTAGAAAAATCTGGACAAAATTCTACAAAAAAAGTCCGCGACAGCATTTTTCTATCTCTTATGGATAACTCACAATAACTACATTTATGTTCCAAATTTCAATAAAATACATTGATTTCCACGCGGGCTCATGAATAGATTATGTATAAAATGTTAATAAATTTTTAATTTGTAGTTTCAGCAAAGCGTAATTTTAAATACATTGAAATGAAGTAGGAAAAACAGTTTAAAATTTACTTATATTTTTTATAAGGGCTTGCGTACATTCACACCGTTCTACGAAAGTAAACACAAAATACGGATCTAATATTTCTTTTTTACATTTTACACCACAAATCTTAGTACTCTTAACATCTAGTAGTTACTTTACTATAATCCGCGATAAAGTAAATATATTATAATATACATATGTAATACGATGTAGTGTTGTTACACGTGTTTGCAGGCAAAATAAAATAATTTGTAGGGTTTAACCGATTAGTATATAACTCAGCTTGTTTGGGTAATGCTTCGCTTTGCGATTTTGTTGTGGAGTCTCTTGGTGATGCTTTAGTTGCTGGGCGAAACGATTGTTGAGTTTGTGATAGTGAACGTGTGTAGTGCTCGAGTTGTGGTGGCGGTGGTGGAGTTTGTGCATGTGTTTTTAGGAATCCCGTTTTCATACCCGATACATGTATCCATTTCATCATCATCAGTCAACTCTATATTTAACATTATATATATTTTGTATATACCTACTTTATCATAATACTAGTAAAATATTTTTATAATTACTTTTGTATTTATATAGCCATAACTATCTTTAATATTAAATGAGTTAATCTTGTATGTATATATAAATATACTTTTTGATTTTCGGAAACGGCTGCAGCGATTTTTCTTAAATTCAAGGGATTTGGGGGATAAAATTGATCTAGCTAGGTTTTATTTAAAAAAAAATATCGTTTTAACCGTTTTTGGGCACTAAAAAACTACGAAAAAAGGCATAGATAGCAACTCATAATTTGACCTGTCAAATGCAAAGCTGTGACTGACTAATTGTATCGCGGACCAAAAAAGATTCGAAATCTAGGTTCGATTCCAACTTGTTTTGTTTTTTTTATTGCATTTTCTTTATATCTTTAAAAAAAATCGGTCACCACTAGTATTTAACTTATGTTCCTTCAGTATTGTTTACGTAATACGAGATGCAAGTTTAGCGCACGAGCAAGTCCCGACAAGAATTTTTCGTGCCTTTCCGTGATCTTTTGTTTTTATTAGAATTCCCGGCGCCGCGAGCGTGGCATATGCAAATGTACACACGGCTGTGGTGTAAAATAGACGGTGACACTCGAGTGACCTGCCGCCATTCTGAATACATTACCTGACTATTGTATTCGACTATGTACTTACGTGACAATCAGAATATATATATTTTTTTTCACCTTTTCCCTCCAATACGTTTTGAACAATTGTTATTGTTCGATTAATTGTTGTTTATGACTAATTTAAAAAATTTAGTTGTAATCGCGCAGTTTTTATAAAATTACTAAATATTATTATTTTTATTTATCTATTGTAGTACATAGGTAATTAAAAACATAACTGTAATTTATAGATTTTTGCTTATTTTGAATTTTTATTAAATATATATAAATAGTACCTGGGTGACCGAGCTCGGTAATTTTTTAAAAAATATAAAAAAATATTTTTAAAAAAGAAAGAAGGCGTAAATGACATGTGGGATTCGAACCCGGGTTTAAACATTTTCGTTCCGCCCATTACCCATCGGCTATCGCAACGCAATTCTACGTTTGACAACTAAAATATTCTAAATTTTAGCAGTTTTTTTAATGCTTGAAACAGGGATAAAACGTACTTGTTTTTAAATAAAACCTAGCTAGATCGATTCTTCTCTCCCAAAACCCCCTACATGCTGAATTTCAGGATGTAGGGAGATTCCTTCTGCTCTGCGGAAGGGAGGCGGTGGAGCGGTTCCGGGAACTTTTGTTCTAGATCCAATCTGCTGCTGGCGAGTCCAGGTGGTAGCGACTTGTCTAAGACCATCGTCTGCCGCCCTGTCAGGGGACCGTCGGACGTTCCGAACGGGGTATATTAGGTAGGGTGGGTATAGAGGCGGTCGGTGCATCTGGTGCTGATACACCGGTTAGCGCAGGGGGGCTCTTTCTCTTTCGAAGGGTCCCTACCCAGAGGAGGTGTTCTCTGGGGTCAGAGCTGCTGTCGGTGGGTATGGAGGCAATAGGTACGACGATACCCTGTCCTTGCCAATGGCAGCGTGTTGGAGCACACAGGTCGTTTTAGTCCATGCGAGTTCGACATATCCGCCGCCTGTCCCCGTCAGGCGGCAGTACCCAAAAAGGGATTTTTCTTTTATAAAAAAGGGGTGGGGTCACGTCAGTAGTATCTGGACTTCGAACCTACGACTTCTCTATAGCAAGTCCGTTAAACAATTAATATGTTGGATTACTTGTTCCAGATCCAGCATGGTGGTGGTGCTGAACGGTGTGCTCGCGGACGAGTGCCCGACGTCCGTGCGGGCACTCCTCGCCGCGCACCCTGGGTACAGAGATGCCGCTGCACAGCTCCTGGCGGCTGCTGCGAGGGTCGTCGGTCCAGCGGGCTTGCTGTATGTAGCCCAGAGAGAACTTGCTGCTGTCGTACCACATGACAGTAAGTGTGAAAATAAAAATTACACTCACGGTCGTCAATACCCACAGAAACTTAACTTACTTGTGTTCATCATCTTCCTACTTTTATCTCACACTAAGTGGGGTCGGTACAACATGTTACAAACACGTTGTCACGTGACTGACTGACGTCAAATTACTTTAATCGTATTTTATGTCACCTCGATAAGAAAGAGGACAGTAAAATAAGGCGGTGGGGCTCAATCTGGGGTATTTTCACTTCTTTAGTCCGTCCATTAGTCGCTGAGATATGATAACTTTATAATTGACAGCTTAAATATCATTTGCATTCTATTCTAAATTTTAGAATGTATTCAGTGCCCGAAAAAAGAGTAATAAAGACATTTTTTTAAAATGAAACCCAGCTAGATCGATTGTTTCCCCCAAAACTCTCTACATGTTGAATTTTATGAAAACCGTTTCCGAAATTTAGAAAATATACATATACTCGTATATACAAGATTGATTGAGGGGGTTAGAATCAAACCTAGCTAGGTATATCCAAAACAATTAAAATTGAGTAAAATGAAAATTTTGTTTTACGTGTTTAATTCTTGGAGTTTCGACAAATAAAAAATATGAAACACAGATTTAATTACTGTGAATTTAAGCAATATCAATCTTTACGTTTCCTGCAAATCGTAATACAAATATTTAAAATTAGCTGAATTTCATTGTGACTTTAGGATTTAGCTATTTTTGATTCTGATAACCTCAATTCATTTAAATAATAAAGATAAAAGTTAATTTAAGACTTCGTCTTTTTCAGAAAGCGTCAGTATCATTGGATCAGATGATGCTACATCATGTATTATAGTTGTTGTCAGACATTCAGGTAATTATTGATCAAATATATCAATTGTTACAAGTATAGATTACTTAAGTCCTAATTTATATAATGATGACTAAAGCGACGGTATTATCATTACCTAATCAAAAGTGAACATTAAAAATAAATTTGACAATCGTGAACACATCTAAAAAAAACCCGTTATGAATCATTTTACGTTACTTTTGCTTACTTAGAACCAAGATAAGCTTTCGATAATGCCAATCATAAAAGACGTTATCATAATATTTATTCGTGGAGTTGTTGTAACTTCGATGCTTGTCAAAACACGATGCTTATCTACCTAGCACAAAAGTGAGAATCTTATAAATTGCTGTATAAATAATAATTCTATATACATTCGAATCTAAAAGTTTCTTAGGAATCGAATTTTATTAGGTGTACCTCAAGGTTCTAAGGAATCTTTTTTGATGACAGTTATGAAGTTATTGTCTCATAATATACAGTTTTAAATAAATAATAAATAAATCAAATTTTATTGACTACATAGGATAAAAATACAAAAGTAAAAATAACAAACACACAAACAACGTGGTCAAAGGGTAGCCACCTCAGCAATAAGTTGCAGTATGTAATATTAAATACTGCAACGCTGATTTTAAGGTGAAACCCTAGGTGGTTACCACGGACTATCCTAATACAATGTACTAATAAAAACAATACAATAATAATAATAAAGACAATATTAATATACAGTAAACTATAATAAAAATAAAAAAGAGTTTATGACAAAGTTTTATGAATAATAAAAATATAGTACTGGTTTCTTACGAAATACTAGGGTCAGGAGCGGTTTCACTCGCACATTTAGACGGTTCCGGTACAGCAGAAGCGGCCGCCGCTATGGTAGCGCGCGTGCAGCAATTAGCATTAGGCTATCCTGAAGGTCGACTCGAATTACAGCTGGTTGGAGGATTCACAGACCCTCACCGTTATTCGGATGAACTCTTTGCCAATATTATGTGTGAGTATTACAGTTATTTGTTACATTTATACTGTATATTTGACTGAAATTTGTCGCAGTGACATCAATTATCATACACTTTATTTTATAAACCGTTGGTCTTTGGTTGGTCTGCCTAAAACACTTCAGCTTCTTTATGATTGTGTTTGCAAAATTTGGACCTTGAAATTTGACAAGAAGTAAATTTTTATATTAGAGTAATTTTGTTATTTTTGCTCCGAAGTTTCCAGTATATAGAAATTCCAAATTTTTCATAACTAATATAAGACTAGCTACGGATAGATTGGATTAGGTTAACCTAAAATATTAGTCTCATTATATTTCTTGCTGTAAATTTCGTCAAGTATATTATGTAACAGTTATTTTTATAGTTTAAAATTTAAAAAATTGCCTAAATGTATCTAATCTATTTTTTTTACTTCATATTGTAATGTTTACATACTTCATATTACAAATGTAAATATCTCTAGTTCTAATGATTTCACATTAAGTTGTCTAGATACAATATTTAGGATTGCTAACATATGAATAAGGAATGGCTATCTGAATTTGAGTAAAGTCTTTAGATTTTGGAGTAGTATGTATGGGACAAATATCATAAAAAGATACGAAGGTCATTCGTGAGAGAGATCTGACTGTGTGCCAAATAGGTGTCGCGAATTAGCGGAACGAGGTGTGGGTGTGCATTGTTGAATGTTATGTATTCCAATTAGTGCTTTAATAATTCTTCATTCTCACGTTCGTAATGGTAATTGATGACAAAGTCTGTCGTTTTGCTACCACGGCTCTTCTTTTTTGTCATTTTGTATTATCCTTGTAGTCATAAATTCCAAGTTCAAATTCAAAATATTCTTTATTCACTTAGATTATTACCAGTACCTAATTTTGAATCGTCAAATGTTATAAAAGCAAGTACTATCATCATGATTTTCCTGCCTCTATCCACTCTTAAGTGGGGTCGGCATGACACGTTTCAAACATGTTTTGGCTAGTTATTTTATGACTGGCCGCCTGTCTGACGTCCACTTTAGTCGCCTTTTACGACACTTCGGTAAGAAATGAGAGTGGATTGACTATTCTTCTCAGTCGAGTCTTCATACGTTGAGTCAATTTCCCTTAGTCGCCTTTTATGGTAACTCAGTAAAAATTGAGGGTGGAGAATAATCTCTAGCCTAATACAAATCCACATATAATCGGTTGATTGCTGACTAGAATTTCTTAATTTATTCCAGTATCTTTCCAACGTCTGACAGAAGAAATAGATCTAACGCTCGCGTGCTGCTGCGAGCTTAACACCGCTCTAGGTGGAGGGTCGCCCGCTCCCCTTGTTACTGGGGTGGGTGTGGACATCCGCGCGGGCGATCTGTTTCCGGCCACATTCCCCGACAAGGGTCCCGAACTGCCCCTGCGTAGCGCGAGAAACATCACCGGAGGACCGAACTCTGGACAAGTGAGTCGTATATTAATAAATTTATAAAAAATTATATATATATAAATTATATATTAATAAATTTATAAATTTCAACCGCAATTTCGTTCCCGCTAACTTAAGTTAGCTGTCTAGTACGAGTAGCAAAAGCTACACTAACAGATGAAATGCATCATCAACCACGATGACTCTGTCAAGAGTGAACGACTGAGAAAGAAGAAGAATTTAAGTTAAGCTAACTCAATAATGAAATGTGTTATTGCCAATTAACTTGTAACCGTCAAATTGTAATAATTTTTTTGTTGAAAAGATTACCCGCCGAGTTTCTTGCTGGTTCTTCTCGAAAGCACACTTCGAATCAGTGGCTTCTTTAAAACATTTGACGATTCAAAAGTATTGTAAACAGTCCACTTGAATAAAGAATATTTTGAATTTAAATTTGAAATTGTTTGAACATCCACCAAGAGTGGATTCTAAGAGATCGGACCATGATTTAAACTTCGATCGCGAAGAACTTCTTTTCTGTCATTGACGACAACACCGTGTGTTATATGTTTTTGATAACTATGGACCGACACTTCGTTTTTGTTAAATTTGGCTTTGTATGCCGCAACTGTCATATTCTTTTTTAAATTTGTGGCCATAATTCTCAAAATTTCATCTTTTGTTGTTATTACAAAATTAAATATCATGTGTTTCTGACAGGTTCTAGATATCTATGACAACGCCGTAGGTATGCTGCGCATCGGACCATTCACATACGAACCGTTGCGCGGTGTGGACCTCTGGCTAGATCAATCTGACGAATTTATTCTTCAGCACTTAAGCACCACGCCCGCTGTTGAACCACCAAATTTTGTGCATCATGTACGTATATTTAATTTGTTGCCTATACTATGGTACAGTGACTTGATTCAATAGGCCTAGATTTATTAGTTCATAGAAATCTGCTAAATAATTTGACTGTTTAATAAATTCATGCCTTTTATTTATTAATTAATAATAGTTTTAGAATTAAAAATATAGCTTTTTTGTTTCAGATCCGTGTAACATTAAAGTTTATCCAGCAACACCCGTTCCCAGCTGTAACGGTGTTCCCTGACAATCGACCGCACTACTACCGTCGAGACGAGCAAACAGGCTGTTGGGTGCCCGTACGGTTCTAGACAACACGTCGAGTTTTCGTCTGGAAACGTACAAAAACATCGCGTTTCCATCTAGAGTCGTACGGAAACGTCTAATTTTGGCCATAACCGTACGAAAATGTCGAGTCTTCGCCTAGAAACGTGCGAAGATGTCAAGTCTTCGTCCAAACCTATAAAACCCGTACTATATATCATTGATGAAAGGGCTTTTTTTTCGGCCAAAAAAAATCAAAAATTAAAGTTTGACATACTTTGACTTCAGTCAATTTTACTAGTAGTGAAGTTAAACAATTTGGAAAAGCGGCCAAAATTGAACAGCCAGTTATAGATCAACTAGGGTATTATCAATAGAATAAATTCCACCCAAATGTCAAATTTATATTTGAGGACTGATTAAAATTTTGTGGTTATAATCTTCAGATTAGCGTGCTCTTTAAAATAAAGAGAGAATAACGAAATAATTACCAGTTATTCAGAACATTTGATTATGTTAGTATTTTTGTTATTTAGACCAGATTACATGATTGATTGTGTTCCATGAGAAATTCTGGAAGCAAACTTGATTTAAATTCCGGACCTTAAGTTTGTCCTTTGGCAAGAATCCGTTCATTCTACCCACAAAACTTACGACTCTGTTACCTAATGTAACTAGCAAATAAAATATTACATGCATTCCTTAATGTATCGTTTGAATTGCCCAGTGAATTATTTTGTTAACAAAATTTAGATTTAAAATTCTCTAGTAACTAGTACGTACGTTATTAAAAGACTTGAGAGAAAGTTAATGTTCTCTATGCTATTTGTAAAATTCGCACACGTATTTATTTGTCTTTGTTCACAAGGTATGTTGTAAAAAGTTCATTTATACGTGCGTTATGCGATATTAATTCCATTTCAAGAAAAAAACAATATATATGTATTTCATATATATATAGATATTCAGATACTACTTATTTTTAATTATTGCCATAAAATTTGCAGTTTTTTATTTTTCGTGTAAATATATGTGTTAGTATTCTAGAATGAATCTATGATAATTGTATTGTATATTTTGACATAGTATCGATTTTTAATAATTTTGTTTTATTATTTGTCATTGAATTTTATGTATATATTTTGTTACTTGTGTAATTTTACAAAATAAGTACCTAATTATTATCTTGTATTGGAGATTAGGGCTGTCCAAACTACAACTCTTTGACAGGGTTTATTGCACCGTGAAATGATCTGCTTTAGACAGCCCTGTCATAAATCAAATAAACTGTAGATAAGGTAGAATAGAAAGTGCATATACCTAATTTGACTATTCGCCATTTTGTTCACAAATATATTCCTAGCAGTGTTGCCAACCTCAAGAAACTATAAAACAGTAGCTCACTAATAAAAAAAAATAGAAAACAGTCTTCTTCTCAATCGTTTCGCTCTTGACAGAGCGGTCGTGATCGCCTTCAAGTTGCGGTTTTCGTAGCGGCTGTTGTTATCCGCTTCACAATTTCTCGCCATTTTTTGCGATTTTCGGTCATTCTGGTACACTCATGCACCGGACCGCCCACAGCAGATTTGATCTGGTCGGTCCATCGCATGGGTGACCTTATTAGAAAACAGTAGTTAAAGTAAAAAAGGCAGATTTTATATTGTACTCATAAAAAATATCTACTTTTTTATTGACCACGAGCTATTTTACATGACCACATGTTATTTTATTGATCTAAATATATCCAAAAATCATAAATATTTTTTGTTGAATTTATTCATCTGCCTGTCTGTGGCTTCAGACGATACTTTTGACCAGATTCGTCATCATACTACCAACATATATTTCTTGCGACGGTAAATAGGGCTTTACTGCTTAGCCTGTAGCTGTCATTCTTATACATCAAAAAATATTGGCATAGGTGGCGCAGAACATGTTAAAAAATAGTAACAATTTAAAACTAAAACAAAAAAAACAGGGGCATTAATGCGTAAACAGCAAATCTACTGGTAACACAGTTGGGTTGGTAACACTGATTCCTTGCCTAACAAATAAGAAGTCTCGAACGCTACAGTTTATTCGTCTAAGTTCTGAATTAATGAACGAATCCTAATAGCATAAGCTAAATTAGAAAGTATAATTTTTTTTCATTGATGATAATATTTGTGAAACGTTGTTGATTATTTTAATATATAGAAATGGATTTTGTTTATGTTGACATTTATGACATAATACACAGTAAAACTTTTAATTTGGGGAATTAATTGATAATATGATGTAAATATAATAGTAATCTATTTAAAAACGTAATTAGATATGACGTTAATAGTTATTGTTTTGTGTAATATAATGAATATTATATTGAAAGTTTAATAGGTGTTGGGTGTTTTATTTCTAAAATATTTCTTCAGTTAAAGTTATTTTATGTTTTGTCGGTAAAATATGCATTATTGCGCTCGATTGTTATTATATGGTTAGTGAAGATACAGTTTAAGATGAGTGAGCAACAATTTGGAATTCCCTATAACGTTTCTAACGTTTCTCAGAGTCAAGTAGATAAACCACGAAATCGCAAAGGCATCGTTTTATCGTGGAGTCTATCTCCTGACTGCTTCAGTAACGGGACGAAAAGATTGAGATTGTCGTAGCGAATGTGCGCAGTGCTTGAGTATTGTTGTAATATTGGTTGTAGGTAGTGCAGTTTTTACAAATTCTCCAAGTATTAAGTATGAGAACGGATAGTACACTCTACATTAGCATTACATATATTTTCTTCTATAGCAGAATAATATTCTCATTATGTTTGTATTATGGACCTTGCAAAGATATTATTCAAGAAAATATTCTTTAAATTAAACCAATAATTCCTAACTAAATGTTGAACATTATTATAGATATCAAATTTCTTTTTTTACTAGTCGACATTAAAAAATTGTATAATGCCACATATCGATAAAAATATGAAAGGCATTTAAAGAAAATAACAATATAAATCGCATTCCAATTAGAACAATACTTTATTATCATCTTGCTTTATGGCCTGTACAGCGCAAATTGGGCGCAAATCACTCTGCCAGTGTCACGTAAAATGGCAAACACACGAGTAATGGAACAATACTTTATGCGACAGAAAGGAAAAATAAACAGCATCTAAAACTAGCTGTCAATAATAGGAAAATGAATTAAATTTTAAATAAGATAAAATGAAAGGAAATTAATTGAAATGAAATTTATTTATTGATGGAACATTTACAGTTTCTATTTGTACAATGGTAGCGATGGTTAAAACTGCGTTGTAGATATCAACACCCGCCTCCGATACTATATTACAAAGTTCCAGACAAAAGAAAAATACTAACTACTTAATAAAAATAAAACAAAATTGCTTGTGTTTGTGTGTGAGAGAGAGAGAAACAAGTGTATGTGAGATTACGTATTTTGCTTAATTTAATTTTGTTTAGTAATAAAATGTAAAAGTATTGATTACATTGTTATCATCTATATATCGGGTATATTCATAGACAATAAATCAAAAACTATTATACAAGAGTAGGGAAGCCGTAGCCTTGTTTTTGTTTCTATAAAGTTTTAGTCTAATGACATTAGTGTAGTCTATGGACTATGACATTATTTGTCTGTGGTCTATTATTTGTGAATTTAGTCTGAATCTGAGAGGATAATTTATTAGCTCTGACGTTTTTGCGTTTACTGTTATCCTATTGCAGCTTTCTGTAGCTTTAATTGTTCACCATTTATAACAGTGCTACGAAGGAAAATGGAAAAACCAACTGTTACGGAACAACCACCTCCATATAGCGCTACAGTACCACCAGGTAAAGATTGTTTAGAAACCATGAAATGATTCATTAACAATTTCTAAGATAAGGATTTCTAACGATATACCTATAATGTTTTTATTTCACGAATATATTGCGCAACGAATTTATTACACATCTTATTATTTTGGTTCTAAGATAATTGTTATTGTTTATGCTAAATTAATATTTATGGTATTTCAATATGCCGTATTCAACCATACTTTTGTATATTATGATTATGTTTATACGTACTTGATTACTATATTATGAGAAAAGAAGTGACCTAACCCAATATCATTATCTTAGTATTGTCATAATTAAACTTTCATAACTTCATAAGTATATTCAAAATCTATCTATATGAGTCTTATAATGTCGAATTATTGAAATAATTTACTGTCTATGTTATAATGCCTTAGAATTAGATTTTATGTCAATGGTAATAGGTTGAGGGCTTAACATATGACCTCTCGAATAAGAAAGGTGACTTTTGTCTAATAGGATTGCTGCTTCTATACTATACATGCCTATCCATATAAAAATTCCTTATGTATTTAGTCTTGTTTTATAATTATGTATAATAAACACATGTTTTGGACTAGGAATAGGTGTAAATGTTAAAAAACACAGCAGCAGAACTCATAATTTAGCCCTTTGTCTAAGTAATTAATTCATAGTATTTTTATGCATTTTCCTTAGCAATAAAATGTAAATCCATTTATCTCATCATCCTCCTGCCCTTATCACGCTTTAAGTGGCGTTGGCACAACATGTTACAAACATGTTGTCACACGATTTGGCTACGTATTTTACGACCAGTCGCCTGCCTGACGTCAACTTACCTTAATCGTATTTTACGACACCTCGGTGTGAAAGAGAGTGGGACCATTCTATTCAGCTGGATACCACACAGCGTTTAAACCCATTTATCACAAAACATAATTTTTCAAGTTATGCCACTATTGCAGCCCATGAGCTATGAGCTTTATATCAACAATGTAATAACACATTAATTATTTAAAGTTTATTATTGTTATTCTCATAAAAATTTTAATATGTGAATTATAACAGGAAAAAAATAATTAAGCATGAAATAAGTTTATTAAATCTGAGTGAATGGTTGTTCAGTTTATGTCAGTTAATGTGTCCATACTTATTCTATGAATTACTCAAACAATTAATTAAAAATTACTACCGTTTTATTAGCATAAGTAGCTATTTTACACTTCTGGCTAATTAAGAGCTATTGAATTATACATAATAAAAAAATACTTTTCTGTCTTTGTAATTGTAATGAGATAACAAGTTTGGTTTAAATGAGATGTACAAAACATGTTACTTAAAATAATATTAATTATACATTCATATATAATTTGTAACCATGTCTGTATTGAAATATCTTATACTGTAACAGGTTTAGCTTCCAACATTAAATATAAATTAATCTTAAACTGAACTCAGTTCTACTATATACTATCAAAGGATAATTTTGATATAACAAACGAGAATCAAAAATGAAAACAGCAGTAACAGCTTCTTTACTAAAACAAAACATTATTAACCCTGCATGCCCCTAAAAAATTTGATGACTGCAAAAGACTAATAATTAAAACTTGGTTCAGTTTTATTAAAATATTTAATAAAATATTTTATTTCAATTGAAGAAAATAGTTTATATTTTACAATAAATAAATGCCTTGAAGGACAGAACGTTTCAAGCTTTGACTCACCTTATGTTTCCAATGTGGATTGGTAGGCCACACATATCTCGGACTTCTTTGAAAAATATATGTAGGTTACCTTACCAAGTTTCTTTTTCTTCTCTGAGTAGTGCTTAGAAAATATCACAATTAAAAAATAATACCTGGGTGACCAAGCTATGATTGATATTTTTTTAGAAGATATACAAAAAGGTTAAACTTGAAAAAAAGGAAAAATAATTAGGCTGGCAGGCTCCATGAGGGGGATTTTCACTTTCTAAACGGCCCATTCCCCAATTAATTTATTATGACTTTGTTTTGTTTTTATATTGTAGCAGTTTTTCAGTGTCGGAAAACAGGAATAAAACAACATTTTTTAGAATAAACATTTAAAATTAATTAGGATCATAATTTATAGGAAAGTTTTGGTACCTGCCCAGGATTAAAACGAATCCACCATTAGGGCATTTCTTCCTCACAGTATAGCAGCTATTATACTTATTTGTACCAATGTGATTTTCTCAATTTTCAGGTCCACAAGCATATCCGATGCCACAACCGCAACCTCAGCCACAACCGTATCCACACTCCTACCCACAAGCAGCACCTGGAGCATTTCCACCGCCACCTCCAGGATACACGCCCTATGGCACCACACCGCAAGATCCAACAGCTGCATTCGTACCGAATTATGGCGCGACCCACACGAATATTATTATACCACCACCCATCATAGCCGTTGGTGCTTGCCCTGCTTGTCGAGTCGGTATACTTGAAGATGATTTTACGTGTCTTGGTATTTTGTGCGCTATTCTCTTTTTCCCAATAGGAATTTTGTGCTGTCTCGCTCTTAAAAACAGGAGATGCTCCAACTGTGGTGCTACTTTTGGATAGAACTGACTAACATACTTAGGCTCCATACTTATGCAAAGATGTAAGCAATCCATTTTACCGTCCACAGTTCTTTCATAATCTAAGGAATAACAGGAACTTAATCTACGTAATAAACTATATAAAGCTACATATACTGAAAGTGCATTTGATATTTCTGTTATGGAAAAATGATTACGGATATTCTTATATTGATATAAGCTTAATGTTTTGTAGTAATTTGTGTAGAGATTTTGTGGATTGGTATCAACTTAATATCAGTGTCATACTCTTCTGAGTATTATCTTTATTATATTAGCCATATCCACTTTCAATAATGCTATTAGTAGATGTTTGTATGAACAACAATTTCTTTACCAGTAATCTGACTGAGCGCCAAGATTAACTCAAATATTTGATGATTTTTGGAGTAATGTAATGTTTATTGGACTACCTTTATATGCACTTTTTTTTCTATAAAGGGGCACATTTAGACTTTGATACTTCATTGTATAATCTGTACAATTGTACATTGGTACAACAACTTAAATGATACTTAAGTACAAGTATTGCCTTGTTATTTGGACTGTAGTAGTGATATCCATGCTCTATGCTATTGGGAACTTGACGACTGAATTTTAAAAATATTTGCATATGAGAATAGTCCAATTTCTAGTATTGACTACAGTTGTATATTACTAATTTTTATGCTGATAAAGTTGCACATCCCAATAATACAATCAATCATCTTTTACCAGTCCATATAGAGACAGAACTAGAACTTTAGACAAATATGTGGCATAGGTACATTCTGTAATATAATCTGAGCACATTGTTAGTCATTGGCATATGTGCAATATTGATTTGCCTCCATAGAACATTCGACCTTATCTTAATCAGTTCCACTTTAGTATTCAGTTTTGACAGACGTCTGACTAATACATAATTGTCACATGAATCAAAATTTGTATCTCTAAAACAGCACACAAAAAATGAAACTGATATGATATATGTTATTGACTTTTTTTGCATTTTGTATGTTGACTTGACTATGTATGGAGCCTGAATGACTTGTTCATTAAACACTAAATTGATAAATATATGTGTTGACATAAATCATTTAATTCCAAAAAGCAGAAAGTGCCATAGAAATATCACCCTATTCGAAGAAAAAAGTTCCATCTCTCATATATATGCATAGAAAATGTGACTTTATTCTTTGGATAAGGCGATATTGCTATTTACAAATTTATAGGTATAATATGTGTCATATAATACAAACAAAAACGGTTGCCAATTTTACAAAATAAAAAAGCATTAATTATAATGTTTTTAAGTTTACCATTGATTTCAACTTTTCGTGTTTTAATTTTACAAAATCATACAGTTTACTGATAATGTAAAATAAATTTTAAATTATAATTTCATAATTCCTACTTCTTTAGTACTTAAAATTTGGAGAAAAATTGGCTTAATTAAAGTTAATTTGAAGATTTTATTTTTATTTTAACAGTTTTTTGTTATGTTGAACTATTTTTTAAATAAATTAATATGTTCTTTTCAGTATGTCCAGGTACACCTATTTTGTCAATTTCATTTTGTCTTTGTTTTCTTCAATGAAAATCAAATTCAAGATTCTTTTTCAATTCACAAACTTTTCTTTTAACTAGTTATTGTGTGGTAACTAAGTATAAATGGATAATATTAAAGGAAATTATTTTCACATAAACTTATATTTCTCAATGGATTTTGTACCATTCTTTTTAATTGTCGTTCAATAATAATTTATACTTGATACTAATTACCACATTGAAAATAAAAACATAATTATAAGATGGATATGATTCTAAGAATTTATTATCACAATTCGTTTTGAAAATATAATTACTTAATTTGAATTCGAAATTGATATTGTTAGAGGACTTGATTGGTTTTAAATTTAAGGTGTCAATTTATTTTGGCGATTAAAAAAATAAATGTTATATTTTATTGTAATAATAAGCTTTCACACTAGTGTCTACAAAGCATCGTGCATTTGAAATACATCTTTTTAAATATAATTTCGTTAGGTCTGGTCGTGTAAGCAATTTCGAATAAGCATCATCTAATCTAGCACGTTTCAAAATCGATCCGTAGAACATTCCAATATTGCCAATGGGTATAGCTTTGCCTGAGGAGTAAGTTATAAGCAAATCTTTTTTATTCATTCTATTTTTTTATGAAATTCATAGCAATGAATGAATCTGTTAATAAGGAACATATTTGCTTACATTACTTAATACTAAAATAATGCTTATAACTTAGTTTTTGGGCAAAGTTATACTTGGCAAAGTTGGCATGTTTTACGGCTATTATTTATTTATATATATTTTCATTTTTTACATTTATATATATATTATCACATATTTTTTGATTGATAATAAATTATAGAAAAATATTCCTAATAAATAAAAAGAACATTTTTTTTGAACGGGGGTTTTCTATATTTACATATTCATATTTATAGGGAGATTGGGTCATTATCTAGATTTTAGAACATATTAAGTGCAGAATTTTATCATATCGTCGCGACATAACATTGTAATTTTAATTAAGGTACTTATATGTGATGTTATGGTGCTTTCGCAATGCTTCTACAAGGTCATAAAAATAAATTGTACCCAAAACCTTTAGTATTATAGACGCAGTTTTTACTTCACTGGCATTTAGATTTCTTCCAGAAGTTTTCAATATTATAACGCGGGCTATAAAATATAGGGACGTGTCAACAAAAATGTATTTTTTTATTTTAATTCGAGTCTACTGTTCGTTGTACGGACAAAAATCGGTACGATATATTACAATAAAAAAATTAAAATAAAATACATTCATTTCGACCACCATTGTTTCTGGTCATATTTTGTTTGTAATACACACAAACTTAATCTAATGTTAATAAACTTAGCCTAACCTTATTCTAAAAGCTTATCTATGATGAGCTCGATTAGTCAGCACGTGAACCATGTGACGGTGGTTCAGGTACTGACAATCAAGCCTGCCGACAAATACCTTCAGGATGCTATTATCACTGGCCCGCACCCTGCGCACAGGGATGTGCATCTTTTGCGCATGGTTGCGTAGAAGCAATCTACATGCGCATCATCGAACATCCCCGATGCGCTACAGTATCGAGGTAGTCCAATTAGAATCCTGAATGCATTATTGTATTGTACTCGTACAATAACGTTGTACAATAACTAAGTAAGGTTACCCTTACTTAGTTATTGTAATATATCGTACCGTAGCGTATCGTAGCTACAACAAACAAAACGCTTATTATTTAAAATTTAAAACAAAACGGTCAACTACTAATACATGGTCAATTACTAGTGCTTTACTTTATTTATTTATTACAGTTCTTAAATCGTGTGACAGCGCCATAACAGTTATCAAGATTGTTTTCTTTGCCATAACTATATTTCGGATATAAAATTCATTCATACTAAAAATAAGATTTACTAGAATTATTATTATTTTTTCTATTTACTATTTTAAGACATGTTATTCGTTAGTTTATTTGTTTCGGTATACAACTATTTCTTCGCTATGTATAGAATACTTCATTTAACTTAACTGCTAAAAGACTATAACGTTCCATTACTACGTCGCCTTTTATAAGAATAAAGTCACATTTCACAGATGTAACTTTATTCTTCGGATAGGGCGACATGTTTGATACTGCTTTTTCTAGTTCTAAATTAAATATGTCCATAGGATATATTCTATCTATAGAAGGTAAAAGAAAAAAGAGATAAAAGATAAAAGAGAAGGTAAAAGATTAAGTTTGTAATAATAAGGAAGGGGCTTAGTTGTAGAATGTACTTTTAATTGTTTATTATTATATTTTATATGCTGCATGTATGTAGTAATAAATGTTACTTTAGATATTTATAGCTATACTACGAATACACATACACAAATACTATATAATAGTTATATATATGTAAGTAATAATCGAATAACATTTATTTTATATATAATATCGAAGTAAAGATATAAAATAGACCTATATTATTACTGGAAGGGTAATATGTATTTAAGTAACCAGACCCATAAAAACTTTAGGTGTCGCCACCTAAAAAGACGCAAGAAATGAAAACTAAATATTTTGACTTGATTTTGAATTGGGTCGTATGTATAAAATGAAGTTAATTCAAGAAAGTTTTGCCAAACTTTCAAAACGATGGCCAAATACAAAACATTTATATATCATGAGTTCGCCGCGCATAGACAACGATAACATTTTTGGTGAGTGAGTTTGTGTAAAATCTTAACTTTATGAATCTATTAATCATACTAAAAAATCATATCATACGCTATCTCATTTATCCAAGTCGTTATTGTCTTTGAATCAAAAAAATAAACCTGGATGTGATAAAAATTACAGCTTTATTATGGTATGCAGAGTTAAAACATGTACTCAATTATTGTGATTATTGCATTAGTATGTAATGTTTATTCGTTTGGCCAAATGCCATTGTAATATAGAAATGTTGATTATATTCATATTATATATAATTATAAAAACTTAGTACCTAAGTGTACAAATACATAATATATATTAGTAATTACGATTACATTTGTATTGCGTAATTTATAAGTAAATTTTAATAAAAGTGAAAACTATTGTTTTATTTCAACTGCCTCAATGTAGTATTCGCGTTCGATTTTTAAATTGTTTGAATTAATTTGAAAATCGAACGTATTTATGAATGATGTCAAATTTATAAGGAAACATTGTTTCTAATGCATAAATTTGAATTTCGTATTGAATACTTGTCGAAAATTACCTCATACCATAGCTGTTAATTAAAGTTCTAAATATAATAATTGATATACTGTAATAGAAACTGTAAAATATATATTTCTAAATGCTATATGGTCATAAGATGTGATTAGATTCTCGATACAAAGAAAATTGAACAGGAAGGCTTATTAGATAAAGACTTCCTCTATTCGTGAAGAAAGAGCATAAACCCACCACATTACTAATGTAGTTTGGCATATAATATAATATAAATTTTAGCTACCAACTTTTGACTATCTCCATTACATTTCTATGTAACTTTAAAACAAAGCTTTAATGAACGTGTCTACCTAATGGCCAGTATGTAGGTCGTAACCTTATTTCTATTTTGCGTGTTATTTCCATTCCCACAGGGCTAGTGCTTGTTGTAGACAATGGAATATAACTTACTTTGGTATATACGAGTATTAGCTTTACCTAATTTATTTAGCGGTAGCTTTATTTATAAAAGTGTTATTTTAATAAATAAAAGTACCTGAGTAACCCAGCCTTGCTTGGTATTTTTTTTTTAAAGAATAAAATTTAAAAAATAGTTGGGCAGATGGTTCTCTAGACCGCCCGTTCCCCAATTGAGCTACCATGACTTTACATTTAATAGCGAAAATTGCCTTTTCAATTGAACGTAAATTTTAGCATTTTCCTGAAAACAGTGATAAAAAGACATTTTTTTTAATGCAACCTAGCTAGATCGAATTTTTCCTCCCCAAAACCCCCTACATGCTGAATTTCAGGAAAGTCGTTGGAGCCGTTTCCGAGATTCCGAAAAAATATATATAAACACACAAGATTAACTCATTTAAATATTAAAGCTTTAAATTTGAATTTTATAGTATATTGTGGGTATTTTTAATATAAATATAGTATATAATATCATTGTAGGTAGTTGCACAATTGTAACGGATTGTCAGTTCGGAATAAACTGTTGCTCGGACTATGCGTTTAATTTTCAATACATTACAGTGACGCAGTCGGTATCGAATTTATTAGTTATTTCATTTCATTAAAGTTTAAAATGTCGGTCGGCCGCTTAGGTGAATTTGATCTTAGTTCGGGAATATGGAGCACCTATATTGAAAGGATGGAACAATACTTTCTCGCAAACGATGTAAAACCTAACCTTCAAGTGGCCACATTGCTCGCGTGTGTTGGTGATGCAACTTACGAATTAATGGTCGATCTGTGTTCTAAAAAACCGGGCGAGTGTAAATTCAGTGAACTCGTTCGTCTAATGAAGAAACACGTTCAGCCTACACCATCATAAACTTATTATAAACTAGAGGTACAAGCGACTTGTTCGCTTCAAATTTTTATTGCGCTATTTCGGTTGTCGAAAGAAAAAAGGATTTTTCTATTGTATTTATACACATTATGAAAGAAAATCCCCAAAAGCTCTCTGTCTGTATCTGATCGATTTTCTCAAAATCTACTAAATGGCAAATTTTTGTACGGTTTTTACCAAAAGATAGTGTAATTCTTCCGGAAGGTTTACATTAATAGTACATTACGGTTTATTTAAATTGTTTTGAAAAGGTCACGCAGTTGTACAAAAACTCACCTACTGGCAGCTTGAGGTCTGTGCGCCGCGTAAACTAACAAATACACTAAAGTAATGTACTAGAGATTTGTAGATCTTTAAAAATACTACAAAAGTCTGCGACAGTATTTCTCTGTATCTTATGGCTAACTCACAATAACTATTTTAATGTTCAAGATTACAATTACATACACTGATTTCCACACTGGCGAAGCCACAGGCAAACCTAATTTTATATAATTTTCATATCATCCTCCGGCTTTTATCCCACTCTAAGTGGGGTCAGCATAACATGTTATAAACATATAGTCACATGATTTGGCTAAGTATTTTACGACCGGCTGCCTGCCTCACGTCAACTTAACTTAGTCGTATTTTACAAATGTCGTAATGTTGTGTAAGTTTTAATTGTACCAAATTACATGAATATCGCTTCAGTGGATTAGCTGAAAACACTTAACAGACAGACTGCCAGATTGACTTTCGCCTTTGCGTCAATTTTAAAGTTAGATTACCCTCTATTATATACTTTTTATTACAGGTTCTACGGATAAATGTCAAGATAAAACCATCTTCCCTTTTTATGTCTAACTACCGGGAATAAATATTGCGCATATTAATTTTTCTTTTGTGTAAGCATTTTTGCTTTGACAAAATTCATCTCGGTCATGAAACATATCACAAAAAATCTCCCTGCGTGTACCTATACGCAATATAGCAATGTATACGCATACGCACTTAATAAATACCCTTCTTATGTTATGTACAAGCTATAAAAGGATAGAGTAAGGGTCCTCTAATATTTCTGGAGCGACATTATACCCGGCAATGTATTCCGGGGTCCTCTGGGTGCAATAGACCGACATATCTCGGGGTTATGATCTTCCTAGTACGCAGTTAGCTATTGGTTTGATTATTATTGTATCTTATTCTAGTCTAATGATTTTGACGTAAAAAAAAACGGTTGCCTGTAAAGTCGGTTTCACAGGCAAAGATTTTACGTGACAACGTCTTTTTAAATGTGATGGATTGGTGTGGGAGAGAGACGCAAGGCATTCGCTAGTCCGGCGGGCCTCTTTCGTTCGGTGACTCATCGTAACAGACGTGAGCGGGCGTTACACTTTTTCATGAGTGACTCCAAGCCGCAACCTAATTTAAGACGTCACCTCAAAAAGTAAAAGAAACGACCTGTGACAATCCCACTGCTGGACATAGGCCTCCTCTCTCCGTTTCTGGAGAGAAAGGTTGGAGCTAAGATCTACCGTTGCCCCAATGCGGATTGGTAGGTTACACAGAATTCTCGAGAGATATGCCGGTTTCCTTACGATGTTTTCCTTCATCGAAAAGCGTGTGATAAATTGCAATTATCAATTATACACATATGCACCTAAGTTTTTTTTAATAGTCTGCCCAAGATTTGAACTCATGACCCTCCCGAAAGAGTCGCACTGTCTCACTGCTGGGCTATCACAGGTTATTTTTGACGTTGTCATATAATTATTTTGATTTATATTTTTTCTTTCCTTGTACATATATATGTATATAATATACTTGATTTCCTAAGCTACGATTTAAGATATTTATAGCTTCATTTAAATTACCGTAGAATCGGCGAGCGAAATAAAATCTTTATACAGAAACATTTCGCTGTTTCGCTGAATCCTCATGAATATTTCATCGTATTTTATCAAATTTAAAGCATTGATCATAATTTTTCGCTTAAAATATACGAATCTCATTGATTTCCTTGCATAATTCGTTATTTTATTGGTTTTATCCAGTATATTCTTATTTATTGAATAAATAATATAGAAACAGTCTGTTATAAATTAATGAGAGCGCCATTCGGACTTAATTTTGGTTTGTATTGATATTTGACAGTTGAAACTAAGTTTCGATGGGTTTCGAATATTCTACCTAAAATGATTCTAGCAATCGTTGATATAGGACTCTCCAAATAATTTCCACTTCAAAGGATCGTATGTCACTTGCATTTGCTACCTTTTTTAAATCGTCCATCCACTTTGTACGGGAGTATGTACAAATATTGGGTGTACAATTTCCGTTGCAGAGAACCCTTTTTAGTCCTTGAGGCACTTAAGGTGTATCGTGCATATTTGTAAAATTAAATTAATTAATTTTTGAATTTAATCTATCGACAGCTATTCATAGTTGATGTTTAGAGATAGTCACATCTTATTCTATCGGGTTAGCCCGACAAGCTTTGAGTCCATCCGGGACACTTATTCATGAGCCGGCAGTCCCCGTCGCGATAACGCCGTGATATAATGCTAAATATAGAGTGGAAAATCCGTTTTCATACCTGATAGATGCAGGCTTCCTAAAAACATGCACCTCCACTACCACAATACCTACACAAGCACTACATACGTTCACTATAACAAACTCAACAATCGTTTCGATCCGCAACCGAAACATCATCAGTTTTGTAGTGGCGTCGATCTCCTTATCTGGGCATATTAGTATCCTTATCAAGGTTACTAATATGCCCAGAATTCTCTGGATATATGCAGAATCCTCACGATGTTTTTCTTCACCGAAAAACGTGTGGTAAATAAAATTATCAATTAGACACATAAGTGTTAATAGAAAAACTCATTGGGGCCTGCCCGGGCTTTGACCACCTCGAAAGAGGCACGGTCTTACCGCTAGGCTAACACAGGTAATACTAATAAAATTTACTTATAAAACAAAATATTCTGTACATACGCGCGCTCACATACAAATAATAAATAAAGCCTCGCATATCTCGTTTAGTACCGTATTCCACAAATTGAATTTAAACGAATCGTAACAGACTGTATTTATTAGATCGCGGTTCGATATAATGTATTTTCCGTAACAGAGAAGCGAGTGATTTCGTACTTCACTGGCCCGGAATCGAATTGAAGGCACTATATTCAGATTCACTGAACTATACTGATGGATTTCATATATCATAAAGGTTACGAGATGATAAAAAGGTAATAATTAAATAATCTTTTTTATAGCCGTGTGGTATCCGGCTGAGTAGAATAGACCACCCTAATTGCTTACGTAATTTGCGTAAAAGGCGACTAAGGTAATTTGACCCACCATATGGTATCTGGTTGAGTAGTATAGACCAACCTTTCTTTCTTATCGAGGTGCCGTAAAAGGCGACGAAGGTAAGTCGACCCACCGTGTAGTATCCGGCATAATAGAATAGACCACCCTCATTCCTTACCAAGGTGCCGTAAAAGGCGACCAAGGTAAGTTGACCCGCCATGTGGTATCCGATTGAGTAGAATAGACCAACCTCTTTCTTATCGAGGTGTAGTAAAATAAGACTAATGTAAGTTGACGTCAGGCAGGCGGCCGGTCGTTAAATACCTAGCCGAATCTTGCGCATGTTTCAACATATTGTGCCGACCCCACTTAGAGTGAGATAAGGGAAGGAGGATGTATGTAATAAACATAAGTTTATGAATTAAATTAGGTGTAATTGATCTTATATACCGGGGAATCGGATACGAAAAAAAAATTAATACACAATTGACGGTATTTTAAAACTTCATACCATTTTTTTTATGTTCTTTCAATCTGATCTGAATCTGAGTAAAAATCAGTAGTTTTAATAAATGTCAAGTATTCACATCTCGTTATGAATGTGAGCTCGTTAAACTTTAATTTGTCGCCGTGGAGGAGGGGTGTTGTGAAAAATAAATTAAAGTAAAGTACCTTACTATGTAATCAGGTGATGTTTTTGAATATTCACACCGATAAAAGTGATAGCCTTTTACGCCGTGTGGTATCCGGCTGGATAGAATAGTACCGCCCTTATTAATTCTTACGGAGGTGTCGTAAAAGGCGACTAAGGTAAGTCGACCCGCCGTGTGGTATCCGGCTTAAATACATTTAGCCGGATACCACACACTTACATTAATATTTTACGACAACAACGCGGGTCAACTTCCTTAATCACCTTTTCGAGACCTCGGTAAGAGAGAGAGTGGTCTATTTTATTCAGCTGGATACCAAACAGCGGGTCATACCTTAGTTGCCTTTTACGACACCTCATACAGGCACCTCAGGCCGGCGGCCGGTCGTAAAATACCTAGCCAAATGTAACAACATGTTTAAAACATGTGCCGACCCCACTCAGCTAGGGAAAAGAGCAGGAGAATGATGATATATGATGTTAAATTATTATTTAGTATTGGCTCGCCCACTCACACGCATTCGAAACACTTATTTATTTATTTATGTGCTGTAACAACGCAGCCGTGTCGCTACTGCAAGCAAGCAAGCCATGACGTCACATCTTGCCACAGCCTTTCGCGCCATTTTGACGTGGGAGATGTGACAGCCGCTGTCATTAGCAGCTAGCCCGCGAATAACGAATGAGAGTTTGCTTTGATTTAATTTTAGCATTTTTTATGAAGAGAATAAAACTGATTTAGAATACTTCTTTTATTAATACAAGTTGTTTTGTAACAGTGCCAAAAAAAATGTACACTTGAGTATTGCAGCATCGTTTGGTCACCAAATTATAAGGTTCATCAGTTAAGAATTGAACGCATACAAAAAGATTTTTGCGGCATCTTGCATACTCATGTAGGCTTCACAAGCAGCTTCCCACGTACAATGAAAAGTTGGTGCATTTTAAAATGGATAGTTTAATTGTCCGTAGAAAACTGCTTGATATGACCTTCCTTTATAAACTTCTTAGGAATGAAATTGACTGTTCTCTTTTGCTACAATGTATTAAGTTCCATGTTCCTCGCCGCGTGCCGAGACTTCCAACAACGTTACTTTACCAGCCTTTTGCTAAAACCAATCTAAAACAGTTTTCACCCATGTCTAGGTTGCCTAAATTATTTAATTCCATCTGCGGAGAAGTTGATATTTTTGATGACACTCTACAAAAATTAAAAAAAAAGACAGTAAGATTGTTAAGAGGCGATTAACTAAATGCAATCGATATCTTCTTAGAATTTAATTTAATTTAATTTTTTGGTTACTTGTATCGTTCACAGTAAATATTATTGTTTTTTTGTACCTATAATATTAATATCACATGCTTAAGATTTAATGTAAAAAAAAATTTTTTATTGTTCATTGTTTAATAATTTTTTGGTGCATGTTGTGACGCCTTCATATGTTGTACATGTTAAATATTATTTTTTTTTGTTTCTATTTTTATTATATGTAAGTTTTATATGTAACAACATCTGGCTGTCCAAATAAATAAATAAATAAATAAATAAATAAATAAATGTTGGAAAAACATTATTGATAAAAAACGTTTACAAAAGTCAACTTATCACTAAGACAGAGATCTCTGCCAGCTAACCTACGAAGTGAGACAATTTATAGTAAAGAAAAAGATACATATTGCGTCATAATATTTCCATGTCGTAAAGCTGGTGACACTTTTCTTATATTTTGGCTTTAGATTACTTTAGGGACAGTTCCCTGGACCCTTTCACAGCGAGTACACACAATATTTTCCAGTTATGGCCTTGATATTATACCGTGGAAAAAGTTGGCCATAGCTTTGATTTAGCGTGTTGATTCTTTACCAGACCCTTTTTTGAATTTCATTTGGAAGGACGGTAAACAATGTCTGTATTGACCCTGAAAAAGGTTCGAAAGTCATTTTTTTATTGATATCTAGTTTGTACTGGAGAAATTATGAATTATTTTTTTATTGGTTTGCGCATGTCTGCTATCTTACCTGATAGAAAATATATATCCTGTATAGAACCCGTTTAGAGTTTTACTACAGCATCGTAATGAAAAGGTAAATTGTTTGACGGTATAAGTTGTGGTCAAGAACGAAGCGACCTCCTACCTAACCTAAATAAAAACAAAAATAAAGAAAATATAAATGCAATAATAACTATTAGTAGATTTTTGTTAGGCTATAGTGATAACTAACTATATGTCGCATATCTTAAATATTTAAATGAGTTAATCTTGTATATATATGTATCTATACATTTTTTCAGAATCTCAGAAACGGCTCCAATGATTTTCCTGAAATTCAGCAGAGGGTTTTGGGGGAGAAAAGCCGATCTAGTTAAGTTTTATTTTTTTAAAAATTCGTTTCATCCCTGTTTTCGGGCTAATAATTTTTTTTTTCTAAAATTTTCGCTGTCAAACGTAAAGTCATGGTAGTTCATTTAGGTAACGGGCGCTCTAGAGAGGTGAAAATCCTAGGATCGGGCCCCACCTGCCCTATTATTTTTTCATTTTTCTTTTCAATTTTTTTTTTCATTAATTTTTTTACATTATTTTAAAAATTACCGTGCAAGGCTCGGTCACTCAGGTACTAAATAATAATTGTGTAAAATTTCATCAATATTGGTTGAGTGGATTCGCCGTCAAAAAGTAACAAACATACATCCATACTCACAAACTTTCGCATTTATAATATTACTAGCGGCCTGCCCCTGCTTCGCACGGGTATAAAATATATATCCCAAGTCATTCAGTGTAAAAAAATGATTAAAACCGATCCATTATTTATTCATTCATTTTTATCATCAATTTATTCATTACTGCCCGTGGCCCGCAAGCGTTAAATTTGGAGAAAAACAATTTCCTTTCCCTATACCAAGAAGATTTCCTGCTATCTTTGGAATATCTAAATTCATTTAGTACATTTTTACTTATTTACTTTTACATTTTCCCTATGAATTTAATTTTTACAATTAATTACAGAATGTCTTTATATACAACATTCACAGCTTCCTTGTCGTTAAACAAACTCTGGAAAGAACGATATAGCTGCTGGATTCGAAGTGCTATAGGGTGAAGCGCGGCCTCCGCATGGCATTTTAAATCTGTAATATCTCCGAAAATGTTCACTTAAATTACATGCTGTAAACGGCGATATTGATCTATATTAAATCAACAATTTATTTAAGGTACTTAATTGGATAAGGATTAATGCTGTAGTGTATAAAAATTGCTTCAAAAATAAGGCATTATTTTTCGTAAAAAGTAAATGACAAAAAATGCTATTGTGGGTTATTCATAAGAGATAGACATATACCATCCCGGACTTTTCTGTAGACCTTTTCAAGGTGTACAAATACTTAGTACATCATTTTGATAAATCTCGTAGGGTTAAGCCTGCGTTTGCAATGCAAGCGGAAAAAAATGTAATTATTTACAGAAACCTCAAAAATTACAGTATTTCTCTACTATGTATTGAATTTTATTATACGTACAAACCTTCCTCTAGAATCACTCTATCTATTAAAAAAAACCGCATCAAAATCTGTTGTGTAGTTTTAAAGATTGAAGCATACATAGGGATATACGGACATAGGGACAGACAGAGAATGCGACTTTGTTTTATACTATGTAGTGATATTATTTATTTTTACAATTGATTAGACAATGTCTTTACATACAACATTCATAGCTTTTTTATCATTAGACAATATAAACTTGAAAGAAGGACATTTAGTCGCGCCTCCGGTCGCTGCTAAATTCGAAGTGCTTATAGGTCGAAGCGCGGCCTCCTCGCGGGAATTTAAATCTGTAATATCTCCGAAAATGTTCACTTAAATTACATGCTGTAAACGGCAATATTGATCTATATTAAATCAACAATTTATTTAAGTTACTCAATTGGATAAGGATTAATGCTGTTTTGTATAAAAATTGCTTTGAACATAAGGCATCATTTTTCGTAAAAAGTAAATGAAAAAAACTGCTATTGTGGGTTATCCATAAGAGATAGACATATACCATCGCGGACTTTTCTGTAGACCTTTTTAAGGTGTACAAATACTTAGTACATCATTTTGATAAATCTCGTAGGGTTTAGCCTGCGTTTGCAATGTAAGCGGAAAAAAATGTAATTATTTACAGAAACCTCAAAAATTACAGTATTTCTCTACTCCGTATTGAATGTTATTATACGTACAAACCTTCCTTTTGAATAACTCTATCTATTAAAAAAAACCGAATCAAAATCGGTTGCGTAGTTTTAAAGTTTTATGCGTACATACGGAAATAGGGACTTTGTTTTATAATATGTAGTGAAGTAGGATCATCGATATTGGTTCAGTGGATTCGCTGTGAAAGAGTAACAAACATACATCCATACTCACAAACTTTCGCATATATAATATTAGTAAGATAGGATTGCTTCAAAACTTACTCGTGTTTGATTCTGGTCTGTATGACAATTATAGACTATAATTAACTTAATTATCCCAAGCGGTCTCATTCAGACAAAAGCTCATCAGAAAAGTCATCATTAATTAAGATGTGGGTGTCCCTTATCAAAATATACGACATCCACTTCCTCGTTTCTGACCCTTTGATGTTGCATAATTAATTCTGTTGCAATGGTTACTAGATACTAGTACTAATTTATAGAATTAGGGGTCACTTTTTCGAGGTCCGTAATACAACAGTAATGAATTATTTTCTATAATTGCCGATAAAAGAAAATATATGTAATGCTAAATGTAGAGTGTACTATATACATGCAGAATTTGTAAAAAATCAAGCATGCACCCGCTGCATGCACCCGCCACTAATAACACAACAATACACAATCACTGCACACATTCACCAACACAATCTCAAACATTTAGCTCATCTATTTTTTTTTCGCAGATTATAGCAAAATAATATTTTCATTGTGCTGTGATGGCCTAGCGGTGCGACCGTGTGAATCTCCAGAGACGATCATGGGTTCAAACCCGGGCAGACACCAATGAGTTTTTCTATTAAAAAACTTATGTGTCTAATTGATAATTGCAATTTATCACACGCTTTTCGGTGAAGGAAACATCGTGAGGAAACCTGCATATCTCTAGAATTCTGGAGATATGTGTAACCTACCAACCCGCATTGGAGCAGCGTGGTAGGTCTAGCTCCAATCCTTCTCTCCAAAAAAAAAAACGGAGAGAAGAGGCCTATTCTCAGCAGTGTATAGTAACAGGCCGCTACTTTTATGTAATGCTAAATGTAGAGTGTACTATCTACTATATACATGCAGAATTTGTAAAAAATCATGCTACCGCCACCCGTTGCATGCACCTGCCACTAATAACACAACAATTCACTGCACACATTCACCAACACAATGTCAAACATTTAGCTCATTTTTTTTTTCGCAGATTATAGCAAAATAATATTTTCATTACTTTTTTTTGTGTTTTTTTCGAGTCCTGTATGTATCAGGTATGAAAACGGAATGTCCACTCTAAATTTAACATATAATGTTAAATGTAGAGTGGACATTCCGTTTATTACATTTTCTATTTTACTTCATCGCGGATGCAGCAAATTAATTTTATTATTACTTTTGTATTATCGATCTCCGTAAAGTAACGTTTAATTCTATAAATTATCTATACTAACTTGTTTGGCTTTATATAGAAAACTTTCATCGGTCGCTCACGAGCAAAAAAAGCTTTCCAAGTTAGATAACACTTACAACTGGAGCAACTCAACTGAAAAGCAATATCACGCGTCACATAGTTTCAGTCTCACAAATCGTTCTGAAGCATCGAGTAATTGCATATTAATTTGATACCAAACACGCGACCTACATCTCGAGCTTGCATTCCACTGCATGAATATATAAATAGAATACATGCTGTGCATGCAAGTTCGCGTCAACTTGTTGAAATATCCTTAAATTATGTAATATTTGGATAACCGAGCTATGCTCTGTAATATTTTAAAAGATATCTGAGACTCAATCCCGGGTATTTTTACTTTTTATTCCACCCCTTCCCCACTGAGCTATTAAAACCTTACAATTGACATGTCTTAAAATAAAACAGCTAGATCGATTTTCCCCCCAAAATTCATTATCAATTATTCAATATGTCAATGATATACATATCTTTAATATTTAAATGAGTTAACGGCTCCAACTATTTTCGTGAAATTCAGCATGTAGGAGTTTTGGGGGAGAAAACTCGATCTAGTTTCCTGTTAAAGGTCACTCAAAAAATTCTAAAACTTATGTTAAATACAGAATATAACTTTTGCTGTGAAATGTAAAGTCATGGTAGCCTATTTGGGAAGCGGGCGGTTTAGAAACGTGAAAATACTTACGATCGAGCCCCACCTATTTTTTTTTTTTTTCAACTTCCTTTTTTTCAATTATTATTTTTCTTATATCTTAAAAATAAATACCGAACAAGCCTCGATCTAGGTACTAAGAGTTATTAGTACTAAATTTCACCATAATTGGCTCAGCGCTTCAGATGTGTGAGCTTAACAGACATAAAGACTTCCGCATTTATAATATTAAGGTTTGATCTTGAAAACAAGTAAAGTAAATGTCACAATTTCGTTTTTTTAAAGGTTAGCTATTAGGTAACTAGCTATTTGGGTTACAAATTACTAGAAAACTTTTTAACCCCTCCAGCTAAGCTAAAAGCTTCTGTTCGTAGTGGGTTCACGTCATTACTGTAATGGCCGGGATTCGAACCCACGACCTCTCGATCGCGAGTCCGTTACCCTAACCATTCTGCCATTTTGTAATTTACTTCCCGTTTCGACTTGTATAAACACTCCAGGCCTATTAAGAAAGCAATATCACGCATCACGTGGTTTCGTTGTCACTAAAGCGTTCGAAAGCCTCACGTAATTGCATATAGCCGACACAAGCACCCCTAGGTTTGGACTACACTGGCAATTTGATGCTAATTAACTTGCCCTATATCCTGGGTCGTTCACTTTACTGGGCGATAACAGCGCAGTTACGTGACAGTTTTATTCTGCAGTGCTACAAATAAGTCTGTAAAAGGTACAGCCCGTTAATCTAGATTAAAGTCGAAGCCAATTTTACCTCTATTTTAATTAATAACAACAGCTAGTCTAGAAATACCAGATTTCTGTAGACTTTCTTCGATTTTCAACGATTCAAAACCACTCGTTTACTTGAATAAAGATTATTTTGAATTAGATAGTTAAAATTGCTCTGAATTAGTCGGACAATATCAACATCTCTTGATTTCAAATTGGGTTATTTTTTTTTTATATCTTGGGGAAGATTATACATTTCTCAGAGTCCTATATTGTGATAGACTCCAAATTGCATGATGGACTCCACATGGCCAAGCAATCCAATGGCAGAAGCTGGAAGGAAGTTTTACGAGAAAGTCTGCTTCCTAATAATCGTAGGGATCACGACCCTCAATAATTAGGAATGCGACGCGAGGAGAAGGATATTGTGATTTTGTTATTGTGTTAATTGAAGTCTTAGGGTCGTAATAATCCTGACTTAAGTTTCTTCTTTGTTTTACTTGCCACATTTACCTGAATTTACCAATTTGCGGAATCTTTTCGGTAGGAACAGCTTTCCGAACCAACTGTAGAGTTGAATGAAGCACTTGTTTGCAAGTTTTGAATAAAGAAAATTTTGGATTTCAATATGAAGAAAGATTGTCTCTTTGTCTCTAATTCTGAGTCACATAATTGCATACGGCTGGCTCGAGGGCGTTGGGCGCTGCTGCAATTTGACGGCAATTAACACGCTCCACATCCTAACGTGCAGGATGCCTGGAGGATCGGAATAAGCTGAAATGGAAGAGAACTGAAAGAGGGCGTACGGGCTGAAATGAAAATTTAATGCATCAGCATTTTACGCCATATTTTTTTGTTTTGTATGAATTTGGAGTTGGTACGACGTTAGCGACCGCGCTTGTTCATGCTATTAAATAATAAGTTAAACATAATAAAAGCCCCTTTCATATCTTTACTGTTAACCTTTGAGGAGTTCCCTCTGAAGCTAATCCTGGCAGCAGAATGAGGCCACACTTGGGGTGCGATAGTAGCTACCTCCACGTGTGGGTTGAAGGTTGTCTTCCTTGTGGACTTCAAAACTCCTATTTGAGTGCAACCCTTAACCCCGGTGCATCCTGGAAACACAGTTAGTAACTTACTGGTGGCTTGTCTGCGGGTCTCTTGCTAGCTGTGGCTAAGAGCTGCTCGTCCTGTGCCACGATCAGTGGGCGCGTCGTGGTATTAGATATAGCGTCCACCTGTGTCTGCCGTACACAGTAGAACGCCGTACCTCAGGAGAATGGAATCCTGGGGGGCTGAGCGAATAGTGGGCCGGGTCAGATGCCTGCTGGACGCAACACGCCCTCTTTGGTCCGGACTTCAGAGCCAAACGGTAGCCCAGAGGCTAACCACCTCTGTGGTATTCGGCGCTGGTGAGTGGGGTGGGACGATGGGGCTGACAGCCGGTGGAGCGCGGTACTCCTGGTGAGCCGGGGTGCTCTGTCCTCAGCAACCAAGTGATCACTGCGCACCATGCGGGCTCGTCTGCAACGCGTTCTGGCCCGCTATACCTTCATGGTAATCCTGGTGACTCCGTGCAGTTTGTGCCGGAGCATCCCCAAATGTGCGGGCTCCGTGGCGGGTGGGAAACCGTGAGGGTGAATTAATACCAAGCTCTAAACATGGAAGATAATATCAGAGCAACAAGCAACAAGAATCTCACTGCGGATATCGGGACGCAGCAGGGAACCAACAACACCGACACAATCGACGTCAGGGATCTGGCTGCGGCGATACCATCGGCGCCCATCCCTAAACCTAACATTTGGTCTTTACAACCGAGGCCACTAGAAAGTGACACCACTCTTGCGGGGGATCGAAAGAAAAAATCGAGACCTGGCAAGAAAGCAAGAAAATCTATGGCTGCGCGATCACACGCTGCGCCTACTGCGCCCAACACAAACCTAAAACAGGGCATATCTCGCGACAATGGCGCGGTTCAGGGTATACCCGAGGGGTCTAGTGTTGGCAACTCACCACCTGCGGCACGACTGACTACGGATGTGGCGGAGTCTGGTCGTACTCGGAACCCGACGACGGGTGCCAATCGTGATATGCACGGGCGGCGTCCGAAGGGAGGGGAAGGGGCGGCCAATTCTTCAGCAGCTGAAGTAGGCATGTCCGCTGCTAAAAACCTGCTGTCTGCTGCGCGACCGACTGCGGATGTGGCGGAGTCTGGTCGTACTCGGAACCCGACGACGGGTGCCAATCGTGATACACACGTGCGGCGTCCGAAGGAAGGCAACGGTGCGATCAGTTCTTCAGCAACTGAAGCAGGCAAGTCTGCTGCGCGAGTAGGTACGGGTAAAACTACCCAACAAGGCCAACCTGCGGTTACGTTCAAGCGTCCTGGCACACAAATTGGTATCGGGAAATATTATCAGAACCAGGGAAAAACCAAAAGAGGTGTTAGGGGCGGGAAAAAGACAAAACAGTTAGGCCCATCCCCAACAACAAAATCACAAACCGGAGGGAAACCGCAGGGCGGCTTTAAAAGGGCTAGACCGAACGAGACGATATCCCCTAGGGGTGAGTCGAAACGGGCAAGAACTAACCCGGATGGGGCTGCTTCCAGCTACGCGAGGGCGATAGAGTCGCATCTTGCCGTGGCTGTGGTCACGCGCCCTCTACGTGAACTCAACAGGGACGAGGCGGAGCAACTCCAATCGTCCATTGAGAACAAAATCTACGAGGCGGTTGAGAGTTGCTCTAACTTCATAGTACCCCTCCCAACCTTCAGGGGCAAGGCGTTTCTGCGTGACGGCGCACTGTTCATGTGGTGTGGTGATGAACAGTCCCTTGTCTGGCTGAAGGAAGCGATTAGAGGTATTAAGTCCCCAAAAGAAGGTACGTCTCTAGAGGTTATGCTTCAGAGGGATGTACCGAAAAAGGTGAAGGCTACGTTGTTCGTTCCTGGCAGCCAGAAGAGTGTTGGCACTATACAACGAATACTGGCTAGTCAGAACACCAAATACAGCGTATCTGATTGGTCGTTGTACAGCTCGAGCGAGTCTACTACGACAGACGGGAAACGGGGTACATTTATGGTGCTTGGTATCCCAGAGTCGGACGCAGATAGACTGAGAGCTAGTGGCCGCGGACTATCGTACGTGCTGGGCACAATCTATGTCCGGCTGAACAGCAGTACAGGGGCCGTGACCCCCTCAAATACCAATCCTCCTGCAATGTCTTCTGCTGCGGGGGAGGAGACCTGTGGATCTGTACCGCAAACATCCTCTATCACCGTGGCAACGCCAAGGACCTCTTCACCTGTGCCCTCTACGTCTGGAATGCAGATTCTAGGGGTCGCCAAATCGCCACGTGTACCATATCAAGAGTGGCCGAGGGGAAGCAGGATGGATACATCAGACGAGGAAGGTTCGGAGAGAGAGGATGTCATCCTACGCTCTCCATAATAGTACACACCTCGTCCTTCTACAAACCAACCTCCAGCACAATCAAACGGCCGCGGCAACACTACGCAGATGGCTGGAGGTAAACAACAAAACCATCGCCCTCATTCAAGAGCCGTGGATAAGAGGGGACAAGATATGCGGACTCAGCAACATACCAGGTAAGCTTTTGCTGAAAACCTCCGTTAATAAACCACGCACTTGTATTTACATGCCAAACTGCTACCAAGCAGTGCTCCTAACCGAATTCTGTTCCAGAGACCTGACTGTGGTCAGGCTTCGAACTCAGGGGGTGGAGACCTTGGAGACACTAGTCTTAGCATCGGTCTACATGCCTATCGAGGAGGACATACCTTCGAGGGAGCTTGCAGACCTGGTAGAATACTGTGCCACCAACGACCTCAGACTAATAATCTCAGCAGACACCAACGCGCATCATCCGTTATGGGGGTGCGAGAACCACAATAAAAGAGGTGAGGAATTAACGTCTTTTCTCTTTAGCCATAATCTTGACGTCGCGAACATAGGTAACGAACCTACCTTTGTATCAACCCGTTATCAAACCATAGTAGATGTGACTTTGACTTCTAACAATGCCTCGAATCTAGTTGCAGATTGGCATGTCTCGGACGAGGTAGCATGTTCAGACCACAGGCGCATTTGCTACAAAATCCAACTTGTTGCTCAGGAAAACGCGAAAATAGCTAAACGTAACCCCCGCAAGACAAACGTAGAGCGATTTAAGAAATATCTCACAGAATCCCTGAGAGACATCTCCATGCAGGATATGGGCACAAGTAAGCACAACATAGACCATAACGTGGTCAATATAACCAACATCATGAAAACCAGCCAAGAAAAGGCGTGTCCTCTTTCAAAAGCAGAAATCTTTAAATCTAAAAACTTCTGGTGGGGTCCAGAACTTGACAGATTAAGACAGAAGCTAAGAAAGCTTTTCAACAGAGCTAAAAATACCAGACTAAACACGGACTGGGAATCGTATAAAATGGTTCAGAGTCACTACAAAAAGAGAATACGAGCCCGTAAAAACGAGGCCTGGATTAAATTTTGTAGCAGTATCGAGTCTAACAACACGGCCGCGAGGGTGAATAAGATCCTGCAAAAAGGGCAGGAGCAATATATTGGGTCACTCAAAAAGGCCGATAATACCTACACCAAGTCTGACAAAGAAACAAGTGATGTTCTGCTGGAGTCTCATTTCCCCGGCTGTTATATTACAACAGAGAAGGAATGGGAGGAGGAGCTACACTTTACACCAACAGCAGAGGATTGGCAGCTGGCTCATCAAATTGTCAATAATGACAAAGTACATTGGGCCATAAACTGCTTCCGTCCATTCAAAGCGGCAGGCCTAGACAACATATTCCCGGCAATGTTGCAGTGGGGCGCAGATGAAGTAGCCCCCCTGCTTTCGGATATATTTAGGGCCTGCATAGCACACAGGTATATACCAAAGAATTGGAGGGAAGTAAAAGTCATCTTCTTGCCAAAACCAGGGAAAAGCGATTATACCGCAGCCAAATCATTTAGACCTATCAGCTTGAGCTCTTTTCTACTCAAAACCTTGGAAAGGCTTTGTGATAGGTATATAAGAGACGTGGTGCTGACGAATAAACCGCTTAACTCTAATCAACATGCATATAGCGCAGGCAAATCTACAGAGTCAGCTCTACACAGCGTAGTAGGTAAGATAGAGTCGGCTCTAGGAAACAAACAGTCATCACTAGGAGTCTTCATCGATATCGAAGGAGCCTTTGACAAAACAAAATTTAACAGCATAAGCCGAGCACTAGCTAGGCACGGCATTCATGAAACCCTTTGCGGATGGATTGATAGCATGCTTAGATTCAGAGCGGTACAAATTACTGTTAACAAGACAATAAGAGCGAAGGTAGCTATGGGATGCCCCCAAGGAGGCGTCCTTTCTCCATTGCTCTGGAACCTTGTGGTAGATGACCTGATTTGCAGGTTAAACAACAGTAGGTACTTCACTGTCGGCTATGCGGACGACATAGTGATTCTTATAAATGGCACGAGTGAAAATCTTTTATGTCAAATCATGCGGAGTGCCCTGAGAATCATAGAAAACTGGTGCAATGAATACCACTTAGCTGTTAACCCAAGCAAGACAGAAATGGTATTATTCACAGCCAAGAGATCGCTAAACATTACTAAACCACCAAAACTCTTCGGCGCAGAACTAACCTTTTCAACAAATGTCAAATACCTGGGCGTAATACTAGACAATAAACTGAATTGGCAAAAACATATTGACGCAAAACTTAGGAAGGCTTGCCTATCGCTGGCGCAATGCAAGCGACTTCTTGGGAAGAAGTGGGGTCTGAAACCCAGTATAACCAGGTGGTTATATACTGCGGTTATAAGACCAATAATAACATACGGCTCAGTAGTATGGTGGCCCAGAACCACACTGAGCACGGTGCAGACAACTCTCAATAGCTTCCAGAGACTGGCGTGTTTAGCCATAACAGGGAGCATGAAATCGACACCAACAGCGGCACTTGAAGTGGCACTAGGTTTACCGCCTCTGCACCTTCTTATAAAGGAGGAGGCAGCTGCAGCAGCACTGAGGCTTAGAGCTCTGCACCTGTGGAAAGACAATATAACCATCAGGCACTCAACAGTACTAAAGGATGTTATACTTAAACATCCTCTTGTAATGGCTGTGGGTGACCGAATACCTCGTGAATACATATTTTCAAGGCACTATAAAGTACAACTTCACGAAAATGCTAAAGAGTACTCCGGAACCTCCGAAGTACGAATATACACGGATGGATCCAAGATGCGAACAGGCACGGGTGCTGGTGTCTTTTCTCAGGATCTTAACATCAGAATATCGACTGCTCTAGGTCCCCTGAATTCTGTATATCAAGCAGAATGTATAGGCATAATTAGAGCAGCTCAAGCTGTAAAAAGTAGAGGAGTAACAAACTGTCGCATCAGGATCCTCTCAGACAGTGCTGCTGTACTCCAGTCCCTAAAAAATATAAGGGTCACATCAGGACTGATAAAAGAGTGCCATGAGATCTTGGAGACTATCTCGACAAAAAACCATGTGGTACTCCAATGGATCAAAGGTCATAGCGGTTCACTGGGTAATGATGCAGCAGACGAACTAGCCAGAAAAGGCTCAAATACCACGATTGTGGGACCCGAACCTATTGTGCCATATCCCTTTAGCCTATTAAGATCTTGGCTAAGAGAGATGACTATTGAAACACACAATACAATCTGGACAAACCGGACTGACTGTAGGCAATCCAGGGAAGCAATGCCTTCCCTGAATCCCCGCTTGACCAGCAGTCTTCTTCGCATGAATAGACCCAATCTGCGAAGGATGATAAGCATTATCACCGGTCATTGTCTGCTAAACAAACACTTATTTTATATAGGTGCAACTGACAGCCCAATTTGCAGAGGATGCATGAGGGAGCCGGAAACACCATCTCACGCCATGCTACATTGCACGGAGGTGGCAGAACATCGGGCGAACATCCTCGACTCTCCGAGGACGTTGCAAGAAGCCTTGAGGGTCCCGAATAGGATACTCGGCTTCTGGAAGGAGCTTGGCTGGTTGGAGTAACCAGCCCCTTTCACCCTCACGCACAATGGTCGCCACAAAGCGACTAAGTGCGGAAAACAGCCCGCTATAAGAAGAAGAAGAAGAAGAGGCCACACTTATCATAAACATGCATTGTGTAAAGTGTCAGCTCTATCGGACACCGGAAAGTGGGTCAAATTTAACTTGCAAGATTCCACTTTCACATACTTACACGTAAAGTTAAATAAAAGCTTTTAATAGGAATTAAAGCTGTAAATTATCAAATTAACATCATTAATCAAATTATACAATCAATTATTAATTTAATAAATCTGTTCATTAAGTGGCGCAGTTTATTCATCTAATATATCAAGCAAAGGTTGTATTGTAGCCCGTACAGACGGATTTTCTGTATTATCATATCAACATGAATAATACTTCCATTTTTATTAAAACCTTTTATTCAACTTGCAATGCAACTATGAGAAAGTGGAATCTTGCAAGTCAAATTTGACGCATTTCCTTGTAGCTTGTATTTTCCATGGTCCAGTTCCGATGACAATGCATGTTTATGATAAGCATGACCTGATGCTGCTCCCAGGATTGGCTCTAGACAAGTGAACTGCTCAAAAGTTAACAGAAGAGATATCAAATTTAGTTAACAGCATTTTTGACTTGACTTGTTTCTGTTAAATATAAGGGCTCACAAAAATGAAGGCAATGCTGCCAACTCAAAGACAGCTGATAAACAATTTAACAATTCGAGAATAAATATGGACTGCAAATATTTTTTTGTAATTCGTAATTGTAAATGTAATTGTAATATATAACTTAGATTATAACAAAACATGAAAATATACGTATCGAATACAGATTACTCGTGTCAGATAAATATAAAGGTCCAGTGGCAGCTCTATATTTATCGAAGCGCACCCAAGAGAATTCCAACCCCTTCTACTTACGAGTTCAGACGTATTAACCTGAATGCTAACGCTTATATTCCCTGACCCAAGATTAAACGTTTCCTTTTTATTTGAACTGACCCAAAATGTATGTTTAACTTAACTTTCTTTAACTTGGAATGATAGGATTGGTGAAAGTATTTGTTACTATTTATAAGTAACATACAAATCTTTGCCGAAAATTTCTTATCTTCCGTATGGCGATGAACCCATGTTTTGGTAAAAAAATCTTACAAGCTTACCTAAATAATCTTTGCAATACCTATGCGGATGGTTTAACAATTTATCATGTCTATTAAAAGCGACTAAACGCTGTGAGAAATATCCTATCCTATTCTATTATACTAAAAAGTTTTTGAGTATGGATGTATTTTTGGTACTCTTTCACGGCGAATCCGCTGAACTGATATCGATGAAATTTGGCGCAATTTTCCCTTATACACCGGGCTAACATATAGGCAATAGAAATCCTGTTAATTCTACAGGAATAGATTAACATTGAAAAGCGCCATCTATTATCGATCTACCACACGACAACAGTCTACGCAAAGAAGTTGCGGGTAAAAGCTAGATTCTTAATAAGTTTTTCTTTAGTGGAACGCTCGAAACTTCAATTTCTTCAATCTGTCTATGCTCTAATATGTAACTCAAAGATCTATTCCAACGCATAGCGTTGTTCCTAGTGTACAGGTAAAAATAGAATGTAACTTTAGTGTAAATTTTAAATACATTTTTACCCATAAGTATAATGTAAGTACGTGCGAAGTGTCTCTTCTGTACTATGTACTAATATCTATTCTAGAGCTACTCCTCCTTGACGCAAACATTGTTTGCTAACTGGAAATGCTCTCGATAGTTTGACCTGCTAGTTTACAGTTTATAAATACTTTCATAATATCCTGAGTGGACTAGTGGCTTGTTCCGTGTTGTTGTTCGCTCTAGTTTCACTATTAGTATATTGTTGCGATAAATTTAATTACAAAAATAAATAATATAGAATTAAGCGTTACTTTGCGTAGGTCCATAATACATAAGTAATGAAAATATTGTTTTGCTATAACCCGCGATAAAATCTTTATATATTTTTTCTTTTTCTCTATCGCGGATTATAGCAAAATAATATTTTCATTACTTTTGTACAAAAATAAGATCCTGGTTATATGAGTGAAGGCGACGAAGACAAATAACAATAAAATGGATTAATATTGTATTACAATTTTCCCTGATGATAGAAACACTGGATGTAGCTTATATGTTAGTTTAGAGTGAGAGTTAGGTATAAAAAGCGATGTAGGTTGTCAGAGAGGCAGTCTTCATACAAAACTCTCTAGGCCTCTCAATGTCTAGGACTATAAATATTAAGCTAACATGTTCGCAAGTTAAGCTAATATGTAGTGTAGTGATGGCATGCATCTTCCCAAGTCGTATAGACTGCGTCGTTGCTGTGAATTTTTATCGTGCGTTATAATAACATAAATTATTAAATTGGGTTCAAAACACTATATTTAAATAAAGTAACCCAATGTTTCTTCTATTTTAATATTAGTTATCATTTAGTGGTTTTATAAAACGTTTCTATAGATAATATTGCTATTTAAACTTAAATATAATAGAAACATTGTGAGTATTAAGAATTTAGTGCAACATAATCATCAATTTTGAAAATAATCAAGTATGTTTTATCGATAATTTCTCACAAAATAAATCCCCTTATGAAAGGTACTCTATCATTCGAACCAGATAAGAAATAAACTCACACTTTACACTATATATTTCCCTTGAATTTAAATATTATATTACATCTCCTCTTTGTTGAGAGTCTCTCCAAACTCACAGTAACACTATTACCCAAACTTCTATCAACTATCTTTTTCCAAAAATCATTCCTTTCCTCATCCTCAAATCCTTTCATCATCAATTTCTAATTATATCTTTATCTTTTTTCGCGGTATCGTTTCTTATTTTTTCATATGGCCTACTTTCCAAAATCTATGTCAGTTCTTGATATATTATTTTGTTCTTTTTATATTAAAGCAAACATTAGTTATAAGAATTTCCCATATAATTATTGGTCCTTTAACAGAACACGCATAGCATCATACTTCAGTTACACAAAGGTTAGCTGGACGAGATCCTTATACCGGATAACATCATCTCTGCGCGCTTCAGTTATTCTAGTGTAATTTAATTCCCTTTTTGTTAATGCTAATAAGCATTGAAATAATAATATATATACATATTTTTATTTTATTATTTATAGGAAAAATGTACAAGTTATATCTATCTTAAATTACTTACACGCTAGGACTATACTAATCATGCCCACGTGGAATGGTCCCAAGAATGCTGGCAGCGTTTCCGCGCTGAATCAATAAGCTGATTCTTTGTGCGAAAAAGGAGCCAGCCTTCTTGAATATACATTAATTTTATTTAATTAAATACTTTCTTTTTATGCCACATATATTTAGACAGAGAATTAGCTACTTTAATACATTTTGTAGTTTTTCTGTAATTATCAAAAAACAATTGCTGATTTACGAAATTTATATGATGTTATACAATGGTTAGTTAGTCTTTACTGGCCCGTTGGCGCAGTGGTTATTGATCCTGCCTTCAGCTCCGCGGGTCGCGGGTTCGATTCCCACAGAGGGCATACATTTTCTATAAATCAATTTTTTAGTCTTCGAGTCTGGGTGTATATTTGTATTTAATTATGTATTTAAAAATTATATGAGTATATATTCACCAGTTGTCTGTCTACCATAACACAAGTATTGAATTACTTGCTTTGGGAACGGACAACCGTGCGTGTAAGTGTCCCATATATTAAAAAAAATATATATAATTGTTCGCTGTGTTGTGTAAGAGTTCAACTGGGTTTTTTTTATTGCGTAATAGGTGAGCGCTTGACTGCAATCATGCCTGATGGTAAGCGATGATGCAGCCTAAGATGAAGCGTGCTTGCCTAGAAGATGCCTATTCACATTAGCTTTAAAGATACCCATATTAAATGAACTGGGAAAGATAGATGCCGGGAGAGAATTCCATTCCCTTGCTGTGCGCATTAAAAAAGAGGACGCGAAGCGCTCCGTGCGCCTTCGTGGAGTGTCAATGACGTAAGGGTGGAATTTCTCCCGATGCCTTGCGGTGCGTTGATAGAAAGGCCATGAAGGAACAATGTTGTGGAGTACCTCAGCACACTCTCCGAAATATATCCTGTAGAAGACCGAAAGACAGGCAACCCTGCGCCGATTTGGGTAAGATAAACCGCCATTTCCGCTATAAACACAACGCAAGAATCCATAAATTATATTTGAATCTTCCCGATGGTGACTCACTATATACGCTATTATTTTTTCCCTTTTTTATGACTGTAAGAGTCTATTTTAGTCTCACAAAGCTACGGTGTACCAGATAAACGGCGAGTCGCTTCCTTCTTCTCTACCGGCCGCCGCTTCCTGCGCTGTTATGGTTGCTCTACAATTATTGGTGAAACGCGGCGTGAATTAATGGTCTCATTGCTTAAGCCTTCAACCAGAAATATTTCCCGGACCTTTTGTTATTTGTTCAATGATAAACAATGGCATCATCATTCTCCTGCCATTATTCCACTTTACGTGGGGTAAGTACAGTATGTTTATCGCTCCCATTCTTTTAAATCATTCTTCATCTTTGGCACTAATACTAATATGTATGTCATACTTCACACAATCCAATTTTCTCTTTTTTAGCCTTCCTCTAGGCACATCTCCATCTACATTCATATTTAATGCTCGTTAGGTCACATGATTTTATTCATTCCTCATAATATCCATATTATCTTAATCTTGGCATATAATTGTGATACCTTGATGATATGAACCTTGCTTTGACAAAGGAATTAAAATTTGTTTTAAAATCAATGGATATGGTATTTATCTTGTCGCCGAGTTGAGGTTGTAATGGACAGGACATTGATCTTAATACAGCTTAGGGTAAAAGTTTATTGTTAAAAATAAAGTAAACTAACTTGTCTGATTGTAACAATTAACGAAATTTGGTCACACTTATAGGAAGTTACTTTAATAAATATAGATTAACGCAGTTAGTTTCTAAAAACATAGATACTGCTAAAATACATAGAGTATATTCTGAGTTAAATGTACCCCAAAAACTTTATTAATAAATGAAAACAAATCATAATATTATACGTTATTACTACAAAAAAACCATTTATAAACTATTTTTGATAATTATCTTTTATCTAACTCGCAACTCTTTTAGAATAAAAACTTAAGTAGCTCAGTTAATATAAATATTTTTTCTGCATACTAATATATTGTATATCTTATATATACCGTATTAGTCAAATGTTTAATATTATTAACAATATCTTCTTATATTTGTTTATTAAATTTACGATATATAAGTTTCTATAGTTTTGTACATAATGTCTTTGATTCTTTCTATAATAAGTGTGCTGCTAAGCTCCAACTGAACGCTAAACATTGCCCGTACCGCTGCATATATTATTTCACGCCGGGAATGTGTAAAGTGCTTTACTTTCAGTTTGCTTTGTTATATTGAAGGCGTATTCGAACTGACTTGCGCTTGCAGACGTGTTGCAATGATATTGAAACTGCATTATTCTCTCATATAGTGAATGTATTTTTTGTTGTTGTATTGAACATTTATTGTGTAGTGTTTTTTCTTTTTTATTCTTCAGCGGATTATCTACTACTATATACGAATAATAACTATTCGAGATGGGTGTCTCCGCGGAAATTCCAAGGAATTTTTTTAAAGAATTATTTTGTACCGCGCGAATTAAAGCAGCTTTGCGACGTTGTATTAAATAGTAGGCAATGAAAAATGTACCTAGTTATAAGAATTATATTTTGAAAAGAGCAACTTTCGAGTTTCTTGCTGGCTCTTCCCATTTTTCTGAACCAGCAGTAGAGTTGACCATTCAAAAATAAAAAAAAACACAAGTTTACTTCAATAAAGAATATTTTTACTTTTAATTTAACTAGTAAAGGGTTTACTTACGCCGTGTGGTATCCGGCTGAATAGAATAGTACCACCCTCATTTCTTACCGAGGGGTCGTAAAGGGCGACTACAGTATGTCGACCCACTGTGTGGAATCCGGCTAAGTAGAATAGATCACCCTGTTTCTTACCGTGGTGTCGTAAAATACGACTAAGGTAAGTTGATGTCAGGCAGGCAAATCATGTGACAACATGTTTATAACATGTTGTGCCGACCCCACTTAAAGTGGGATAAGGGCAGGAAGATGATGATAGTAAGGGGTCTACTTATATTTAACCTACGATACCTACCTATACCTAATATTTAATTGAGATGTTTACCAAACCCAATTTTTTGATTTATAGACAGAACATACAAAGTTTCCTTAATAAAACATTCCTTATCTTAAATAGATGTAAAGGGTTTTCGATATTTAAGCTATTATTGGTGTAGATACTCGCTATAACAAAATATCTGTTTGTTACGCAAAATGTTCTTGATACTTCTGCTGTATTCAAACCCTTATCTAACGATAGTACGAAGAAACCCGATACATTCACGTCCCTTATTTCATCCCCGGTCATCCCGCCGATCTTGGCTATTGTAAGGTTTTGATTTTAGATTGTAGGTATTGTAACATTTGATATGGTAATTTTCTCGTTACCCGTTGTGGCTTGGGTTACTCAGTACGTAATTTACATTTAATATGTTGTATTTCTTGCTGTATATTTTATTTTCACACATATTTCAACCTATATATCCGCTGGATATATCACATCACATCAAATTACGAATATTCACTTCATCTACTTATTAAAAGTCTTTATTTATTAAAATACTCCACTCTACATTTAGTATTATATATATTTTTTATTTACTTAATTGTGGATTACAGCAAAATAATTTGATGATTACTTTTGTATTATGGATCTCCGTAAAGTAACGCCTAATTCTATAAGTTAATTCTACGTGTATTTTCGATCTTAACGCCGTGTGGTATCCGGCTGAATAGAATAGTACCACCCTCATTTCTTACCGAGGTGTCGTAAAAGGTGACTAATGTAAGTTGACCCACCGTGTGGTATACGGTTAAGTAGAATAGACTACCCTCTCTCTTACCGAGGTGTCGTAAAAGGCGACTAATGTGAGTTGACCCGCCGTGTGGTATTCGGTTAAGTAGAATAGGCCACCCTCTTTCATAACGTGTCGTAAAATGCGATTATGGTAAGTTGATGTCAGGCAGGCGTCGTAAAATATATAGCCAAATCATATGACAACATGTTTATAACGTGTTGTGCGGACCCCAGTTAGAGTGGGATAAGGAAGATGATACGTGTAGTTTCGATCTTAATATTTTTTAATCGAACAGTGTTAAAAGTCATCTAAAGTTACGGTACAAACTGTTCACGCCACGCGCACGTCCGCTTCAACGGGTTCAATTCAATTTCACTTTGTAACATGGCGTCTGAATTGAAAACTAATTTTGTGAAACGTGGACGCAGCCTGACACGTTAATTGGCCTCTAATTGTTCCGATGTACATTTATTGATTACATTTTGAAGTGGACTACACGATGCAGGTCAAATATACTGTTATTGTCACATAAAATTAAAGTTAAAAAAGCTTTGACAAAATTTCATGTCCCTACTGTTAAACGTTTAGGAGTTACCTCGTCTTAAGCCAATTTTCGCAGCAGCATCAGGTCATGCTTATCATAAATATGCATCGAAACAGGAGTAGTATGTAAAGAAAGCTTTAAATTTTGCCGTTCGCGTAATATTTTTTATTGCTGCTCCTCTCCTATTCAGCTTAACGTGAAGTTATATAACCTATAGCCTTCCTCGATAAATGGACTATCTTACACTGAAAGAATTTTCTAATATCGTAAAGAATCCAGTAGTTCCTGAGGTTAGCCCGTTCAACAAACTCTTCAGCTTTATGTATTAGATGTTTATATTGTAGGTCAGTCAATGGCCCAAGCTCTGGTGACACTCTGAGTTGAATAGCTCTCAGTTTGTCGATCAACGTTCAAGCTATGGTACTCAATGTGCAATGTCAACGAGTGGGCTATTGTTTGTTCGATTTGGTGTTCCGAATAGGCAATAGAAATTTGCCTTCTCATAATACAATTTGCTATTGTGCGGAACTAGACTTTCTCCTATTTCGTTTAGGTAAAAAGATTATCATATTTAAGGTAAGTGAACTAGTAATTGACCATGTCAATCTAGTTGACCGTTTTGTATGAAATTTTAAATAATAAGCGTTTTGTTTGATGTAGCTAATAAAAAATAAATTTGTAATTACCTGGTTGCCATCTATTAGCAAATGTCTAAAAGCTGAGAGCTGTAGCTCATTTGTTTATTATTTAAAATTGAATATTATCAATTAATATTTTACCTTCATTTTTAAATCAATTATGATGTTCGATTTTTTTTATTAATTGTATTGGTTTCGGTATTAGATCAGTATTTTTTTAAGTCATTTTTAATTACAACAGTTAGTGGTATTTTAAGTTGCGCTATAGAATTGCTCTTTCTTACCGTATAGGAGTGAAGGAAAGATTCTGTAGAGCCGGTTTTAAAGTAAGATCGTTTGTATTTGAGTAATGTTTCGTGGGATTCGATTCCTAGGTTTACATTGCTAAAATTTTATCGTAGATACATTTATAGATCACTCGGTATAGGTTTAATTAATATTTAACAATTAAATCGATCGCATTCAATTCGATTCGTTCGATTTCGGAACAATGTGATAATTTTTTGACGGACCGGTTAGCGCAGTGGGTAGTGACCCTGTCTTCAGCACCGCGGGTCGCGGGTTCGATTTCCGCTGAGGGCCAACATTTGCTATAAATCAATTTGTTCGTCTTCGAGTCTGGCTGTATATTTGTATTTAAAAATTATATATTATATTCACCAGTTGTCTATCTACCATAACACAAGTATTAAGTTACTTACTTTGGAGACGGACGACCGTGTGTGTAAGTGTCCCATATATATATTATTATTATTAATTTATATCTATTCATTACGTGTTTTTTTTATTGCGTAATTATTACAGTTATAAAAATATGAAGTAAAAATGAATATATATTTTTTTACAATTTATCGTAAAATACCGATTTCTCGCTTTTGTATAAATAATGTATTTACATTGATAAACACACTTAGCGCTCTTCAAATACGGCGTAGTGGCCCTATATACACAAACCCACTCTAAATCAACAACAGTCAATAAAAATACAGCCACTGAATAGTTCGATATAAAAATATATTTCGAACAGAGAAAGAAGGTTATCACAAAATAGTTTCGACTCAGTGAGTGAATTCAAAAATATAAGTGACTGTTTCAATAACACGCCGTGTGGTATCCGGCTGAATAGAATAGTACCACCCTCATCTCTTACCGAGGTGTCGTAAAAGGCGACTAAGGTAAGTCAACCCGCCGTGTGGTATCCGGCTGAGTAGAATAGACCAACCTCATTTCTTACCGAGGTATCGTAAAAGGCGACTAAGGTAAGTTGACCCATCGTGTGGTATCCGGTTTAGTAGAATAGACCACCCTCTTTCTTACCGAGGAGTCGTAAAATACGACTGAGGTCAGTTGATGTCAGGCAGGCGACCGGTCGTAGAAACGCAGCCATATCATGTGACAGCATGTCTATAACATGTTGTGCCGACCCCACTTAGAGTGCGATAAGGGCAGGAAGACGATGATGACTAAAAGATTTTCTTGAGTAAAGTTTAGGTTAGTAAATCACAGTTTTATATAAATTGATTGAAATGTACATTTGTGACGCACTGATTTCCACGCAGGAAAAGCCGCAGTCTTGAATATATCAATTAATGTTTGTATATCATTTATAGACTCCGAAATGGTTGGACTGATTTTAATGAAATTAACAGACAATCTTTAAGATGACCCAGCGAGTGATGCTGTAAAGATTGAGAGAGATCGGAGCATTTTTATTGGACTGTAAATGACAGTTATTTTACTACAGCTATTATTAAATCAGGGCCAGCGAATCAGGCCGAGTATGTTACTAAGAAAATATAAATTAAATCCATCTACTTCAAACCAAACATTTTAACAGTTATAATATTCATATGGGGCGTTATTTTTAACACAAAATAATGATAATTCTACTAATATACTATTAACACGCAAGTTAGGAAGGTTTAACGCAATTTTAATCAATTATTTTTAGTGTCACTAGCATGTTTATCAGCGAATGAAAGATGGAAGATAAGCCTATAATTTACAAATTAAAGGTAGTTATTTTTCGATGGCATTATAGCTTGTCGCACGCAGCATACGATGAAATAATAAATGTGTTTTATTATTTCATATTTATATCACATATAAAGGTTTTGTATTTATTAAATATTAATATGGAGGGGTGAGGCTTCTAAATATGACAGGAATTAAATTATCTATTATTATTTTATTTATGCATGAAGGAAAATGTTTATACCTCTTTTAATTAACAGCAATGTTAATTAATTACGTGCATTGTGTTAGATTTAATCAAGATAACTATTATTAATGACCTAAAATAAATGTATAGTTTTAAATTCATTAAGAATTATTATTTTTTGATTTAATAAAAACCTATATAACGACATAATATCCAACATTTTTTCCCAATAAATTAAAAATATTATGCTCATAATTTTATTTTATTTTAAGACAGCAATGGTTATATTATTCTAAATTATTGCATAATGAGTACTTACTGCTTTAGAGAGCTTGGTAAAAATGCTTATGACTTCTATTATGAATTGTTAATGGTTTCTGAGTAAATTCAACTGCAGCCTTAGTCTGAAAATTTCTAAATTAAAGTTATGTATGGCAATGCGAGCACCAGCTAAAGCGCTCACTGTAATTTCAAAAACAGATAGGAAATCCACTTATATACGATTAGCTTATTCATGCCTCATAACTTTGAAAGCTTTGAGCGTTCCAGCTGTCTCAGAAAATGAGCTCCCATGAGGTTTTACATTTTTCAGGATCAGGAACAAAGTTATAGTTTAGGAGCCACAAACTACATCTACAGAGTGATTAAACTATTTTTAAGTATTTTACTTAATTAACAGGTTCCAATATATTTACCAGTAACTTGTTAGAGTCTCAATTCCGCCCTTTATTCAACTTGCAATGTATGTGAAGGTGTAATCGTGCATGTTAAATTTGACCCATTACCACAATTGTAAACTTGGACTACTCAAAGTAACTAACTATTTTAAGTTAAATTAGTTCCAATAAATTGAAAAACTGTATTTTTACTGTAATATTATTACCATTTTTTCTAAAAAATAGAATATACCATAGCGGACTTTTATGTAGGCCATTAAAAGTAGAATATCTCTCTACATTCATAGTATTAGTATAAAAGAATTAAGTAATATTTGGAATGTTGGATAGGTCTTCCAACACTGTACTAATTTCTTATTTCAAGTAATTTACATGAAATCTTTACATACTACTTTACCGAATTATCCGATTTTTTTGATGAAAATAGATAAGCAGTCCTCTTTATGAATGAAAAAGAGAGCATAAACATGTTCAGTGTTTGTTTGTTTGTCAAGAAATGACAGACATGCAGACTATGTTAAATAATTATTTGTATTTTATTTCGTAATCTTTTTTGGTTACTGCATTTTAAGAGTTGGACTCTTAGGCTATATATAAATCTTTTATTTCTCTATTAAGTAGTCTTCTTTAGAACACAGTAGGTGATCCATTTTATTGTTTCTCTATGTATTGTAAGGTTATTAATAATATGTGTACTTTTGTTCCAGAGTGCCATAACGTAATTTTCGGAGTGCAGTTTTTGTATTAGTTTGGCAGTTAGTTTAACTTATTCCTATTACTTAATAAGCAAAGAAGAAAGCCTTAGTACATGTGAGTTTTAGTTCGTGTTTTATAATAACAAAAAAAAAAGTTTTTTTTAGTTTATTCAATATAATACAATATTCTTAATAATTAAATTAGTTGCTTTTTACCATTAACTTTCTGAAGGCTTACTGAACAATTTAACACAAAATTAAAATATTGAACTTTAAATAAATTATTTGTCACTTTGTACGAATGTTTAATATTAATACTAGATAAAATAACTAAACACAGTAATGTTCTAAATTAGCCAACCAAATAAATAAAACTACTAAATAAAAATTTATATAAAGACATACATTTAATTTAAAAATATATATATTAGGCACAGTACATAAAGTTTGTGGCTCCTGTTTTAAAAAATTACTAAGGACATGCCTTGAGATCCACATTTTACATACAAATACCTAGTTTTCCAATTTCGTTCTCACGTTAGCACGTAAATTGGACTTAAATTGAATCCGCCAACAGCTCTGCGTGAAACGTTAGTTAAGTTTAGATTCTAGTCTAAGTTTGATTAAATTTATAACAATATGTAACTAGAAATTTGTTTTAATAAGGAGGTACAAAGTGGGGATAAATCTAATAAAATTCATTAATAGTTTTTTGCTGTTTCCACTAATAAGGTTTTCCTTTACTGCTTATCTTTATCTTTTCAGTGTGACTTTTATTATTTTGTCTACATCATCATTATCATTATCCGACTCTAAGTGGGGTCCTCACAAGATGTTGTTACATGTTTGTGCTACTTATTTTAGTACCGGTCACCTGCCTGACGTCAAATTACCTTAGTCGCCTTTTACGACACCTCTGCTAGAAATGAGGTCTATGCTACTCCATCGGACACCACACGGCTGGAATAAATTTGTTACAACAGTGTAATTATATCATCTGATTACGATATAGTAGAAAAACTGAATTTCTGATAGAGTTTTACAGTTAGAAAATGGAGTTTTTCTGTGATGGTGTTTTAATTAACTGTTAGATATGACGTGCTTCTCACAATAAGGCCCTTTCACGTTCCTAAGAAACCAGCGTAAAACCATCCGGTCTCTTGCCATCATACCGACTTATGCCCGAATTATAAGAAAGAACAGATATATTGAGTGGAAAAAGTCTTTTGGATGTTATCGTATAGAGGAAATAAGAAATATGTTTATATTTGGGCTTCCAAGGTTAGTAAAACGCCGTAGATTTAACAAATAAACTTTATTTAACTTCTGAGTGCAACTTTTCCATCCGTCATCTGTCAATGTCCATCCTTTCTCCGCACTCCCATCATACCGGCTCGCTCACACACTCAACTGCATTCCGTTCCATGCATTCACCTAAGTTCCATTCCCATATATATTTTGTATCAAATACAAATTACTTTCTGGTACAAGTCTGGTAAACAAAAGTAGCGGCTTGTTACTATGCCACTGCTGAGAATAGGCCTCTTCTCTCCGATATTTGGAAAAAAGGATTGGAGCCAAGACCTACTACGCTACTCCAATGCGGATTGGTAGGTTACACATATCTCCAGAATTCTCTAGAGATATGCAGCTTTCGTCACGATGTTTTCATTCACTGAAAAGCGTGTGATAAATTGCAATTATCAATTAGATACATAAGTTTTAATGGAAAAACTCATTCGTGTCTGCCCGGGTTTGAACCCGTGACCTCCTCGAAAGAGTCGCACGGTGCTACCGCCTGGCTACCACGGCTGGTAAACGAATAGGCAAAATAATATATGATATCTGTTGGCTGAAGGACTCAAGCTACGAGAATTTATTGCTAAACTTAGCGAGGAACTAACGTCTCTGTTAGATAAGAGAGAAACAAATCCAACTATCTTGCTGTGATGGAGTACTATGCGGAAACGGTAATACTCAACCCTGATTTCTACATAGCGGCATAACAAGGTCAATCCTACTTTTTTAAAGATTTTTTTTTATAGAAAAGTTTTACAATGCTCCATTCATTTATTAAAATAAATAAATAAATATATGGGACACTTATAGGACACCAATGAGTTATACTATTAAAACTTATGTGTCAATTGATAATTGCAATTTATCACACGCTTTTCGGTGAAGGAAAACATCGTGAGGAAACCTGCATATCTCTAGAGAAATCTGGGAATATGTGTAACCTACCAATCCGCATTGGAGCAGCGTGGTAGGTCTTAGCTCCAATTCTTCTCTCCAATAACGGAGAGAAGAGGCCTATGCCCAGCAGTGGGATAGTGACAGGCCGCTACTTACTTACTTACTTTTATTGGACACTTACACTACACACACGGTCGTCCGTCCCCTAAGTAAGTAACTTAATACTTGTGTTATGGTAGACAAGCAGCTGGTGAATATATACTTATAATTTTTTAAATACATACTTAAATATAAATACACACCCATACCCGAAGACCAACAAATTAATTTATAGAAAATGTTGGCCCTCGGCGGGAATCGAACATCTATGCTTATTATAAAACAAAGTACCGTAAAGTTGTCAGTCTATATGTAATCAAATTTCTCACAATCTACTAGACGAATTTTCGTACAGTTATCAAAGATAAGTCACAATATCAAATGTCACAATATCAAAGTAAGATACACAGTCTAAAAGATATTGCGATATTTTCCGAAAGGTTTATATTAATAGTACAATACAGTTTTATATAAATTATTTTGAAGAGATCCAGAGGATAAAAAAACTCGCTTGGAGCTTTAGTGCGCAGCGTAAACAAATACAGATATACTAAAATAATGTACTAGAGAATTGTAGATGTACAAAAATACTATTTAAAAGTCCGCGACAGCATGTCTCTATCTCTTATAATTAACTCACAACTACTTTTGTACTTTTATGTTCAAAATTTCAGTGCCGTACTTTCTGACATACTGTTGACTGGCTCGTTGGTGCAGTGGGTAGTGACCGTGCTTTCGGCTCCGCGGGTCGCGGGTTCGATTCCCGCCGAGGGCCAACATTTACTATAAATCAATTTCTTGGTCTTCGAGTCTGGGTGTTTATTTGTATTTAAAAATTATATAAGTATATATTCACCAGTTGTCTGTCTACCATAACCCTAGTATTAAGTGACTTGCTTTGGAGACGGATGACCATGTGTGTAAGTGTCCCATATATTATAACTGTTTTCCACGCCGCTGGCACAGCTAGTACTGAATAAATATGAACCTGACATGTTTCTGAATGAATGATCAAACTTTTAACTTCATACCGACAAATCTATCTATCGAACCTTAAACTTTTATATGAGCTAAGCGTGTCTGCATTTTCAACTGTTTAAAGTGTGATTGAACGGAAAGTTTTATAGTGCATCTGGAAATGTAGCATGACGCAGCGAGACAAAACTATTTTCATTTTTACGATTCGTTTCGATCCAGCATGTCTTTGAATTTATACGCTCCCCCGATCTAAACATTCTTTGTAACATGTCAGTTGCAGTAAAATAAATAGTTTAGTTTACTTTTATTCATGCTGACTGAATTGTACGTTGGTATTGTAGTAATTTTAAATGTACAAGGAATTTTGTGGCCATGGTTCAATCATTTTGGCCCAGTAAGACACAAGCCATCACCACATATTAGCCCAGCACACGACACTTTTAGCTTACGACCTAGATATTAGCATCTGTTAAGTCAAAGTATCCGATCTCGCGGTGTCAAGGATCATATATATATATATATATATATATATATTATTAGGCAAACACAACAATTGAACAATATAATGATTTATACACTAATTAGCACCTTATATCTAATTGCAACCCTTAAGGTGTAAGCACAGCACTTAATTTATTTTATTAATACACTATTGGTAATAAAAACTAAGAATGAAATTTAAAGTTACTGTTCATTGAATTTTACATTTCTAATGGAATTCGCAAATAAAGCGATCAATCAGAATCAAAAATGTCTATATATACTTATATAGACATTTTATATACGCCATATCTTGCATGATTTCATTGTACAGCCGACACATTTTTATAATGGGATTGTAATATGAGGTATATTTGATTGGCTAATGGAAACCACCGGCCATTATCCCCTCAACCTCTCTCTACCCCCTCCTACCCCTTCGCACCGCTTGCAACTCGCGAAACGCAACGTACGCGCAGAAACAGCAATTCTCCACAACTTGTGATTTGTGACCAAAAATTATTTAGAAAGTGTCCAGAGTATTCAGAATTGAGTCCCGATCCCGTAAAGGTAAGTGGTTGACCCTTTTCTGCCCAGCATCCATTAGTCGCTCGAGTCTTGGCAAAAGACCGGTTCTGTGACAACCCACTGAAAAGCGTAAATAAAAGGTCAGTTGATGCAACCAAGCATTCGTGAACCCAGAATAATCAAGAGAGCTTAAACTTTCATTATATGCACTGTAATCTTTGGCCGAAACGCCCACAGATATCACATTGACGGCGGCAATGTTGTCTATATTATTTACCTAATTATTTGAGGTTATATTTAATGTACGGATCTCCAACAGCATAACATATTACATAACCAAAAAAATATCCAAATACTCTCAAACTAATTATGTAGTACCAATTACAGGGAATCACATCATTCTTAGTTACAAATTTACAATTGCATACCTAAAAATAAACAGAAGACAAAAAATAATGAAAACTAAAAAAACTCTGAACTTAAAATTTTAGTACATTTTTCATAAATGATGAAAGCCCATCGCAGCAATATTCGGTGATAATGCTTTCATTATGCAGCTATTATATAAGCGCGAGATACATGGTATTTGGGTATTCTGCCCCAGTTTCGTTCTAGCAAACTTTGTCTTAAAGAACATGTAACACATTTATGTAAAATCAACAGTACAGTAGGTTTTATATTAAATACACCTTTTACAAAACCATTCGGAATATTTAATCGCCTGCCCTTATCCCAAAACATGCTATCACATGATTTGGCTGCGTTTTTACGACCGGTCGCCTGCCAGACTTCAACTTACCTCTGTCGTATTTTACGACACCTCGGTAAGAAAGAGGGTGGTCTATTCTACTAAACCGGATACCACACATTGGGTTCAACTTACCTTAGTCGCCTTTTACAACACCTCGGTAAGAAATGAGGTTGGTCTATTCTACTTAGCCGGATACCACACGGCGGGTCGACTTACCTTAGTCGTCTTTTACGACACATCGGTAAGAAATGAGGGTGGTATTATTCTATTCAGCCGGATACCACACGGCGGCATTCGGAATATTTAATATAAAAATAAAATTTTAGTAATAATATTAACATTATGACGTCCTAAAGCCATTAAGTTTTAATAGACTAAGCGTTATACAAGTGACCTAAACAAACTGCTTTACATCGAAAGGAGCATAATTTTGCAGGGTATTGAACAAATATTTGAGAAGGGATAATGTGCTGTCATATTATTACTCTTTTACAGAACGTTAAAGGGCTAAATTCGCTGTCGAAAAGGGGTAAAAGAGCAACAATTTATTTTGTGAGCGTTAAAGGGATTTTTGTTACAAATTAAAATAAACGATGCTCTTATATGCATTAAGACAGACATGGTAAATTAGATATTTAAAATTTTTTCGTGCGTTACAGATGATAACAATACGTGGGCATGGTTATTCTTTGACCTTATGCTAAATAGTAAGAAGAAATATAAACTAGTGATAAGAATTATATTTTGAAAAGAGCAACTGCCGAGTTTCTTGCTGGCTCTTCTCGGTAGGAACAGCTTTCCGAACCAGCAGTAGAGTTGACGATTCAAGAGCACGTGCTTTCAAGTTTACTTGAATAAAGAATAATTAGATTTTAACGCAGAAATCTCTTCTTAAAATTTAAATTAGACTTTATAATGTTATCTAGACGAATGAATACAATCTCTAGCCACAAACAAGATTTAGGAATTCCTCGCTAAACTTGGCGAAGGAACTTATATCTTTGTCAGATAACAGTGACATAATCCGTCCGAGCTTACATTCTCAGAGAGAAATGTTAATGTTTTAGAGTAACAACATTCTTTTGATAGTTTTATGAAGATATTGGGACAGTTTAAATATAACATATTCATCCAACAATGTTGTAACAAAAATAACACGGCTAACTAACTTTTGATAGAACGGTTATTACACTACATTTATCATTAGATATATTTTCTATTATCGCGGATTGTAGATATATAATATTTTTATTACTTTTGTGTAATGAACCCCCGCAAAGTAACGTCTAACTCTATAAAAGGTCTTCCTAACTTTTTTCTCAAATCGATTTGTTGAATATTTACCAAAGACATTTTACACGTTTCATATCGATATATTCATGAATTGCATTTTGTATTGAACGTTTACGTCACTCGACATAATTTTGACTTACCATGTTATGTGATTGACAAATTCACAAATTAACATGAAGTATGTACCAAGCTATATCAGAAACACGTGTCGAACAAGGCCTTCGCACAATGTCGTAAATCTTATAAATATTCTTTATTTATAAAGCACAGAATGTTCCATAAGATATTTATTTTACCACTTTACATATTATTTAGGCGCTTGTTTCAATATACCAATTTTTACCCGCTCCTTTCATACAACATTAAACTTTAAACAATCAGGCTTTAGCCATCAAATAAAGATTATATAAAAATTATAAATGCTACCGATCCGAGAAGTAGTAATGAAAATAGAACAGTAATACCGGAAGATACCAACAGTATTTTCTGAATTCGGTAAGGGCTATCGGTTGTATCAATTATACTCCCACCGTTCGGCCATCATGGCTTGAACATCAACACTAATATCGTAAATGAAATTTTTTTCTGTAAAAGACAGTGTTTAAAACACGCTTTCACGGCAAGCCTACCGAAATTGATGAAATTTAGCATTATTAAAGGTCACGCCGGGGTAACATATAATTTAAAAAACCCGGTTTCCCTTCGAGAACAAGAATAAACGATAAAGTGCATAATCGAAGGTATTTTAACACTTAAGTTTACGGCAAAAGAAGCAGAGGGTACTACTAAAAATATAAATATAAGTGAGATTAATCAATGCATGATTAATGTCTCATGGAAATTCTGATTCACACAATTCTTTATTCAAATTGCAAAAAAAGAACTTTTGAATCGTCAAATTACAATGTAGCTGCAACTGGTTCGGAAATGTGCTTTTAGAACCAGCAAGAAACTCGGCGTCGGTCACTCTTTTCAATAAACATTACATGTAGTGTGTTAAGACCCTGATGAGCATTGAGTATTCGTGTGAGAATTAACATTTGTGCCCAACATTAAAGCAATTTATGGTTGATTGCTGAATTCCTGAATGTTTGGTAATAATTATAGTCCGGGTAGATATGCTCGTGTTATTTAGATTTGCCCATAGTTTACTGATCTACATATACAGGCCAATTGCAAATCAAATAATTATTTAAAGGTTTTGGGAGCCGCTTGGGGTTCACGAAATGGAAAGTCCGGTTGGGTTTAGTACGTGAAATTGTTTAAACTTTTGTAATAAATAATGTACTGATGCCGTGTGATAGCCGGCCGAGTTATACTACTCGCTTTCATTTCTTATCAAGGGTCATAAAAGGCGACTAAGGTAAGTTGACCCACCGTGTGGTATTGTAAAATACGACTCAGGAAGTTGACGTCAGGCAGGTGGCCGGTCGTAAAATACCTACCTAAATCATATGGCCCCACTTAGAGCGGGATAAGGGCAGGAGGATCTTTATTATCTTGTTTAAAGAAAAACATCAGTTTTATCCTATTTCTTAGACTGGTTTATAATATTAATTTGTTCCAAATTTCATCAATTATGCGCCTAAGAATTATTCGTGAAAGCGTAAAAGACAGACAGACTTTCAAACTTATAAGTATATAGTCGGCAAACCGGAATAATCGATTACAGAACGAGTTTGACTGTTCGAGTGAGTAATCCGGATGTAAATCGTTTGAATTCTTGGCTCTGGGTCTATTGTCTATTATTTGTAAGTCGATGATTGTCTTTGAAAACTTTAATCAACTTTTCGAGAGTAAGAATCAAAGGAAACGGAGACTTTTGAGCCCAATAGTAATAAGTTGAGACATGGCTTGAAAAAAAAACGGTATATTTTTGTATTTTAAAATAGCGCAATTTGTAATCTGAAAGTTAAAAAATCTTTAAAAATGTGTCTGGCACAAATAAAATAAGTTATCGATTACAATAGTCGATTAAAGTAAACAAATAGTAAGAGGTGTTGATTACATTACTATTTCAATAAAAGTAAGTAATATATATAAATATTTAACACTATTTCACAGTTTAAATGTTTGTTTAAATGTAAGTTAGAGTTGATTCTCGTTCTGCAATCAAATTAATCGTTTTTTTCATCAATATTGTGTTTACGGTTATCTGTGCTTTATCTAAATAAGCTGTTTCACATATAAGTTCATAACCTCACTTTTACTAAATCTTTTATAACTCTACTTTTGGTTGGACAAAATCTAAAATTTTTGAGTAATAGTTAAGTAATAAAAAAGCTAGTAATTTGCCCCATTTTCATCTTTTTACATCGTGGACCCAAGATTGTATGATACTTTTTTAGTTAAATCCTTTTAGATGTGTACATATATTTTCAACTAATTGTATCCGCGACTGGGTTCGTGCCAACTTTAAGCGTTTAAGTAAAAAAAAAATATTTGAGTTAAGTAGCCCCAATGTGATTTTGGCTATTTCCGAAAGAAGTACAAGTACCGTCAATAACGCAATATGTGTTTTGTCTGTATTCCCGAAAAAAGGGGAATTTTTTGCAACAAAGACTAATGGTCGCTACCTTCACAATATTTCAGATACTATCACTCTTTTCGCTCCATCTCGTCTAAAATGGTCATTGTCGTTTCCAAGGTTGTCTAGAAGACATTTTTCTTTCGCGATAAGACTTATGAATATATTTCTTTTAAAACATTATTCTCAACATTTGTTTTAGGCGTGTATCAGGATCAGAGATGCGGGAAATTATTTATAGTCCAGTAAAGAGGACATTACTACAATCCGTGATTAAATAAAATTTATGTATTGCTAAATTTAGAGAGTTCTATCCGTTTTCTTACCAGATATATACAGATTTCTACGAATGTAAAACCGCATGTACTAGAAACAACAATAGCACCACCATACTACACTAGCATTACACACATTCGCTTCCACACTTTTAACAATCACTTTGTCCCGTAACCGAAGCAAAGCAATACATTCACAGAGTTTGCTATGCGGATTATAGTAAAACAATATTATTATTACATTTTTTTAAATCATTTGTGGAATGTAGAAAAATTTAAATGCAGTTTTAGTAACGCTTGTTTACTTACTCTGTATAAATAAGATAAAGGTACTCTGTAATGTGTGTATCACGGAAAAACTATTAAAAATATTCCCATGAATTTCAATTACTTTTATTCGTTAGACACCTTCCTTAACTAAAACATAATATCTTTATCAAAAAATTCAAATCAAATTAAAATAATCTTTATTAAAATAAGTTTATTCTAACTCTTTTGAATTCTTAAGTAATTAATCAATATGATGAATGACTCTACAATTGGATCGGAGAGTTGCTCTTAGCCGTCAATATTTTAAACATGTAAATTTAAATTATAAAACTGCTGTCTTGTTTAAAGCCGAAAGGATTTTCAAATCTAGGCATTATATTATCAAAATAAATAATAAATAATAAAGATATGGGACACTTACACACACGGTCGTCCGTCCGCAAAGTAAGTAACTTAATACCTGTGTTATGGTAGACAGACAACTGGTAAATATATACATATATAATTTTTAAATACTTAAATACTAATAGACACCCAAAAATTATATTTCTTACACTTAATTTAAACTTTTGTGTAGATAAATATAATATGGATTGCGGAATTTCAGTCTAGCGAATGCCGAGACCAACGGATGAGTTGGTAACTCTGCTTAGTCGCGACAAAGGAATCACAAGTTTATTGTGATCTCTCGTATATATTCATATATATACGTAGAATTTTGTTTACATATAAAAGAATAGGCCGTTGGTTTTTACTTTGTCTATTATATACATAGCAATAAGATTGCAAATAGTAGCTAGATACAAGCATACACCAGTTCCTGTTTCGTTAAAATCATTTAAAAAGAAGTTTGTAGGTCAGATGTCCGACGGTGAAAAAAGAAGAACCTCTATAATTAAGCATTAAAACCCTTTCTTTAGTTTCCTTTAAATTAAGTTTCCGTAAAATTTTACATTTTCTATGTTGCAAATGAAATAAACCTGCTTGAGGTAATGAATGTTTTACACGCAACGCGGAACTTAATATCTCTTGAAGGAAAATAATTCATTTTGCGGCTCCTGATTCGCTTTTAAAAATGTATCTGGTAATAAATTTAATAACTCATTATTGTCTTGCACAGCGTTTTAGTGAATACAATGAAACAGAAGGCTATTGTTGTATAACTTTATCATTGCGAGATGTCTAATTATGTTCCTTTTGATGGGAATGGTTTATTATTATTGCCGTGTGGTATCCAGCCGAGTAGAATACCACTCTCATTTCTTATTGTGTCGTAAAAAGCGACTAAGGTAAGTTTACCCACCGTGTGTTATCCGGTTGAGTAGAATAGACCATCTTTTTCTTACCGAGATATCGTTATAAAACTACTAATTAAGACTTAGATAAGTTGACGTCAGGCAAGCGGCCGGTTGTAAAATACGTATCCAAAAAATGTGACAACACGTTTATAATGGCAGGAAGATGATGATGGTTTATTATCATTTAAGACTATGTGCGCCCCGAAGTTTTTTCCGCAGTTCATTCATTAGGTTTTTTTATTTTTTATTATTTAAAATACCCAGTCCCTCTGATTTGGAAGTCAGAGTCTTTGTTTACAAAAGCCGTGTGGTATCCGGCTGAATAGAATAGTACCAACCTCATTTCTTACCGAGGTGTCGTAGAAGGCGACTAAGGTAAATCGACCCGCCGTGTGGTATCCGGCTGAGTAGAATAGACCAACCTCATTTCTTGTCGAGGTGTCGTAAAAGGCGACTAAGGTAAGTTGACCCACCGTGTGGTATCCGGTTTAGTAGAATAGACCACCCTCTTTATTACCGAGGAGTCGTAAAATACGATTGAGGTAAGTTGACGTCAGGCAGGCGGCCGGTTGTAAAAACGCAGCCAAATCATGTGACAGCATGTTTATAATATGTCGTTTCGACCCCACTTAGAGTGGGATAAGGGCAGGGAGATGATGAGTCTTTGTTTACAATTTTGATTTTTACTCTTATATCTATTACAATTTGTGTTTGTATTTTAGCAGAGTTTTATATACGCTATTATTATATTAACAATTTGTATGGTCTAGGTAAGCTAAAATAAACTAAACAGGTTATACATTGTTTACGACTGATATAAAACTAGGCATTCATTAGGTTGGATAGTAATAAGCTGTGATAACCTATAGGTAGGTAAAAAATAAATAAACCCATAGGTGAGACCGTGCAACTCCTTCATGGCGGCTATTCGCTTTTCGGTGTAGGAAAACATCGTGAGGAAACCTGCATATCTCTACAGAATTCTGGGGATACGTGTAACCTACCAATCTATATTCGAACAGCGTAGTGGATTCTCCTAAAACGGATAGAGAAGGCCTAGGCCAGTAGTGGGATAAAAACATGTTTTTACTTTACTTCTATATTAAATCCAATATATAAGAATGTATTGTTTTTCCAGTTCCAAAGAAACACTTGATGAAAAGTCGCTATTGTCTAACGACTCTCTGTACTCCTATTTAAGAAATGAATTAAATATTTCACGTAGCTCCGTTATTACTTTAGAAAATTACCGTGCTTAATGAAAACCGTACAATAAAGGAGTAATAGGTTTCGAGAAGGTTTGTTTAACTACTTGCAAATGTTTTATTACTGGTGATAATTTTTTAATTTATTTGTATTGTAAAGGTGAAAAAAAGTAACGGCTTTTTACTATACCACTGCGGTTTTTTTTCCTATTTTTCTTAACTAGTTTAGCCACTCTGTTTTATTTATTACTAACTACAATGTCTTATTGTTTCTCTATTTTGTAAAGGAGTCTTTCCCGCAGGAAGCGCGCGATTTGATACGCCCTTCCTCTCCCTGCTGGTTTGTCATAGCTTATTATAAATAATAAATCAATCAAAATAATCAAACATTCACACTTTTAATTTATTATAAAGCTTTGTCTTTTAATGCAGCGTGATACGAAAGCTACAAGTGGCCACACGGCTTTGGCTAGGCTGTCATACTATTATACTATTATGGCTTGCTATGGGTATAAAAAGTAAAGTAACGGCCTGTTATTATCCCACTAATAGGCATAGGCTTCTAGTCTGCGTCTACGTCAAAGTCTACGTCTTTGGAGAAATGGGTTCAGGCTAAGACCCAGGATTGTAGAGAGATGCGGGCGTCCCCGCAATGTTTTCCCTTGCTAAAAAGTGTGTGATAAATTGCAATCATCAGTCAGAAACATAAGTTAGTATATAACATAGTATACATAAGTAATTTAACAACTTATTGGCCTGCCCGGGATTGAAACTAACGACCCTTAGATGATCCCACTGCTTGGCTATCACAACTTATTATAAAGGTAATGAAATTAAAATCAATCAAAATAACAGCTTACACACTTTTATAAAGCGTTCTTGACTCCTAACGGTAATAGAGTAACAAAATGGCGGCACGTCTGACGTCATATTGTGATACGGAAGCTACAAGTGTCTTGACTGATATTTTTGGAGTTATACTATCGTGGCTTGGCTTTAGATATAGCTTGGCTTTTAAGTGTTATAGACCTAAAGTAGCACCTAATTCTATAAATTACAGAAATATATTAAATAAAAAATGCATATACTCATAGCAATTCGCAAAATATTATTTGTATTTTAACGTCGGATGAGACGTGCCTGAAAGAACGGAATAGCGACGATAAAATTTAACAAGCTTTGCTTATTGGTGATTATTTCCAACCCAGAGTTTGAACACAGAATACAAATTATTTGAAGAAATAACAAACACGTTCACTTTATAATTTTTGCACGAAAGTAATACTTCGGCATTGAAATGAACTCTGTATTGTTATACCGAGTTAATTTTCAATTCATATTTACTGTTGTAAATATGGAAAAAAAATCAACCTATTTATTTCTAAATAATTATCGTTAAATACTACTGTGTTATAAGTTTAAATAATAATTTCGGAAAAAATTACAACGTTTAGCCTTTCCAAAGTCTAGACCGATTCTTATCCAAATAATATATGTATATTATAACAACGATATTTTTATTTTATATTTAATCAATTAAATATAAGATAAGATTTCCTCAAAATTTAATCAATCTTTTTAAAAAAAATATTTTACCAAAATATAAACTCCGCGCACAAATCACCTTCGAAGCCACCAATCGGAAGCCGTGTGGTATCTGGCTGCGTAGAATAGACCAACCTCATTTATTAACGAGGTATCGTAAAAGGCAACTAAGGTAAGTTAAACCGCCGTGGTAGCCATTTGAATGGAATAGATCACACTTTATCTTATCGAGGTGTCGTAAAATGCAACCATTGTAAGTTTACGTCAGATAGGCGGCCGGTCGTAAAAACGCAGCCAAATCATGTGACAGCATGTTTATAACATGTTGTGCCGACCACACTTAGAGTGGGATAAGGGCAGGAGGATGATCGGTCGGCACATCATGTTATTTGCTTTCATTCTCTCCTATCATACTTCAACTCTAACGCTACTCTTTTTATATGCATGTCATGTTTCACACAATCCATCGATCTCTTATCGGCCTCCCTCTAATTATATATCCATTCATTTCATAAGACATTCCAAAAGAAAGACAGTTCTGTATCGGATGTTTATGTTTTCATAATGTTGTACATATTTCTATACAATTTGCAGCTAGCGCCGAAATTCCCTCGTCATTATTTCCGGGATTTCAGAGTAATAAGACTCTTAACCTAGTTTCATGATGAATTGGCGGGATTATGCGCTTAACAGTGTAAGTGGTATATTTTGCTAGAAATATAACTATGTATAATCCACTACAAGATTGAAATTTGCTTGGTACTATGAAAAGCTGACAGTGGAAAAAAAGACAATCATCATTCACTTACCCTTATCCCACTCTAAGTGGGGTCGGCACAATATGTCTTCTTCTATTCTTCTCTATCATTCATCAACTCTGGTGCCACTCCTTTAAAATCATTCAATCCATTTTTCACACAATCCATCCATCTTTTTCTCGGCCTCCGGAAATAAAGACAATCCATAAAAAAATTCGTTCATTGCCTTAGTTTTAGTATAAGTACTTATTTAGGATTTATGTAAAAAACTTGTGCCTATAAACCTGATTTATACATACAAAAAATATATATTTATGATATATTAACATGCATTTAACTATATCTGTATTTTGTAAACATAACTTAAATAGGAATAAGCATATTGATAGAAAGTCGTTAATAATTTTGAATAATAAGTTTAAAAAATGATGCGCATTTTCTAAACGAGCGTTTAATAATACCTTTGCTGTTGACAGAGTGTTTTTTCCTAATTTATTTATTCACTTTATTAATTTTTAGTACTTAATCCAAAAAGCTATGATAGCCGCGGAGACCGTGTTAAACTAAATACTAATATCTATTCTGATATATAAATCTGAAGAGTTTGTTTGATTGATTGTTTGAACGCACTAATCCCAAGAACCACGGAACCGATTTGAAAAATTATTTCAATGTAAGATAGTCCATTTATTGAGGAAGGCTATAGGCTATTATAACACCACGCTAAGATGAATAGGAGAGGAGCAGCAATAAAAAAAAGTACGAAAACGCCAAAATTTAAAGCTTTCCTGGTGTGAACTTTTAAAGGGGAACAAAATTGTTCCCCTTTAACAGTTCTAAATAAAAGTCCGCGGCAACATATCTAACTTGTAAGGTTCACCCACTTTAACAATTTTTAAAAAGACTATATTACGGTTTTAATCTTTCCACGCGGGCGGAGCCGCTGACGATTGCTAGTATTATATAAAACGATACCTAAATAAAGACGTCATAAGAAAAAAAAATGAGAAAAATGAGTTTACATACTATTTCTAGCATTTAAATTTTTTTTACATGATTTTCAATTCAAATATGGTTGAAAGAATAATTTTCGCAAGGACAAAACTTCGTGTTAAAGTGTTTTACATAGTTAATTAACTACGCTACTAAACTGAGTTCTAGTTTAATTTTATAAGGGTCGTTCTTAATGAAAGAGAAACAAATTAATATAGTCATCAGTTTTATCTTTGAAAGTAGAATAACAAAGTGTGAATATTTATTGACATTTTATCTGCCTTAAACTATTTTTTTATATTTATTATAAGGCTTTAGTTCTAAATTACAAAAGAAAATGTTAACATAATTTCGCTGAAATTCGCAATTATTGTAAGATATTGAGATAGAGATCCTATAATTGCGAATTATAGCAAAATATTATTGTTCTTTTTGCCTTGAACTATGTATTATGGTCCGTTACCGCAATTGGCTATGACTGGCTGCCTCGAGGTCCTCGGGTCACGAATTTGATTCCCGCCGAGGGCCATTTTTTATAAACAATTTGTTGATTCTTAAAGTCTGTGTATTTAAGTATGTATTTGAAATTATATAAGTATATATTTACCAGTTGTCTATCACGCTTAACACACATATTAAGTTAGTTACTTTGGGGACGGGACACCGTGTGTTATGGTTCCTTTATAGCGTCATCGATAAGATCGGCGGGCGCAGAAGCATTGTCGGGAGTGAACTTGGAGAGCAAATATAGAGCGAGACTCGCAGCATCCTGGATCGTTAATTGTCCCATATATTCGTATTTTTTTTTTATAATTAGTTACCAACTAAACTGTTACTGGTTGATACTGGTTGGTTCGGTTACGGGGCGAAATAATCGTTGAGATTGTCGTAGTGAATGTGTGTAATGTGCTGTTGGTGGTGGTCTTGTGTTATGCGTAAGTAAGTAATCCTGCATGTATAAGGTATGTGAACGGGTTTGCTTCCTAAACTTAGTATAACATAGATTTTCATAACAAACACGGATTGTAGTAAAATAATTCTATCATAACTTTTGTACTATGAAGTTCCGCAAAGTAACGCCTACTTCTATAAATTATGTGTCTGATTAATTTCTAATATACCTTTAAACTCTTTCAAAAACCGAAAAAGACATGTATAAAGAAAAGAAAATTAAATTGAAAGTTCTGGCACTAAATTTCGCCTTTCATACATATTAAACGAAAACGAAATCCAGAATCTAGAGAGAAATTAAAATGCTGTTTGCCACACTGAACTAGACGCGAGTTTAAATATTCTGTTTGACACCACGTTTACTGTACTGTTTAGCTAGCAGGATAAGGATTGCTCAATGTTCTATTAACTACAAGTAACATTTTAGCTGTTACCTATTGAGTAACAAATGTTTAAACATATTACAAAAAAAATATATAGAATTAGGCGTTGCTTTGCGGAGATCCGTAATAATAAAATTATTTTGCTATAATCGTTGATAGAGTATAATAGAAAATATATATAATGCTAAATGTAGAGTGGACAATCCGTTTTCATACCTTGCGGCGCCTTGCAAAAGTACCTAAATCGTTTGTGGGTACCTGGCTATAAGATTCTATAATAAAATTCCGCAATCAATTTTAGCTTTGACATTACAGCAGTTTAAAAACACTATTAATAAAAGGCTAATACAGAAAGCAAAGGGAATACTTGGATGATAAAAATGATGCTACTCTTCGACCCTGTACAAGACAGTAATAACTAATGTAACTATTAATAAGAATTATATTTTTAAAAGAGCAGCCGCCGAGTTTCCTGCTGGCTCTTCTCGGTAGAAACAGCTTTGCGAACCGGCAGTAGAGTTAAAGATTTTAAAGCACTTTTATAACAAGTTTATTTGAGTAAAGAACATTTTGAATTTGAATAGGTAGACATCAGGTCGTACCTATGGTTTATATATAACAAACAGGCATTATCACAGGTAATGGAGTAGTATATAAAATTTCTGCTCATTCTGGTACTGGAAAGTGAAAGTGGATTCCACTTTCACATACATACATTGAAAGTTGAATAAAAGCTTTTAATTAAAAAAAATAGATCACCCTCATTTGCTCTCTCATTATTGTATCATTTTAGGCTGGCTACTCTACTCTAATATAATAATTCTGATTACGTAGGATAGAAATATATGTTGCGTGTATTAAAAATATTTTTAAAGACACTTTTAACTTAGTTTTTTAAACTCATGAGTATCGATACTGTAATATCGATACCGTGTCCCGAGTCATCGCGTCTAAGGGTGTGGAAAAATAATCGATTTTTATATTAATCGATTATTTTAATTATTCTCTTTTTCGTACTTTTTTCATGTTTTTAAGATTAGACATGCATTGTTAGATGAAACCAATGTATTCAAACTTCACATTTTAATCGAGTTTCACAAACAACGCATCTTTTATTATTTATAATTAGTAGTCAGCTTTAATTTGTCTTTATTCTAATTAATTATTAATATTTAAATAGGCAACTTTTTGTGGTCAGAAAAAATCGATTATTATTAATCGATTATTTCGGTACGAATTAACTGATTTTTTTAAATCGATTTTTTAAAGGAAGATAAATCGATTATTTATTAATCGATCTTTTTACTCTAAGTAACACCTCTAATCGCTTCGGCTTATTCTAGATCAGTGTTTCCTGACCTTTTTTGGTCCATGCCCGACGTTAAAAATTATTTTGCCCCCCTAACTAACATACATAAATTGTAATATTAAAAATTGAATTGTCTCTTAAAGAACATAAATAATAGGTTTTAGGAAGAAAGATTGCTTTTTTTTTGTTAAATTTAGCACCAAAATCTAGCATTGCACTTAAATGGCCTAGAGCGAAAGGCTTATGCCCGATTTAAGAGACCCCTATTGTTTATTTAGCAGAAAAGAAATAACATAGAAGATATACTGCTTTCCATTATTTTTATTAATCACTATAAATTAGAATTTTTCACAAAACCTTTTTATTTCTTATCAATCGTAAATAGCGATAGCAAGAGACGCACTACTATGGTAAAAAAAACCTCACATACTTAGGAGTCCCAGAGTTAAGGGTGACATTCATTGGTGAAATCGAATTTAAGTACGGGATCTGTTTAGGAGTTCCATTTAGTTAGGTGTCCCCTAGTAAAGAGTCAGTTTAGGGGTGGTTGTTGAAACTGGCGGGCATTAAACTCGTGTCGAGTTGTGTGGCGTACAGCCACAAATAATTCACAAGCAAAACCATAGCTCACATGTTGTATAGTTTTAAATAACTAGTACGTGAGCTATGGATAATTAAAAATGTTATGCGAAATAGGCATATAGGAAATATAATGTACGTGACAATATATTTCCTGTATTTCGCTCCCCCCGTTAAAATTCGTAGTATATAAGCTAAGGCATTTTTCTTTGTATTCACTCTCACTTACTTTAACCTGTTATTATCATGTAGTCAATTAAATATACATTTGTTATTCAACACGTCATATCATTGAACACCTTCGGTTCCATTGCGTACCAAACATCCCAGAAACGCAATAAGTTGCCGCTTAACCATCAAATTGCCTCCCTGTGGGTCGTGGGTTCCACGTTGGGAAACACAGTTCTAGATTGTTCGATGCCGCACGCATATGCGCGGCGCAGGGAGCGTGCGGCGCAGAGAGGGTTGGACGCGGGGATGCAAGCGGTAAGAAAGCGGCACGGCGCAGTCTCCCCGCACGCTACGTGTCGTTTGTGCGCATCAATCGTGTTGACAAACATGTCGCCCGAAATCAGACTCGTTCAAGAAATTGAGAAATACGAATGTCTGTACAACAACAATCTGGCCGATCATAGCCGTAAAGATATAACAGATGAGGCGTGGGCTAATGTTGCTTTAGCCGTTAATTTAACAAGTAAACCAAATTTTTAAGTACCGTTGTAGCTTAATTTGAGAATATAACGTGCATGAAAAGATAATATTGTTAATGAAAGTCTATTTGTTTGTCCTAATTTGATTTCGGATTGAATCTTCAGTATGAATTTGAAAGAGAAAGTATCCTTTTCAGAATTTTTTGAGAGCTGTCATCGTGTATCGTTACTGTCCGCCATTGCTTAGAATTTATTGATTTTTGGCAAAACAAATGTCAGTTTGACAGATGCTACGTATTTAATGGGAAATTTACTTGGTACTATTAGTTAATATTATTCAAAAAAAAACGTCACACATCTGTTAGGTATGGTTTTTGATTTTTGGTTTTTGACATTTGAAATCTTAATAAACGTCATGAAAGAATCTATTGAAGGAAAATCATTTTAGCGTCATACAGATCTTTTATTAGAGTTGGTGTCAACTATACATTTAATTTATTAGTTACAAGTAAATCTATAATATTTTTTTAATTTTTCTGATGCAATTTTAATTAGTATATTTTATGTTGATTTTAAATTTACTTAAAACTTTCATACTGTATTTGGGTACATAATTATATTATATTTAACAAAAAGAAAAATATTTGTAAATAATTAATAATTAATAAATTAATTGGTACGTTGTATAATTTTTGCTTGCTTAGTTCTATTTTTATAATTATTAGTTATTTTAATCAATTTAAGCAAATTCTGCTCCTCATTCTGTTTTTAAATACTTTAAAATACGATCACGATAAATTTAGTATAGAGAAGTTCCTAGTTCATAATTTCATCTTTTTTCAGTTTCTGACTGCAAAGAGAAGTGGAGGAATATAAGGAGCTCACTCCTTAGAAGCCTAAAACCCAATGAAAAAAACAAGAGGCCATATTACTTAGCTCGCTATCTTAACTTCATTTTACCATTTATGAAACCATTGAACTGTTTGGATTGCAAAGAAGATTATTGCATGGCGAAGGCCTTGAAATCATCTGATTCACATTATGATGATAATGATCTATTATACGAATCAGCTGTCTGTTGCAAAAGGAAAAAAAATGACGAATTACCGAGCCCTAAAAGAATAACCGAAGAACCAGTACAAGTTGTTGATGGTCAAGTATATACTTTAACACAAGAAACCCCACGAACTACTATTGAGTCTATGAATTATTTTCTAATGAGTCTCTTGCCTGAATTTGAAACGATGACAGAAGAACAGACGAGGGTATTTAAAATTAAGGCTATGATTTTGATAGACGACATCAAATTCAATTTCGATAGATTGAAAAAGACTATAGCTTCAACGTCTGAAACTCATCGCGTACAAAAGCGTCTTATAAATTTACTATTAAAAAATTTACATAACGATTATAATTAGATGAGTGTGTAAATTATAGAATTAGGTGTTACTTTGCGGAGGTCTATATAACAAAAATGATAATAATATTTCATTTTAATCCGTGAGAAGAGAATCTATGTAATGCTATGCACACAGGCTTTAAATCTTCAGTAATCTTCAATAATATTAATAAATTTATTTATTAGAATGTTGGTACATAATTTTGTTGATCACAAACATGATTAAAGGCAGCCGTAACATTTAACTATAAATAGTATGCATAATAATATAATAAAATAAATGTCCTGCTTGAATTAACTCTATTATACAATTATACAATAAATCTATTATATAAAAAACAAGTATAGTAAAAATAATTAGAAATGTCTAATATTTATCAGTCAATATCGGAATTCTATACATGCAGAAAAGGAAATTATACTAATAACAGAATAAATTGTAGATTCTACTTATATTATATGTCAGCAATATTTAGATATTCTTTAATATCATAATAGCTTTTGCCCAATAGCCATACCGTAAGTTTTTTCTTTAAAACTGTTTAAAACGAAGGTTGATATATAAATATATAGTGTTCGGGGGTTGCACTAATTACTATATAAAGCTAACCTTTATGATGCGTTTCTTTGTAATTTTGTGTAGTTTATTTTCTGATCATATTTTGGTTAATGTGCGAAACAATTGTTGAGATTATGATAGTGATTGTTTGCAATGCTTTCTACACTTTAACTACACTACTGTGTAGTGCAGGTGTTGCCGGTGCCAGTTTATAATTAATTTATAAACCCCGCAAGCACAAGGTACGAGTATTGAGAAGGATACTACTCTACTTTTAGCATTACATAGACACGTCAATCGCGGATTATAGCAAATTATTTTATAATTACTTTTGTAGATGACTGTATAAATAAATAATTTAGATGATGACGTATTAACGTACCGTAAAATTTTCAATATATTAACGCCTGGTTTTACTATTTAATTTAAGTTATCACGTGATCTTTGAATTTATCTTCATAAATTTTAAAATTTACTGCAACCGTTTTGATGAATTTGCTGTACAAGAGACGTTATAATAAGAATTAATACTCTACTTTCTATATAATTATGATCAATCGTTTTATGTATAATTTGACCTTTAAAATTAAAATCTCTAACAGCAAAATATATTTTTAGTTTTAACATTAACATTGACAATTGCGTTTCATTTAAGAAATTGTGTACTTTTTGGTTTGTATTGTATTCATATCACTTTGAGCGGGGCAACGTTATCACACGTAAAACTATATATAATTTTTTTTTTGAAATATCATTTTAACATAACAACAATTGTTTATAAAATAAAGTTTTAGTTTTACCCTGTATTAGGTTGATACAGCAATAACAAAATTTATAATATATATAGCTATAAAATATGTGTAAACGAAATATATTTGAAAAATGTAATTTAGATTATATATGTACTATTTAATATCACTCATTTGAGTACCCTCAATAATGCGGTTTTTTTGTTCCCGAAAGAAAATTGTCCTTTTTAATTCCTGTATGCTACCCCGTTGTATAAGCTTTAGATAGATAGATAAAAAGCTTTAATTGTGCCAAATTTCATAAGTATTGGCCAGCAAATTAGCCGTTAAGCGTAACAGGCAGATAGACATACTCGCATTTATAATATTAATATGTATATCTGGTATATAACTTCAATAATATAATCTTTAAAAGTACATATCCTAAAATTCATTAATGTGTGAAAAACGGCACTATATTGTAGATATTTATTATTGTAAGGGTATTAATTTAATTAAAAAACAATTCATATATATGTGTCTCTTATTTTTAACACTTTTGTCATGTCTCAATAAGAAAAAATGTTTGCATTTGCTTTTGTTATTTAAGATTATTGCAAAAACTTATTCGGACTTATTTTCGCAGAAATAGCCGTTGGTAGCTTCTTATTAAACAAGAGGCCTATGGTTTTATATCTTGTTCTCTGCTCTTATTCTAATCTGATATCTTGTTGAGTTGGTATTCGGATTTATACAATTTGAAACTGAAATTTTACTAAAGCTTTACGTTGTGACATAACTGTAACTTTTTAAGTACTACTTTTTACTATATAAAAATATTATCGTCAGTTATAACAAAAAGTACCAAAATTAAACACTTAGTAACAGACAAACAAAAATTAGATACAGTAAACACTACACACAATCACTATAACAATCGTTTCGGTCCAAAATCATCATCGGGCGAAAGGCACGCACGACACAATTTAAATATAGAATATTTACTGTACTATTCCTAAAAGTAACGCCTAATTATATAAATGATTCATATTTAAATATTAAAAAAATTATTGACAAAAATAAATTAATATCTAAAGGACTTACGATAAATTGCAACTGCTTTCTGTAACGTATCGCTCAGTCAAAGACCCAGTGCAATAAAAGCAATTTGACTTACAGTGGACCTTGACAGAGGTTAACATTTGTGCTGCATTCTATCAATAAATACTTAATTCATCCAAGGACAGCAAGTCCGTTAAAGTTTGTTCAATTCAAGTAAACAGCGATGGCAGTCGCCCGGGAGTATTAAGTCTATCTTGAATTTATATAAAGCGAAAATGGGGCGGACATCCTCTTTTGTGAACCGGTGAGACATTTAAAAGTAACAAAATTGACCTACGAATACCTAGATATACCGCGTACTGTTAATGCTTTGGGTCCGAGGCAAGCTTGAGTTTTCACCAAATAGTCTTAAACCTTAGTGCCGGCAAAACATGACCACATAATTTTTTTTTAAACTTCCGACTATGCACTATTATAAAACAGTACCATCGGTAATTCCAACATCCTTTTTTAATACCTTTTAACAAAATTTGTTAAAAGATATTAAAAAAGCTAAAAAGACTTGTGGTTGTGTTGGTGGCTGTTGATATCTGGGACTTAATCCCGGGTATTTTCACTTATATAATGCGCCCGTTTCCAACTGAGCTATTAAAACTTTACAAATTAATGCATAATCAATCTTTGCATTCTAGTTATATTATATTTTAGCAGTTTTTCCGTGCCCGAAAACATGGTTAAACCAACATTTTCATAGTTTGCAATTAAAAATAATTTTAAAAGTAAAGAAAATTTAAGATGAAATTGGGATTCTATCCTGAAATACTAATTATTTCTTGCGTTTAAATATACAGTATATAATAAAAACCACGATCGACTGATTGAGACAATGTGACTAAAATCAAATGTAGTTTATTTTTCGCCACAAAAAAAAAGTAGCCTAAAGTGTTATTACACAGACTTCTAACTTAGTGTAATAAATGATTTAAATATTGACAATAAAATAACAAGCAATTTTTAAAAACATATTTATTTCCAGCATTACAGACAAGAGGGTATAGATCTAATAAAGAAGAATACAAAGATCATAAAAGATACACAGTAGAACACTTAGCTACCATAGATAATATATAATACAATGATACGTAACGAGAATTTATGAAACAACGACCATTCTCTTTGATTTTTGTAATAAATATTTATATAAAAGATACAACAAATTAATATCAGTTAAAAGAGCAATTGTTATGTCAAAGCGAACCGTAACCACAAGCTAATATTTCACATAGAGAGAACATTTTTTTTGGTCCCTTTTCAACGATATAATGTTAAACTCTCAAACCACAACAAAAGTACAAGTTAAATATACGCGTAACACTGAGAAGTTTAAAGAGATTATAAATTTCCCTTCCTTATTTCTTGACCCTTGCTTTCGCCTTGGTAAGATTTTGTGGAAAGTACATAAGATTTACTATTATTATTCTGCATATGTTATAATTAAAGTATAGAAAATATTATATATTTTCTGTAGCGGCTTTATAGACAATTCGTTACTGCCAAGGGGTTTCAGATTCCAACACCGCGCCTATATGGCTTCATTCATCATACACTTTTTGGTGAAGAAAATATCGCAAGGAAAGCTGCATATCTCATCGAAAGTATAATTCATATTTTACAGTACAGTATAAACGTATAATGGTGGCTAAATTGATTCTTAGCGCATTGTGTCAAAAATTACTTTAAAAAATCTTAAATAAAAGTCTTATATTAATCTTAAATAAAAAATCTTAGAAAAAAAAAATTCCTTCAAATTTTACTGGCTGAAAGAAAATCCCTGCTCAAACGCAAATTGGATTTTTTTTACCAACTTGTTATTATTCCACTGCTGGGCAGAGGCCTCTCTCTTTTTGGAAAGAAAGGTTACATATTTTCCCAGCATTCTTTCAAGATATGCAGGTTTCCTCACAATATTTTCCTTGAAATGATAAATATCAATTAGGCAAATAAGTTTCATTAGAAAAACGCATTGCTGCCTGTACAGGAATAAAATCTGTGACTCACGCGTAAGGGTCACACGTCGCTTAAATCCAATACATATGTACATATATCCCGTAAGGTTTCTTGGCGTACAGGTTTTTAAAAAAACTTTAAAAACCGATTTCTGAAATCTTAGACTTTGCTGTTTTGAAAAGTCACGTTATGCTCAGGCTTTTTAGTTATCACAAGCCATGTTAAACAAACCATGGTTAAGGAATGTTTATTAATTATGCAGACAGATCCATTAACAGTTACATTAGTTATATTGATACGGACTGCTGCACTATCATACAAAGCAACGGCCTGTTTAATTATTAACCGTAATTATATTGTTAGGAGACCTAATTAATTTCTGTGTTCAATAATTCCCCTCATTTATACGCACTTGATATTAACCGAATAGAATGATGTTTAATTTTCGCGATTATAATCGCGAAAGCTGGGAATAATGTCATTGTAATGAACCCTAGGCATTCCTGTGCAGCGAAAATGGCTGGACTTTGAAAAAGATGCCAATGTAAAGCGTTTTTAATTGCTTTAAAAAGTTAACCAATTGATAATTTCATAAATATCCTAATTTCTCCTAATTCCTTTGGACTTCGTGTTGTCTTCAACTAATGAACATAAAAGGATTTTAATACAACACGATGTGCCGCTTGGATCCTACGGCTCTCTGCAACAATTTTGGAAGTATTCTTGTGAGAATTACCAATGCTGAGTGAAGATTTCTATATTTTATTATATAGATAAGTTTAAAGAATTGAGATAATTGGAAACGAAAAAAAATATACGGTTTCATATTACTGGGTGGTACGGAAATTGATATAGTCTCATTCAACACTTTTATATTGGCAGTGCCTAGGGCCTTAACGATTCGGGATTCAAAATGGAAATAAAAGTCAATCCGCAAAACGGCCTGTCCGATTATTCATATAGCACCTCTCCAATTCTCCATTACATTACCTATAATCCTTTACAGTTATTATCACTGAACGGCACAAGTCCGTTTGTCTGTTTGCGCATTAGATCTTACCAGTCTATTCAGATTGAGCTTTGGACTACCACTCACACTGTCCCCGTCCCCTTTGGCACAAGTTTTTGTTCGCATTATCATTAGATCAGTACGTATGCTAGGTCTCCTAACGTTGGGCGCGACTACCCCACATGCATCAGACAAACGCCTCTTTATAGATAACGTACACTTTTTACTTCTACTGCTCTGACTACTAGTGGGGGGTAAAGTGCAAGGGCTGCCGAAAGCAGTGCTAACACGTTTGTGATGATTAGGGGCCATTTCCAAAGGTAAATTTGCTACAACAAAAAGTTCATAGAAGAGATCATCGACGTGAAAGTTCCTTTTGGCTGATGTCTCGATGAACACGCAAGAAGAATCCTGGGTTGCACAGTACGCGCTTGCTTCTTCTGGTTGTACAGTCCTAAACACAGAACAAAATCGTGTTAAATAGTGTTAAAATTTGTTCAAATTTTTTTACGTATACTCTTTCTTTCTCGTCAATTGGTTCATTTTGGAGATGTTTCAGGTATGTTTCATTTTAGTGATACCCGTAGTTCGAACGCTAGTAATATACATGTGACCCTGTGACTATGTTTGTTTTACATAACAGTCGGTAAATTACTTGAAGCTGGTGTAAGTATGAACAAATAATATCATCAGACGTGACATTGGAGAACTTGTAGTGTAAAGTAAGAATCACCTTTTTACGTAAAAATCGCTAGTAAGTGAATGTGGATTTGTTAAAATATTAAACAGGACCAAGTTACATAACTCAAGTATGATTGAAAATACATAAAGGTTAAAGTGTCATAGTGGATAAGGTTTACAAGGGGTAACGCAGTCTAAATCGGCTGCATCACTCACTTTTTATCAAGCGAGATCGTGGCCAGTTATCCCTTACCAGATTAAAAAAAATACTGGAATTGATTAAGGCCTTTATAATTATAGATAAATGAATATTCGTGCTACGTACTTTAAGTCTCTGTCACATTTGTTTCCAGCTATTGCCATAGGCACTCTCGGCGCCTGCTTTCGACCACGGCTGCTACCACTGCTAGCACTAGCTTTCGTCTCCAGTATCTGCTCCCGAAGACGGATCACCTCTTCGAAAGACTCACGGCAATCCATCGCGAATACAAGCACGAAGAGATCACCTATAGAAAAAAGTACAGTTATACATTGCTTTTTTATTTTATTTATTTACACCCATTACCGGTGGTACCCATCCATCTCTCGTTAATCTTTATCATCTATCTGCTTAACTGTTCCGGCTATCAAAACGTTGGGAAAACTAAACGAAGCTGACTGCCAACCTTCGTATGTCGGAAAGGCACAATAAAGTTTTTTTCTTAGTTTTGCATTGCATTGCTCAAATGAAAGTAATGGTAAAACTTTATAATACGGATTCACTATTAAATATTAACCACTACATACTGTTGATGTAACCTATTTCATATCTGAACAACAAAACGTACTTTGAATACATGTGTCACAAAGAATCGAAATATCATTAATCATTATTGTGGCCTCATCTATTTGTGGTTTCATCAAATCATAATTTATGAATAGATAATAATAGCAGTTATACTAATTTCCCTATAATAGATCTTTAGGCTTTAGTATTTTGTATCTGACATCACGTATGATCAAGTTGGATTGTGTAAAAAGTTGATCCGTTGTATCCATATACAGTGACCTATAAAGGGACAGGAAATTGACGAAGGTGAAACACTGGAACGAGGTACTTTGCATGCAATCTAGCTACACGATATTGCCCATTATAGAGGATTTAGTGCTACAGATAACTTACGTAACGTCAATATGTGTTACACTGTACAAAAGGGAAAAAGTTACATTGTAAAAGTGATCTTTACGCTCGTATAGATATGAAATTTTACATATTCCTATGTCAGAAACGAATGTTAGATCTAATTCGTGTATTATTTGTCATTGTCGTAATTTAAATTTATTAAAATTTATCTTTTTATGGTAGTTTGAACAGCGTGTTCCGAGAATAGACTGTCAAACTGTGTCGTCATACATTTGTAAGAATTTTTTGACAAATTTCTACGACGATGTTAAACGTGTATGGTGTAACTGCATTTTTAATTATATTAACGGGTATCTATTTTTTAATTTGTACACCAATATGTGGAGGCTTATAATTAACTGTACTGTAATCTAATAAATTTTATAAAATACTAAATTATTTAGTAAAATATAACAATATAAATAAAAATATACTCTGTTTATGTAGGGGGGTTAGAATCAAACCTAGCTATATACAAAGTAATTAAAAAGGATTTAGCTATTTTTGATTCTGATCCCCTCAATTATGACCGAGAATATTGTTACTTACGCTTTCCGGAGAAGGAAAACATCGTGACAAACCAGCATATATCCGGAAGTTTTATGGGATATGTTAGTAGCATGGTGGGTCTATGTCTCAATCAATCTGTCAAAACGGGAGGCAAGAGCCCTCTCAGATTTTTTCAGTGCAATAAAAAAATAAAAATAGTACTTTTTTTTGGAATTCAAACTTTCCCGTCGCGGACGCAATTCATAACAAATTCATGAATAACGACCCCGGATGGATTTAAAACGGGCGGGACGCGATAATTTTAACTTGACTATAACCGAATATATTTATTAATTATAAATAGCATAGTTTAACTTACAGTTTACACGTCCACAAGACTAAATAGTAAATGGACTTTTGAATTAGTTATGTATGAAAAATCCTGCTAAGTTGAATAGATCTTGTTACTGAGGTGTCATAAAAGGCGACTAAGGTAAATTGACGTCAGGTATAACTAGCCAAATCATACATAACAACATGTTTAATACATGCTATGCCGACCTCACTTAAAGTGGGATAAAGGCAGGAGAATAATGGTCTTTAAAAAATTCAATTCCTCTACATGGATATAAAAAAGGTGCATGAGATGCAAATATTTAAAAGTAGATTTATAGAATTAGGCGTACATAATACGTTTACATAATACAAAAGTAACAATAAAATTATTTTGATTATAGCAAAATAATTTTATTATTACTTTTGTATTGAAAGGTAGGTTAAGTTTAGTCTAAATAAATTTACAATTGAACTAAAGAATGAGACAACGAGCTTGAATTAAATAAATATATTTACTTAAAGTACGCGTGAATTAACTGCATTAATTCAGTTAATTCAATATCACAAGTGCGCGTATATATTTGCTTGTATTATTGAGTATTTACTTGTAAGTTTATCTCTATAAGTGCAGATGATACAATGAATAAAATATATAATATATTAGTGCATAAAAATATAATACAAGTTACTTGATATGAATTACTCTTTAGATCAATACTTATTATAAAACAAAGTCCCCCAATAGCTGTCTGTCTGTATGTGATCGATTTTCTCAAAATCTACTAAACGGATTTTTGTGTGGTTTTTACTAAATGATAATGGTGCAATTCCTACGAGAGGGTTAAGTTAACAGTACATTACGGTTTTATGTAAATTGTTTTGAAGGAGTTGAGCTTTTGTAAAAAACGCTTGCCGGCTGGGAGCTTTAGCTTTTTCTCGTGTGCCGCGTAAACCAGCAGAGATACACTAAAATAATGTTCTAGAGCATTGTAGATCTACCAAAATACTAGAACCAGAAAGAAACTAGGCGGTCAATCTTTTGAACATTTTCAATTTTTCTTTATTAAACCGCATTCTCTTGAAGATGAAAGGATTTTCAAATCTAGGCATTTTTATTACCCAAATAGTGTGCAGTGTTTTGTAATATGCTTTACATACGAGTATAAGCATATATCTTATACTTAATTTAAACCTTTCTGTAGACTGGTCTTATATGGATTGCGGAATTTTATTGCGAATACCGAAACCATCGAATGAGTTGCTAACTCTGCAAGTCGCAAGGTAACACAAGCTTTTTGTGACCTCTCGTATGTCTATGATATTCAAAAGTAATGAAAATATTAATTTGCTATAATTCGCGATAAAAAAAAAAATTGAAATTCTCATAGATAATGTGTCTATCTGTGTTATATGTCAGAAGAGCGAAGAAAAAAATCGACGGTTGCTCTTGTTAAGATTTAATTCTTATAACTTTGTGAGTTATAAGAATTAAATCTACTACATTTAAATTTCAATTCGGGAACAAAATTGTAACACTGATTTTTGCGCGGGCAATGCCGCTGAGCACATCTAGTTTTTATATATACCGCAGATGTTACGTCGCCATTATACCCAAATGAAGCTTGTTTACAAAAAAATATCTCGTGTGTAAATTACACACGGGTTTCTGTAAATTTAAACGGGTATTTACAAATGCTAATTGTGAGTAATGGTCGTCGGAAAATTGTAAATCTCTGAGCGGACATAAATAAATGGGATTTCCGCTGCCCGCACAACGTTCATAATTCGTGAATTAAACATCGTTATGTAATAAACTTAGTACGCTGTGTGGTATCCGGCGGAATAGAATAGTACCACCCTTATTCTTACCTAGGTGTCGTAAAAGGCGACTAAGGTAAGTTGACCCACCGTGTGGTATCCGGTTCAGTAGAATAGACCATCCTCTTTCTTACCGAGGTGTCGTAAAATACGACTGAGGTAAGTTGATGTCAGGCAGGCGGCCGGTCGTAAAAACGCAGCCAAATCATGTGACAGCATGTTTACAACATGTTGTGCCAACCCCACTTAGAGTGGGATAAGGGCAGGAAGATGATAATGTAATAAGCTTAGTCTCTTCCATTATCCACTGAGAGATCTTTTTACGAACCCGCACTAAGCGAACAAATTTCGGTTCCCTATCAAGTCATTATTTATTCAAGTAAACTTGTGAACAAGTGCTTTTGAATCGTCAATTCCACTGCTGCTTCGGAAAGCTGCCAAAAAAAGCCGGGAAGAAAATCGGCGGTTGCTCTTGTTAAAATTTATTTATTTATTTATTTATGTACTATAAAAAGTTGGGAAAAACATTATTGGTAAAAAAAGTGTACAAAAGTCAACTTATCCCTATGCCAGAGATCTCTGCCAGCTAACCTACGTTTAATTCTTATAACTAGTTTCATTTTGTAATTACTATCTTGTACATCCTTATCATTTACTAGCGGACCGCGCTAGTTTTGTTTGCGTACTTATCAGTTTGTCACAGAGTTTTCCCGCGTAATCCTGGCACCCCGCGGAAATTTATTCACAATTTTCTATACACTTGAAACTTCCTTAAAAATTGTATTTAGTCAAAATCGCACAAAAATCTGTTCAGTAACTTTTGAGAAAATCGATCACAGACAGACAGACAAGGGGACGTTATTTTATAATAAGTAGAAATAATAGAAATAGAATAGAAATATACTTTATTGTACACCATAATCCATACAAAAGAAAAACAGTTAGAACATGAAACATTTTTATAAATATGATTAAGATATATAATAAGTATAGATGTATACTTATTATAAAATAAATATATATAGATCTTCAATACTGAAGTAGGCTTTCCGTATCAGCCATTTTTAAATAACATCAACATCACTCTTCAATCATTAAAATGTTATGATATAATTATTATATTAATCATGATCATATATTTATGGTATTCTGATGTCATATTTAAGGTATTTTTAACGTCCTACACGTTGTATACTTAATAATGTTTTATTTGTAATTATAAAAATTACTTTCCATATACATATTTTCAATTAATGACCGACTAACGATAGTGCATTATCTATATTTATTATAAAATAAAGTCCCCAAAAGCTATCTGTCTGTACATGATCGATTTTCCCAAAATCTACTCAACTATGTATAGATACTTTTTTATAACTAGTGAATAAATCGGTTCGCGCTTGTGAATTATGATATGCATAAATTACTCTAATGTTAACTAGTCGTTTATTCAATCATCATTCTCTTCCTGCCCTTATCCCACTCTAAGTGGGGTCGGCACAACATGTTATAAACATGTTGTCAAATGATTTGGCTATGTATTTTACGACCGGCCGCCTGCCTGACGTCAACTTATCTTAGTCCTTTTTTACGACAACTCGATAATTAAGAGGGTGGTCTATTCTACTTAACCGGATACCACACGGTGAGTCAACTTACCTTAGACGCCTTTTACGACACCTCGGTAAGAAAAGAGGGTGGCGTAATCATTATTATTTTAATATGGATTGATATAATATGAATGTTGTGTAAAATAATATTACAATGATATTTTTGCTAGCCACTTATTTAATAAATTAGAAAGGGTTTTTTGAAAAGTCCTCCAATTTCTCAACAATTTGTCACATTACAATGTTTTTTTTTTATATTATTGACCTAACTATTTGAAGGAGGTTGTATTTGAAACATGTAACAAGAAGAACCTATAAAACAGAAATCGTATTTTTTATCATATAATATGATTGAATATATTTGGTGTTGAAATGCGCACATACGCCACATGAGAAACGCCTAGCTTAATTTTTTATCTGCAAACACACTATCTGTTTCTGTATATTGCGATATAAAATTTCATAAAAGAAAGACATCTCTCGCTCAGTTTTATATTCCATAATTTACCATTTTATACAAGGAATGTTCGCGCTTTATTCTGAATGACATAGAAGACTTCTCTGGGGACGGTTGTTTGAATTGCTACTAGAAAAAACGGTATGCTTATAGAAGAAAAATGAATTAGCATACATTTTATAAAACGCAACAATAAATAATAATTTATAGAAGCGTTACTTTGCGGAGGTCCATAATAGAAACGTAATAAAAATGTTAGTTTGCTATAATCCAAAATCGCAAACAATGATTTTTAATGCTTCATTAACGTGTCGAAACGATCGAAGATATCGTCGTAGCGTATGTGTGTAGTGCTTGTGTATTGTGCTGTTGGTGGCGGCGTTTTATGATACGTTATCCCTCGGCGTTATTGTCCTTATATTCAGGCATTGAAAATTGTTAAATTGCCATTGAATATAATAGACTATTTATGCTGATATTTGTAAAGTTGTAATTGCGCTTTGGACAACGTGTGAACTTAAGATGTCAATATATCCGGGATGAACCCCTGTTCTAATCATCCATTTTTTTTTTGTTTTTTTATTATATTTTTCTTTTTTTTTCTAATTAAAAATAAAATACCCAGCATGGCTCGTTCACCCAACTACTTTACGTAAAATAATAAAAAGTTTTAACACTAAACCTTTCTAACTGCAACTTTGATTAATGTTCAATAACGCAGCTTAATGACTGTTGTTTATAGGAAAAACTACTCAATAAAAAATTCATCATAGTACAGGTTTTTAGTTCGCAAACGTCATGGAATTCGTTGAACTGGCTCCATACCATAATAACAAAGAAACTTATGAATTTTTTAACGTTGACGTAACGTTGTAGCATTTCAACCATAGAGTTATATTTAGATTTGGAGCCATAAACAGGACTGTAAGTGATAGTGACTTAATAAATAATGAGAGGGAAGATGACACAAGCATATTTCATCCTTGTCTAATCTATACTAATATAAAGCTGAAGAGTTTGTTTGATTGTTTGAACGCACTAATCTTAAGAACTACAGAACCGATTTGAAAAATTATTTGAGTGTAAGATAGTCTTTTTATTGAGGAAGGCTTATCAACAATATAACATCACGCTAAGATAAATAGGAGAGGTGCAGCAATAAAAAATATTACAATAACGGAAAACTTTACAAGGAAAGCTTTAAATTAAAAAAAAATAAATTTAAAGCTTTCCTTGAATCCTGAATAAACGGTAATAGTTATTAAAAAATCATGTATTACAAAATTATTCCTCTAAAAGTTCGAAATAAAAGTCTGCGACGGCATATATCTAGCTTTTAAAGTTAACACATTTTAACCATTTTGATGTTTATAAAAATACTATATTACGGTTTAAATCTTTCCACGCGGGCGGAGCCGCTGGCGATTGCTAGTCATAAATAAAAAAGAGATAGATTACCATCATTTGCTTGCTCTTAATTGTAATATGACAAATTTTAGGCTGACTTTCCTACTCTAAGCACAATAACTCTTCGATTTCAACAATACCGTTTAACATTCATAATGTTGGTCCAGAAAAGTTGTGTTATTATGTGTTTATGGTATTACGTCACGTGAATTCTAAATAAGCAATTGCCTAAGTGTCAAATATACTAAAATAGAAGAAACCCAGAAATTACAGCGATAACCAATTAATATTGAATATAATTTCGAACAAATCGAAAAATGGTTGTAATTTAATTAATTTGTAATACTGTCTAACTGCTGATAGACATCTTTATCAGCAGTTGAATGAATTATCCTCAGTTGCAAGAATGATGTCACCTAAAAGAAACGGCAAGATGGGTGTTCTTATTAAGAATATTCATCACAAGTGGATAGATTCCATTAATTAATATAAACTATTGAATATGTACACACATGCCATAGATATTCACACTATAGCAACATCCCAATGTCGTCAGTAAAGTCCTCACGAAACTGTACCTACTTTCTTAAGTAAAACAAATACCAATCTTAGAGTCTTTGCGAGTTCACTTTCTAACTCTTTCAACACAAAAATATTCCCTAATGAAAACTATAGAGCTCCATATTGTATCAACAAAGGAGACTTTATTCATTTCTTGCGTGAACTTTGATATGGCCAGTACATCCAAAGTTGTGCTTAAATGTGCGGTCATAGATATAATAAAGCTGTATCTGTAGTAGAGAGAGCAGAGGTGGCCAGCTCTACTCTAGAGAGAGGCAATAGAGCTGACGAGACGTTAATGCGTCATAAATACACTATAATGCCATAGACACAGATGTTCGCTTATTTAATTTAGTTAATTTTAAAAAACGCAGTATCACCTAATTGTAAATCCAAAAAAATCTGCTTTGACTTAACATTTTAGGGATAGTTAAGAATATTAAATATTCTGGTCAATTTAATTTTCCATCAATTTTTAGTAAGACATATTTTTTTAGTTCACGCGATAATGGATATTCGATGAATACGTAATTCCAATCTCTTAAGACTTTAATGAGGGTTTCCATCAGTAAAATACTTACTTGGGTTAGCTTAGGCGGCCTTTAAAAACCGCTGCTGAAGAAATTTTCATCTTAGAACATTTCACGATTTTAAAGAAAGAATTTTTGAGAAACGTTATGTTGTGTAGTATTCGGGTGAGTAGAATATACCATCCTCATTTCTTACCAAGGTGTCGTAAAAGGCAACTAAGGTAAGTTGATCCGACGTGTGGTATCCGGCTGAGTAGAATAGCCATCCATTGCTCACCGAGGTACCGTTAAAGGCGACTAAGGTAAGTTGACGTCGAGCAGGCGGTCGGTCGTACGTAGCCAAACTATGTGACAACATGTTTATAATATGTTGTGCCGACCCCACTTAAAGTGGAATAAGGGCAGGAGGATGATGCATTTTTGACGTTAATCTGATAAAAATAAAGAGACATAAAACGAAAAGTCCATTTGAAATCACAAAAAATACTGTACGCGTAAATTCTTTTCTAGAAAAATTCTAGTAAACAAATATTAATAATTATTCACCTTTATTTTCTATAATTATAAAAATGTTACTATCCGGCTGAGTAGAATCACTATCACGGAAACTGTAGGATTAATCATAAATGATGTGTTACAACATGTTTTTAATACAACCTCCTTGATAGAGTTGGCGATTAATATGAAAAAGCATTGTGGCTGTCATATTTTTATGTGTCATTCATTGAGTTTTTGCGAGAGAGTAAATGGGTTGACTCTGGGAAAACTGCTTTTTATTTATTGAATAAGAATAAAGGAGAAATATCATCGTCTAATTATATTCAGAAGGGGATGTAACCTAAACTCACAAATAGAGTGGACATAAGGAATATCTGGAAATTTAAAGAGTTTAAAGAAAAGACAAATGACGATCAATATCTTGAGACGACGCGGAGAGTGCGAATTTCGCATAATTTGAGAGATAGTTGCGATATGTGATGCTATGGAATAAAAAATTGAGTTTTTATTGGAGCGATTATTGGAGAGATTATTGATGGTAATTGGTATTCGGTTAATTAATTCTGTGAGATCAACGTGACGATGTGCTATGTGAGGCCTTAGACGCGCCCGTGACTTTTGTTCGATGGAACTGTCAGCTAGAATGACGATTGTTCTCTGGATCTTTCCAGTTGTAACGATTGTTTTCTAGACTGTGGACATCTGCAACGACTGTCAGCTAGGCTCTGCCTAGAAGTGGTGATTGTTCTTTGAGCGTTATCATTTGCGAGTCTGTTTACGTGTGTATCTGCTGAGTTGGTTGCCACTAATTGAGCTGTGTTATGCCATGACAGTGATTGAGGGTGAGCTTGAGGTGCGAAATGCTTATGGTGCGAAAAGCTTAAGGAGTTGAGGAGTTGAGCTTAAAGAGTTGAGCATAAAGCGTGAGCTTAGAGTTGAGCATAAAGCGTGAGCGTAGTCCTGTCATGTCATGGCATGTGCGGTTTTCTTTTACAGATTAAAAGAGCATGTATTGAGTTTCTTGCCGATTCTTCTCAGTACAATCAGCATTCCGAATCGGTGGTAGATTCATTCCCAGAAGTCAGCTTATGAGATTTGCGGGGTCGCAAATGTTGTCAGGATGGTCGACTGTTACAACATGTTTTTAATACAACCTCCTTGATAGAGTTGGCGATTAATATGAAAAAGCATTGTGGCTGTCATATTTTTATGTGTCATTCATTGAGTTTTTGCGAGAGAGTAAATGGGTTGACTCTGGGAAAACTGCTTTTTATTTATTGAATAAGAATAAAGGAGAAATATCATCGTCTAATTATAGATGTTTGTATAATTTTAGTTTAAGAACTCCCCCAACCCGAATTGTAAGTTAGTTCCAGATTAGCTTCAACTCGCATTTCTATTCGTAATGATATAAATATACAATTTATCGTCATGCTGGTTGTCATTTGACTATCACAAACTCCCCTTTGGATTGTATTGTGTTAAAAAACAATACAATAATTTATAGAATTAGGCGTTACTTTGCGGAGGTACATAATACGAAACTAATGAAAATATTATATTGATATACTCGTAATTCGCAATAAATCTATTTAGCGCGATTTATCGCGGATCATAGCAAAATAATATTTTCATTAGTTTTGTATTATGGACCTAAGCAAAGTAACGCCTAATTCTATAAATTATTGGATTGCGTTAAAAAGAAAGAAGTAATGATTGGTAGTACCTTCAATTTAAAGTAAATTTAGTAAATGCTTCTGGAGATGTCAATTAATACATGAAAAGAAATCGGACATCGTTAAATAGAACTAACATAAATGGTTTCTGGTTAACATAAATGATTAAAAACGCGGCATTTTTAAAGACTGTGTTTTCAACAGAAAAATTAATAAGCAGCAGTTGGAAAAAAATTGTGGAAATAGAATAAATACCAATCACCCAAAAAGTTGATTAAAGTCGCGAGCTGGCAATTACTGGATGGCGGCTGTAGCTGTATAATTAAACAATTTCATCCTACCTTCAGAACAATCTTGAACGCAATAAATTCAAGACCTTCTCAGGACTCAAATCAAACTTCTAATATAAACCACCTTTATACAGTTTCTATTCTTGTTCTTGGCCTTGATAAAATACATTTCAATTATACTTTTAGAAATAAATTACAATCAATTAGATATTTATTATTCCTGATTTATACGAATATTATCTATACTAATATTATAAAGAGGAAACATTTGTATGTATGTTTGTAATGCTTTTACACAAAAAATACTGAACTCAAAAATTCATTCACCATTGTTAAGCTGCATCTTTTCTGAGCAACAGAGGTTATATAATATTTTAAAAAATAGGGTTCCGTTATACAAATGTAATAAAGTGTAAAAAATAGTCATAAAATCATTAGATATGAGATATGATTTAAATCATTAGAGTATATTCATTAGATTAATGAATGTTAGTGTTATAAAATAAATAAAAAATCATTTATGTTAACAAAAATAAATCTATCCGACTTAGTAGACTTTGCACGAGATCGGTATGTAGGCGGGTGAAATCGCTGAATATTACTAGTAAATACATAAGTCTGTCTGTCTGTTACGTTTTTAAGGCTAATGCGCTGCATTTGGGCACAATTAAAGCTTATACACCAAAGCATTATTAAAGAAATAAATATATGAGACATTTACACAAACGGTAGTCCGTCCCCAAAGTAAGTAACTTAATACTTGTGTTATGGTAGACAGACAACTGGTGAATATATACTTATATATTTTTTAAATACATACCTAAATACATATAGAAAATGTTGGCCCTCGGCGGGAATCGAACCCGCGACCCGCGGAGCTGAAGGCAGGGTTACTACCACAGGGTTAAGGGCCAGTCGTCATGCCTTATTGTCCTGCCCGTATCCCACTCTATATATACGCCGCCTGCCTGACGTGATCCTTTAAGAATTTTCCATAGTCAAAGAACTAAAAGGCTTACCAGTTAAAAACGAGAGTCTTCTCATAGCGGGAAATGGGTGATTCCCTGATGTATCCAGCAGGTCGAGCTGGTATACTTCGCCACGGATCCGGTAAAGCTTGCGGTGGAAGTCCTCGATGGTGGGAGTATAGCTGTCCTCGAACTTGGTACCCAAGAACCTTGCGACAAGAGACGTTTTGCCTACACGAGCTGACCTGAAGACAAAAATAACAGTATATTTATTTGACAAAGCTATGACAATCCCGCGTTATCTACATTTAATGAAATCTTATATTAAACTTGTAATATCCCGCGATTACACCCGCATAATTATTTTATTTTACACTATTTTTTGAAAATTTAATATAGCCTGCAAAGATGCAGCTTTCCAATGGTGAAAGAATTTTTTAAAACGGTTTAGTAGTTTTTGTGTGAAAACATTACAAACATACACACAAATTTTTCCTCTTTATAATAAGTATTAGTATTGATACTGTGTTATAAAATAGTGGTAGCTGCGAATTCGCTAACTTAAAGTTTAAGTACTTTGATTTTTGGAAAAAAAAGGATTTTTTATATTGTATATGTTTCCCCGAAACATAATATAACATAAGCCAATTTGCCAGAATTTGCCAAATTTCATCAATATTGGTCCAGCAGACTAGTGAAAGTGTATCATAAAGATGTCTGAAGTCTTTTGAATTTAGAATATAAATATAAATAAACACTTTAAAAAACAATTAATTTATATTTAAATAAAGTTTTTCAAACCCTTCAGCCTATTGCTTATCACAAGACATAGGTCTAGCAACCTAGAACAATATTTTTCCTTCTTTCCTTTCAACCAAAGGAAATCCTTTATTAGAGAAAGAACATTAGAATAATTAATCTCACATTTTACAGTGAAACTTAATTCATAAGAGTTCATAATATCCTGAAAAAGTATCGTCCTCTTCTTTTACCATTAAAAGTCAAAGTTAGCCTATATTCAGAGCTCACTATGCTCTTCAAGAAGATATTCTTCTAACAGAGCATAACAAATTCTGAATACAGTCTTCTTTTGCTTGCATAGTACGCTGTCAACAAAACTCGTAACAAGTCTTTACCTAAAGATTTTATCTACGAGCTGAGAAACATGAAAAGCAAACATAAAACGTGTGACATAAGAGGTAAGGAAGCTATGGAAGCGTTGAGGTTATCCCTTTCAAGCTTTATCTTATTTACCCGAGATTCAAGGTAAGTTTTATTAGGGTTCCATCCATAAATCAGAGAGAATAAAAGCTCATATAATAATTTTGTAAAACTTTGCATATTCTTTTTACTCTTTTATCACTGTGGACCATAACTTTTGCCCGCACCAAAGGTCATAATTTCTTTCAAGAAAAGAGGGTAAAGATAAAACAGTTAAGTATCTGTTTCCGTCTTGGGAGCACTTTGCAAAATTTTCCCCGGAATAATGTCTTAAAACTGCCGCAACAGCAATGTTGATTCTTTGGTTTATTGGTTTGAATTCTGGGCCAGGTATGTCAAGGTTTTTTTTGTTCTTAATAGATAATAAAAAAATAAAAAACCTTAAAGTTATAAGGCTTAGGAAACTCAATTTATTATTATTAAAAAAAAAATTGAACGTTTTTCTAATCATCATGTACACATATTATAAAACAAAGTCTCGAAAATCTTTCTATCTATATGTGATCTATTTACTTAAAATCTACTATACGGATTTTTGAATGGTTTTTACTAAAAGATTGTGCAAATCTTAAGGAAAGAAAATTACGGTTTTATGTAAATTGAAATAAGAATACTTTGTGACAGTCATGTAAACCCGGGTGAAGTCATAAAGCTCAAAATTTTTATGTCACATTCCCAATTCCAGAGTTCACTTGTTTACAATTAAGGCTTATTTATTCTGATGAAGTGGCTAATAGAAGTATACAGCAATCACGGTCAGAAAATTCTCATTTCACTGTAGCTTTTATGCCTTTGTATAGAGCAAAAGTTCATTTTTGCTATTCGATCGATTTTTAACTCCCAACATATTGCAATTGAATAGAATTTGAATTGGAAAATATTACGACAATTATAGTAACACTCAACGTAAATAGGTTTTCATTTTCAATTCAAACATTCTTGACAAGTGTTGACAAGGCTTTACCTTAAAAGCTTATAAATATTCCCCTTTCTGAATACACCCTTAGCTTAAACCTCACCTGGAAAGTTCTCCATATAGTTATATAAGGTGTTACGATAGTCGTTGACCTAATTGCAAATGCGATTAGTATTTTGTAGCTGAGCCAAAGGCAGCCCAATTTGGAATACGATATTCCTCCAAAGGAGTGGTTTTGGTATAGCTTTTATAAAATCACTGTAAAACTGGTGTCTTATTCAAAACAAAATTCAAGAATATGTGAAACACACTACATTACCATTAGTTTCTATGTCGTTAGGAAACTTTATACATAAAGATGTGATAGCCCAGCGGTAAGACCGTGCACTTTTTCAAAGAGGTAACTGGTTCAATTAGATTTTCTGTTACAACTTATATATCTGATTGATAATTCCAATTTGTCAAGGAAACATTGTAAGAAAACTTGCGTTTCCTACCAATCCGCGTTGGAGCAGCTGGTTTTAGCACACATCCTACACACTCCAAAACCACCTTAATTAATAATTATGATAATTTACATATATACCGACAAAAACTACTGTTTTTACCTATGTTTAAAGATCAATCATAAAATTCAGTTTCGTTTGTATTTTATCAACCCGAATTAATTATTAATGAATGCAACAAAATCGCCATTCAAAATCACACAGTTCACAGAACTTAACAAAGGTACAATACCCTTTACCGAATTTTCTTTGAAGATCCCATACAGTATTTGTTTTGTTTGTTTAGGATTCCCCGACCATCTTCTACAAACAGCGCTAAACATCTTATAAAACTAAACCTACCCTTTGGCATTTGCTAGAAATAGCAAGCGTATTATTCAATGGCTTTGTACAATCATCTGGAGAATGATGCCCTTATCCCACTCTAAGTGGGGTAGGCACAATATGTTATAAACATTTATACACGCGTTGTACGAGGGCCTGAAATCGCGTTATAGGGGCGATTAATATATATCTAAAAAAGCTTGCACAAGTGAACAATATGTACATAACTGTCAATTAATTATGCCCACATTTTTCATAGCCATTGAATCTGCAGTGATATCCGGCTGAGCGGAATAGACCAACCTCTTTCTTACCGAGGTGTCGTAAAATACGACTAAGGTAAGTTGATATTAGGCAGGCGGCCGATTGTAAAATACGTAGCCAAATCATGTAACAACATGTTTGTGAAATTAAAGTTTAATAATAACGAAATTCTATTTAGTATTTTACAGTTGTGCTGTGTAGCCCAGCGGTAACACCTTGCGCCTCCTTCAAGGAGGTCTAGGGTTCACCCCGGGCAGGCACCAAAGAGTTTTCTGGTACAACTTATGTGTCTAATTGATAATTGCAATTTACGCTTTTCGGTGGAGGAAAACATCGTGAGGAAACCTGCATATCTCTAGAGAATTCTGGGGATATGTGTAACCTACGAATCCGCATTGCAGCAGCGTGGTAGGTCTTAGCTCCAATCCTTCTCTACAAAAACGGAGAGAAGAGGCCTATGCCCACCAGTGGCATAGTAACAGGCCGCTACTTATTTTACAGTTTGTTATATTAAAAAATATTGTACAGTGTTAATGAAGCTCAGGTTTGGCATTACATCCAGGAATTGGCGTTTCTGCACAGTCACGCTCACAGTAATCCGGCTCGGCTTAACTTTAAGCCATGGAATTAGGGTTGTTCCTAATTGGCAAAAGGGAGAATCTTTTAACGAGACGTAAGCGTGTTTTATGCGCTGAAGTCAATCTTCTTTTACGTTTTAATATTTTTCATGTCATTCATCATATAGTAATGCAGATTTAATTTATAGAATCAGGAGTTTACTTTCTAACGTCTTATAATAAATAAATAATAAATATATGGGACACTACACAATGTATAATAAATATATGGGACAAGTAATTTAATACTTGTATTATGGGTGACAGACAACTGGTGAATACATACATATATAATTTTTAAATACATACTTAAATACTAATATACACCCAGGCTCGAAGAACCAACAAATATAGAAGATTTTGGCCCTCGACGGGAATATTGTTTGTAGCTGTATTTGAACATCTTTAATAAAAACATTTATTTATCAGATTAACGTCAAAAATTTATCATTCTCCTGCCCTTATCCCACTCTAAGTACAACATGTTATAACATGTTGTCGTCATATGATTTGGCTACGTATTTTACGACCGACCGCCTGCCTGACGTCAACTTACCTTAGTCGAATTTTACGACACCGCGATAATTAAGAGGGCGGTCTATTCGAATCAACCGGATACCACACAGCGAATCGACTTGCCTTAGTTGCCTTTTACGACGCTTTACAAAAAAATTCGAAATCTCGAAAAATTATTAGTTTCATTTTATTTTAATTTTTATTTATTTCATATGTTGTTATTGCAAAAGCTTCGTAGAAAATACATTACTGTAAGAACTATAACTCCGTTCGTGATAGATGACTAGTTAGCGTTTGAGAAAAGTAATTAGTAAATCTTGATATATTACAGTTTTAAATGGGACAGGCAAACTCAAACGAAGAGCTGCTATATCTATTGAGTAAACTACGTTGCATCTTATATAGAGAATAATCTGGAAAGATAACCTTCTTAGAGATGCGGTTTTAACGGTTAACATTTGATTTGCAGTCAAAGGTTCTAACATCTATAGCCAAAGCCAAATATATAATAGCCAAAGCAGGAAACGACATAAGCTTGCGGCTCCTGCTTTGCGTATTGCAAAATTATAAGGTATAAGATTCTATAATAAAATTCCGCAATCGATTTCAGCTTTGCCATTACAGCAGTTTAAAAACACTGTTAAAAGAGGCTGATACAGAAAGCCTACTATACTCTTGAAGATTACTTAGAAGATAAGAATATGTGGATATAGCTCTCTTTGAACCTGTACAAAACAGTAACGACTTAATGTAAATAGTATTAAGAATTATATTTTGAAAAAGAGCAACTGCCGAGTTTAACTTTGCCATTACAGCAGTTTAAAAACACTATTAAAGAGAGGCTGATACAGAAAGCCTACTACTATACTGTTGAGGATTATTTAGACGATAAGAGTGAGTGGATATAGACATTGTTACCCTGTACAATATAGAAACGATTAGGTAAATGTAAATGGTATTAAGAATTGTATTTTTAAAAGAGCAACCACCGAGTTTCTTGCTAGCTCTTCTCGGTAGGAACAGCTTTCCGAACCAGCAGTAGAGTTGACGATTCAAAAGCACTTGTTTACAAGTTTATTTGAATAAAGAATATTTTGAATTTGAATTTGTACATCCATGATAATATATTATAACCATCGCAAATTTATCGCACGGTTATTTGGTGTCGGTCTCATATGCTTAATATGAATTTTCAGCTCAACAGGTAATACTTTCAGATACCGTGTCTGCCTTGTAAATATTTAACCACATCATAAGCCTCGTGAGACATCAGCCGACGTAAATCATTTTAACACTCTTTCTGTATTCACACCCTTTGAATATTAATAAGGTATTTACCGTACAAGCTAGAATATTATAATTTTAAAATACCCATTAAAATAAATTGGATTAGCTTTGTATTTAATTATATTACGTTTGCATACAGAATGTCTACTGACCTAGTTTATAGACCTGGGAGTTCAAGTTGTGGGATATATTTTTAAATTTTTTATCAAATCAAATCAAAATAATCTCTATTCATATAAGCTCTTTCAAGCAATTTTGAATCGTCAAGAATCAATATGATTAATGAAGCTACAACTGGTTCGGAATGTTGCTTTTACCGAGAAGAACCAGAAAGAAACTCGGCGGTCAATCTTTTAAACATTTTCAATTTTATATTATTAAACCGCAGTCTTGTTTGTAGCTGTATTATATTACAGTATCTGTGAGACCTGGCTTTATTCGGTAGTTTTATAAAGATATAAAAAGGATGGAACTTAAAAAAATAGGAAAAATAATCGAGGCCTGGCAGGTGGGGCTCGATCGTAGGTAGTATCATTTTGAGACCGCACGTTCCCGACTGAGAAAATATTACCTTGTAATGGACAGCGTATTAAGCTTTCTATTTGTAATAATTTTGTAACAGTTTTTCAGTCCCTAAAAAGGACAAAATAGCGTTTCTTAAAGATGAAAACTACGTGGTTCGATTTGTCGTCCCCGAAACCCTTTACATACTATTTCATGAAAATCGTTGGAGCCGTTTCCGAAATTCAAATTATATATATAGAAGATTAGCCCATTTAAAGATTAAAGATATAATAATAATAATATCAACATATCTTACGGATTAGTAAATTTAAAACAATTACATAATCGGAGTACCTGCGAATATATCCCGATACATGTCTAATTTGCAATAACAAGATACTGTTTTAAAGAATCAATAGAGAAGAAAAACTTAAATTCGAATAATATATTTAAAAATAAGTAATAGGTAGTAACTTTTTTCACAGAGCAAAAATATATTTCTCAGTACTAGAGCAGTATCAAAACAAAAGTTATCATGTTTTTGTATTTAACATGCTTTATCCATTCGCGAACAATGTAATATTTTTTAATTAATATTCAAAACATGGAAATAATTCCCGAAGTAGCATAAAAGTTAAGCTTAAAAGCTTATCTGCCACGGTTGACCTCACATGAAAATTAATTTCGTGTTCACTCACAAAAAGCACAATCGATGGAGTATTGGATGTCAATCTCTTAAATGGTCTGAATTAATTACTTCATTCCATCTCTCTTGTCTGAGTTAATGTCTTTTCCGTGTAACTTCCGGCTACCCTTTGAGGTCTAAGGTGGGAAAGTGCTTAATCCCCCGATATTGCAATTGGTTGCGTGGATATAGCTAGAGATGTGAAAAAATATTCCACTAATATAAAAAGTGGATTTTGTTAAAAACAATCGATGTTTAATAATCCTCTATCTCTTTTTCACTCTTTTTTATTGTTTTTTAAGATTACATATGATTGTTGGATGAAACCAATGTAGCGAAACTACACTATAGAATTTCACAAATAGCGCATCTGTTATGATTTATTGGTAGTTGTACATTTTAATTAGCCTTTATTCTAATAAATTAATAATATTAAAAAAGGAAACTTTTCAAATAGTCAGAAAAAAATTGATTATTATTAATCGATTATATTGATACGAAATAATCTATCTTTAAAAATCGATTATTTTAAAAAGGAAAGAAACTATTGTTTATAAATCGATTTTTCTACGTCAAGTCACATCGCTAGATATAGCTAACCTTCGACCCTATTTAAGACAGTAATTACTAAATGTAACTAGTAATAAGAATTATATTTCGAAAAGAGCAACTGCCGAGTTTCTTGCTGGTTCTTCTCGGTAGGAACAGCTTTCCAAACCAGCAGCAGAGTTGAAGATTCAAAAGCACTTGTTTACAATTTTACTTAGATAAAGACTATTTTGAATTTGAATTATAATTTGATATGTTTATATTTTGTAACCCTGACAATGATAATTTCTTTAACATCTTACTTCGTTCGTTGATCGTAAGTTTTGTTGTAATAACATTTTATCACTGTTATTTTCATCCTACATAACATCATCATATTGGCACAACATGTTGTGAAGTGATTTGGCTTGGTGTTTTAAACTGTCGACTTTGAACAGAAAGAGCGGGGTTCTCTGGCACAGGTATTTGTTACTTAAAAGAGGGCCCCAGCAGAAACTAAAGAAAAATGTATTATAGTTAATGAAGTAAACATTTTGATTTTTTTTTTAATTTTACGACCGACCGCTTTCCTGATTTCTACTTACCTTAGTCACCTTTTACGATACCTCCGTAAGAAATGAGCGTGGTTTATTCCACTCAGCCGAATACCACAAGTACGGGTAAACTGACCTTAGTCGCCTATTACGACACCTCGGTAAGAAATGAGGGTGGTCTATTCTACTCAGCCGGATACCACACAGCTGTTACACACGAATATAAATATCGTTCAAGATGGAATTCATTCAAGTACTAAATACTCTAAAGCTCTAAAAGCAAAAACGTGTATTAGAAATGTACCAGTAAATAATAACGGTGTAATTCTCAATTTTAAAAGCTTAAAGCGATTTTAAGTAGAGAAAATTAAAAATAAGATCCTTTTAAGTTACCACTTAAAAGGATGTTATTTTTAATTTTTTAAATACTCTTAAACATTCAATTTGAAGCGGCAGTAGCGGAATGGTTAAAGTACTTAGGATCGAGAGGTCGTGTGTTCGATTCCCAGGCATTGTACAACCGACGTGAACCCACTCCTAACACAAGCATTCAGCTTACTTGGAGTGGTTACCAAATTTACCAGTATTTTGTAACCCAAATCGCTAGTAACCTTTAAATAACATGAATACTAATAACACTATTGATAACTATACAAGTTACAATTACATAAAGAGATTTTACGGTTGTAATCATTATTCTAGAGAAAAAACTAAAAATATATTTAAAAATTTAGTTACTTTAAATTTCATCGTTAGATTAAGGTTAAATATACAATTGCTTAAGTTAAAGATCCTAAAATCCTAACACTAATAAGTATTTAATCTATTTTTTTCAATCTTACTAATATTATAAATGCAAAAGTTTGTGAGTATGGACGTATATTTGTTATTCTTTCACGGCGAACCCGCTGAACCAATATCTATGAAATTTGGCACAATTATTACTTATACATAACTAATACAGGCAGAATAACATACAGACTATAAAAATCATATTAATTCAACAAGAATAGGATGACAGTAAAAAGCGCCATCTATTATCAATTTATCACGCTACAACAGTTCACGCGAACGTTGCGGGTAAAAGCTAGTGAAACAACAATGAAAACATAATGAAAATGTTAGTCCATAAATTTCTCGCATCAGTGATCAAAGGTGACCGAACTATGCACAAGCGGTGATATATGTACTCGTATATGCAAGCATTGACATATTTAAGGTATTTTTAACGTCCTACACGTTGTATACTTAATCTTAATATTTAAATGAGTTAATCTTGTATATATATATATATTTTCTGAATCTCAGAAACGGCTCCAACGATTTTCCTGAAATTCTGCATTTAGGGGGTTTTGGGGGAGAAAAATCGATCTAGCAAGGTTTTATATAAAAAAAAATACGTTTTATCCCTGTTTTTGGGCATTCAAAAACACTAACATTTATAATGAATTGAATTTTCGCCATTAACTGTCAAGTCGACGTAGCTTATTCGGGTAACAGGCAGACTCGAGAAATGTGAATGCCAAGGATCAATCCCCAACTAAATAATTGTTTTTTTTTTGTAAAAAATTACGGAGCGAAGCTCGGTCACCCAGATATTAGTATTTTATTTGTAACTAGCGGCCTACCCTGCTTCGCACGGGTATAAAATATATAGCCTATGCCACTCAGTGAAAAAAATGATTCAAATTGATCCAGTAGTTTTAATTTAGGTATTCATTACTGCCCGTGGCCCGCACGCGTTAAATTTGAAGAAAAACAATTCCCCTCTCCCTATACCAAGAAGATTTCCTGCTATATCTAATATCTAAATTCATATACTACATATTTACATTTTTCCCTATATATTTTATGTTTAAAATTAATTTCAGAATGTCTTTATATACAACATTCATAGCTTTGTTATCATTAGACAATACAAACATGTTTTCTTTAGAGGTTACTCTTAAAAGAGCGACATTTAGTTGCGCGTCCGATCGCTGCTAAATTCGGAGTACTATAGGGCGAAGCGCGGCCTCCTCGCGGGATTTTAAATCTGTGATATCTTCGAAAATGTTCATTTAAATTACATGCTGTATACGGCCATATTGACCTATATTAAATCAACAATGTATTTAAGGTACTTAATTGGATAAGGATTAATGCTTATTAATCCTTAATATAAAAATTGCTTCGAAAATAAGGCATTATTTTTCGTAAAAGTAAGTTAATGACAAAAAGTGCTATTGTGGGATATCCATAAGAGATAGTCATATACAATCGCGGACTTTTCTGTAGACCTTTTCAATGTGTACAAATACTAAATCTCGTAGGTATTTTATACCCGTGCGAAGCAGGGTAGGCCGCTAGTTATACATATAAACCTTCCTCTTGAATCACTCTATCTATTAAAAAAACCGCATCAAAATCTGTTCCGTAGTTTTAAAGATTTAAGCATACATAGGGATATAGGGACAAACAAAGAATGTGACTTTGTTTTATACTATGTAGTGATAATCCTTATAGCATTATTCATTATTCACGCGCGATGGCTTATTATTAGCGTATTTCATGTATAACTTTGGTGTTTCTATACCGATTTCAATGATTCTTTTTTTATATAATGGTTAATACTATTCACTTTTTTATTTAGGGATGACTGAGAGTGATATAAACGTAGGAGTAGACAAATATAACCAGAAAGCTTCGAACTGCTAAGCTATCGGGAGTTACACGTGTTATTGTGAGTCAACCATAAAAGATAGACATATGCTGTTGTGGGATATTTTTTATATAATTTTAAGGAGAACATTTCCGTCATACATGATTTCTGTGTAGCTTTAACCATCAAGGTTGCACACGCGACGGAAGCTTAAAAAATGGAGTAACTTCTCCCGTTTTCCCGACATTTCCGTTCACTGCTCTGCTCCTATTGATTGTAGCGTGATGAAAAGTATACTATAACCAGCCCAGGAGTATGAAAAACAATTGTACCGAGTTTCGTTAAAATCCGTCGAGTAGTTTTTGTTTCTATAACGGTTATACAGACAGACAGACAGACAGACAGACAGACAGACAGACAGACAGACAGACAGACAGACAGACAGACAAAATTTTTACTGATTGCATTTTTGGCATCAGTATCGATCCCTAATCACCCCCTGATAGTTATTTTGCAAATATATTCCAGTTACAGAATTGACCTCTCTACAGATTTATTATAAGTATAGAAGATATAGATAGATAAAAATTACTTTAAATATACATATTTTGAATTGATTACCGACTAACGATAGTGCATTGTCTATACTTATTATAAAATAAAGTCACCAAAAGCTATCTGTCTGTACATGATCGATTTTCTCAAAATCTACTGAACTATGTCATCATCATCTTCCTGCCCTTATCCCACTCTGAGTGGGGTCGGCACAACATGTTATAAACATGCTGTAACATGATTTGGCTGCGTTTTTACGACCGGCCGCCTGCCTGACGTCAACTTACCTCTGTCGTATTTCACGACACCTCGGTAAGAAAGAGGGTGGTCTATTCTACTAAACCGGATACCACACGGTGGGTCATCTTACCTTAGTCGCCTTTTACGACACCTCGGTAAGAAGTGAGGTTGGTCTATTCTACTCAGCCGGATACCACACGGCGGGTCGACTTACCTTAGTCGCCTTTTACGACACCTCGGTAAGAAAAGAGGGTGGTACTATTCTACTCAGCCGGATACCACACGGCTAATCTACTGAACTATGTATAGATACTTTTTTATAACTAGTGAATAAATCGGTTCGTCGTTTCTGAATTGTGATATGCATTAATTACTCTAATGTTAACTAGTTTATTCAATATATCATCATCTTCCTGCTCTTATCCCACACTAAGTTGGGTCGGCATAACATGCTACAAACATGTTGTCACATGATATGGCTACGTATTTTACGACCGACCGCCTGCCTGTCGTCGACTTACCTTAGTCGTAATTTACGACACCTCTGAAGGAAAGAGGGTGGTCTATTTTACTCAACCGGATACCACACGGTGGGTCAACTTACCTTAGTCGCCTTTTACGACACCTCGGTAAGAAATGAGGGTGGTCTATTCTACTCAGCCGGATACCACACGGCGGGTAGACTTAGCTTAGTCGCCTTTTACGACACCTCGGTAATAAATGAGGGTAGTCTATTCTACTCAGCCAGATACCACACGGCTATAGCCGTTTATTCAATAATTAATTCAATATAAGTATATAATAAGTCAGAACAAAATTTGGTTTTCGGTTTTAGTTGCAAGTCGACTGAAGCACAAACACCCGAATCAATGGAGAACACTAATATTGTTCAAGTGTCGAAATATCTACTACCATAAAAACTCGAAGAAAATTTAATAATACTGCAACATTTAACGTTACATGCATATTATATCCTGCGCAAGTGGCTGATCAGTTTTTTCTCTATATTCAGCAGTAAAGGTATACATTTATTCTAACGGAAAGAAAAGGATAAGAGCAAAAGATGTAGCATAGAAACGTGAGAATAGCTGTAGCGAGGTGTGGTGCGGCGCGGAGAGAGACGTACTTGTGATTTGTGCGCAGAGTTGACAAGTTATTAAACTGTGTAAATAAACTGTTGAACTTTTAAGAAAATTAACTCTTATTTATGGAATAAATATACCTAAAGACAAAATTAATTTTTATCTAGGAATATAGACTACTAATAAGTAACTTAACTTTAACGTACACTTACTTCTAGCAGTTAATCGATAACTTATTTAAGTCCCTGACGAGTGATACACGTTGTTCTCGTGTTCTTTGAAGTACCTAAAAGTTCCTGATGAATATCGTCATATCCAAAGTTTTAACGTGCTTTCACACCATATACAAATAAAATTTATAGTCTATTCTGAAACCTTTGTATGCTGTAGTTAAAATATTTTATTTAATACTTAACTTTGCCCAAACAGATATGAGGCCAGAAATCATGCTAGAGTCATTTTCTATGGATTAGTAGCATACACACTAGCCTGCCCAGTAAAATCCCGGTTAGGTAATATTAGCATTATTTAAGGCCGTGTGGTATCCGGCTGAATAGAATAGTTCCACCCTCATTTCTTATCTAGGTGTCGTAAAAGACGACTAAGGTAAGTCGGCCCACCGTGTGGTATCCGGCTGAGTAGAATAGACCAAGCTCATTTCTTACCGAGGTGTCGTAAAAGACGACTAAGGTAAGTTGGCCCACCGTGTGGTCAGGCAGGCGGCTGGTCGTAAAAACGCAGCCAAATCATGTGACAGCATGTTTATAACATGTTGTGCCGACCCCACTTAGAGTGGGATAAGGGCAGGAAGATGATGATGATACTAGCTGTGCTAGCGGCTCTGCCCGCGATGATATCAGTGTGTCAAAAAAAAACGGTTGCCTGTAAAGTCGGTTTTACGGGTAAAGAATTTACGTGACAACGTCTTTTTAAATTTGATTGACTGGAGTGGGAGAGAGACGCAAGGCATTCGCCAGTCCAGTGGTCCTCTCTTTCGTTCGGTGACTCATCGTAACATACGTGAGCGGGCGTTACACTTTTTCATGAGTGACTCCAAGCCGCAACCTAATTAAGACATTGTCACGTCAAAAAATCCCCAATTGAAATTATGAACATTAAAGTAGTTATTATCAGTTAACCATAACTTCGAGAAATCTGCAAATATCTTCCGTGTTTTCATAAAATATTCGCTTTCAACCAATAGTAAGGGTATATAGGCAGCTAATGTGTGAAGTAGTCATACCATTATATATATATAGCTGACAGACCACTTGACGCAAAATTTGTAATTTAGTTCGATGTGGATTACATATTACGATCATCATCATCATCTTCCTGCCCTTATCCCACTCTAAGTGGGGTCGGCACAACATGTTATAAACATGCTGTCACATGATTTGGCTGCGTTTTTACGACCGGCCGCCTGCCTGACATCAACTTACCTCTGTCGTATTTTACGACACCTCGGTAAGAAAGAGGGTGGTCTATTCCACTAAACCGGACACCACACGGTGAGTCAACTTACCTTAGTCGCCTTTTACGACACCTCGGTAAGAAATGAGGTTGGTCTATTCTACTCAGCCGGATACCACACGGCGGGTCGACTTACCTTAGTCGCCTTTTACGACACCTCGGTAAGAAAAGAGGGTGGTACTATTCTATTCAGCCGGATACCACACGGCGTGTGGATTACATATTACGATATAGTATTAAAAATAGTATTATAGTAAATTAAAATAAAAATTCTTTTAATATTTGGTGTAACCATTTTTATAACGTGGAGGTGGGTATACATTACTCAGTATGACCGTAACTATAAATGTTATTGGAAAGTACCCACTTTTATAAATTTTTCGAGCTAATTAAGTTAGTGTTATTGGAAGAGACTAGTGTCTAAGATACAGGCTCCGCCTAGTTTAGACGCTAGTGCTCAAGTAATTTTAGTTTTGTTGTAAGTTCGATTTAAATTGTATACTTTAATGTTGGAATGTTACATTTTGGAGTCAATGAAGATTTATTATTATTACAGATAGATTATGAGATTAAACTTTATTGAAGATATTTAGAGCTATAAAATATATTATAAAAATGTTATGTCTGTATTTTTGCCGTGTGGTATCCGGCTGAGTAGAATAGACCACCCTCATTTTAACGAGGTGTCGTAAAATAAATAAATATATACCCTCTTTTCTCACCGAGGTGTCGTAAAAGGCGATTAAGGTAATTCGACCCGTCGTGTTGTATTCGGCTGAGTAGAATAGACCATCCTCATTTCTTACCGAGGTTTCGTAAAAGGCGACTAAGGTAAGTAAACCTACCGTTTGGTATCCGGGTGAGTAGAATAGACCACCCTCTTTCTTAATTAGGTGTCGTAAAATACGATTAAGGTAAGCTAACGTCAGGAAGGCGTCTGGTCATGAAATACGCAGCCAAATCATACGACATGTTTATAACATTTTGTGCCGACTCTAATTAATGGGATAAGGGCAAAAGGATAATGTAAGCTGTATTTAACTATTATGAGTTACTGCGTTTACTTTTTCTATTAATATTTTTTTAGTTTTCGTTATTATATAAACTACCGACATAATTGTGAAAGTTTCCATACATTTCACTGTCGTGAGTGCCTAAAACTATATAATGGGACCCAAGATGGGACACTATCGAGATTGGGATGAAAGTTTAATAGGTCAAATGTTTGCGGCCGCTTAGCTATATAGGTTGCATAGTTTTAGATGATATTGATTCAGTTAAATTTCCAGACATGCACGTGTATATTATACTAGCCAGCAGCTTTGCCCGCATGAAAATCAGTCATCATCTTCTTGCCCTTATCCCACTCTAAGTGGGGTCGGCACAACAATGTTATAAACATGCTGTCACATGATTTGGCTGCGTTTTTACGATCGGCCGCCTTTCTGACGTCAACTTACCTCAGTCGTATTTTACGACACCTCGGTAAGAAAGAGGGTGGTCTATTCTACTAAACTGGATACCAGACGGTGAGTCAACTTACCTTAGTCGCCTTTTACGACACCTCGGTAATAAATGAGGTTGGTTTATTCTACACAGCCGGATACCACACGGCGGGTTGACTACATTAGTCGCCTTTTACGACACCTCGGTAAGAAAGAAGGGTGGTACTATTCTACAGAGCCGGATACCACACGGCGTGCCCGCATGGATATCAGTGTGTCACAATTATTTTCCCGTATTGAAATTTTGTACATTAAAGTAGTCATCGTTTGTTAATTAGAAGAGATTTCTTGAATAACTTTCACCGTTTACTTAACGCACGCAAGGAAATCTTTGCATTTTGCCGTTTTCGCTATGTTTTTTATTGCTGCTCCTCTCCTATTCATCTTAGCTTGATTTTATATAGTCTATAGCCTTCCTCGATAAATGGATTACACTCGAAGAATTTTTCTGGTACCTAGTAAGCCGTGTGGTATCCGGCTGAATAGAATACTACCCTCATTTCTTACCAAGGTGTCGTAAAAGGCGACTAAGGTAAGTCGACCCGCCGTGTGGTATTTGGCTGAGTAGAATAGACCACCCTCATTTCTTACCGAGGTGTCGTAAAAGCTGACTAAGGTAATTTAACGCACCATGTGGTATCCGGTTGAGTAAAATACACCATACTCTTTCTTACCGAGGTGTCGTAAAAAGCGAGTAAGGCAAACTTACCTACAACTAGATGGGTCAACTGACCAACCGTGTGGTATCCGGTTGAATAAAATAGACCACCATCTTTCTTACCAAGGTGTCGTAAAATACGAGTAAGGTAAGTTGACGTCAGGCAGGTGGCCGGTCGTAAAATACGTAGTCAAATCTTGTGACATGTTTGTAACATATTGTGCCGAACCCATGTTCCTTGCTCGATTACCCAGGTACTTACATATTAATCAATCATGTTGTTAAACCACGAGAATTTTGATTTGAATTCGCGATTAAGTCCCATAGTAAGGGCGTGGCAAGCGATATATGTTTCCAGGCTACGGAGATGGTAATCAGAGCGAACGCTTCAACGCGGAATTTGCAATTTGGTTCGTTGCGGATTGTCAGCCTTGATTTATTACTGAGAATCTATTACTGAAAATGTGATTTTGAAATGTAACGCGTAAATATGTGACCTATCTTATTATATTGCTAATAATGAAAAAAGGTACGTAACGGTCTATTCTACTAATCCGGATACCACACGTCGAGTCAACTTACCTTAGTCACCTTTTACTACAACTTTGTAGGAAATGAGTGCGGTCTATTTTATGGCCGGATACCATATGGCGGGACCTTATGTGCTAGATATACATATATGATATAAAATTAGAGAAGTTACAATAAAATTAGTTTGCTGTAATCCGCGTATTTGTTAAGAGAATAAATGCAATGCGAAGTGTATGAAGCAGGCGACAATCACATACCACGCACATGCAGGACAAGCCGCCACACGTCTCACAAGATGCGGCCAACACCAACACTCTATGTCTCAGCCACTGTATTCGTAATGCATTACGATTTTGTTCGTGGAGCCTATCCTCCTGATGATGCTTGGGTTTCGGGGCGAAACGATCGTAGAGGTTGTGGAAGTGCTTGTGTGGAGTGTTGGTGTTGGCGGCCTCTTGTGATACGTGTGGCGGCTTGTCCTGCATGTATGTGATCTGTGATTGTTGCCTGCTTCATACACTTAGCACTGCATGTATTCTCTTAACAAAAACGCAGATAAGAGCAAAGTAAGTAACGCCTGCTTCTATAAATGATATAAAATTACTCACCCTAACATAACAAGTCTGTAGCAGTTCTTCGGGGGCGGAGCGGAATCTTCGCAGCCTTGTGGTAGAGGAGCGCTGGGACCTGGTGATTCTCCAGAATCTTCCACCACCTCCGCACCGGCTCCCCGTCGACACAACCACGATGCCCCACATTTGTCCCTCGCATCTTCTACTGGAGGTGCAAACTGACACTTCCTTGGTGATCTTTGCTTGCCAGCTGGTGATAGCGAGGACTTTAATGGGGAAGGTGGAGCTCGTACAGGACTTGACGAGGCCCTCACTGGCGATGGAGACACTTTCACTGGGGACGATTGAATAGAAAGCGACCCCTTGTCTGTCCCGTTTAACATTTTACATGAACACTTAATGCATTTTAACTTTTAACACTGTAAACTGCATTCTCTTTATCTTTAATATTTAAATGAGTTAATGTTATATGTATAAGGGTATATATATATGTTTTTTCTGAATCTCGGAAACGGTTCCAACGATTTGCCTGAAATTCAGCGTGTTGGGAGTTTTAGGGGAGAATCGATCTAGCTAAGTTTTTTAAAAAAAAAGACGTTTTATCCCTATTATTTCAGAATCATTTATTAATAAGAAACAATATTTTCTTGCTGAGGTAATCCGTAAATACTCTGATCTGATAATTAATATTTACTTTTAATGTTATTTTGAAAATTTAAATCCCGTTAATAAACTTATTGCAAGTCTAGGTTAAAATAGAAATCGACTTAAAAATAAACTGTCTCTTACAATAGCTTAATAGAAACCGTCTGATTATATATTTCATGTATCTAAGGCTGATTTAACTTATAATCGTTGAAAACAAGTCTCTAATTTATATCTATTTGAGATAAGAGATTAAAACTAGTCTCTCCAACTAATATATTTGAGATAAAAACATGAGATATGTCTCTATTACTGAAATGGAAAGATAAATAACTCTTTAGAGAATTGAGTCGGTGATTGTACAAAAATATAATGCTAAACTTACACCTTTTCATTTTTATTTTATCCAATATATACTGTTTAACAAGATAAATTTTATTGTTTACAAAGAGCAAACACGTCGGGTAAAATCCACCGAACAGATAAATAACGCTGGTCCCGCGTTTCAGGTCGGGTTATCAGTCAATATTGACTGGAATTGACAAGTATTTGTCTGGAATTGCCAAGTATTTGACTGGAATTGATAGTAACTGAGTTACATTTAATTTAGGAAAAAAAGAGACAACAATTGTATCAGTTCGGAATGTTGTCACAAGCTGAAGAGAACTGCAAGAAATGATCGCTCTTATGGAAATAATTAATCACGCGTGCGTATTGTTTTAACACCAACCATCAAAAATATGGGTAAGCATTTACAAAGCGAAACGATAACAAAGAAATAAATAAATATGGCACACTTACACACACGGTCGTCTGTCTCCAAAGTAAGTAATACTTGTGTTATGGGTGACAGACAACTGGTAAATATAAAAGTGTGTACATATATAATTTTAAAACATGTAACTTTCCCACTAAGTTACTATCCCACTGCTGGGCATAGGCCTCCTTTCTCCGTTCCTGGAGAGAAGGGTTGGAGCTAAGACCTATCACCATGCTGCTACAATGCGGATTGGTAGGTTTCAGATATCTCCAGACTTCTCTAGAGATATGCAGGTTTGCTCACGATGTTTTGCTTCACCGAAAATAGTGTGAAAAATTGCAATTATTAATTAGACACGGACGCACCGCTGCCTTTTTTATTTAAATACAAATATACTCCCAGGCTCGAAAAACCAACAAGTTGCTTATAAAATGTTGGCATTCGGCGGGAATCGGACCCGCGAACTGTGAAGGGACTACCAACTTCGCCAACGGGCCTGTCAGCTACTCCAATGGTCGCAATCTTTTTTATTGTCATACCCACCTTACAAATCTGCTACTCAATAACTAAAACACTCACTAATACCTTTAATACTTTTTCCAGCTCCGACTAATATATAGTGTCAATAAAATTTTACACTATCGTGTATAATAAATGCTTTAAACGTAAAATGAATTTCGAATTGCAAAATTACCCCATTGCAAACCGGAAATCATATTATGCATGTAATCGGAATTTAAATACGCTCTGTATTCCAATACGATTCAGGACTAACTGTATTTGCAATTACATTGTAGTTAGTTTACTTAGATATATTATGTATTATGTATATTTTTTATATAGGAAAAAGCCCCTTATGGGTACCGCCGCCCGACGGGGACAGGCGGCGGTTATGTCGGACTCGCACCGACTAAAACGACCTGTGTGCTCCACCACGCCGCCGATGGCAAGGGCAGGGCATCGTTATGTACATTGCCCCCATCCCCGCCGACAGCTCTGATCCCAGAGAACATCTCCTCCGAGTAGGGATCCCTCGAAAGAGAAGCCCCCCTCCGCTAACCGGTGCATTGGAAGCACCAGATGCACCGACCGCCTCGGGGACCTGTAAGCCAGAAGTCCAATATACCCCGTTCGGAACGTCCGAAGGTCCCCTGACAGGGTGACAGACGATGGGCTTAGGCAAGTCGCTACCACTTGGACTCGCCAGCTGCAGATTGGATCCAGAACAAAAGTTCCGGGAACCGCTTCACCGCCCCTCCGCAGAAAAGAAGGAGGCCACCGGTGCCCGCAATCGCTGCCTGCCCACCGTGTCATGTATTGTTGTATAGATATGTTAATGTGAATTTGTTCAAGATTACTAAAATTATAAAAGGTCACTAATAAGTTCGAAAAAACTATACTTAAATAATACAAAAAAAACTTTACATCGTTTATTTTCACCTAAAAAGTTATTACTCAACCTTATGTCTCCTAGAGCTCATAAATTATAATTTTGTTTTGCATTGTGTTTATCCTGTAAACCAAAACTCTAAAGGTAAATGTTTCATCGAGTTAATTTATTAACGCTCCGATTAATCTAATTGTATCCGACCGCCGAGAGGTAGTGGTGAAATGCGATAGATAAACAACCCCAAACAATGAACGTAACGTACTGGGTGGAAATGATATCGCATAATACAAGCTATATGCGTTAATTACAACGAAATTGTTTAATTTTAAACAAACGGATACATAATTTATAGAATAAGGCGTTGTAGGCGATGAAATAAAATAGAAAATATATATAAATGCTAAATGTAGAGCGGACAATCCGTTTTCATACTTGATACTTGCAGGATTCGTAAAAACACATGCACAAATCTCCAACACCGCCACCACAATACACAAGCACTATATATGTTCACTATCACAAACTCAACAATCGTTTCGCCCCGCAACCGAAGCATCATCAGGAGATAGACTCCACGACAAAATCGTATTGTGGTGCATATTGTGTGTCGTATTTAGCATTATATATTTTTCTATCTACTTTAGCGCGGTTTATAGCAAAATAATATTATTACTTTTGTATTATGGACTTCCTCTGCGTTGAATGTTAAGTCCAACTCCATAAATATATATCTCCATCAACAATTATTTATCGTTGCTCTATTTGTTCTATGTGAAAAAATCCGATTTGTCGATATGTTTATGAAAACCCTGCATGTATCAAGTACGAAAACGGATGGTACACTCTACATTGAGCATTATTTATTTGTCCTATTTACTTTATCGAGGATAATAGCACAATAATTTTATTAATACTTTTGAAAAGGAAGTCATAGCCAGGAGCAAATATGCAATAAGGTTCAAAACCTTTTGCCAAACCACTGACTTCATACTGAAAATATTTAAATACATCAGAAGCAATTCAATAGTTTCATTTCATCTGACATTCTTATATTACATTCTAAAAAACTTTTTAAGTCTTTCTGTACTTTGATCATGCCGTCAATTTCAGCATAACTTCAATCCTATTTTTCTTTAATCCAACTGACATAAAATATTCCGTCCATTTCTAAATGTAACACAAAACTTTCGCGATTCGTCTGAATACTTATATTTCTTTTGTTATTTCAAAGTTACTAAACCTTGAAAAAAAAATTAAGCAGCTTTCGTTGTAGTGGTTTTGTTTGAGTAAGTGTTATTTGAGAGCGTATTGAAAAGTTGATGACTGTGTTATTCTTTTCTTTATTGTAAGATAATTCAAAGCGATAACATTATGTAAAAGGAACTTAAAATCCTTAATAAATAACATTCCTTACGTTTAAAGAGGCCATTGAATCAATGTCGTAAAGTCCTACGTTATTTTACACTTTTATTCGAAATCATTTCTTCAATTACAATTTTATAACGTACAGAGATGTAATATTACATCTGTGTTGGAATGATTTTTATGTAACAATTCAAACTCATTTAAGTAATTATTATTGTAGTAATAAATGTTTTATTATTTCTTAATTTTATTTTTATTGAATTATTTCGTTATTGAAAATTAACGAGAATTTTATTCCATTTATAATAAAACTAGCTTATACCCGCAACTTTGTCAGTTTGGACTGTAGTCTTGGAATAAACAGTAGCTTCTGTCACTCTCTAACGCTGTAAATATCTCCTTCATAAAAATCAGTAATCGACGTCGTAATATAAAACCTATTTTTTAAATTACAGACTTGAATCTTACATTAAGTGAATAAAATAACCTTGATACATATATTGATAATAGATAACGCCATGTGGTATCCGGCTGAGTAGAAAAGACCATCCTCATTTCTTACCGGGGTGTCGTAAAGGCGACTAAGGTAAGTTTGACCCACCGTGTGGTATCCGGTTAAGTAGAATAGACCATCCTCTATCTTACAGAGGTTTCTTAAATTACGACTAAGGTAAGTTGATGTCAGGCAGGCGGCCGGTCGTAAAATACGTAGTCAAATCATACGACATGTTTACAGCATGTTGTACCGATCCCACTTAAAGTGGGATAAGGGCAGGAAAAAGAAGAAAAGAGATATTGATAATATAGATACTGAATATAGTAGAACATACATATGTTATATAAAAAGTTTTTCTTGCCTTATCGAACATTATTCTACCGACCTTAATAAGTTTTTCCTTACTGAGAAGCGCGTGATGAATAATAAGTTTGATTTAAAGATTTTATATAAAACTCAAGACCGCGATACGAGTCACACTGGCAAAAAATTAGATTAACCTCGTACCTTCTACGTAAATTTTATTTGAGAACGTCTCGGTATTATAACCATACTGTTTGTTCTACCTATTATTTCACGCTGCCAGTTTTGTGGAGTTCACACATCCAAATTCCGCCAACGCATTATGAAACATTTTCATATTATAAAACAAAGTCGTCAAAAGCTGTCTGTCTGTATATCATCGATTTACTCAAAATCTGTCGAATACGTTATAGATACGTTTTTAACTAAAAGGTAGTGAGATTCTTCAGGAAAATTTAAGTTATGGTTTTAAGTGAATTGTGTTAAAGAGTTCGCGCAATTGTATAAAAATTCGCCTGTCGAGAATTGAAATCGCGTGCGCCGCGTAAACCAATAGAGGTACAGTAAAGTAATGTACTAGAGAATTGTAGATCTACAAAAATACCCTAAAAAGTCAGCGACAGCGTGTCTCTATCTCTTATGGTTAAGTCATAATAGTTACTTTTATTTTCATCTATCTATACTTATTATAAAACAATTCAGGAACAATTTAACTCAGAATAAATGGAAGGGATCGATTTGGGAAGGCTTTGTGACGCTGATTTCCTCGCGGGCAAAGCCGCAGGCAGAGCTACTGAAACTATATTACAAATATTGTGTAGGAACTTATTCATAACAATGTTATAAATACGAGTATGAAAGTCTGTCTGTTCAAATCGTGAAGGTTAATCCTCTGGGACAATATTTCTGAAATTTGGCACAATTGAATTGCTTAAATACCGTACCACATAGAAAATAACAACGCGTCAGCGCAATGGCGTCAGACATTTTAAAGAGTGATAACACAGTTGGGAAGACGTTAGTCTTTTAAAGCAAGCTGAAAACGTTTGCAAGAGTTCTTTCTATTTATAAGCCTTGCGTTGAGTATGTACAAAGTGTTTAAAGTTTAGTCCCCCTTTACAATACTTCGGTAAGAAATGAGGGCGCTCTATTGTACTTAGCCGGATACCACACATCAAATGGAAATATTGGTATTAGGTAAAATTATGTTTCTGAGAATGAGCACAGGCTAAATATACTTTTCTGTTTGAATTTATTAATTTATATTTATTAATAATACTGAAACAAGATAAATGTCATAACTAATTATTTCATAAATTCTCTGCGCTTAAGCGGCAAATACATCACAAAGTCTGTAGTTTAGTTAAACTATAAATTACTTTAGCGCGGAGAGACAGTTTTCCAAAAAGCTATTTTATACATAACCGACAAAACCGCAAAGTTCAAAGTAGTTACGAAATGTTGAACATAATTCACTCAAACTTATTTCGAAATTTAAATTTTTTAACTCTGTTATGACGTTAAGATTTTGACATCAACTAACTCTTGCCATTGACTTGGTCTGCGTGGATATCAGCACCCTGATAAGAATTCATCATCATCCTGCTGCCCTTATCCCACTCTAAGTGGGGTCGGCACAACATGTTACAAACATGCTGTCACATGATTTGGCTGCGTTTTTACGACCGGCCGCCTGCCTGACGTCAACTTCCCTTAGTCGTATTTGATATACCTCGGTAAGAAAGAGGGTGGTCTATTTTACTAAACCGGATACAACATGGTGGGTCAACTTACCTTAGTCGCCTTTTACGACACCTCAGTAAAAAATGAGGTTCGTCAATTCTACTCAGCCGAATACCACACGGCAGGTCGACTTACCTTAGTCGCCTTTTACGAAACCTCAGTAAGAAATGAGGTTGGTACTATTCTATTCAGCCGGATACCACATAACGACACCTTGATAAGAATTATTATGACAAATTGTAATAGACTTTGTTAGTCCCATAACTATCTCCATGACCCTTTGCTTGACATAACGTCCGTTGGTAAGAAAATGAAAAGAAATTCCATCATCCTCTCATCCAATGTACTTTAGGTCCAAACAAATAATAAACACTGCTTGGGACATTAGTATTTGAATATACATGAAGTCTCATAATTATGATTATGTTTGCTAGTTGACAAATAATAGACATCGACAAATAGACATTGTTTTTGAAAAAATAAATGAATTTGAATTTGAATTTGTGTTTCAAATGCACAATAGTGTGTGTTATCATTTCTTTTTTGATTTAATAAATTTTTTATGCATTAGTTTTAAAGAATATTAGAATACTCCATCGAACTACAATTGAGCCAAATTTCATAGTCCTCCGTCTGCGTAAAAAAGGGTACAGGAGTTTTTGCCTTACTACACCCTACAACTTCATGTATGTATGAACACACATGCCCATGCTAACGGTAAATAGCAGAATCAGTACTATTAGGAGAGGGATAATATAAAAGTAAGAGCTATATCACCTTTTATTTACGGTTTAATTAATGGTTAAATTTACCAATATCTGTAACGCCATTATCCAAAAAACAATAGAATTTTAATGCACTAAACAAACCAAAAAATTCAATATTAATTGTATAGCGATTCAGCGTTAGCCACAAAATTCAAATAAGTTGCAAACTCCTTAGAACTTCTCTAGTGACCGGGCGATATAGTGCAAAACGTCAGCAAATTTGCATTACGGATTAGTATTTAGTAGAATTTGTAGATTGAAATCGTATTTCTATTTATGGCACGATTTTATAAAGATTTGATAAAGATAATATTCAAAACTGTGTACTGTAGTCAATCTGGAAGAGATCGCTACGAAGCGATAATAGCTAGCGTGTATAACTACCTCTTATCATGTATATTTCTCGTTTCTTATCAGTTTTTACGTGGCTTAAAATAAAAGCTTAAATAAATATACTAGCCGAACCGTTTCGGCATTGCATGGGGAGTAGAATGTGCTATGCTAAGTGAGACCCGAAATTGATTAATTTTCACGCGCGTAACTTTCCAATTTACAATTCCTTATTAATTCATCAAAGTTACCTATATTTTGCAAAAGCTGTGGTGCGCTGGGCACCCTGGGTAACACCGTGCGACTTTTTAGAGGAGGTCACGAGTTCAAACCAGGGCAAATGAGTTTTTCTGTTAAAACTTATGTGTCTAATTGATAATTGCAATTCATCACACGCTTTTAGATGAAGGAAAACATCGTGAGGAAACCTGCATATTTCTAGCGAATTCTGGAGATATGTGTAACCTACTACTCCGCCTAAGAAGAGGTCTATTCTCAGCAGTGGGATAGTATCAGGCCGCTACTTACTTTACTTACTATATTTTGCAAAGTATAATTCAACAATTTTAAGGTTTAATTTTCATTCAAAAACATAACTTAAACCTTCTCCATTGTTTTGAGTGCAAACTATAAATTGCTATTTCCCGTAGACTATCGAAAACCGATTAAAACAACGGTCGGACAACTTCCAGCCAAGCGACGGTACGTACACAAGCCACGGAACCACAACATTCAAATTACTTGAAAATTCTTGATAATGACGCCCACAATCTAATAATCTGTGGGCGAATATTCTAGGAATATGAGACCTTTGCTCAAAACACAAACAAACATGTCGGAATCGACACAGTCGTGTTATATGTAGGTACTTAAGTATTTTAGTAACATTATTAATGGGGTTTTTGACTAACAAATTAGTAGTTAGTATTAACAAACGCGGATTAAAGCATAATAATTCTATCATATCTTTTGTACTATGGAATTCCAAAAAGTTTATTTGTAATCTCTTTATTGCATTAATGCAAATAAAAATAAAAAATAAATTTGCAATGGCGGGCTTATTCCGGAATCGGAATCTCTTCCAGCCAACCAGTCTAAAATTAAAAAATAGACTAAATAAAAAGTCCAGTGAATTAAATTAAAAAATAACTAAAAAAAATTAGATCTTTTAATAATATGAAATAATAAAATAATATTATAATATATAATATAATAAATATTATAATATAATAAATACAGTAAGTATTAGTAAGTAACGCCTACTCCCATAAAGTATTTGAAATTATATAATATCATTATTGGAAATATTTAAAAGACCGCCGAGTTTCTTTCTGGTTCTTTGGTTCGGTTAGAGCAACACTCCGAACCAGTTATAGCTTCATTAATCATTGATCCTTGACGATTCAAAAGTTCTTGAAAGAGCTTATTTGAATAAAGATTATTTTTATTTTGATTTAACTCATCTATTCTCGTATCGTTTCTGAAAAAGGTCTGTTTTATGTTTTCACATTCACAAAGCGACTCACAGGTAATTGTGCCGCGAAGCGTATAAAATACTTCGTAACACAACGGACTGGCGTTTGATATTTTTGTACTTCGACGCTCGGTTATTTTTAAAATTTTACCTATATACTAGATATGCCAGCGGCTTCTCCCGCGTGGAAATCAGTATGGCAAGAGGGCTGGCTCCTTTTTCGCACAAAGAATCAGCTTAGCGATTCAGCGCGGATACGCTGCCAGCATTCTTGGGACCATTCCACGTGGGCATGATTTGTATAGTCCTAGCGTGTAAGTAATTTAAAATAGATATAACTTGTACATTTTTCCTGTGAATAAAGTATGTCACAATTTTTTTCCGAATTGAATATAAAAGTAATTATTGTGTGTGAGTGAGAGTGAGTTATAGTTAGCTTTATTGTAAATCTCCAATTATTTAATACATTATTTTAGCGTACCTTTGCTGGTTTAGGCTTTTAAAAAATTTATATAGAATGGTAATGTACTATTAACTTAAACCTTCCAGATCGATGTCACTACTGTATAGTAAAAACCGTAGATTTTGTGAAAAGCGATCACATAGACAGACAGCTTTGGGGACTATGTTTTATAATAAGTATAGATTTAACTTTATCTCTCAATTCTTCTAAAAAATTCATTGCTTACGCAACAAATATGCCCTTATTATACTTTTCTCAAAGTTTACAGCTTAAATTCTCTCCTCGGAACTCCCCACGGAATTTTAGTTCTCTCCATGGCCCGATAAACGACTGAGCCAGTTTATGAGATCCATAGACTACGACCAAGTTTTAAGTAACTATTATCGTCAAGTCAATTTTTCGCAATATTTTTCAATTAAATAAAATTTATATTTATTTTAATTGTTCGTCATGTATCCCACCTCTAATTATTTTATTAGATAACTTTTTAACTACCATAAATCTACGTATCGCACCTTACCAGAAATAAATAATAAGATAGCCATACTGCTATTCATCATCATCCTCATCATTCTACTGCCCTTATCCCACTTTAAGTGGGGTCGGCACAATATGTTATAAACATCTTGTTCGTGATTTCGCTAGGTATTTTACGGCCTGCCTGACGTCAACTTACTTTCGCCTTTAACGACACTTGGTAAGAAAGAGAGTGGTCTATTCTACTTAGCCGGATATTCCCATACTACTAGCATATAAGTAAAAACCTGTCCGTCTATTATGCTTTTACAGCTTATTATACCAATATTTATGAAATTTGACTACAACTTATACAACGGTATAACAAACAGAATACTTATCGTTTTCCGAAAAAAACTTAAACGCTAAGTTACCACGAATATATTTCGGGTATTACCGATAATATATAATATCTGGGTGAACGAGCTTCGCTCGGTAATTTTTTGCAAAAAAAATTAAAAAATTAAAAAAAAGAAAAACCAATTAATTAGTTCGGGATCGATCCTTGGCTTTCACATTTCTCGAGGCTGCCCGTTACCCGAATAATCTACGCCGACTTGACAGTTAATGGCGAAAATTCAATTCAATATAAATGTCAGTGTTTTTTAATGCCAAAAAACAGGGATAAAACAATATTTTTTTTACATAAAACCTAGCTAGATCAATTTTTCTCCCCCAAAACCTCCTACATGCTGAATTTCAGGAAAATCGTTGGAGCCGCTTCCGAGATTCGGAAAATATACATATATACAAGATTAACTCATTTAAATATAAAGATTTAAAAATAGAAGAGAAACTATTTACGATTTCCACAAATTAAGGTCAGACTATAAATATATCGGTATATAAAACGGATCTTCTAACGTACTATCCTTGAGTTAAATGTTATTAAGCGATACTAATAGGGAAGGCTCGGAGGAAATTGATTTAGCTTCACATATCGTTAAGTTAGTGCAACGTGTAACCTGATATCGAGGACGTAGCCGCGATTTCTTTATATACTTAGTATTTCGCTATATTGAAGTAAAATTTTAAGAGGGAATCATTTATAGAATTAGGCGTTACTTTGCGGAGGTCCATAATACAAAACTAATGAAAATATTAATATTTCCATTAGTTTTGTTTTAAGAGGGAAGGTAAAAAGATTAGTTTTTTTTGTTCTTTCTTCACCTGATAGATATCCACTATAAAACTTGTTTCTTACATGATTTTCTGCAGTGAGTATGCCAAAAGCTCCCTACGATATTTTTGTTATTGTCATCACCCATTAACAACTTCATGCTATGTGCCCGTACCTTTCCGCTTCGTGACAGGATAAACTACAGCAATGATTTATACTCTGGTACAACTATCCTCGTTTTTTACACAGATACTCCCTTAAAATCCGCCCCTCGATATTCCCCACGGAACCATAGTTCTCTCCGCGGCACGATAAGCACGCAACTTATGGGATCCACAATCAACGACTATGTTTCGGATCAACATATCATTACTAAAATGAACGTTAATGCATTAATAAAACGAGAATTCGTGTAACTATAAAATAAAGCACCAAAAACTGTAAGTATGTGATTCATTTTTCTCAATATCAACTGAACGAATTTATGTACAGTTTATACTAAAAGATTTATTACTAGTGAAAGTTTAGGTTAATAGCACATACAGAACGGCTGAACCGATTTTAATGGGACTTTCACTAGAATAAAGATGAGGTTGAGAACCAACATATAGGTTACACTTTATCCAAGAATTCCCGCGGGATCAGGATTTACGTGGAAAAAACTTTTATGACGCACTTTCTACGCGCGCAAAATCGCAGGCACACTAGTTAAACAAAGAATTTCGTAGTTGCCCTCTTAAATATGTTTATTTCTGTCCATGAATTGTCATAACTTCAATAAAAATTTAGTAACATAATCGTGTTGTCAAAATTCAGGTTAACACTTGTTACGCGATGAAACCACATTCAAATTAGCTCGGAATGTCCGTGCGAAACAATTCTGCGTGATGACTTTCATTAATGTTTATACAGAGGCATGATATTGTGCGACTGTCGGGAATATTAAATAATAAATACTGCTCGAATTTCAACGTGGTCACTCTAAAAGTGAAGCTTTATATGAACCACTAATGTGATGCACAGGAAAATGCACCTACTTTAAATAGCTGTTACATTCTTTAAGACTCACAATTAATGTAATGATCAAATCTTTTTTCTCAACGTAAGCCTTCTCCTAACCTTAATACTTAGACTATTGGTGTCTTAGTTAGATAGATAATTTAGACATCATTGCCAAAAAGTCTTAGTCAAATCAAGATTGAAAAAAGACTTGAAATCATAGAAATTGACGTTTTGACTCTAAAAAGATCTTCTAAGGCAGTGTTTTCAACCCTTTTTTGTGCCATGACCTTAGCCTTTCTAAAATTCTTATGAGACCATACAAAATACATAACTATACTATTAAAAAATTAAAGAGTCATGTCACACCTTAGTCTTTCTTATGACCCCATACAACATACATAAACTTTTAATATTAAAAAATTGAATTGTTTAATTAAGAAAGTTAAATGATAGTTTTTTGGAAAAAAATTGCCTTTTTCGTTAAATTTATACCGAAAGTTAGCATAGCATTTAAATTGCCCAAAGCGTGTCGAGCACATTTTCGAATTGAGCCACCTTAATTATCAAATTCCCCTCCTGTGGGCGTTGGCCCTACGTTAAGAAACACTTCTCTAACGCGATGATGCGTTCAAAATATAAATAGTTGGTGTATGTACGAGTAATTTTCTGGTATTTTAATTCTTTCTCTAGTCAAATGTGGAACAAAAAATATAATGAAAGTATATATAAAAAGCCTTCACTATTATAGATTGTAATACTGAGTGACTTAAAGTACTGATAGCTATTGGAAATAACCCAGGTAAGCGCTCCGATATTTATACTCTAGCATTATCGGTAAACTTCTCTTTAATCTAAGCCGTTAACAACATTATCGCGATACTTTCAACAAGTTTAATAGAAAGCCGATACGTGTCGTTTATAAATACATGTAATAAATATTGGTTTTATAGACATTTATGCTATTATGAACCTTGTCATCGTCATCGTCGTCTTTAACCAGTAGATGTCCACTGCTGGTCTTTTCATGTGATCTCCACGCCATACGATCTTGTGCTATTTGGATCGGGAAGCGGCTCACCACTGGATCTAAGGCTGCCTTCTCCCCCCGATCCTTGCTCCCTTTTGAGATGGTCAGTCCACCTTGTCTATGAGCCTTATGTATTGTGTAAGACAAATTTAACAGCCTTATATATTCTATAAAATAACCTTATAAAATAATAACAGCACAACATGTTATTATATGTTTTGTCTTGTTATTTTACGACCGCAATTGATCGCACAGCGATTTTATCGCGGAGTTTATCTCCTGATGATGCTACGGTTGCGGGGCGAAACGATTATTGAGTTTGTGATAGTAAATGTAGTGCTTGTGTATTGTGGTGGGGATATGTGCATGTGTTTTTACGAATCCTGCACGTATCAGGTATGAAAACGGATTGTTCACTCTACATTTTAGCATTATATATATTTTCTATTTTACTTTACCGTGGATTATAGCAAAATAATTTTATTATTACTTTTGTATTATTGATCTTCGGAAAGTAACGCCTAATTCTATATATTATTTACCTTAGTCGCCTTTGACGACACCTCGGTGAAAAATGATGGTGGGCTATTCAACACCAGAATAGAATAAAAACAATAGTTAATTGGCGGTATTTTGACATTAAAGCGCGACGTTAATATAATATAAGACATATATGATGTATACAATACTGTATAAGTACTGACAAGCATAAGTGTGTACACGACAATAAGAGATGCCTAAGTTCCCAAAACAATTATACTCGGGCTCACGGTCAGCTGTAAATGCTAAAAGCTAACCGCAATAAAGACTAATAAAGAAAAAACGGGTTCATAAAACAAAAGGTCTGTAATCTCAAGACTGGCAACTGTTGCGTAATAGTTTTATTTACTCGTCAATCTTGCTTAGAATTTTTTTTTGATAAATTTTTTACACCTTATAAAATTTTTCTAATTAATAAATAAGAATAAAACGAAATAAAATATAAGTAACTTAAAAGTTGTCATCATCCTCCTGCCCTTATCCCACTGTAAGTGGGGTCGGCGCAACATGTTATAAACATGTTGTTACATGATTTAGCTACGTATTTTTCGACCGGCCGCCTGCCTGACCTTAGCTTACCTTAGTTGCCTTTTGCGACACCTCGAGAAGGAATGAGGATGGTCTATTCTACTCAGCCAGATACAACGCGGTTGGTCAACTTACCTTAGTCGCCTTTTACGACACCTCGACGAGAAATGAAGGTAGTCTATTCTTCTCAGCCGAATACCACACAGCTAAAATATGGTCATTTTTTTTTAATTTGTCAATTATGGATAGATAATTTTAAAAGTTCAAAGGTCTTTAAAGCTTGGCTATTTTGTCGGATTTTTGTAGTAATACGACATGAGCCATCAATCTGGCAACAGATTGGGACATGTTACCTCGTAACACCCTACACCTGTCACCTCTCCCCCCTAACATTTTGTCTAAATCGAATATTGATGCGGTGACAGCCGTTTCATACAACTTTTAATTGGCTCGTTAGATCGCGTCGACATCGGCCGCTGCTCTGGGGAAATCACGAACGATTTTGGAAACAAAAGAGGATAAATGTAACGGTGAACCAGAAAATATTGAATATAGTATTAAAACAAAAATATTAAACATTTTCCCGTTATTAATATTTAATAATATAAGTACCTAGGCTAATTTTTTTTTAAAGATATAAAAAAGATAAAAATTGAAAAATATATATAATTGGGCATCAGGGTTCGATCCAGGGTATTATCACTTCTCCATTCCACCCATTATCCGCTGAATTATGACAACTTTATATTTGAAAGCTAACATATCATTTGCATTCTATTTTAAATTAATTTAATTTAATAAATAAAAAAAGATGATGATTCTTCAGATGCTTATTCATATATCCAGCCTAGCTTAGTTAACCTATAATTTTTTGCAATAGGCCAAAAAGGCCTAGTTGACCTTTAAAGTTGACCGTGTTGTCAAATTAAAAAAATATTTGTGTAGTTGAAACTGATGTTTATTTGTATACATTTATATTTGAAAATAATTTGTTTTTTCCCCGTGGGCGATAATATTTAACGTGTTCTGTGAAAACGAGTCAATTAAAAGTTGTATAGGCCGTCTGTTTTTGAACTGAATAGAAATGTAGTTATATATTTAGGACTTACCTAGTGTTCAACTTTCTATTTTCGATAGGTTTTTCACTAATTGACATTGAACTTCTATCTATATTTATTATAAAACAAAGTCCCAATAACCTGTCTGTCTGTACGCGATCGATTTTCTCAAAATGTACTGGATGGATTTTCGTACGGTTTATACGGTTTAGATTAATAGTACTTTATCGTTTATGTAAATTGTGTTAAAGAAGTCACTAGGTTGTAAAAGTGCCTGACGGGAACTCTAGTCGCGTGCACCGTGTAAACCAGCAGAGATACAGGAAAGTTATGTATTAAAGAATTGTAGATCTACAAAAATACTACAAAAAAGTCCTTAACACCATATCTCTATCTCTTATTGATGACTCACAATAACTACTTTTATGTTCAAAATTTCAATTCGGAAAATTTTGTGATTTCGCACATTTATCCCATAGCAATATTCCATCAGTCATAATGCTTTGGAAGTAAGCAAAATAAACAAGTTTTGCTGTTTCGACGTCTGTAAACTTATCTTTCGTACAACATAGGCTGCTGAGATAAGTTTCTCTCTTTCTCTCGAAAAACGGAGTGAGTATACTCAGCAGTGAAATATTAAGAGGCCATTACTTTACTTATTTCACTTGCCTTGAATATTTCACTATACTTTTCAAAAAGCTGTGATTGCCCAACGGTGTGACCGTGCGACTCTTTCAAGAGGGTCTCGAGTTCAAACCCCGGGCAGGCACCAATGAGTTTTTCTATTAAAACTTATGTGTCTAATTGATAATTGCAATTTATCACACGATTTTCGGTGAAGGAAAACATCGTGTGGAAACCTGCATATCTCTAGAGAAATCTGGGGATAATATGTGTAACCTACCAATCCGCATTGGAGCAGCGTGGTAGGTCTTAGCCCCAACCCTTCTTTCTAAACGGAGAGAGGAGGCCCCTATGCCCAGCAGTGGAATTGTAACAGGCCGTTACTTTGTACTTTACTTTACTACTTTTCAAAAACATTGCCTAAAACATTTATATATAACAAGAGATTCAGAAATTTGAGCTACAATTTGCGAACAGCAATGTTTTAGCACCGTATCAGAAAAGCGATCTGCGAGGGAAAGAAATGAGCTAAGCTTTGGATTATCGGAGCCGCTAGAATTCCCTTTGAGATATTTTATCAATTCTTGAAGAAAAACACAATCGAATTTATTGTGGAACGAATTGTAGATGCCCCTGACAGATTGCTTTTTTATTCCTAATGAATTATAAAGGCGAAAGTTTGGGAGTGTGTTCTTGCTGATTTGGTGTTTAAATAGCTTAACGAATTTATATACTCGTAAAGCTAGCTGTGCCTGCGACTTTGCCCGCGTGGAAATTGTATTTAATATAAATTGCCTCTTCTGCCTCTTCAGACGCCGTGTGGTATCCGGCTGAATAGAATTGTACCACCCTCTTTTCTTACCGAGGTGTCGTAAAAGGCGACTAAGGTAAGTCGACCCGCCGTAGATCTACAAAAATTCTAGAAAACAGTATATTATTGTATATTATGGTTAATTCTCAATAACGAATATTGTGTTTAAAATTTATATACAATTTATTTATATACAGAAAAAATGTACAAGTTATATCTATCTTTAATTACTTACACGCTAGGACTATACTAATCATGCCCACGTGGAATGGTCCCAAGAATGCTGGCAGCGTTTCCGCGCTGAATCGCTAAGCTGATTCTTTGTGCACCCTCATTCAATAGACCACCCTCATTCCCTACCAAGGTGTAAACGGGAACTAAGGTAAGTTGAGCCGTCGTGTCGAATCCGGCTGAGTGGAATAGACCACCCTCTTTAAACCACCCTCTTTCTCTGTATCGCTACAAAAGTCGCCGTGGGTGAGTAGCTTATGTGTGAACTCCTATTTCGTTGGCGAGAAAATCCACGCGATTCAGCTAGTATCTTATAAAGTGATAAACTACCATAAAACAGAGGTTATAACTTCAAAATAAGTTTCGTTTAAAAAAGAAGATAAATAAATACTTTTATAACTTAAAGTAAAAGGCAAAGACGATATTCACCAGTTACCATTTGAAAAAGCGTTTTCAATTGAATGCGTCGATCATTTAACTTAACAGTATCCTGTCTAAATTGAAAGTAGCGAGGGCTAGAAGTAAATATAATAAAAATCAAGTAGATTATAATATACCGTGCTGGTAAAATAATAGGCGCCCGGCGGATAATACAAGGTTATTAGGAGGGTATAAAATTGCATTCCTCCGGGTCCCATCGTAAATAACGAAAGCAATTATGCTCTAGAGATTAAACGCAAAATTACCATCGCACATGCCATACTACGCCTCCAAAACGTATAGCAGAATCAAGTATGTATGGAAAATAAATTCCAATTACTTAAAGTATTTTTTCTAATTCTGTGTGTATTTTTATGAGCTTTAAGTGTTCATATTTTAAAGCTGTAAAGTCGAGGGGTAAATGTGCGACGCTTTTGAAACCCCCCCCCCCCCGGGGTTCAAACCCCGTGCAGGCATAAATTAGTTTTTCTGTTAATTAATGTGTCTAATTTATAGTTTATCACACAATTTTCGGTAAAGGAAAACATCGTGAGGAAACCTACATATATCTGGAGAATTCTGGTACTAGGTGTTACCGTTTTTTATTATTTTATTTATTTCTTTTTATACACATAGTTAGAAAAGAAAGAAAAATTACAAAAGCACACATGTGCTTATACATATAAAGGCGGACTTATCCCTAAATGGGATCTCTTCCAGTCAACCTTTGAGTAACACAAGGAAAAAGACAATAAGTGAAGAAGAAATTGTTAGTTATTCGATTGTTTTTTTATATATATGTGTGGACTAAATAAAGCTGAATTATTATTATTATTGTGTTACCTACCAATCTGCATTGGAGTAGCGTGGTGGGTCTGAGCTGCATCCCTTCTCTCTTAAAAGGAAGCTTATGGCCAGCATTCATTGTCAATGTGATCATTGCTAACCCAAAAGGTAAGAACGAATGAGCTGGAGATATTTTGATGGTTGCATGGTTGATAGTTTTTGGTGATCAATTCCAAATAATTTAATGTGGGTCATTCTTTAAAAGTGCGTCTTTTATTTATTTTTTTGTTCACAAGTATCTTAGATTATAAAGTAAATACTTCTTTGCAGGTTAATTTAGTCTTTAAGAACAACAACGGACTAAGAAAATTATCTAACAATTGTAAAGTCCAATAAACAAAGAATAAGAAACAAGAAAAGACAAGATTCTAAAGATAAATACGAGTTCTTCAAGACAAATACTATTGTTAAATTAAACTTCGACTCGTAGTAGAAAAGCTTGTCTTGTACGATAAAACTTACCTTAGATATCCAGTATTTCATACAAAGATAATATTATCTTTAATATTTAAATGAGTTAATCTTGTATGTATGTATATATATGTCGGGGATTTAGATGGGTTTTTATTGTAAGCGACTTCGGCGTTCTCTATATTTCAAGTCGTAGAATCAGTGCGCACACCCGGCGCCATCGAGTCTCAGATGTCCAATCTGTCATGTCGCTTTGTTACCAGCGCCACCTTACCATGCATTTACATATGCATCAAATATCACAATCACAAGCGACAGCTATTAGACAACCTTGACTACTGACTCCATGATTCGGCTAAAGTATCCCAAATGATAACAGATGTAACGCCATCTGTCCGGCAGTTAAACAAGTCTATTATTATCTTCACTTCTCCGACACGGCCATACTGACAGAGAGCGCGTTCTCGCGCGGTCTCATGCATGATGTGGTCACAGACGTCATCAGCCATGGGTCTAAATCTTAGAGTTTCCCCAGCGAACAATCCCTTATCGTTAAGCGAGTGTAGCTCAGTACAGCGTCACAAGCCAAAAGCACGGAGCTTGTAATGCTCAAGCGTTGGAAGCAAAAAGCGCAGAGCTTTCGATGCTCCAGTGTTGATAGCACAAAGCGCGGAGGTTTCAATGCTCAAGTGTCGCAAGCATAAAACGCAGAGCTTTCAATGCTCAAGTGTCGGACGCACAAAGCTCGGAGCTTTCAATTCTCGTGTCGCAAGCATAAAGCGCGGAGCTTTAAATGCTCAGGTATCGGCAGCACAAAGCGCGGAGCTTTCAATTCTCGTGTCGTAAGCATAAAGCACGGAGCTTTCAATGCTCAGGTATCGGCAGCACAAAGCGCGGAGCTTTCAATTCTCGTGTCGCAAGCATAAAGCGCGGAGCTTTCAATGCTCAGGTATCGACAGCACAAAGCGCGGAGCTTACAATGCTCAGGTTTCGGCAGCACAAAGCGCGGAGCTTTCAATGCTCAGGTATCGCCAGCACAAAGCGCGGAGCTTACAATGCTCAGGTATCGGCAGCACAAAGCGCGGAGCTTTCAATGCTCAGGCATCGCCAGCACAAAGCGCGGAGCTTACAATGCTCAGGTATCGGCAGCACAAAGCGCGGAGCTTTCAATGCTCAGGCATCGCCAGCACAAAGCGCGGAGCTTTCAATGCTCAGGTATCGCCAGCACAAAGCGCGGAGCTTTCAATGCTCAGGTATCGCCAGCACAAAGCGCGGAGCTTTCAATGCTCAGGTATCGCCAGCACAAAGCGCGGAGCTTTCAATGCTCAAGTATCGGCAGCACAAAGCGCGGAGCTTTCAATGCTCAAGTATCGGCAGCACAAAGCGCGAAGCTTTCAATGCTCAAATATCGGCAGAACTCAGACCAAGGTATGAGGTCGTCAAGTATGAAATTTGTAGAACATAAGGCAAAGTTTGCCAATAATTTTTATAAACACAAGAAACGATTTTTCTTACCAAAATATGCGCCCAAATTGCCAACATATTGTTGCCGTTTAAGCAACACATTGTTCAGCCTGGTCATTTAAAAACATGGTGGAACCACGTCCACCTCTATGTGTATGAACTCCTGGAAGGTCAATTTTACTGCATTATTGGAATGAACTTTTTTTTTTAAGGTCTACCATTACTTGTCTAATTATTTTCGACATATTTGTACCCTGACCGATGAGCCTGGTTTCACGAACTGGTAATAAATCACACCCGCACTATTCCACCAAATACATCTGATGAATGTTAGCGCACACTGTATACAATAACACGATATAATAGAATACCACTATTCCCGCTGCGTGATTCACTTCTCTTAAATAACGAACAAAGACTTACTGTCACTGAAACGTTTTATCAATAAGAAGAGTCCACCGGAAACAACAACAGCACAGTTTTGCCGTCATTTTAATCAAAAAGGGGCGCGAAACTTGCTTCATGACTGTGTTGCTATAAAATACAAAGCGGAAGTCATTGGCGACAACATGAATACTACGTATTGCAGTATGTTTTGCAGATTAGTTATTTTCTAGGCACACGGAATGTTTGCGAATTTCATATTGACTTCATTTTTCATCACAAGTGTATATCCGATTCAAAAACCACCAGGTCAGACCAGGATTTGTGGCGAGAAAGCAACATCAAATAAGATTCCAGACGCGCTCGTTTCTGGTTTTCGTTCAGCTCATGAGGAACCCACTTATCTAACGTTTCATTTGAGTCAAATGAGTTGATATTGTCTGTTTGCTTACTTTGATCATAATTCATAAGCACTTTGAGATGGATCAGACCAAACGGTGAACTTTAATATGTCATTATTAACCTTTGATTCTGGGCGACGATTGTGGGGTTAAGGTTACCATTTCGAAATTTGACAAACTGTAGATCTTAGTATGATTACCTATTATCAGCAATATGTAAATATACGTACTATCAAATAACAAGCTGTCATAGTTGTCCAAACTGTAAACTACAAATTTCATTCAACTTATTATTTCTTTCGTAAAACAATTTCTTTTAAATCGTCCGCTTTTATTATCCATAATGTAATGAATAAACGTCTCTGCTAAAAAGATTAATAATTAAACGTAGCTTTTTTTTAAATTAGCATACATACTGTAAACAATAGTACAAGATGTCTCCGCTATCCCGCGCATCAAACTCAAACTTAATTTTCTTAATTGAAATAAACTTGTAAACTAGTGCTTTTGAACCTTTAATTCTACCGCTGGAAAAGCGGAAAGCTCTCGCTACCAAGAAGAGCCAGCAAGAAACTCGGCGGTTGCTCTTTTCAACATAATACTTATAACCAGATACACCAAGTCATTACTATCTTGTACAGGGTCGGACAGTAGCCACGAGAATATCCACGCACTCTTCCCGTCAAAATAATCCTCAACAGTATACTAGGCTTTTTGTATCAGCCTCTCTTTAATAACATTTTTAAATTGCTGTTAAGTCAAAGCTAAAAATGACTGCGGAATTTTATTACCAAATCTTATACCCAAACTCAAGAACAAATTTCGTACCTATGCAAGGCACAAAGCAGGAGCGGCAAGCTTATGTCGGTTCCTACTTTATCTATGATATACGTCACCTATCGTTCTATAACTTTTTACATTTTTATGTACAAAAATTAAATTACTTAAAATGTACTGTGAGTGAGTAGTACATCACGAGTGCAGCTAGCTGGTAGATAACGAACTCGCCGTCGTTCCTTGTCACCGAACGTCTTACGAACATTCCCGATCGCATGGTCGGAGTATACGGAATAATAAATGGAGGTTTCGATGGCAACGGAATAACAAGCCGTCTGATGTGACGTGACGTTTGCTTTGGGATATAGTATTAATTACGAGTGCGGGAATACAATTTGAATTATAGTTTAGAGCTTCATTAAACCTCCCTTCTGGACTTTCTTTAACAAACATAGAAAAATACTCAACCATCTGTGCAGTGTATGCGAGTTGAGATGTGTAACCTACCTTGCATCTTCATATACAAGACACATTATATGTTATACATACACGAACATACTCACACCAACACTGATGTACAAAGAAACATACACGGTCCCACGATGCACCACCACGTTAGGAACACCAGAGCCCTTGGTGAGAGCAAACCCGAAGTGACATGCGGTCACTTGTCAGTGCGTGTTTGAGCCTGTACCATTTCATACAACATTAGACTGCAATCATTACACTACAATCTACAATAAAAAAATCAATTTAATTTGTCTGTCAACAATTTTCAGCCTGCAGTTGATTGGACATATCGGCAAAACCCTCGGGGTACTTTCGCAATATTTCATGACACGCGTACTGAACACGCCCACCAGCCACCGGCTCTACATTGCACCTATCATTATCACAGACCTCTATTATTTTGGAGGGATAAGAATATGTCTCATTTGGTTTAACTATTAATCTGGGGTTCTTTTCGATAAAAACGATGTCGCCACTTTTGAAGGGACATATCCTAGCTGCCCTTATCATAGCGCACCTTATCAGCATAAACTTGCTCGTCCATCCTGAACTTTACCTCACGTCTAAGTTCGTGAAGGTCAAATATATCCTATTTGTGTTACTACAAAAGGCATTTTTGGATAAGTAGTTAGATGTCCATCAAGTGCTATGAAATCAGTAGGCGTCTTTTTCAACAAATCTGAACGTACCTGAGTATCTAAAATACCTGAGACAACGACTGCCACCTTGTTAGTTCACTCCAAGCAGGCTCAAACCGGTCGATCATGGCAAGTTTGTTACTCGAGTACTCTATGTAAATCTTAGCTGGAACACTGGTATACTGCACTATATTAAAGATTTATGAAACCATATATGTATGAGGTCATGAAACCTCTTGGTCGCCGCAAATTATCTTGACAAACGTTCCTTCGCTCCATTTCACGTTTTGCACAATGGGTAAGACTTAGAGGTCCATTTACGTGCTCGGTCTCGTAGATGCGTAAACACAACGTTTCGCGTCTCGTAACCTGTCCACGAATTTTCAGTACGGTAATGCTCTATTTTGTCGCACTACTCAGCAACTGTAAACTCAGAATCGTCGGGATCGAACGACGGTATGCAAACGTCACACGGTTTCCTTGACTTCACGTTACTTTTTGAGATTGACACTTTGGTATTACTACGGCCTAAAACTGTCGGCCATGCCGCGAAAGAAAACAAAAAAACAAATGAGGCATACTTATCATTAGGCAAAGCCATGAAACGATCATCTATTTGTGAGGTCGTATTTTGATCATTATCTCTTAGCACCGCCATAACTTTCAACACGAGGTGTAGCTGAACCTCGAAAATATTTACTTTGTGTAGCCACAGGAGGGTTGGTAAGCACATTAGGTAAATGCTGTTCCGATCCCACCGCTGCTGTCGGGGATTTAGATGGGTTTTTATTGTAAGCGACTTCGGCGTTCTCTATATTTCAAGTCGTAGAATCAGTGCGCACACCCGGCGCCATCGAGTCTCAGATGTCCAATCTGTCATGTCGCTTTGTTACCAGCGCCACCTTACCATGCATTTACATATGCATCAAATATCACAATCACAAGCGACAGCTATTAGACAACCTTGACTACTGACTCCATGATTCGGCTAAAGTATCCCAAATGATAACAGATGTAACGCCATCTGTCCGGCAGTTAAACAAGTCTATTATTATCTTCACTTCTCCGACATATATATATTTTTTCAGAATCTCGGAAACGGCTCCAACGATTTTCCTGAAATTCAGCATGTAGGGGATTTGGGGGAGATGAATCGATCTAGAGTTTTATTTAAAAAAATGTCGTTTTATCCCTGATTTCGGGCTCTAATTTTTTTTTTTAATTTACGTTGAATATTCAATTTCAATATTCAATCACAATTTTTCGCTGTCAAACGTAAAGTCATGGTGGTTCATTTGGGGAACGGGCGGTCTAGAAAGGTGAAAATACTTAGGATCGAGCCCCACCTGCTTGCCTATATTCTTTTCAAAATTTTTTAATTTTTTTTTTACATCACTAAAAACCACCCAGGTACTAATGATATTATACAGTAACATCACTTCTATATTTTCAGGAATAAAAGGTCCTAAATTATAGTTTAACTATCACAAGTGAAGTGGACGAATATTTCAAAATACGTACCGGTATATTTTTGTGTAAAAACTGTACAAAAATATTATAATATGGTGAAATCTTACTGTACGAGCTAACACGTATATTTGCAACATCGGTATTTACGCCATATTTTTAATATAGTATCAAAAGTAATGAGAATATTATTTTGCTATAATCCGACGATACGACAAAATTAAAATCACGGAATTATCTCCTGACGATGCTTCGGTTACGGGGCGAAACAATTGTTTTGATTGTAGTGGTGAATGTATGCAGTGTTTGTGTTTTTACAAATTCTACATGTATCAGCTATTAGAACGAATAGTACACTACATTTAGCATTACATATATTTTATCGTGGATTATAGCAAAATAATATTCTTATTAGTTTTGTATTATGGACCTCCGCAAAGTAACGCCTAATTCTATAAATTATTAGTATCGTATTAAATGAAAAGCAGTACGACGTTCCGGCCACGCATGTTCAACCTGTTAAAACTAATATCAAAATCTTTATCATATATATCATATGACAATCAAATCATAATATTTTTGAATTTAAACTATCGTGAGTAGTATTCATAGTTAATGTATAGAACCGGCTATACTCACGTCTTATTCTATCGGGTTAGGGTTCTATAGGGTTACGAAGACCAGAGCGACAGGGAACACTTGGAAGAGGTGCGGTCACCGCCGCCACCGTGTCCCCCCGCATCCCCGCCACCCACGAGTCGCGCCCAGCGAGCTGCGGGACGCAGTTCCCGCCGCGATAACGTCGTGTAAAGAGCTCAGAGCGAAACTAGTCGGGCTAACCCGATAGAATAAGACGTGAGTATAGCCGGTTCTATACATTAACTACAAATCATAATAATCGATAAATCTATCAATTAAGCATCGCAGTTTATCTATCAATTAAGCATCGCAGTTTATCTATCAATTTATCAATCTATCAACCAAAGATCGTACAGGGTAGTAGCAGCCCGTACATTTACGAGTACCTAATAGGAGTTTAATTAGGAATAGGAATTTAGGAGTAGAATTTCTAGAATTAGATACTTTATACTGCGTCCATCATATTATCAGTCTTTTGACAGCTCACGCTCATTAAGTTTTGTATTGCTTACGTACAAATATCATACAAATAATATTTGTACTTTATGGATGGGTACCGCCCACTTAGTGATGTCACACATAATGGTTATGCCACGATTATGCCACAGATTAAAAATAATCGGTAGAAATCGATGTTACGAGTATTAAAAGACATTTAATAACATTATATAAAGTTTTACTTTCTTCTTAGTTAATACATGAATACAAATAAAACAATCAGGATATTTTAATTTATTTTATTAGCACGAGTCGTCGGAATGATAATCAACACTAGACTCCTCCGATGAGGTGTCTTCAGTAGCAGTTATTATTAGCTCTTGTGTAGATAATATATTATCAAACGCAATATCACGTTCCCAATCAGAGAATATTACTCTTTTAGTTCTTTCCACCACACTTGCCCAGTTCTCGGCCGTTACGTGGGTGCAAGCATTTTTTAGCAATTGCAACATTTTATTCGCTGTGAATGGGGGGCTTGTATTGCATCTCGCAGCATGCCCTTTTACTTGTGCCCATATAAGTTCTATTGCGTTGTACTGGCAGTGGTATGGAGGAATCCAAAGAACAGTATGGCCATATTCTGCTGCCATTTCATTGATTACATAGCGTTTTGCTCTCTATTTGGTTTTTAATATTTTTATTAATTCAACTTTTAACATTGAGTCGTCCACATTTTCTCCATTGTCCCGAAGCCAATTAATTATTTCATGCTTTTTATTAGCCTGTGTTGGCATTTTGTCAATTTGACGGGAGTGGTAGGGCGCATTATCAATAAAAATTATTGATGGTTCTTCCAATGAAATGAGCATTTTTTTGAACCACTCTTCATACACATTTGCATTCATCTCTTCGTGGTAGTCATTTGATTTCTTCGATTTAAATGCCAACAGTGCGTCTTGTACAAATCCTTTTGCTGTACCTGCATGGCAAATGATTAGGCGCTCACCTTTTCCCATTGGTACTGAGGAAGTGGAATCAGCAGTATCATCAGTCCAGAAACGAGATAGTGTGTGGTTAGCGTTGAGCCATGTTTCATCCGTGAAAACAATATTTGCCCAATCTTGTATTTTCTTTGCCTCTCTTAAAAAATCACAACGTGCTATAGCTATATCTGTGCGTTCCATTAATAATTTTCTTTTATTTAACTTTTTATATGAAAAGCCAATTGTGTTCAAAACTTTGACCAAAGAAGAATTTTCACCATGAAATAGACCACTTCTTTTCAAAGAAACAATAAGTTTTCTCAAAGTTGGAATTTCTTTTCTCAAGTAGTAATCTAGTTTACGTAGGTTATCATTAATCGAATTACTTAGGTACGTAATTCGATTAATGATAGTAGGTACTATAATCGGAATGGTATCGCATACGAGAATCTTTAGGACATCACTATCGTCAATCTGTCAAAAGATGGTTAATATAATGGACAGTGTATAGGTACTTTATTATTCTCTGAATAGCGCTTTCTTATCTTCGACTGTATCAGGAAAGCAAATTAGCAAAACAAATAAACCTGCCTCACCTTAATTGCGTTGACACAAAATTTGCATTCGCTCGCGTGGCAGGTCTATAGTAATAATCTAAATGTAAAAGTGTGTTTATTTTATCTTGTTTTATCTATACTTATAATAAATCTGTAGAGAGGTCAATTCTGTAACTGGAATATATTTCCAAAATAACTATCAGGGGGTGATTAGGGATCGATACTGATGCCAAAAATGCAATCAGTAAAAATTTTGTCTGTCTGTCTGTCTGTCTGTCTGTCTGTCTGTCTGTCTGTCTGTCTGTCTGTATAACCGTTATAGAAACAAAAACTACTCGACGGATTTTAACGAAACTCGGTACGATTTTTCTTCATACTCCTGAGCTGGTTATAGTATACTTTTCATCACGCTACAATCAATAGGAGCAGAGCAGTGAAGGGAAATGTCGGGAAAACGGGAGAAGTTACTCCATTTTTTAAGCTTTCGTCGCGTGTGCAACCTTGATGGTTAAAGCTACACAGAAATCATGTATGACGGAAATGTTCTCCTTAAAATTATATAAAAAATATCCCACGACAGCATATGTCTATCTTTTATGGTTGACTCACAATAACACGTGTAACTCCCGATAGCTTAGCAGTTCGAAGCTTTCTGGTTATATTTGTCTACTCCTACGTTTATATCACTCTCAGTCATCCCTAAATAAAAAAGTGAATAGTATTAACCATTGTATAAAAAAAGAATCATTGAAATCGGTATATAAACACCAAAGTTATATATGAAATACGCTAATAATAAGCCATCGCGCGTGAATATTGAATCATGCTATAGGGATTATCACTACATAGTATAAAACAAAGTCACTTTCTTTGTTTGTCCCTATATCCCTATGACTGCTTAAAGCTTTAAAACTACGCAACAGATTTTGATGCGGTTTTTTTAATAGATAGAGTGATTCAAGAGGAATGTGTAATAATATTCAATATGGAGTAGAGAAATACTGTAATTTTTTAGGTTTCTTATGTGATGTCGTAAATAATTACTTTTTTTTCGCTTACATTGCAACCGCAGGCTGTAGTATATGAATTTAGACATTCCAAAGATAGCTGGAAATCTTCTTGGTATAGGGAGAGAGAATTGTTTTTATCCAAATTTAACGCTTGAGGGCCACGGGCAGTAATGAATAAATCAAAACTACTGGATCGATTTTAATCATTTTTTTCACTGAGTGACATAGGCTATATATTTTATACCCGTGCGAAGCAGGGCAGGCCGCTAGTGTACAATAAATTGATTTGATTTATCACACAGAAATAATAACAGGGCTGAGTGACGTAGGCTAGGCTTTTTATCTAAATATCGTCATCTCCTGCTCTTATCCCACTCTAAGTCGGCACAACATGTTGTCACATGATTCAGCTAGGTATTTTCTATTACTATGATTCGGCCGCCTGCCTAAGATCAACTTACTTTTGTGGCTTTTTACTAAACCTCGGTCAGAAAGAGGGTGGTCTATTCTGTTGTTAAAATGTGTGAAAATGTTGGCCTTCGCGGGATCGAACCCGCGACCCATGGAGCTGAAGGCAGGTTTATTTATTTATAAACTTTGTTGTACAAAAGTTACACTATGTGTAACTACAAATATTTGTACAAAAGGCGCACTTAATGCTTTAAGCATTATCTCCCAGCCAACCTTCAGGAGTGAATAAAAAGTATATGATAATTAAATACTAATAATAAAGCTAAGGAAATAAATAAATACATATATATACCAAAATTAAAAATGTGTATATAACAGAGTATATAGGATGTCATATGATATAGACTAATAATAAGAAGTGAAATAAGAATGAATAAAAATAAATACAATAGGTATATAATAAAGAATAAATACCTCGAATTTTTTAGTAGCCACTCTTTCACCTGTCATTTAAAAGTATCTTTAGTAGGTGCTCTCCGAATTTGTTCAGGCAGAGCAACCTCAGCAGATGTTCACTGCCCACTGCGCCAATCTGCCAGTACGTAAGTAAACCAAAGTACTGAAGTCGACGAAGATAAAATTGCGAGATCAAGCTGGTTGTTAGTAAATGGAAATTTAAATATCATCACATAGTTTGATATGCTTGCAACAATATCACTATTTCAGTGCCAAGTACAAATGTTAACAAAACGCTCTCTTATTTTGTAACATAGTTATTGTATAGTAATACTTTTAGAGTACTTTGATGTGTAAATATTGTTTAGAAAAGCACCATGTAACAGACTATGCAAATACTGCTGGATTACAAAATAAAAGCAAAGTGTATTTTTAAATCGACATCGATACGAGATGAAGTAACTGCATTACTCACTAGTAATAGCCCGCGATTTCACTCGCGTACATACCAATCTCATGGCAGCGGAAAATCTACTTAAGTCGGACTATAGATTTATTATTGTTAAATACGAGGTGTGTTCAAAAAGTATCGCGAATTTTGTGTATTTTCAAAAACTATTTACTTATTCGTGAATATTTATATTGTCCCCTTCAAAGTAGTCCCCCAGGTATATTACACACTTGTGCCAACGTTTTTTCCAATCTTCGAAGCACTTCAAAAAATCATTATTTTGTATCTTGTTCAGCTCCTCCTACGGCGATAAAGACGGCATCGATGCCGTCTTTATCTCGTCAGTCGTGGCGTAGCGTCGTCCTTTCATGGGCCTTTTCAGTTTCGGGAACAAGAAAAAGTCACAGGGGGCCAGATCTGTGGAATAAGGTGGCTGCGGTATCATTAGTGTGTTGTTTTTGGCCAAGAAGTCGCGTACAAGCAGCGATGTGTGAGCAGGGGCGTTATCGTGGTCCATTTTTTTGAGTAAGTAAAAATCGAAGACGAACCAAAACACGTGCAAGCAAAGCAGCTGTCAACAATTAACTGAAAATTCAAAATGGCCAAACTTGTCAGCATAAGTGAGGGACAAATGTACCAACATAACGCCACAAAAAAAAACGAAATTCGAATATACGTAACCCGAGAAAATTCAAAATTCGCGATACTTTTTGAACACACCTCGTATATCATCAATAGTTTCCGCAGCGCATGCGATGACAAATTTTTATGACTATATTTTTACAAATTTTTATTACGGATCCCTATTATTTTGTAATGTAATATAGCCTATGTTACTCAGTAAAGATGTAGCTTTCCAATGGTGAAAGAGTTTTTGAAATCGGTCCGGCAGTTTTTGAGTGAAAACATTACAAACATACATACTAATTTTTCCTCTTTATAATATTAGTATAGAAATTGAAAGTCAAATTTAACAAACTCTAATTGAATTTAAACTATCGTGAGTAGTATTCATATTTAATGTATAGAACCGGCTATACTCACGTCTTATTCTATCGGGTTAGCCCGACTAGTTTCGAACCCATCCGGGGCACTTATTCATGAGCTCCTTACACGACGTTATCGCGGCGGGAACTCGCCGGGCTAACCCGATAGAATAAGACGTGAGTATAGTCGGTTCTATACATTAACTGAACTCAAATTGATACATCGTTTATACACCTCAGCAAAAATATGTCTTTCTTTAAACAACGCGCATAAACGGCTGAAGCTTATACCAATTCCTCCCAGCTATTTCATTACGCCGTATTACTTTTAATTTTAACTGATAGCACCGCTCTACGTGTTTTTTTTTTTACATATGTATCGAAACTAGAACGTCATAAATCGTTATTTATTTTGTATGAAATGTAGTTCCGTACAACAAACATTTCAAAACCCATATGCGCCGCTCAGTGTTAATTAAGTTTTCTCCTATAAAATTGTTTTGATCGAAGTATGTCATGTTGAATTTTATAAAATAACGCTGGGCACTCACGCAGCGACTGATCGCCGTTGACTCGCTAGCGATTTTTACGCTTTTGTGTCCACATTAAAGCAATCGTTCATTGTTCATTTGGTAGTAGATGTTAATGGATCACGCGAATTTTTAATGAATTGTTCCTGTTCTAGTGTACTCCGTGTTTTGTGATGTCTTTAGAAAGGAAACTTAGCTTCTGATCATCCACAGTGACTGTAAATTTACTTAGAGTTCAATAAATTCCTCTATAAACACACGAGAATAATTCGAATATGCGCAATTTTCAGCCATCAAATTCGCTGTCGTGTATACTTTACATAATGCGCTTAAAGCTTTTTCATAAAGTACTAGTACTACGAGTGTTATTTTAATAATAATGAAATAAAAAACCACAGTATATTTGTACAATTTTTGATAGCGATATGGTTCTTTTATGTGTAAGAGCAATTTTCCTAACTAGCGTTTGCTCAGCGCACGCAAGGAAATCATATCAGTGTGGTGTGCAACAGACTTTACATGGATTGTGCGGTTCAAGTGCGGGTAGATGAACAAAATAATGACTGTAGTACTCGGGAACGAAGACGCCGCGGCGCTCCAGTCAGTTGGTGACCACGGTGGATGCAAACCGTGCGAAACGTAGAACCTTATACAAAGGTAATCGATTATAACGCGATGTGACCCCGTATGTTTATATAATAATCACGCAAGGAAAGCTTTAAATTTTGCCGTTTTCGTAATATTTCTTATTGCTGCTCCTCTCCTATTCATGTTAGTGTGATGTTATATAGCCTATAAGCTTCCTCGATAAATGGACTATTTTACACTGAAAGAATTTTTAATTGGTCCAGTAGTTACTGAGCTTAGCGCGTTCAAACAATCAAACAAACTCTTCAGCTTTATATATTAGTATAGATTACGCCCTGAACGCAGTAGGTATTTTAAAAGTGATCCCGAATTTAATTGGAATTGCGCAGTACGCCGTCGTTCAGAAATCTTAGAGACCGCTCAAATCCGTCCTCGATCCATTAGCAAGACATTAGCGTTAAATTTCAAGATATAATAAAGAAGCCGAAAGTAATTTAGTGTAATGGCGGTTAGGATCGCGTTGGGATTAACTCGAATATTTCGAATATATTCGCTATAGAAGTTGAGAATTTAAATGAACGGTTTATAGCTGACTCTAATTATGTTAAAAATGCAGTACATATTATGCTGAATTTATTACTTATCATTACATTTTACAATAAGTATAGTTACACAAAAATTAAAGTGTAACGATATTGGTTGTTGAAAACTATGTCCCGTATATATTTATACGTGCGTGTTTGTGTGTTAGAGTGTGTGTGTGATTTGAATGAGGTTGGTGGAGGGTTTGTGACTGTAGTACATATAATATGTCATAAAATTAAATTTGTCTGTTTGATTTTTGTTGAAAATACGCCGTGTGGTATCCGGCTGAATAGAATAGTACCACCCTCTTTTCTTACCGAGGTGTCGTAAAAGGCGACTAAGGTAAGTCGACCCGATTGTCGAGTCGACTTGATTCTGCTATACGTTTTGGAGGCGTAGTATGGCATGTGCGATGGTAATTTTGCGTTTAATCTCTAGAGCATAATTGCTTTCGTTATTTACGATGGGTCCCGGAGGAATGCAATTTTATACCCTCCTAATAACCTTGTATTATCCGCCGGGCGCCTATTATTTTACCAGCACGGTATATTATAATCTACTTGATTTTTATTATATTTACTTCTAGCCCTCGCTACTTTCAATTTAGAAAGGATACTGTTAAGTTAAATGATACGCCGTGTGGTATCCGGCTGAATAGAATAGTACCACCCTCTTTTCTTACCGAGGTGTCGTAAAAGGCGACTAAGGTAAGTCGACCCGCCGTGTGGTATCCGGCTGAGTAGAATAGACCACCCTCATGTCTTACCGAGGTGTCGTAAAAGGCGACTAAGGTAAGTTGACTCACCGTGTGGTATCCGGTTAAGTAGAATAGACCACCCTCTTTCTTATCGAGGTGTCGTAAAATACGACAAAGATAAGTTGACGTCAGGCAGGCGGCCGGTCGTAAAATACGTAGCCAAATCATGTGACAACATGTTAATGACATGTTGTGCCGACCCCACTTAGAGTGGGATAAGGGCAGGAGGATGATGATGATTTTTGTTGAAAATACACTAACATATATTTTTAAACTAGCTTTTACCCGCAACTTTATTCGCATGGACTGCTGTCGCGTGATAGGTTGAAATTAGATTGCGCTTTTCAATGTCCTATTCCTATAAAATTTATAAGATTTCTAAAGCCTATATGTTATTCTGATGTATAAGAAATAATTGTGAAAAGTTACATTGATTTGTGTGTGCAAATTACATTGATATTGGTTCAGAGGATTGGGCGTGAAAGAGTTACTAACGTACATCCGTATTCATAAACTTTCGCATTTATTATATAAGTAGGAAATGGCTGAAATAGTTCATAAAAAAGACAAGAATATCAAAATATTAAGTTAATAAATTGCCGTGTGCTGAAACTGAAAACTTCATTATAATATAGAAAAAAAAAGGATTCTATAGGACACTCTAGGTCACTCTTAAGGACTGCGAAACCAGTACCGGGAAGCTTTAAAATCCGCCCAATTGAAGAAAAACTCGCCTAACACGACTTAGGTGGTACTGTGCGATAAATTTTAAATTTGTATATTAGTCCGAGAAGTCAAGGTAGACCCTTCAAACCTGGATATCTGTGGTCAACAACGACCTGAAGAAAGCTCAAATAAACGCCATTGTTGACGACCCAGAACCGATATATCTGACAGAAAATGACGAAGCTAGCCGACTCCATTTAAAAATGGAACAACGCTAGGCATAGAGAGAGAGAAAAAATTTTTCTATAATAAGCAGAATCCAAGCGTCTATCCCCAAAACGGCTCAATAATCCATTTTACCGCTCTACGTGCGTAACTTCAAAATGACTGTTGCCCGTTGTATCAAGGACGTTTGGGTAAAAACGATAATCGTTCCCTGGAATAGTTATCAGATCCAACGTACGTGACGACGTCGAATGAGGAAGGATTTTAAAACGTTTCCGACTACGGCAAAGGCGATCACACGTTTTATTGTTCGTTCGTTTACTTTACTTGCTTTATGTTAGTCACTTCTACGACCGAAAGCTTTTGTCGTCTTTAAGTCTACAAATATTATATTTAATACGTTCCTTATAATATAATATAAATTATAATATAATCTTGTCTATATAATATTTTATTTATTTATTTATGTACCATAAAAAATTGGGAAAAACATTATTGGTAAAAAAAAGTGTACAAAGGTCAACTTGAGATCTCTGCCACCTAACCTACGAATATCTATCTAATCTAATCTTTCAATGAATTAATCTTGTATATATATAATCTGAATTTCGGAAACGGCTCAACCGATTTTCATGAAACTTAGTATGTAGGGTGATTATATCAATCTAGCTAGGTTTCATATTTAAAAAATGACAAAATATCCCTGTTTTCAGGCACTGAAAAAGTGCTACAATATTATTAGAAAACAAAGGTTAATTACGCCGTCAATTGTAAAATCATGATAGCTCAATAAGGAAACGGGCGATCTCGAAATCAGTATACCAAATCGATTCCAGTTATCATCTTTTTTTTCATATTGATTTTTTTTATATCTTCTAAAATAAATACCTCCAAACCTCACCCAAGTACTAACACTTATACGTACTCAGAATAGAGTAGCTATTATAAGGTAGTACAGCTTATAAATGAATGCTAATTACTATATTGCGTGAATAGTATGGAATCGCGAGTTGAGGGAACTGGCCTACTTACGACTTGTATTGTTGCGAAAAACCCAGTGTACATAGGTTCCGATATTTGCACGGATTTGTATCGGTTTCAAATTCAAATTCTTTATTGAAATAAACTTGTAAACAAGTGCTTTTGAATCGTCAACTCTACTGCTGGTTCGGAAAGCTGTTCCTACCGAGAAGAATCGGCAGGAAATCCGACGGTTGCTCTTTTAAAAATATAATTCTTAATACTATTAACATTAAGTCGTTACTGTCTTGTACAGGTTTGAAGAGAGCTATATCATTTTGTTTTAAAGTGCTACATATATGCTATGGAATCAGAAACACATGGATTTAAACATGGTTTACATAATAATAAAAATAAAAATGTTACATAAATAGTTATAACGAAAAAAATTCCTAATGAAAGCGATATAATCAACATCTATACTAATATATAAAGGTGAAGAGTTTGTTTGTTTGTTAGACTGTTTGATTGTTTGAACGCGTTAATCTCAGGAACTATAAGACCAATTTGAAAAATTCTTTGAGTGTAAAAAAAGTCCATTTATCGAGAAAGTCTATAGGCTGTAACAACTAAAACATCACGCTAAGATGAATAAAAGAGGAGCAGCAATAAAAAATATTATGAAAATGGTAAAATTTAAAGCTTTCCTTGCGTGCGATAAGTAAACTGTGAAAGTTATCAAAAAATTATGTATTACAAAATTGTTCTCCTCTCATGTCTACCTTTTAAGGTTTGCACTTTAACGATTTTTATAATTATCAAAATACTATATTACGGTTTTAATCTTTCCACGCGGGCGGAGCCGCTAGCGTTTGCTAGTTTATAATATAATTGTCGTTTCTTTTTTGTACGTTTTAATGGCCGGAATATAAAGTTTCAGTAAAATCGTTTTCAAGCTACGAACTTCATTGTTTGTGCTGAAAAGAGAACATGTAAAGTGTCATAAGCATCGCCTTTAATTAGCGTAGTTGACATTTTTTCTTTTGTTAATGTAAATTATTTTACGGAAAAGTCGCTGTTGTGAATCTTATGTTTTCTTATTTATATATGCAAATGTATAATATGACCTTGTGCGTTGTGGTTAATCCGTAATAATCTGTTTTTGTAATAAATTGAAATTTTAAACATTTTTTTATTACACCATTTAATTATTTTTAAATTCTGTCGTGTGGTATTTGAGTAGAATAGACCACTCTCATTTTTTACCGAGGTGTCGTAAAAGGTGGGTAAGGTAAGTTGACACGCCGTGTGGTATCCGGTTAAGTAGAATAAACCACCCTTTTTCTTACCGAGGTGTCGTTAAATACGTATAAGGTAAATTGAAGTCAGGCGGCCGGTTATAAATTATGAAGCCAAATCATGGGACAACATGTATATAACACGTTGTGCCGACCCCACTAAGAGTGGGATAAGGGCAGGCTCTTTTTTAACTTACAAGTCTAATAATGTATCTCTGTAGGTTGTCATATTTACCTAATATCCTGTTTTTGTTCTATAAATTGAAGATTAAAATTACAATATATTTTATTTCGACATGATTTTTTTTCCATTTTTTTTATGTAAGTCATTTTGTGGTCTAATATTTTACATGAATTAAACGTTAAAATTAATACTGTGCTGGCCAATATGTAAATAAATATCTGATATCACTTACTATAACTACTATAGTATAGTTGTGAGATACCTAATTAAATATTTGTACCTTATCGATCGAAAGATAAATTAAATTGTATGAATACCGATTATGTAAAAGAGCCTATTAATTAGTAAAACTTGTTTAAAACATGGTCATCTACGCAAATATCTAAAAAGTATTTTATAATTAAAAATGATGTTTTACAGCTTTCATTCCACGTGTAAAACTTTTCCAAAATAAAGATAACATACAGGAAAAAATATGTTTTGAATACATATACATAGTGCGATAAAGATTTTTAAATATGTCAAATGTATATGATGTCATATAGCTCTTTCATTTTTTATATATTTTAATGCTGTTGTGGTATATGTGTATCTATCTATAAAAAAATTACAGTCACTAAGAAAGATAAAGAGCTTTATATAAATAAAATATGTTTTTACTTTACACAAAAATATTTATGATAAATTAGCGCCGATGGTAAAATGTTTCTCAATTGTTCAAAAAATGTTCACTTTCCAATTGTGAAATTTACGAGATAGATAGATAAAGATTTAAAATAATAATTTGTGTATCTTATTTTTTATAATATTTATCTACCAACATCATGCCAACAAACAAAACATCTATTTAAATAAATACAACGTTCTCACAACAATCAGGCATTTTAATAAATATGAAACAAATTAATAAATTTCTTTTAATATTATTGGTCTTAAATTATCTAAAGTTAATTTATAATTTTTTTATTTTAAATTTAATTATTCGTGTTAAAAAAATTGATAATTATAAACGTTTTTAAAATAAAAATTATTATATGTCTGTAATTCGAACCCTACTTACGACGTTCACATAGATATAATAAATTATTTATTATTCGAAATTTAAATTTCACATATACGTAACAAGCACTTTGGTCACTTAGTTCTACGAGTTGATCGGTCGTAGATAGTAGCCACGGATCTACGGCGTAGCGTACGAGTGTCTACAACCGACGCTATGAGTACACTGAGTGTTAAAGGGTAGGGATGCCACAGCTAGTGTTAAATTACCTCTATGATTGCGGCGGCTTTCTGTAAAAGATTTATTGTCGCTGCCAAATTTTGTTTTAATCTTACGAATTTTTTTTAGACTTCCTTTTTTAAATACTATTATGTCTAAATGTTTTAATAATGCATTACAAAAAAAGAAAGATTCGTAATTGTATTGTATTGCGCATTCACGGTATGAAAAACTTTATCCGCGTCTATCTTCGTATTGTTTTTGTTACGATTAAAGATTGGTAGAGTATTTATCGTAGATTACAACTATTTAATTTCAATGTAATTTAACTCATTTCTAATTCTGTATGTATTGTAAAAGGTTTTTTATGTATTATTCGGTATTATTATTTCATTTATGTTCGATTATAGACTTAATTAAAATAAATTTAATTTAATTTAAGAAAAGTTAATTTAAAAATTGCATTTTTAGCAGCGTAATGATGCATAATGCGTCCGTATATTTAAAAAACACTGCAATGTTTGTTTTTAAAATGTAAACTGTAAAAGAATGCGAAATGTAAATTTCGTAATAAATAAGGTATGTTTATTACAAAATTAACATTTGACACTCTCATAAGTAATTATAAAATATTATTCCACATATTTCTAATACAATAATTATTCTACTAATAGTAGAATAATTATTACCTATACTTATGGATCTGGCGATCTTATTTCTCTATTGTTCGTTCAACCAAAAAAAAATTAACATCTATAAATATGGTAAATTAATAAAGCTGGCAACTCAGTCTTGCAATTCCTGCCAGTAACTAGCAACAGATATCTGTTGCGCTCTACAAGCGGCCAATACTCAACACCCCATATATCACTTAGAAAGTTACGTAAGTACATATAATACTGGTACTATGTAGTAAATTTCGTTTCTTTGGACTGAGATATATATCACAAAATTTTATAGTTCATTACTAACTATTAACTTTTGCTGTAATTCGCACTTGTTACGAGAATATATGTAATGAAATGTTTATGGAGCAAGCAACATTCACATACCTTATACATACAGGACAAGTCACCACACGTATCACAAAACGCCACCAACACCAAAACTTCACACAAGCACAACACACACTCACTACCACAATATCTACGATCGTTGCACCCCCGGAACCGAAGCGTTATAAGGAGAATAGGCTCCACGCAATACAATAGAAAGCCAATATCCATTTTATTTACAGAAAACTTATCCTCGTCTAGTAACATTTTATCTTTATATTTTAATAAATATATTTCCTCTTCATATTATAAAAGATCTTTCACGTATTTAAGACAAGGAATCAGGATAAAAAATTTAGTAGTTTAATAGTTAAATTATTGAAAAACAAAATACAAAGAAGAAAGCAAAATCATCATCATTGTCCTCGGATTATCCCTCTACACGGGGTCTGCTTTTTCAATCATGCGCCATTCATCTCTACAGTAAGCATCTTCTAAATTCTTCATGTCCCTTTGAACAGTCGTCAACCAGCTGGTCAAAGGCCTGCCTCTTCCTCTCTTTCCCGTGGGCATTGCGAGACACCTTTATACTAAGTGATCGTCAGGCCTTCTCGTGACGCAAAGAAGAAAGCAAAATGTGAATGGGATTTTGTTAGTAATCTAACAAAATACGACTAGAAAGTGGTCAAAATAAATGTATTGTATTTTTATTTATTGTTTATCAAAGCAACAAGCAGTTTTCTTAAATCGTCCCATTACATCCACTTCCTAATAATTGCTAGGAATAAATTTAGTGTGAACAAAATAATATAAACTACTCAAACACTGCAACCAGGTGCTTTGAACTGTGACATTGTCGTTCGGAGCTTTCTGCTGCCAAACTTTTGAAACCATAGTGTTATTATACATAGATTAGGGAGTCTAACTAATAAGAAAGGGAAGATAAGAGACCCATACATAGTAGGAGAGCCAGTCTAAAATGTGTCAAGGAAAAAAAAACATGATTTTTTTTCCATTTTGTTTGTATTGGTTAAGTTTTAAGTTAATTTTAAATTTAATTCACTGTTAATGTATAGAGATCGGCTATACTCACGTGTTATTTTATCGGATCAGCCCGACTAGTTTCAAGCCCATACGGGGCTCTTATTCATGAGCTCTTTACGCGGCGTTATATACAACGCCGCGTTAAAAACCTCATTTATCTCATCAAGCTCAAATCAAGCAAATATTTAGCTCATCAAGAGCTTAATTATGAATTCCACTCACGATAGTTTAATTCACTGTACTTATATTTACCTCTTTTTTTAATTTCAGACTGGTTGGCTGAAAGAAATTCCGATTCCGGAATAAAATTATGCTGTTTTTTTATTAATGCAATAAAGAGATTACTAACAAACAAAAATGAGTCAACCTTTCTGACTCTCTTTTTATGTGTGATTAGACAAAGATAGCTTATAAGCTGTGATAGCCCAGCGGTGACTCCGTGCGACTCTTTAGAAGAGATCATAGGTTCAAACCCCGGTCAGGCACCAATGAGGTTTTCTATTAAAACTTATGTGTCTACTTGGTAATTGTAATTTATCACACGCTTTTCGGTGAAACATTGTCAGGAAAATATTCATATTACAGATATATCTAGAGAATTCTAGAGATATGTGTAACCTACCAATCCGCGTTGGAGCAGCGTGGTAGGTCTTAGCTCCAATCCTTCACTCTAAAAACGGAGAAAGGAGGCCTATGCCAAGCAGTGGGATAGTAGCAGTTATTTTAAGTTACTTCCCTCTAATTATTTGTTGTGACACTATTACTTACCGACCTGCCTATGCCTTCGCTTAGACCCTGTACAAGACAGTAATGACTAAATGTAACTAGTCATAAGAATTATATTTTTAAAAGAGCAACCGCCGAGATTCCCACTGGCTCTTCTCGGTAGGAACAGCTTTCCGAACCAGCAGTAGAGTTGAAGATTCAAAAGCACTTGTTTACAAGTTTATTTGAATAAAGAATAATTTGTATTTGAATTATGGCTCCCCTATAGAATATTAACTCTATGGATATTTTAAAGTCATAAAATGTTTACACCGTGTGCGTCAAAATATTTATAGCGCCCCCATAAAACTGACATAAAGCCAAATTAAATACAGAAGTGTCTCCTTCCTAAATTTGTGCGTTTTCGCCCCTTTAATTACAAGTTACAGTTATTAACCCATCTTATAATGGTGTTTTTAGTGTTTTATTATCATCAGCTTTCGCCTACAGCTCTTAATTATAACAAGTAGTAAAGTAAAAAGTAATGTTACTATCTCGCTGTGCATAGGCTTTCTATCTCCTTTTTGGAGATCAGAGTGAAAAGCTGTGGTAGCCCAGAGACCATGTGACTCTTTCGAGGAGGTCACGAGTTCACACACCGGGTAAGCACCAATGAGTTTGTGTCTTGTTGAAACTTGTGTCTAATTGATAATTACAATTTGTCACACGCTTTTCAGTGAAGGAAAACATCTTCAGGAAACCTATAGAACTCTAGAGATAATAAGAATAATAATAAAAATTATTTATTGCACAACTAGAAAAAAAAACAAACAAATATAAATAGTATCATAACTTAAAAATAGTGCAAAGGCGCCTTATATATGGATATATGGATCCTGGAGCCTTATATATGGATAGATATATGATATAGGTGGAAGAGACATTTATAACCTACCAATCCGCAATAGAGCAGCATGGTAGGTCTTAGCTCCAACCCTCTGTAAAAACAGGGTGTCTATGCCTAGCAGTGGGATGCTTTATGCAGATTTTATTCACTGAAAAGCGTATGATAAACTGCAAATTTAAGATTTTAATAGACAATTAGACATTAGTTTAAATAGACTTATTGATGCCTGCCTGGTGGTTGACCTCATGACCCCCGCATCACGCTTTCTTACTGTTCGGTTATCACAACTGGAATACCTAACTTGTTCTAATATAATATGAAAAAATAATATAAGTATATATTATACACGCAAAATTGTTCCCTATAAATCCTCACTACTCAAAGCGGCGCCAAGAAGCCTCTACATTTTAGTGTAACCAAAATATTAAAGGAATAAAGACTATTTTCAATGCGTATTTATTTCATAATTATTTACGTAAATTTATTTTCAGAGAAAAATAAATTTATATTCAGAGCCTAGAAAGATTTTAAATAAGCAAAGATATTCACTATAATCGCTATTTTCCTCTTTAATGTATATACTTTTTAAATTTCAACACAGTACTTCAAATCTTTCATCAAATCTCATTCAATTTCAACTTTCAAACTTATTTTAAGCAGGCGTAATGTAAATTATCTTTATTATGTGAAAACAAAACACAGTTTAACATTAATGTCTAATATACTGAATAAATAACGCCGATTTTCATTGATTTGAACAACATCAAGCATTTCATCTTATGTAAGATAATATTTTAAATGTAGCATATTATAACCAAAATTAAACAAAAACTAATTAAATAAAAACTTAATATCATAGAATAGAATAGAATATAATAACAAAAATTTTAAAATTAATAAAAAAATAAAGATATGTTTTTTTTTACATGTTACGTTCATATCAGTGTGTATGATTCTTTATAATACGTGTGGAAACTAGAAAAGAACGATAGGAAAAGGAATTCCGTCCGGAAATCGTCATACAATCCAGAAACTCCGGAAATCTATTCAAGGAGGTCACAACCAAACAAATTTATAACTTTAAATAAAGTTTTTTTCGAGGAGGCCAGTGATTTTTCCCCTCCTACTTTCTCTTTATATTGCTTATTTTATTATTCTCATTAACTTTACCGATAAACTTTTACCTTTATAATAGTAGTGGGACAATTATACCATTCATACCATTATGGACTAAATAGTGATAATATAGTTAACAATATTAATTGTTTGTATTTTCTTTCTTGATTAGAAATTTTAATCGTTTGACTTTGACTTTTTTATGACTTTTGACGTGACAACGTCTTAAATTAGATTGCGGCTTGGAGTCACTCATGAAAAAGTGTAACGCCTGCTCACGCCTGTTACGATGAGTCACCGAAAAAAAAGAAAGGCCCGCCGGACTGGCGAATGCCTTGCGTCTCTCTCCCACTCCAATCCATCACATTTAAAAAGACGTTGTCACGTAAAATCTTTGCCCGTAAAACCGACTTTACAGGCAACCGTTTTTTTTTCAGCTTAGTAGAGCCTGTGTCAGAAGATCTCACTCTTGCTAAACATTAAAAAGATCAGAACACGAAAAGTAGCGAGTAAAATGAAAAAAAAATGAGTAAAGTAAAAGTATGCTACTGACGTAGGCAAACGATTGACAAAGAGGTTCTCAAGAAAACTCATCTCATTTTATCTTGAGGGCTTGTTATGGCCCTATCCTATTATAAACCTATTTACCATTAAAGGCAAAACAGGTTATTCGTAATAAAAAAACAACTTTATATGATTCATCGCACTTTTATTCACTTCGCTGACTTATCCGACTTTGGACAACATTATAGTGTCCCTAGTGATTATCGTTAGTCAAGGACCGCCCACCGATTTACACTGAGAGCTTTTTAGACCACATCTATCCTTGTGTCAGGCGAATACATCATTATTATAGGTCAGCTTAGGACATAAACTTAAATATATGTATGTATATACGCCGTGTGGTATCCGGCTGAATAGAAAAGTACCACGCTCATTTCTTACCGAGGTGTCGTAAAAGGCGACTAAGGTAAGTCGACTCGCCGTGTGGTATTCGGCTGAGTAAAATAGACCACCCTCATTTATTACCGAAGCGTCATAAAAGGCGACTAAGGTAAGTTGACCCGCCGTGTGGTATCCGGTTAAGTAAAATAGACCACCTTCTTTCTTACCGAGGTGTCGTAAAATACCACTGAGGTAAGTTGACGTCAGGTAGGCGGCCGGTCGTAAAATACATAGCCAAATCCTGTGACAACAAGTTTGTAACATGTTGTGCCGACCCCGCTTAGAGTGGGATAACGTTAGGAGGATGATGATATGTATGTATATATGTATATAGATATGGAACCCGTAACGTCGTTTGAACCGTGTCTTTGAACTGTGCTTGCTACTAAATTTATAGAATTAGGCGTTACTTTGCAGAGCTCCAGAATACAGAACTAATGAAAATATTATTTTGCTGTAATCCGCGATAAAAGAAAATATATGTAATGCTAAATTATACAAAGGTAACTCGGTTATAGCGATGTGGCCCGTTTATTTATGTAATAATTAGTACAGATTGCGAAAGTTTAAAATCTAGCAAATGTATATTTAATTGACTGCATGCTAATAATTAAGTTAGAGTAAGAGAGAGTGCCAACAGAGAAAAATACCTTAGCTTATGTATTACGGATTTCAACAGGGGAGCGAAATACAGATATTATATTGTCACGTACATTAGGTATATTCCCTATAACATTTTTAAGTTACCCATAAAGGGTTTTCTTTCTCCATACTAAAGATGTAAGAATGGAGAATCCGGAAAGTGCAGCGTTTGTGGCAATATTTGTTTTTTTCCTAGGTTTTTACCCTGCTATAAGAAATACATACGTGTATACTATCAAGTAAAGTGTAACAACGCCGCCGTGTCGCTATTGCAAGCAAGCAAGCAAGCCATGACGTCACATCTTGCCACAGCCTTTCGCGCCATTTTGACGTGGGAGATGTGACAGCCGCTGTCATTAGCGCCTAGCCCGCGAATAGCTAATGAGAGTTTGCCTTGATTTCATTTTAGCATTTTTCATGAAAAGAATAAAACTGATTTAGAATACTTCTTTTATTAATACAAGTAGTTTAGTTACATATCAGAAGTGTGAATCCGCGCAAAATGAAAAGACGAGCTGTAAGTGACAATGAAAATTTTAATAGTGAACACGAAAAGTCCTCGTATGAGGTGGAAGATGATCAAACGCCCGCAAGCAAAATTTTAAGAACTTTTCTTTCGTCAAATGTAAAAAGGATTCCGGAATTTGCATAATGAAGTTCCTATTATGGCCTCACTAAAACAGCACCGAGCGGCAGTATTGATCTCAGAATTTGATCCAGATAGTGAGGAGTGCACTATAACAGCCTGGCCGAAGAAAATTGAACAATTAGGGGATATCCATGGCTGGGATGATAAGACAAAATCGTTCCATTTACAAGTTACGTTTTACATTTTTTATGTTTTTTATTTTCCAGTCTAGTATCAGCAGACTCAATCCGTCCCTGCCGGAGCGTAGCACACATGACAGATATTGAGAGTAGTACAGATGAACAATTAGAGACTGAAGACTTAATTGATTTGTTGGAGGTTTAACTAATTAATTGCACGGGTTCAATCATCTTATTAACAAACCGTATTACTCGTTTTATCTTATTTTGTGATTAAGTGTTTGCATTTTCATTGCGGGAGCAATGTTTACAGGATGGCCGAATGTAACAACGCCGCCGTGTCGCTATTGCAAGCAAGCAAGCAAGCCATGACGTCACATCTTGCCACAGCCTTTCGCGCCATTTTGACGTGGGAGATGTGACAGCCGCTGTCATTAGCGCCTAGCCCGCGAATAGCTAATGAGAGTTTGCCTTGATTTCATTTTAGCATTTTTCATGAAAAGAATAAAACTGATTTAGAATACTTCTTTTATTAATACAAGTAGTTTAGTTACAAAAGCTAATATAAAATTAAATATTATTTGGGTGATAAAAATGCCTGGATTTGAAAATCTAGCTATCGCAAAAGGCGACTAAGGTTGACGGCAGGTGGCCGGTCGTATAATACCTAGCCAAATCATGTGACAACATGTTTACAACATGTTAATAATATGTTGTCCCAACCTCAGAGTGGCATAAGGGCATGATAATTATTGATTTGATTTGAAGCTTCAATTGTACCAAATTAAAGCAATATTGGTAAACGTATAGATTTAGTTTATATTACTCATCATCTTCCAGTCCTTATCCCACTCTAAGTGGGGTCGGCACAACATGTTATAAACATGATGTCACATGATTTGGCTGCGCTTTTACGAACGGCCGCCTGCCTGACGCCAACTTACCTCTGTCGTATTTTACGACACCTCGGTAAGAAAGAGGGTGGTCTATTCTACTAAACCGGATACCACACGGTGGGTCAACTTACCTTAGTCGCCTTTTACGACACCTCGGTAAGAAATGAGGTTGGTCTATTCTACTCAGCCGGATACCACACGGCGGGTCGACTTACCTTAGTCGCCTTTTACGATACCTCGGTAAGTAATGAGGGTGGTACTATTCTATTCAGCCGGATACCACACGGCGTAGATTTAGTTTATATTACTATGGATTTGAAAAGATCAATTCAACAGAAACTTTTCTAGTTATATTTTCAAGCAAACTGACAATGTTTCCTTTTTAAGACAGCCCGCTCCTATAGTAACTGACAGTTAGAATATTGCATATTCTCAAGAATGATAATGGAACCGTTTATGCAAATATCCCGAGCTATTTATTTGCCCGCTGCATTTCCTTATAAATTGATTTTAGAATAGAAGGAAATCTATGCCAATTTCGTAACAGAATGTGTTCACGTATCTTATTATTTACTTACTTATAGTTATACCTTACGGTATTAATCTTTTATAATAATTGATAATTGCAATTTATCTCACATTTTTTGTGAAGGAAAACATCGCGAGGAGGAAACCTGCATGCATATCTCTAGAGAAATAGAAAAAAGAAAAACTCATTGTTGTCTGCCCGGATTTGAACCCGCGACCTCCTCGAAAGGGTCGAACGGTGTTACCGCTGGGCCATCACAGCAGTGTCCCATATATTTATTTATTATTTATTTATTTACTTCCCAGTGTCATAATGGTGTTTCATTGAGCTGAAATTTTATATACTGGTCCAGTCCCGATGACATTGCATGTTTATGATAGGTATGACAGTTACTGCTGCCAGAATTAGCTTTTGTAACTTTATATGTTTTATTTATGCTTAAATTTTTTTTTTGTTATCCGCCGTTAAACAAAATCTAAGTAATCTGCATATAGAATGCTACTACGCTTTTCGCTAATACTATCACACGCTTTTCGGTGAAGGAAAACATCGCGAGGAGGAAACCTGCATGCATATCTCTAGAGAATTCTGGAGATATGCATGCAAATCATAACATACCTGGGAATGACTAAGCTAAGACCTACCACGCTGCTCCAATGCAGATTGGTAGGTTACACATATCTCCAGAATTCTCTAGAGATATGCAGGTTTCCTCACGATGTTTTCCTTCACCGAAAAGCGTGTGATAAATTGCAATTATTAATAAGACACATAAGTTATAACAGAAAATCTCATTGGTGTCTGCCCGGGTTCGAACCCATGACCTCCTCGAAAGAATCACACAGTGTTACCGCTGGGCTATCACAGCTCACCCAAGTACTAATACTAAGATACTATATACTATTAATATGCTATACTAATTACTATAGTAAATATATGAATATTATCATTAACTTCCTGCCCTTATCCCACTCTAAGTGGGGTCGGCACATGCTTTAACTTACCTGAGTCGCATTCTACGACACCTCGGTAATAAAGAGGGTGGTCTATTTTACTCACCAGATAATAAACACCCAGACTCGAAGAACCAAAAATATTTTTTTTTCAACTGACGGCAGGAATCGAACCCGCAATCCGCGAAGCAAAACGGTCTGCCAACCAATCCAAACGGTTAAGTAAGTCTAAAATCCTTTTTTATTAGATATTATTTTAAAAAACTATGTACGTATCCTAATCTTTTTATTTACGAAGCGCTTATCTATACGCTAATCAGATATTTCAATTTTTATATCTGCGCCGTTAAAATCTGGCTGTTAAAATTCAGGTTCACTCGTAAAAGAATCTAATATCTATTTACATTTTAATATAATCTTGTAATTTCGCAAACAAAACAAAAGGCAAAAGCGTAATTACGCTAAATTACTGAAGAAATTTTACTTCCACCGTCAATATAAAGTTTTTCTTGAGACATTAGTGCTAATCACAGGGATAACGAATTACTATGACCGACAGTTTGTTGGGGAAGGGGAAAATCAACTTATCTCACTGCTAATAAAGTCTATTTTCGTACAATTGATCTAAGGTCTCTAATTATCACTTCAGTTGATTGACACGGACAGTTATATTAATTGAATAATTACTAAATCATGACTTCGCAACGTATATTAAATCGCATAATTTACGTGTCATTAACTTTTAGCCTATTGAAATTGGGTTACGTTAATTTGAGTTGTGTTGTTTTGTTTTTCTAAGTACTTCAGTCAACATCCTCGTGTACTTATCCCACCCACTCTAAGTAGGGTCGGTACAATGTGTTAAAACATGTTGTCACATGATTTGGCTACATATTTATAACATCTTGTGCACTTAGAGTGGGATAAGGGCCAGACGATGATGATTGTTAGAGGAATATTATGAAAATCTCAATTATATAACACGGAAACTTTTTGGGTTTACACTGCGATCATTCCCAAGGGGTAGTTCAATTATAGAGCCTAACTCTAGAATAGATAGAACAGATTTTATCTATAAATCGAGTTTAGGTGTGAACAGCTTGTTCACATCTAATCTTTAATATTTAAATGAGTTGATTCTTGTGCATATATATATATATATATATATATATATATATATATATATATATATATATATATATATATATATATATATATATATATATATATATATATATATTAGAATCTCGCAAACTACTCCAACGATTTTCCTGAAATTCAGCACGCAGGAGGTTTAGTGGAAAAAAATCACTAAATATACTATAAAACACTATTTTTGCCGTTCAACGTCTTGTCGGCGTAGCTTATTCGGGGAACAGGTGGTCGCAAGAAATGAAAATACCTAGGATCGAGCCCCACTTACCCTATTCTTTTTTCTTTGTTTTTAAAAGTTTCATTTCTTTTTATTTTGTAAACAATTACCTAGCAAAGCCGGTCAACCAGGTACTCTCATTTTAAATGACGAGATTGACATTATTGACAGCTTATTTTTTGTGACAAGTCATTGTTCAGATATTGTTTAAAACGATGACCTAATGATGAATAACTTGAGCTTAATAACAAAAAACCATCCACTTTGGTCCAAAATAATTATTACGGTACAGTACCCAATATTGGCCTATTTAGTACGTAATAAACGTATCAGTCTCGATTTAGGTATAATAGAGTTTTCGGGCAATAAAATAGGAGGGGTACAATAAACGCATTCCACCGTACATATTGTTTTTATTAGCTTTCTAACGTTTAAGGGGAAAGATGTATTTGAATGAAAAGTATGAACCAACGATTCGCAATATATGCAAAAATGTATACGCTATGCCTCCCGTCTCCATCTTGGAAAGACGGGAGGCTAGGGACAGAGCGAAGTAGAAAAGGCTCGTTGAGGAGGCCAGGACCCATAAAGGGTTGTAGTGCCGCAGGAAGAAGAAGAAGAAGAAGTATACGCTATGCTCGAAGAATATGGTAAAGTCGATGACGATTGTCGAATACTTAGGAAGCCCCCCTAAGTATTTGGAAGGCTGACCTGAAGAAACAGTAGCATTCTATATGCAGATTACTTAGATTTTGTTTACCGGCGGATTACAAATATAAAACAAATAAAGTTCAAAAAGCCATTTCTGTCACCAGCAACAGGCCATACCTATCATGATCATGCATTTTCATCGGGACTGGACCAGTATATAAAATTTCAGCTCAATCGGACACCATTATGACACTGTGGTATTTTACGACACCTCGGTAAGAAAGAGAGTGGTCTATTTTACTCTGCCGGACACTACACAGCGGGTTGACTTACCTTAGTCACTTTTTACGACACCTCGGTAAGAAATGTAAGAAATGGTAATCTATTATACTAGATTCTTGCTTTTAAAAAGGTAGACATGCCCCTTAAGAGTTCCATTCAGTGTGTTGAATTTTATCGGCGTCAGTCAATAACAGTGATCGATTCAAATCAGCAGATTCCTTTTACGACGAATAGGGGAACGCGAGCCACATATTCGTACATTAAAAACTCCTTTTTAGGCAAGTTGTAAAACCTATATTGTAATTGGATTTTAATAAAATGTAAGGAATATAAGGAAAAGCTAGTGGAACGAATATTTAAAACACTGCCAATAAAACAAATATAAAATCACATATTTTAAAAACAAATATTTTATAAGAATTTATAAGTCATACTTCCTAACTTGCAGAGACGTTCAGAGTTCCTTCACGCTAAGGCTGGCTCATATTATAAATGCGGAGGCTTCTTTCTATCTATCTGTTGCGCTACACCGTTATGCCCGGTTCACATTATTCCAGTCGACCATTCCAGTCCAGCACTTGAATGCTACTGGAATAATGTGAACCTGCACTGGAATGTACCAATCCAGTCCAGTCAACTGAATTGGCGCTCCATTTTTCATTCCAGCTTGCTACCAGTGCTTGACTACCACGCTTAACAGTGAACATGTATTGATTTATTTGTGGAATTCTATTGATACAGATGCTGAGAATAGGCCTCTTCTCTCCGTTTTTGGAGAGAAGGTTTGGAGCTAAGACCTACCACGCTGCTCCAGTGCGTATTGGTAGGTTGGTCTGTACCAACCAATTAAAAGCTGTCGCATCTGTATGCGACAGCTTTTAATTACTGGAATAATGTAAACGATATAATCCAGTCCAGCACTGTACTGGATTGACTCGCTGGTTTATTGGACTAGAATAATGTGAACCGGGCATTACGCAAAATCTTCGTTGATCGTCATACATCATATTTCACAAACAAAATAATTCTTTTCTCGTATATTTTTCTTTATTCCTTTAATATTCGCGTCAGTTGTTCAGCGGCATCTTTCCGCCTAACAATTCATAACACGAGAACATACGCATTAATTTCCACGAAAGAATTTAATTTCTCAGCGCCTTACTCATTCGGCATACATTCGTATTCCACTCGTGGCGCGTCGTTTTATAGACATATTTAGGAAGGTCGAATGATAATTTTTGTGAGTTAAATGTTTAACAGTGTCTATTTATTTACTTTAGCTTTAATATTTAAATGAGTTCATCTTGTATGTATAAATAAATAAATAAAATAAATATAAATATATGGGACACTTACACACACGGTCGTCCGTCCCCAAAGTAAGTAAAATAATACTTGTGTTATGGTAGACAAACAACTGGTGAATATATCTTTTTAAATACATACTTAAATACAAATATACACCCAGGCTCAAAGACCAACAAATTCATTTATAGAAAATGTTGGCCCTCGGCGGGAATCGAACCCACGACCCGCGGAGCTGAAGGCAGGGTCACTACCCACTGCTCCAACGGGTCAGTCAATACATATATACATATACTTTCGGAATCTCGGAAACGGCTCAAATGATGATTCCTGAAATTCACCGTATAGGGGGCTGTGGAGGAGAAAAATCGATATAGCTAGGTTTTATTCAAAAAAAAATCTTTTTATCCCTGTTTTTGTTATTAAAAAATGCTAATATACTAACACTTGTATATAATACGTTATTTTTGCCGTAGTGTCAAGTCAGCGTAGTTTATTCGGGGAACGGGCGGTCTCGAGAAATGAAGATACCTAGGATCGAGCCACACTTTTTCTTTTTTTTTAAGTTTCTTTTTTTGGTTTTGTAAAAAACTACCGAGCAACGCTCGGTCAACCAGGTGCTTTACTTTATTTGTTTTAATAACGGTGTAAGAGAAATATCTTAAAAGAGTGAAAAAAGAGTTTTTTAATTTCGAATATTTCACACTCATCGTCCTCCTGCCCATATCCCACTCTAAGTGGAGTCGGCACAACATGTATAAACATGACGACTTTTACGACACCTCGGTAAAAAATGAGGGTGGTATATTCTATTCAGCCGGTTACCAAGCGGCGCGCCAACTTACCTTAGTCGCCTTTTACGACACCTCGGTAAGAAATCGAGATGGTCCAGTTTACTCAACCGGATACCACACGGCCGATTAACTTACCTTAGTCGCCTTTTACGACACCCCGGTAAAAAATAAGGGTGGTCTATTCTATTCAGTCGGATACACGGCATGCAACTTAAAACCGAATATAAAGCCCTATAAGCTATACTGAGTTGTTTTTGAAACAAATATCTTAACATTTGTTTCGTTTCATATACGCCTTTATAAACAAATTTGGGTCTATGTAAGGAGAATTTATTACAAGAGAAACGATCTGCTCTTCGAATTTATACAAGACGTGACTGACACGAATATAAAAGTTTCGGAAGCTTAGTATTATGTAGTTGTTGGTTATATGAATTCAAGTCGTGTGTCTTATAGAGGGTAACCACAGTAAGTTTTATAAAATGTCCAAATCACGTTTAGGTATATCATTAATATTTAAATGATTTAATCTTGTAGGTATATATATTTTCGGAATCTCGGAAACGGCTCCAACGATTTTCTTGCATCGAAATTCAGCATGTAGGGGGATATGGGGGAGTAATAATATAATAGATTATATTAATATTAATCTATAAATACAAAGTCGTATTACATTATCCTTGTGTCACATCGCAGCGACAGAGCGATGTGATTTTCAGTGAGTACAAATATATTTAAAGGCGATTAAGAAAGAATTTCATTTCAGTACTTAGCTAGAAGAAATCGTTAATCAAAAAGGGCTAGTACATATTGTTTGTTTATAACGAATTATATACAGTTTGTATGGGAAATTGAATCTATTAAAGGAATATAAAGTGTAACACACCTTTATTCCAGCCTAATCTTCCTTGGGGATACCCTTTATTAGGTATATGTTTATATCCATAGGCTTTTGGTGATTTTAAGCTTTGTGCAGTATAGAATATTATTGAATATTGTTTCATGTAAATGCGTACGCGTCCGCCAAGAAGCACTTCACTCGAGAGATCAGAAGCAACGGAGATCGCGCGCTAGATGGCGCTTGTCGAGCGTAGGGAGCTACACTTTATGTGTATATTATATTATTACACTACACTATATATGTATTTATTATATTATATTGAAAATGAAAAGAAAAACAAAGGAAAAAAGTAGTTTGTGCTATTTATATGGAACACATTTACTATTTACGTCACCAGCGAAAGGTTTTTCTTATTTATGGTAAGGGTTACCATTTATGGTAACCCTACTCAGGCTTAATATAACAACAACTCTTGTTCTTCATATATCAGCGACGCCTTGATTAAAAACCGCAGCCTTATTCCATATCGTCGTGTTAAACATATAACCTTATACATTTGTATTTATTTCTTAGAGGGTGTGAATATTAAATATTTTATTTGTATCTGACAACGCCGTGTGGTATACGGCTGAGTAGAATAGACCACCCTCATTTCTAAACGAGGTGTAAAAGGCGACTAAGGTAAGTCAACCCGTCGTGTGGTATCCAGCTGAGTAGAATAGACCACCCTCATTTGAGTGAGTTGAACAGACCACCGCTCGCAGGCGGACTGACACCGTGCCGCCAGTGAAGCGCCCCAGCCCTTCCGCAAAAACTTTAGAGTACCTGGAACTGAATTCCTCTAAGTTAAAATCTTCACTAGACATCGAATAGTCAAAATTTGGTAATTTTATATTAAGTTCCATCAACCGCTGTCTACCCAATAGATTTTACCATTTCTAATCACATACAAGTCCAAATATTTTTTTTCTTCGTTCATACCTAACCAACGGCTTTAGAACCCCAACAGGTGAACACACACTCTCAATAATATCTTAATTGCAAGTTACTTTTGTGCAATTTTAAATTACTAAAACTTTCTTTGTATCGCTAGTTACTAATACAAGACACGGCGCTGTTCGTATCGCACTCCATCACCTTGAATATATTTTAATACTATTGAAATAGGCTTACACTGTTCGATTAATAAATTGTTTATATTTGCATAAATTACCTCGTCACTATTTTCGCTGTCGGCTGCCCTGCGCGTCCGCTGCCGCTGCCTGAACCTCACGTTGCGCCCGCGCGTCCGTTCGCCCTGTGTGGGCAAACCCAGAGGAACGTTTATACGGCCCGCCCCGCGCTCCGCTGGCTCCACTCCGAGGTCGGCTCCCATCCGGGGAACTGCCTCTGTGATCTCCTGGCATTCCACGACCGTGCCTTTGCTATCCGACGAACCTGAAGTTCTTTCTACCATAGAGGCATTTTTTTCCGCGGGTTCCATCGTAATTGCTAAGTTTTAAGCTTCTCCAAAGTCCAACTTGTCTTCCGCGAATAGCCGTTGGCGTTTCACTTGCAATTCCACATACAAATTGATCTCGCAGACTATCTTCTAACCAATTTCCAAATTCACAAGTTTTCGAAAAACGTTTTAAAACGGCTACACACTCGGCTATACTTTCACCTTCATTTTGTTTCCGATGTCGTAATTTAAATCTTTCCGACAAAATACTCGGTTTTGGCTGCAAATGTTTTTCTAAAATAGTCGTTAACTCCACAAAACTTTTAACTATCGGTTTCATAGGAGTGCATAAATTAACTAAATGTTCGTAACACTCGGCTCCCATGACAGTTACTAACGTTGGTACGTGTAACTCTCTAGGAATTTTATTCACGAAGAAGTATCGTTCTAACCGTTCCACATACAACTTCCAATTATCGTTCTGAATATTAAACTCTGAAATTTTACCGATCGACATTTTTAACTGAATGCACAAGGTCCAAAACCAAAGATATAGCAAACAGCGCGTATATTTTACAACTGACATTAGTGCCGCGAGACGACGCGTCCGCCACAGACAATTATTGTCCTACCCGCATTAGTACATACACTAATTACACTTTCCGAGGTGTCGTAAAAGGCGTCTAAGGTAAGTTGACCCACCGCATGGGATCCGGTTGAGTAGAATAAGTGTCATATATACCCATGATCTCGAATTGTCTGTTAATAGCTTCTATGACATCTGGCAATATGCTGATGATTTCGTTCTCTATTATAAGTCTAACCGTGTAGTGGATAGATCACAGAATAAACTCTGCTTTGTACTACCTAGGCCAATGGCTTTTTTTTATACAGGAAATAACCCCTTATGGGTATCGCCGCCCGACGGGGACAGGCGATGGTTATGTCGGACTCGCACCGACAAAAACGACCTGTGTGCTTCACCACGCTGCCGATGGCAAGGACAGGGCATCGTTGTACACATTGCCCCCATCCCCGCCGACAGCTCTGATCCCAGAGAACACCTGCTCCGGGTAGAGACCCCTCGAAAGAGAAGCCCCCCTCCGCTAACCGGTGCATCAGGAGCACCAGATGTACCAACCGCCTCGGGGACCTGTAAGCCAGACGTCCGATATAATCCAGGCCAGTGACTGTCTGACCATGGCTTATCCTTGCCCGTTTCTAAGTGTCAGGCAGTGGTGTTACTAAAAAAAGATCTATCCCTAATTGCCAGTTTTCTTATGAAGACCAATACATCAACCTTGTATACTAAATTCCTAGGTGTTTATCTCGATAACAGAGTGAACGGAATTTCCCATACGAATCACATTATTAAAATTGTAAAAAAGGTTTCAAAGTCCTAACATAGCAGGGGTATGGTGGGGTACCCACTCCTACTCCCTTAAACTATTGTATTGTAGTTCGAAGCCATACGGATTAATGTTTGTTTGTTTTAGAACCCATTAAAAAAGTAGCATCAGAAAAATAAAATAAAATCCAGTATAAATGCCTGAGAATTGTTCTGGGTGCTATGAAATCTTCTCCAACAAACGCCTTGCAGGTTGAACGTGTTGATCCTCGTTTTGCCTATGTCAACAATATGTGACCGATATTTTAGTATTTATTGATAGTAAAAACTGAATTTGTATGCCAGAAATGGCTGAATATATTGTTGTAAAATGTACCATATTATTTATAACTGTATTGACATATATTTAATACAAATAAATAATATTATTATTATTAAATCGTTACACCTGTCCTCACATCCTCTCTAACCTAAATTAATTCTCCTCTCCCATTTTCCTATATCTCGAAATTCAAAATCAAACATATTTGAATTATGTTTGACGTAAATTATAATATACAAAAGGGTTATAAAAAAAAACAAATTATTAAATAAAACTTTTTATTGATTTACAAATTATTACATCCTTCCTCTACAATATCTATCCAAATTAACGCCTCTTCTCCACAATCAACCCTAATTATAATTTACAATTTAATTTAAAGACAGAAACAGTACATATAAAAGAACAAAATGATACACAGAAACGAATTTCCTTCACCTTTAGCGAAAATTTCACATTATAAAATAAAACAAAAATTAATAGTCACTATATTTTATCTATAATCCAAATCCTTTACATATTAAAATGAACACAGATAATAAAATAATCATAACATTATATAATGAAGAATTTACGATAACACCAAATAACTAGCCAAAGGTGACGGAATGAGATCTTAAAGTGTCGCTATTAAATCTTACTATAATTTATATTATTGAAATTGAAATATTATTTATATAATTTATCATATAGCTATTCAAGAAAAAATATGTTCGTGACATAGCGCTAAAATAAACCTCGTCAATTCAAGCATAGAGTTTATTATACTAGACTAGGGTAACCAAAATGTGTTAACCGAAAGAAAGATAAAACAAATAAAACTTATATATTATCTGTCCCACTTTTTTCGCGCGTGCGTAGTATAGAAACATCATTTTTACTGAAATGCTGAAAGCTAACCTTAACTATCAACGAATAACATCAAATTGATAAATTGATATCCTGTTTAATTTAAAGTAATTTGAACCAATAAAACTAAGTGCACTGTTTGTAAAAAAAATGCATAAACATTTTGTACAAAAGTGTGCTAAAATATGTTCTAAGTATTTAAATTAAGAACGCGCTATAAATATTTTCTATGATGAGTGTTAACTTCTCTTTTATTTGTTGCAACACTCACTTACAGGCTCTAGTATAATAACTCTATGGTTCTTAGGTATACAGATTAAAACAAAAAATTAGATACAAACATTGGATTGAGCAGTATATATAATAAATAAAGTATAACCTACTTAACTAATCTATGGAATTATGAAGAACAACACATCGTTATTATTATTCTGTAAATATTTTACATCCATTTCTATTTTACTTATTATCGACTGTGTGAATTAGGGGTCTAGAAACACCCGTGAAAATTAAGATTTTATATCACCATGACTAGTAATAGTTCAACGGGCAATCATTTAATTAAGTTTCACACATCCACAGATTGCGTAACTTTTTTTTGACGCATGTCTTAATTAGGGTTGCTACACGTACTTTGTAATAAAGTATTGTACGTTATTTCAGGTAATTGTACTACTTTATGATAACGATAAAGTACAAGAAAATACATTATTTGGCATGATTTGACTGCCTTGTAATTTTGAATAGTTTAGTCGTAAGTAATTTTTCGTCAAATTAAAATTATCGATTAGGCGTGTATACTATATACACGCCTTAAATGACGATCCCAAACGAAGTAGAATGTATTTTTTGACAAGATTTAGAAAAGGATAGCTTCAAGGAACAACTCTTAATGTAAACTATATGTAACCTTAAATATTTTCAAATAATATTTGGATTACAAAAATGTTTACATTTGAAAAATTTGCTAGCATTTAAATAACTCCGCCTTGTACTTAAATATTATAAATTCACTTTACAATTTTGCAATACATAAAATATAGAATTTTTCAAAATATATTACTCTATGTCTATACAAATAAATAATAGAAAAAAATAAATGTTTTTATCAATCTTACTTATAGCTTCAGAAGACATTAAGAGCCAACCGAATCGAGTACGCCAAATTACTATACACTTATTGATATACGAAAATGATTAGAAAAGAAACTAAAAAAGACAATAGACAAAAGATTTAATTCTTACGTTACTTACCAAACTGAGTTACGATAAACATCAATAATATGATTTTATAATCTATACAATACCTCAGAAAATAATCCATATGGAATGATTGAACAATGCTTAATCTGTGGTGGATTTATGCCTGTGAGGCCCGAACTTAGGGCGGCATGATTTAAGGGCAAACTTAAAATGCCTAATTAAAAAAAAAGACTTACAGGAAAAAAAGGACTGCCTTTAAAAATGAGTACAGATTATTTTTTAAAAATCCAAGTATGGAATATATAATAAATCGATTTTTTAAATTACTCTTTTATTTTTTAAATTACTCTTTTAGATTTTTTAAATTACAATCTATGAATAAGACGTTATCTTTAATATTTAAATAAGCTAATCTTGTATATATATAGAATCTGAATTTCGAAAACAGCTCTAATGATTTTCATGAAATTCAGTATGTAGGGGGTGATAAATTGATCTATCTAGGTTTCATTTTTGATGTCTTTTTGTTCCTTTTCAGGCATTGAAAAATGTTTACAAAATTATGAGAAATAAAGTAGGTAATTTCGCTGTCATTTATAAAGTGATGGTGGCTCAATTGAGGAGTGGACTGTCTAGAGAAAATAATGCGGGTTGAGCCCCACCTTCCCAATCGTTTTATTTCAAGTTTCGTCTTTTTTCATATCTCTTTTAATAGATCAATTATAGTCTATTTCGAATAACAAAATAAAGTTATTGTAAATTTAAAACAAAAATACTGGATCAAAATAAAAAAAAATCTATCAGGCGGCATCAACCATAAATCCAACACTTTGCTTACTATTTTTGTAATAGACAAGAATTCTATATATAACATCTCCATCAGGAAAGCTATACAATTTAAGAAAACGCAATTATAGAAGAGATATTCACTCACAAACAAATTTATATAGAAATTAATAAAATAATTTTGCTTTTATCCGCCGTAAAGAAAACGTTGGACACTCATTTTTATTGCGGATTTTGGCAAGCGATTTTATATTTAGGACTGTGAAATTACGAAAATAACACCTCCTTATATTAACTATATAATTTTTACGTGGGTTAAGCCAAAAAAAATCCATATTTCCTGTACATCTACCATAGCAATTAAAGAATCCTGTTTTTACATAAATTGTCTAATTCGCAATCACATTTATAACCATACTACAAGCACTTACCAAAAAGCCCTAATAAGCCAATAAATTCACACGTTACTGAAAATATTAGATCTAAAAAAGGGTTTTATGCATAAAACGATTTCTTTATATACACTATCGCAAGTCCCGCCTTAAAAAAAATACCAGAGACATTTCTAAACGTAGATCTTCTGTTACCCGAAGTCTTTAAACAGTAATTTTATATCGATCACACTCTTACATTTCATCTAAAACTAATATTAATGATGAGATGCGAAGTTTGTTTCAGAATGTATATATCGCACGCTATTAAAGTGACCGAATTGAAAAAGGTTTAGTGGTGTAGTGTATGTAAACTAATGTTGTATGATATACACACATGATATGCACAGGATCAAAGATGCATTAACAAGTAACCACATGTCACTTCACGTCCACTCTCACCAAGGGCTCTCGTGTTACTAACGTGGTGCATCTTGAGACCGTGTATGTTTCTTTCTACATCAGTATTAGTGTGAGTTAGTGTATGTTCATGTATGTATTAGATAATATGTGTCTTGTATATAAATATACAAGGTAAGTTACACTTCTCAACCCGCATACACTACAAGTAACAAATTGCAATAAATAAAAGAGACGCATAACCTAAAAAGGCAAAAAACACTACCTTTTTTAATAGTTGCGTAATGCGATGTCATAGGGGAATTGAAATAAGGATTACAATGTACCTAATAATTAAGCCTAATATAACGACGATATTTCTCCTTTACAGTTTATTCAATAATAAGAAACAATTTTCTCAAAAGTCAAAAAATTTATTCTTTTTCAACAACTTGTTTTCAACATGTTTTCTTTTTTTTATTTAACTATTTGAAGGAGGTTGTATTTGAAACATGTTGTAACACTAGTTTTTGGCTTTAATTCGGTCACTTGAATACTAAACTATATGTAACTTATACAAGAATTTTAAATGTCAAATCTTGGCGTGTTAGAAACACGAGTAAATTCTTCTAAATAAGAATAAAAAGGGATAGTCGTTGCATTGTGGGAAATTGATGTATGAAATTCTAGAAAGCTGTTCTTATCGCGACAGCATAATGCAATATGTAAGACAAAGGTAATAATTAAATTTTGCTTATTATTACTTTTGTATTATGGCTATCTCCGCAAAGGAATGCGTAATTCTATAAAGCAATATATAAGATACAGTTAGGGTTGCCACCTTTTTTTGAAGAAAAAAAATATTTTTTTTAATTGAAATTGAAAAAATACTATACTTTGAGAAATTCAGAAAAAAATAGTACACATCTATTTTCAATCATTATTTATTTCTCCATGAGCTTTTTTGAAGTTTTTTCTTTTCGCTCTTTCTTCTTGGGAGGCGTGCAAGAAGCATCCTTACTCTCCATATTTTTGTTGCAATTTTAATTCGATAATAAACAGTCGACAATAACCTCAATGTTTGTTGGCATAATATTAATTGAGAAAGTGACGTTGACATGTGACAATGACAAAGGAGTTGGTAAGTGTTACCAACTAACTAAGCCCCGTACGTACATGAATGAGTTTCGTTCAAAAATTCACTATGCAGCGTTGCGAATGCGTTCCATTCACAGTTAATTAAAAAAAAAACGCGGCAGCAGAATTAGCGATAAAATATAGTATTAATCGTCCTACATTGTTTTTCTATAACATAGAGTACAATTGACTAAAATATAGTACGATACTATATAATATAGTACAGGTGGCAACCCTAGATACAGTACAATTATTTTGTTGAATTCAATTATCTAACCGTATCCACGACATAAATTTTGTTTAAATCTACATCATTTATAGCACTCCAAAAAATGTAGCAAAGAACCCCACCATTAGCTAAAATCATAGTAAACACACGTAATTATAAATTATTAGATACGGGTACATACCACGGTAATTTGTTTTGATTTGCCGATATTTCGACCCAGTTGCATGGATCGTGGTCACGACGGAACTGCAGGTAGGCGGTACATCAAGCTGAGATGTTAGGGGCAGTATCTAACTACCCTCCGTCTCGTTCTTTTTATCGGCGCGTCACGGATCGTTCGGCACACTACACTCACAACGTCACTTTTAAATTTTGAACTTTGGCGCCGTTTTTGAGTTTTACACAGCTCCACTACTGGATTCCATGCAACTGGGTCGAAATATCGGCAAATCAAAACAAATTACCGTGGTATGTACCCGTATCTAATAATTTATAATTATGTCTTCAAACCACGAATATTCAAGTATAAAATCATTAAACACACGTATTTTGAAAACTAACAATTTTTATTTATCTTACGTCTAAAGTTTTTTCTATATATAATTTAAAGACACCGGGAATACAAAAGGTTCTTTACAAAGATCAAACTACAAAACACCGATCGTAATTCTACAATGCGAAATTAGTTAAATTTATAATACAGTTTTAAAAATAACATAAATAAAAATAACTGATATTAAAAAAGTGACAAATTTACAATATTAAATATTGTTTTTATTTGTTTAACAAAAATTACCAATCAATGATTCAATTATCACATTTTATAAAATCTTTGAAATTAATGAACTCAAAAATACAATTGGTAAATTAGACTAAGGGCAAGCGCAAATATTATTCAGTCGGATCCGATTATCAAAAATAATTATATTATTTTTCAGTTTCAATGTTTTTCCATCTGATCCTACGTATAAAGTTGTATATATCGGTAATAATAACAAGTGTTGCAATGTTATTTATGTGGACAGAATGTGAAGATGCTACATTTATTTATAAGAAACTTATATTTCAATGTATGCTATATTTAAAGGCGATATTTTGCACGCTTAGTATTAAACTGACTGAAATCAAAATTACGCTTAATTTAGATATATTAATGCCAACGTCACATCACATCACGCTAAGAACGATTAAAAAAGCTAGTGTTTTCTTGCTCTTCCAAGTTATTGATCTCTTTAACACTAACGAGTTTTTTACATCCTTGTCCTTTTCCTTCTATTACTCAATTGTAATGAAGTGGACCATTGCAATTTGCCACGAAACAACTTTTTTGACTTCGGTCATTTTAATGATTTGTATATAGAACAGACTATTATGTCTAGGTCCTAAATATAGGGTTTGCCTGATCTGTCTTCGTTGGGTTGGCCTTTTTTTATTGCGTATTAGATATTAGACAGGCGCCCTCATAAGGTTTATAGGCTTATAACCTATAAGGTTTATAACCTATGCTAATGGTAAAGATCAGGGATCGTGATATTAATCGTCTCTCTTGAATGTACTTTAAGAAATATAGAAAAAAAGACAAAGTAAAAAAGTAGTAAACTGATATAACAAGCATTACTATATAAAGTTTGTCATTTTAGACATTTTAACAACTAAGATAAAAAAGGTTAAGGTAATTAAATTCAAATACGCTTAAGGTAAATCACGAAGCGGTTGTCATTCATAATTAGGACTCAAAATAATTCTGCATAGAATTGCCTAATTATTGTTTTTCAATTCTTCAGATAAGTAAACATATAGGCGGGAAAAAAAATTGTCCGCGCGTTACGATAATCGGAACCGACATGAAATGTGCAACCGGTCTTAAATTATCATAATCTACTCGACATCACAAGTGCATAAAGTGAATAAGACTGCCCCAGTCATATGCTCAGCTACCATTTCTATGGGTTTTTTGTCTTCCTAATTAGCTGGAGCCACGGTGCTCTGTTGTTGTTTATGCCGTCGATGATCGTAGTTAACCAGTCTTTGCCCCACGAGGTATTTGTCGTTCTTTATATGTTCGTACAGTTTGCGGAACTGACGTATCTGTGAATTATTCCGTTTTTATAGACCGGGATGATAGGTATGAAGCAGTATATATGTATATATTATAGGCCAGATACAGGAGACTATATTAAAATTTACATTGTTGGTTATGGGCAGGAAGGATGAAAAAATAATAGTTAACCATAACATGTGACCAAAATAAAGTAATTAAAGAGTTTCAATCAACATCCTCAAAAGAACCTTCAAAACTGTGTTGCTATCATTACATATATCGAATATTGTTTCGATTGTATTTGATTGAGTGATTTGAACAAAGAAAGTTTAAAAGGTAAAAACATCTGAAAAAATGCAAGCCTACCAGCAAATGTTGCCAATACAAGCGCATTGTACCAGTGTTGTCACTTCAAAATGTGGACGCATGTTTTGCCAAACTAAAGCGAGGTACCATCAGTGTTGCCATTACTGAAGCGACGTATTTCGGGTTTCTCGCTAATTCAGCCGATTATATGGCCTTAAGCTATGATAGCCCAGCGGTAACACCGTACGACTCATTCGAGGAGGTCACGGGTTCAAATCCTGGCAGACACTAATGGGTTTTTTTGTTAAAACTTATGTATCTAATTGGTAATTGCAATTTATCACACGCTTTTCGGTGAAGGGAAACATCGTGAGGAAACCTGCATATATCTAGACAATTCTGGAGATATGTGTAACCTACACAATCCGCATTGGAGCAGCGTGGTAGGTCTTAGCTTAAATCCTTCTCTCCAAAAACGGAAAGAAGAGGCCAATTCCCAGCAGTGGGAGAGTGACAGGCCGCTACTTACTTTACTATATGGTCTTATAAAAACTCACCTGGAATAGAGCAAGGCCAGTGAGCATGGCCAGCATTAAAAGAGCAGGATACACCCGTCGAGCCAACAGGTTGCGTTGAGCTGGTGCCATCACCACAAGGGGCGCTACGCTGTGCGCGAGAGCATATGGCACCGCTAAAGCCAATCCCAGCCATCTAACTAAAGGGGCTGCTACCTCGCGCAAGATAAATCTGCACAATACGAACAGACAGCTTTGTAACTTATAAGTACCCGGTTGACAGAGCCTTGTTCGGTTATTTTTTTTTAAATAAAAAATATTCGGTAGGTGGGGCTCAATCCTAGGTATTTACATTTCTCGAGACCGCCCGTTCCCTGATAAAACGATTTTTTTAAAATAAAACCTAACTAGAGCGATTTTTCTCTCCCTACATGGTGAATTTCAGGAAAATCGTTGGAGCCGTTTCCGAGATTCCGAATATATACGCGCACACCTACAAGATTAACTTATTTAAATATTAAAGATTTATGGTCCCCATTTCAATCAAATCAAATCAAAATAATCTTTATTCAAATAATCACTTTCAAGCACTTTTGAATCTTCAAGGATCAATATGATTACTGAATGTAAAACTGGTTCGGAGTGTTGCTTTTACCGAGACGAACCAGAAAGAAACTCGGCAATCAAGTCAATCTTTTAAACATTTTCAGTTTTACATTATTTAAACAGTCTTCTATTAAGCTGAAAAGATTTTTCAATATTTTTTTGAAAGACAGGCTTTTTTATCATCCAAATAATCTTTAATTTTATATCTTAATAATATTATATTATATCTCTTATACTTAATTTAAACCTTTCTGTAGACTTTCAATGTAAGTCTCTCTATGACTGGTCGGGGAGATTTCCATTTCAATATTGTTTTTATATTTTGTATTTGTATTTTGTATTTTATAATTTGTATTGTATTTTATAATTATTATATTTATTCTTTAATTTTGAGCATTAAACTTTTTGTGTGTATAGTATTACTTTAAAATTTTTATTACTGTCTTATTGTTAGCTTTTATGATTTATTAAATAGCGGAAACTTTATTGGTCAATGATCTATACATTTTTACTAGCTATTAAGTTTTACTTTGTACTGTTTGTGTCCCTTGAAAATAAATAAATAAATATAAGACGCTGCATGACCAATCGGAGAGATCTCAACGTTTCAATCTAAGTCCCTGCATGACCGATCAGTGAGATCTACCCCCAATGTAATGTAAGCCGCTCATGAGTTAGTACCACATATTATAGGCTTGAAACTTGTCTGGCTCACCCAATAGAATAAGACTTGAGTAAAACAGGTTTCTATACATTAACTATTTCACCATTAATCATTACTACTAAACCACTCACGATGGTTTAAATACTTTACCCGCCCGGTGACGCTGTAAAAGCCGTTAGGGCTAACAGCATATTGTCAATTCGAAAAAAAAAAAAAAAAATTAAATACTTTCTTAATAGTTTATAGAATTAGTCGTTACTTTGTCCATAATACAAAACTAATGAGAATATTATTTTGCAATAATCTGCAATTAAAGAAAATATATGTAATACTAAATGTAAGAGTGTACTATTCATTCTCATACAAAATCAAAAAAGCAAAATCACTTTGCTATTTTGTCGTGCAGTCTATCTCCTGACGATGCTTCGGTTACGGGGCGAAACAATTGTTGAGATTGTGGTGGTGAATGTGTGCAGTGCTTGTGTATTGTTGTGTTATTAGTGTCGGGTAGTGCATGAGTTCTTACAAAATCTGCATGTATCAAGTATGAGAACGGATAGTACACTTTACATTTAGCATTACATATATTTTCTTTTATAACGGATTATAGCAAAATAATATTCTCATTAGTTTTGACTTACTTAATAGTTAAGTCAACAGTTTGAGTAACTTTGAGAAGTATAAGGGACCTAACATTTTTAAAGTTACAACTTACTTGAGATCCATTTCACGTATTCCATCTCTGTATGCTTTCTCGATGGCCCGTCGCATGCTCCAGTCAGGTCCCATCATGGTGAGAGCGCAGACTATCTTCGTATACAGGACGCCCAAAGCCCAATCTTGCCATACGAAAAGCACCGGCGATTGTTCTAATGGCACCCTGAGCGGTATTACTAGGACCTATAACAAAACGGTTTCATAGTTAATTCAAAAGAGGTTCAGAGAACCAATTCTTTTAGGTAAATAAAAAATAAAAAATTGTTTAATAACCCTTTAAAGTAGCGGCCTGTTATTATCCTACTGCTGGGAATAGGCCTCTTCTCTCCGTTATAAGACAGAAGGATTGGAGCTAAGACCTACCACGCTGCTCCAGTGCGGATTGGTAGGTTACACATACCTCCAGAATTCTTTAGAGATATGCAGGTTTAAATACACCCAGGCTCAAAGGTCAACAAATTCATTTATAGAAAATGTTGGCCCTCGGCGGGAATCGAACCCGCGACCCACGGAGCTGAAGGCAGGGTCACTACCCATTGCGCCAACGGGCCAGTCAATTATCAGATTATGACTGCAACATTGGTTTTCTCTTTTTTTTGATGATCACATATTAGACCTCCTCTACTTTAGCATAATCAATTTCGACTACATCATCTGATAATATAATATGTAATGGCTCTTACAAGTTCCAGCAGCAAGCCAAACATGAGCGGCACGAGTCCAAGGAGCGCCAGAGCGGCCAGAGCAGCCCTAGCGGCGCGCCGAGTCCACAACGAAGCCCTGGCCAATAGCGCAGCCCGGCCTCCTTGAGCCCAGCCCGCCGCCAGAGCCCCGCCCCGACCAGCAGCCCAACATACATACATCCCTTTGAATAAAATAAAATAAAAATATTTATCCTACTAATATTATAAATTAAGTGAGTTAGTGAGTATGGAATTTAGCACAATTATTCATTATATTCAAATTCAAAATATTCTTTATTCAAACTAAACTTGTAAACTTTGAATCCTTAACTATACGGAGGTTGCTCTTTTAAAAATATAATATTATTACTAGTTACATTTAGTCATTATTATTTATTGTCTTATACAGGGTCTAAGGAGCTGTGATGGCCTAGCGGTGCGACCGTGTGAATCTCTAGAGACGATCATGGGTTCAAACCCGGGCAGACACCAATGAGTTTTTCTATTAAAACTTATGTGTCTAATTGATAATTGCAATTTATCACACGCTTTTCGGTGAAGAAAACATCGTGAGGAAACCTGCATATCTCTAGAGAATTCTGGAGATATGTGTAACCTACCAATCCGCAGTGGAGCAGCGTGGTAGGTCTTAGCTCCAATCCATCTCTCTTATAACGGGGAGAAGAGGCCTATTCCCAGCAGTGGGATAATAACAGGCCGCTACTTTACTTTTTTTTTACATGGTCTAAGCGAGCTATATCCACATATTCTTAACTTCTTAGTAATCCTCCACAGTATAGTAGTAGGCTTTCTGTATCAGCCTATTTTTAAACAGTGTTTTTAAACTGCTGTAATGGCAAAGCTGAAATTGATTGAGGAATTTTATTATAGAATCTTATACCAAAACCCACAAACGACTTACGTACTTTTGCAAGGCGCAAAGCAGGAGCCGCAAGCTTATGACGGTTACTGCTTTGTCTATTGTATACATCACCTATCGTTTTATAATTCCTTATATTTTTATGTACATAAATAAAATTGCTCAAAATATACTGTGAAGCAAATGTAAGAATACCTGTTTCCTTAAACTTCTCTCGCAGGGAATCACGCAGACTTAAATTATAAATGCCACGTATGGCTATACACCGGGGTAACATATAGGCTATAGAAATCCTGTTAATTCTACAGGAATAGGGTGACATTTAAAAGCGCCATCTATTATCACGCAACAACAGTTCACGCGAATGAATTTGCGGGTAAAAGCTAGTACATATTATAAAACAAAGTCTCAAAAAAAAAATGTCTGTCTATATGTGATAGACTTTCTCAAATCTACTGAATAAGGCATGAAAATAGGCATGAGGAATAAAAAATAGTGCAATTTTTGAGGAAGGCTAGTTGATAGTTTATGACGGTTTTATGTAAACTAAGACAACGAAAAATTTGTGAAACACCTATTTCCACGCAGGCGAAGTCGCGGGCACAAATGAAATTAATTCATTCATTCATTTATTTTTAAGACAATATAAGAATAAGAATAAGAAATGTTTATTAACTGAAACTGAATTAACATCTTAATTAAAGTTACAATGTTTATATTTACCTTAACTATGATTTAAAAAACAAGTAATTGTGGTCTCCACACTAGGTCTAGCCTGTATCGTGGAGGCCAGCTTAAACTAGTTTCCAGATTACGTTAAATATGCGCTGTTAAAGACGTTATTCTAATGCTCTAGCTTTAAGAAAAACATAAAAACGAATTTTAAATAAATCAGATTAGACAATTTAGAAAAAACCATAATAAAATTTAGAAATAACAATATATCGTATGTAACACGCACGATTTAAAGTTGAGTCACGCCAAACGAATTGAATTTATAAGAATACAACAGTTACAGCTTACTTATATTAAATCCATTGAAAAGACTCCATTAAATCCATCATAAAATGTTATTATATCTGTAATTTGAGAACTTTTTCAGATTCTTTGTACGAAAGATTGTGAAGCCAACGATAGATTATTGACTTCGATTGATTTACAGAAAGGGTTTTGATTGAACAGTTCTTGACAACTTGGTTATAAATAAAAGGGTGCATATGAAAGAACAACGACGTCGAGTTAAAAAAAACGATGATCACTTACCGCAAGCTGCCGTATACAGTTCGTGTACACCGTCCGATGCTTTGGGCAGCCACAACGCCATGACTTTTCGCCCTATTGCTACAGGTATGACCTGAAAAATTATGTACAAGTTACAAACGGTTAATTATATATCATCCTCATACTCATTCTCCTGCCGTTATCCCACTCTAAGTGATTTCGGCACAACATGTTGTAGAATCTGTGTTCATTAAGGTAATGGCACTAGTAATTGACCATGTACTAGTAGTTGACCGTTTTGTATGAAATTTTAAATAAAAATTGTTTTTTGTAGCTAAAAAAGAAATAATCTGTAATTACCTGTTGCCATATATTAACAACTGCCGAATACTCAAGCTCAGAACTGTAGCTTATTGTGTAATATTTAACATTTAATATTATTAATTAATATGTTTTATTAGCTACAACAAACAAAAACGGTTATTATTTAAAATTTCATACAAAACGGTCAACTACTAGTAACCCGGACTGATGGTATATTTTTACAACATGTTTCTAATACAACCTCCTTCATAGAGCTGGTCATCACTACATATTATAAAACAAAGTCCCTATATCCCTATGTACGCATAAAACTTTAAAACTACGCAACAGATTTTGATGCGGTTTTTTTTAATAGATACGAGTGATTCCAGAGGAAGGTTTGTACGTATAATAACATTCAATACGGAGTAAAGAAATACTGTAATTTTTGAGGTTTCTGTAAATAATTACATTTTTTTCCGCTTACATTGCAAACGCAGGCTAAACCCTACGAGATTTATCAAAATGATGTACTAAGTATTTGTACATCTTGAAAAGGTCTACAGAAAAGTCCGCGATGGTATATGTCTATCTCTTATGGATAACCCACTATAGCATTTTTTGTCATTTACTTTTTACGAAAAATAATGCCATATTTTTGAAGCAATTTTTATACAATACAGCATTAATCCTTATCCAATTAAGTACCTTAAATAAATAGTTGATTTAATATAGATCAATATGGCCGTTTACAGCATGTAATTTAAGTGAACATTTTCGGAGAATTACAGATTTAAAATGCCGTGAGGACGCCGCGCTTCGCCCTATAACACTTCGACTTTAGCAGCTATGTCCGTCTTTCAAGAGTTTGTTTAAAAACATTCTGTAATTAATTGTAAAAATTAAATACATAGGGAAAATGTAAAAGTAAATAAGTAAAAATGTACTATATGAATTTAGATATTCCAAAGATAGCAGGAAATCTTCTTGGTATAGGGAAAGGAAATTGTTTTTCTCCAAATTTAACGCGTGCGGGCCACGGGCAGTAATGAATAAATCAAAACTACTGGATCGATTTTAATCATTTTTTTTACACTGACTGACATGGGATATATATTTTATACCCGTGCGAAGCAGGGGCAGGCCGCTAGTTAATATATAAAATTTTTATCTTATAAATATTAAAGGTATTATATGTTGTAGTATATTATTATGTTGGTATATCGACTTACAAGTGTTATAGCGCTCGCCAACACTAAGGACACGGACACCAATCCCAGCAGAGCGCCCAATCGCATCGGGAACCACGACACACGCACGTAGGGCTCGAAGCCGGCCGGTCCATCACGCCACATTAAAGCCTGAAAATAATCGCATGTTTTAACATGTCTTATTATATTGGTTTATTATAGCGGGTATATGTTGATTATCATCCTCCTGCCCTTATCCCACTCTATATGGGGTCGGCACACCATGTTATAAACATGCTGTCACATGATTTGGCTGCATTTTTACGACCTGACGTCAACTTACCTTAGTCGTATTTAACGACACCTCGCATTATTTTTTATTACTGCTTCTCTCCTATATATCTTAGCGTGATGTTATATAGCCTATAGCTTTCCTCAATAAATGGACTATCTTACACTCATATAATTTTTCAAATCGGTCCAATAGTTCCAGAGATTAGCGCGTGCAAACAAACAAAGAAACATACTCTTCAGCTTTATATATTAGTATAAATTTAACAGTGGGAGGATAAAAAGTGAAATAGCTTAAGCCAGTGATTTTTGTTGCGGCACATATTTAACGATTTCAAAATTTGGCGGCACACAAAGAAAAAGATAAAAATTATTTACTTACTACATTTACACACTGCATAAATAGTTTATGACAAAAATTTTAAATATACGAAATAAACTAATATATACTACAATAATAACTAAACGTTTATTAAGGGATTAATTACAAGCTAATAATAAAAATATATTTATTTTTAAATGATATAATTTAATAATATTAACATTATTATATATTTGCAAAATTTGGCGGCACCCTTTTGAATTTTGGCGGCACAAAAAAGTGCCGCGGCACAGTGGTTGAGAATCACTGGTATAAGCACTTGCAATACAAAATAATCTGTTACCCGATGAGCAGCTCCCAGTTGGTGTGGTGGGTGTGGCGGTGGGTTTGGTTCGTTGTCCCTCGAGGCCTGACCCAGCAAATACGAACGGAGGCCTAGGACGCCGGCCGCACACGCGCACCACGCACGGAGTCCCGCTTTCAGCCATGTCCTGGTGTGCGATTGTTCTAGAAGGGCTGGGAGAATCACCTAGAATTAAATTGTCTACGTCAGAATACGTTCGTTACGAAGTACGTTTAATAGTTACTTAAATAAAATATTAAAAATTGAAGCCAGTATTCTCAACACAATCGTGTCTAAAAATATTCGAGCAAAATATTATAACGATGATATAGGTCTTTTCAAACACTGCAATAAACTACCTGTACAACATTCAGTTAAATATAACATACTCAATGAAGAGTTTTTTAATCCAACATATAACATAAATATAAAACATACTGTTTGTACACGAGCGATTACTCAAAACCTGCGGGCGCACGATTAGAGCGAACAATAAGTACGGTGAAAGAACCTTGCAGTTCCTCGTACCGCGCCTTATAATTAAATTTACCCTCCGATTTGAGAAATACCATAACACAGAAAAATATAAAATTTAAATTTAAATCTTATTTTATAGAAAACTTAAAAGTAATATAGAATTTATACCTACTTAGTTCCTAGAGCATAAATGTAACCGGATCTTATATTTGTAATGTTTATTTCTTTATTATTAATATATATATATATATATATATATATATATATATATATATATATATATATATATATATATATATATATATATATATATATATATATTTATATGTATTATTTAGTTGCCGTACAACAGGTGAATTGATGGTAGCATTAGCGACAAACCTTAGTGATTTTTTTTGTGCTATATTTAAGTTTATTGTTTTTATGTACTCTAAAAAAATTAAAAATTAAATAAAAAAAGGAAGATATTCTCAGAAAATTTATAATTCATTATTAAGAATTATTTGAATTTGAATATGATAATGAAAAAGCCACTTACTTGCAGCAGCAACAACTCCAAGCTGAGCTCACTGACCGGCGCCTCGGTATGAACTGCCACAGCGTACGGTAGGAAACCGGGTAAGACATATTTGATCACCCGAATAGGCAGCCACAGCATGAATAGAACAGCTGTACCGAACACCATAGCGGAGACAACCAGACGACGAATGTGCGACCAGACTGGTAAATGAATCATCTCCTGAAAAATATACAGCACTTAGTGACAACCGCGACTCTCCATTCTCTTCTATCATTCGTCAACTCTGGTGCCACTTCTTTAACATGCATGATGTAGTGTATGCGGATTGACGCGTGTAACGTACTTTGTACATTTATATACAAGACACATATATGTAACACATACATGAACATAGTCACACTAACTCACACTAGTCTCATGATGCACCACGACAGTAACACGAGAGCCCTTGGTGAGAGTGGTCGTGAAGTGACATTTTGTTACTTGTTAGTGCGTGTTTGAGCCTGTGCTACATTCATACAACCTTAGTTTATAAACACTACACATATCATTTTTCACACACTCCATCCATCTTTTTTCGGCCTCCCCCTAGCCATACATCCATCCACATTCATATTTAAACCTCTTTTAAATATTTAAAACTCACTTCCTATGTTCTCATGGACTTTAATATGAGAACCTAAATTATTTACTATATTGTTTATATGTAAATTATTTAAAATTATTTACTGTATTGTTTTTTAAAAACTAACATCTTGGAGGGAGAGGGGATCTTAACGGGAGGCCTGAGACAGAGCGAAGTGGAAAAGACTCGTTGAGTAGGCCAAGACTCATAAAGGGTTGTAGTGCCACAGTAAGTAAGTATTGTTTTTATCCTATTCCTGATTAAAAAATTGGATTATTTAATCCAATATGATAGTTAAATAAAAACTCTCATTTTTCTTTCGGGAATAGGTAAAGTACATTTTGCATTATTATAATTTGTTTACATATTTACTCTCTCTCTCTCACAAACACAAACACACACACACACACACACACATACACACACAGCTGTGGCTCATTTGAAACCAGACGGTTTCGAATTTCATACGCTAATGGATCATGCGCTAGATCATTGGTAAGATTGTCTGAAATTTTTATTAAAATCGGTCGAGCCGTTTCGGATTCTATAAAGGACATACAGTCAAATAAGTTTAAGTTTGAAAACCAGATAGAATAAGACGTCAGTATTCAGTTTCACATTCGATTTCACAGTTAATGTATATATTTAACTAAAAATTACAAATTTGCGTTCCAAATTCCGTTCATTTAAATCGATTCAAGGCGTGTTACCTATTCACGAATACTCGCATAATTATTAGCGAAATTAAAAAAAGTTGAGACAATGATTAATTTGAATTAAAAATGAGCAGTACTAAGTCATATAACACGGTACTATCTGTAATACAGATTAATATGAATTTCTCAGCCTTGTTTTAACTGTAGTTTTAACTACTGTAATGGTAAGCTGTGATAGACCAGCGGTAAGAACGTGCGACTCACTAGACACGGTCATGGATTCAAACCTCGGGCCGGCACCGATGACTTTTTCTTTTAAAACTTATGTCTAATTGACAATTACAATTTATCACACGCTTTTCGGTAAGGAAAACATCGTGAGTGAAACACCTGCAAATTTCTAGAGAATTCTAGGGATATGTGTAACCTACTAATCCGTCATTGTAGCAGCATGGTAGGTCATGGTAGGTTCAAATTAGATGTGATTTGGAGTAGAAAAAATAATAAATATTCGATTTTTATCCCTTTAAAAATAATCGATTTTTAAAAAAATCGATTATTAGGTTATGATATAACCGATTTTTTAAAAATCGTTATTTTCTGAATATTTCAAAAGTTGTCTTTTTTAATATCAATAATTAATTACAATAAAGGCTAATTAAAGTGGACAACTACCAAGAAATAATATCAGATGCGATGTTTGTGAAATTGGATAAAAATGTGTACTTTGGTTAAATTGGTTTCATTCAACAATGCATATCTAATCTTAAAAAACAAGAGTAAAAAAGAAAAAGGGATACCTAAAATAATCGATTTAAAAAAATCGATTTTTAATGAAAAAATTATCGATTATTTTAAAAATCGATTATTATTTCACATCGCTAGTTCAAATCCTCTCGAAAAACTATGACAGGAGGTCTATGCCCAGAAGTAGGATATTAACACGCTGTTACTCTACTTTTACTGTAATGCTAAAACTAAAACTTCTCAATATCATCAATATAATTGAAACCTCAAGACCCTATTTGTACCCTACCTTGTACCCCAATGTACCCTATAAAACAATACAAACCTGCACAGGACTGAAGTCAGGATCGTTGAGGTTCTTCAAGAACCACAAAACTCCTGGTCTTAGAACTTCCCTCAGTAGCAGAATGAAAGAGGCAAAGTAGTAAACATAGACCATTCCGACGAGCCAGTGGATGAACATGAGTGTCCAGGGTGCAGCTTGGAGACTAGACTCTCTATCTTTGAGGGTTGCATCAAACATAGCAAGAGAGCACAGATCTAACCACCAACCGCATACTAACGGAATGACTCCAATCTGAAATCAAATAAATGAAATATTAATAAAATTTAGTGACACAATCATTTATTTATTTATTTCTTTTTATACATATATTTAGAAAAGAGAAAGAAAAAGTAAAAAAGCACATGTATAAAGGAAATCTTTTATCCCTAAAAGAGATCTCTTCCAGTACACCTTTGAGTAACAGAAGGAAAAGGACAAGAATTGTAGAAGAAACAGAATACAGATAATATAGAGAAAAGGAAAAAGTTTAATTTAATTAATTTTGGTAAAATAAAGAGATGAAAAGATGCTACTAATATATAATTACTTAAGATAAATATTAATCATTTAATAGACTAGTTAGGTGTAACTTCCATTAATATCCCACTGCTGGGCATAGGCCTCCAATCTCCATTTTTGGAAACAAGAGTTGGAACTAAGAACCACCATTCTGTTCCAATGGGATTTGTTAGGTTACAAATATCACCAGAATTCTCTCAATATGCACAATAACCATGACAATAATTTATAGAATTAGGCATTACTTTGCGGATATTCATAATACAAAAGTATTTTTGATATAATCCGCAATGAAAAGTTATGTGAGAGTGAAGTGAAGATGAAAAGTCATAAGTGAAAGTTTCATCACGGATTATAGCAAAATAATTTTTTTTTTTTTTTTATAAATATGATTGTACAAGTAAATTCAATCAAGTGGGTGATGCGCTGTACTCCTTGCTAGGTTATAAAATAATCTGTGTTAAGGAGTAACAGGCCCATTCCCAAATATACTATGTTACAGTATTTATGTACAATGTTTTCTTCTTTCTTTAATGCTGATAATTTAAAGTTATATAAAAAGTTTAATAAAAGTAAAAAACAAAAAATAAGAAATTAATAAACTATTACAATTCATGCTAAGTAAAAGATAAAATCGTATAAAAAATTAAAACAAACTGTATGGAATCATGTAATGATGTATATGTGCGTGTGCGTGTGTGTGTGTGTGTGTAAGTGTGTGTGTGTGTGAGTGTGTGTGTGTGTGTGTGAGTGTGTGTGTGTGTTGAGCGTTAGAATGAATGAGTGAGAGAGATGTGTATATGGATGTCAGAGGCTATTGACCTAAACTAGTTAGGGTAAGTATTTTTCTGTTTCATCATAAGTTTTATTTTGAAGGTAACAACGTACACTTTTTTTACAATTGTAATAGGATAAGCCATGTATTGAACAGTTTGCATTAACATTATTGTAAAGATACGGTCCGAGGTAGTAGAAAAACCTTCGGCTAAATGTCGACTTTGCTGATGGAAGTGAACAAATTTTGTCTTTACGACGCCTAGTACATTTTTCGTAGGGGAAGCTACGGTGCTGCAATAGAACTGTTTGTAAAACAAAATTTTGTCTTACATTGAGAAGATTACATTCACTGTATAATTGGTTCGTGGGATAAGTTATTGGACGAAAATTAGCCACTTTTAGTATGGCTTTATGAGCAACTTCCAGTGGTTTTAAATTGGTTTTTGCAGCCCCACCCCATGAGCTAATACAGTATGTAATAATTGAGAGGCACAAAGCAAAATAAACCTTCCGTATAATAGTTTTATTCGCGATACTTCTTAAAGTTTTAAAAATGTATATTAGTTTGCGAACTCTGCCAGTAATTACATTAATATGGGATTTAAAATTTAGATTCTTGTCTAATAATATACCCAAGTATTTTACACATTCGGCCGAAGCTATTGCAGGACATTGGCACGATGTTTTCATATAGCAAGTGTGTACCTTAAGGGATAGTGGTGCAGTTGGTTGGGAGGCAGATGTGATTGAAAAGGTAACATATTTTGTTTTCAGGGTATTAAGAGTAAGCATGTGGGAACGTAGCCAATTACAAATTAAATTTAAGCCAAGTTGTGCCTTATGCTCAACTTCAGACCACGTATCCGCAACGAAAGTAATCGCGGTATCGTCAGCATAAGATACAACTTTAGCATTTGGGATTTTAAGATTACATAAGTCGTTTATAAAAACTAGAAATAAGGTAGGCCCTAATATGCTTCCCTGGGGTACCCCGTAATGAATGAAAAGTTCGTCACTGTAATGATTTTCAATCTTAACTTTCTGTGATCGATTTGTTAAATAGTTTTCAAATAGATCGTTTTGTCTCCCCCTAATGCCCATTTTTTGAAGTTTGGCTAAAAGAGTGGTGACGGGAACTGTGTCGAATGCCTTCGTGAGATCCAAGAATACAGTAACAACCTTCTTTTTACGATTAATATTTTGCACGATGTGTTCAGTCAAATTAAGTACAGCATCGTTGGTTGATTTATTTTGACGAAAGCCAAATTGTTGTTGCGATATTAAATTACGATGTTCAAGATAGAGGAGTAATCTTTTATTGATCAAACGTTCGAGCACCTTAGACAAAGCACTCAAAATTGCTATCGGTCGATAATTATTCAGAACGTTCCCATCACCACCCTTGAAGACCGGGTGAACTATGGCCTTTTTAAGTGAGAAAGGAAAAGTGGCTGTTTCAAAGCATAGATTAAATATATGGGATAAAACAGGTGCTAGGGTGGCTGCATATTTTATAAGAAATGAGGGTGATATGTTATCCCAGCCAGTAGAGGCATTTGAACGTAATGAGTTTATGGTTGTAATAATCTCACCAGGATCTGTAGGAGCAAGTACAAAGGAGGTGGTAGGTGTAGCATCACATGAGAAATGGTCAAATGTTGAAGTGTGTGGGTTGATGGAGCAGTTATTGATTATGTCCTTTGCGAGTTTTTCACCAATATTTACAAAATATGAATTAACCTCATTACATGACTTAGTAGGAGAAGAAGATATTTTTAACAATTGTGTAGGAGAGTGTTTATTTTTAGTTATATTCGTTATTTGCTTTATAGTGTCCCAAAGCGCTTTTTGATTATTGCTAGCTTTTTCAATTTCTTGAATATCATAAATTCTTTTGGTTTTTTTTAGAATACGATTACAAAAATTTCTATATCTTTTGTAGGTGGTTTTTAAGACTTCATTTTCTGGGTTCTTATATAATTTCTTATGTAATGCATCTCTATTTTTAATACACCGTAATAACCCTGGAGTAATCCACGGTTTAAGGATTTTCTTTTTGGATGGTATCTTTTTAATCGACGAATTTTCAGAGATAGCTGTAGTAAGTAATTGTATAAGATTATCTAAGGCTAAGTTTGCGTCTTTAATAAGAAATAGATGGTCAAAGTTCATTTGTAACATTGATTTGTCCAGCTCTTCTCTGTTAATCAAAGTAATTATTGAAGTAGTGACTGTACGTGTATATTCTTTATGAATGCAAAGTAATGTGGAGAAGTGATCTGTAACTGTGGAGCTATAGACAAATGTATAGCTTGGAAACTTGGTTTTTAAGATTGTATGGTCTAAACAATTATTGGCTCTAGTCGGAAGGGTGTGTGCAGGAAGGTAACCATGAAAAGCAAGACAATTTAAATAATCATGAGAACGTGTGTCAAGTGAATTGGGTGTGATGTCAATGTTTAAATCTCCTGTAATGATAACAGTTTTAAAATTACTTAGTGATGAAAGAATGTTATTAAGAACTAACAAAAAACTACTGATATTGTCAATTGAGGGTGAGCGATAAACGCACAGTATTACCAATTCAGAGCTAAATTTGATTAAAAGACCAGAAGCAGAATTGTTAAAGTCGGGTTCTTCGCATACAGCCAATAGGCTGGCTTTAACATATACCACTACACCATCACTTTGGTTTATATGTTTGGTGGTATTAAATATAGTATAATCTTGTAATGTCGGGATAGTACTATTGTTTAAGCAAGGTAACCAACATTCAGTCAATACAACAAGGTCACATTCGACCGTTATACGGTGCAACAGTGTTTGAAGACTCAAGAAATTACGGTTAATAGATCTTATATTCTGCGATAGTATTTTTATAAACTTATTAGGTTGTTGTATAATTTTATATGTTTCCTCTGGTGAACATGTATTACTTGAAGATATAGAAAGTTGATCAATATTGTTATTTATGTATTTAATGTTATTAGACATACTTTAACTTTTATTAGGCATAGACTGGGTAAAATGGTATGATAAAAGAGGTAAACTTTTAATTACGTTATAATTGAGGTATATTTGACAAGCGCTTATATGTACGAAATTAATAATAGAATATATATTTTCCAATTTGATATATATGTAATGTGGTGTACGTAGTGTATGAAACATGTTAAAGCATGACGGTAAGTTGTGATAGTAAATGTAGACACTAATTATGATTGTATGTGTGATAAGGTTATGTTTGTGTAAATATGTATTAACAAAAAACTTATGTAAAACTAAGATAAACATTGTTATAGAAAATTTATGATAATTAATTAAAAGTATAAACATGAATAGTCACGCATTTATAATTTTTGGTAGCTGATTCAGTTGTTGTTCATTTTTGATAACGGTGGCCTGGCTTTCAGAATCCTTTTTCAATAGAACCCGACCATTTGAGGTCCAACAGTAAGTATAACCGTGTAATTTGGCATAATTTCTAGACAAATAAAAGAGTCTTTTAGTTTGCGAAGTCAACTGTTCGGTAATGTAAATAGGTGTTACTTGTGCCGCTGTTATGTTCAAGTGAGCAGAATTGATTTTACAATTGGGATTTTTTTTGTTGAATTCTTTGACGGCAGTCAGGAATTTTGTCTTCATAAGTGTATTCGAGAACTCAACTGTTAAACTTGTAGTGGAATTTTCCTTCTTCGAAGGCTGTCTAAAGATGTCACGAATACTGACAGTATCCATATTTAGACCCAAGTGATGAGTTAGGTGCGAAATCATATCATATAAAATAATTTTTGTTTTGTTCGCTTTTTTAGGTACATTACGAAATTCTATAGAGGTTTTCACAAGACTGCGGTCAAATGATTCCACCCTTTCTTCTAGCGTTGATAATTTGGTTGCAATAGAGTTCCGCTCTTTTTCGAGATTCATGATTTTATTTTCAAGTGAAAGTAATTGGTCAGAAACAGTTGTCATCGACTTTTCTAGCTCAATATTAGTTGCCTTTATCTCAGTATAATGGTTTTTAATTTCCATAATGTGGTTTTCCAATTTGTCGAGACGACAATTTTGAGAGGTGTTCATCTCAAGAATCATTTTTTTAATTTCATATTTAAAGATATCTATGTCATCTTGCGTAACTTCATCGGAAAAACATCTCCGTTTGGCTCGCTGCGTAGTAACTCCTTGTAAGTCTTCATCTGAATGCAGTGTCCGAAGGTCAGATTCCGACCGTGATGAGTGTTGACCTGGGGGCGTCTTAGGTGGCGTTTTAAACATGTTTTATTTTATTTATTTTTGAATTATTATTATTTTAATTTTAATATTTTAATTGAAATGTATTACGCACACCATACATTGAGAAACAACCGCAATCGCTGTCGCTTATGGATTGTGGCAGGCGGCGTTGATGACGATACGGGTGACGTTTCAATGCACAAACGCGCCTGAGCTGCGGCCAGTTCTCCGTTGCAGCTGTTGTTATCCTTTTTGCACTTGCACTCACACTATGCGTTTATGCGCGCCTAGTACTTTTAAGACTAATTTTATAAAATTATTGCCGAAATATTTTTAATATTTTAATTATTTATTTTTAATTTAGAAAGAGAAAAATAAAATACGGTTGACACGTTTAAACACTTTCGTGGTCCGAGGGGAAGAGGATTTATAATAATTTTATTATTACTTTTGAACCATGACGATGTTTACTTCCACTGAAAAATGTGTGATAAATTTCAATATCAATTAATCACATAAGTTTTATAGAAAAACTCATTGGGCCCTGCCCAGGGTTTAAACTGGTAACCCGATGAGAGAGACAGAGAGACTCAGCTCTGGGCTATCAAAAGCCCAGTATGTACACTTCAATCTAATGCAACTTAATATGTCTTCTTTATCAAATCAAACAAATCTTTATTCAAATAAGCTCTTCCAAGCAATTTTGAATCGTCAAGGATCAATATGGATTAATGAAGCTACAACTGATTCAGAATGTAGCTCTTACCAAGAAGAATTAGAAAATAACTTGTTCATCAATCTTTTAAAAAATATCAATTTTACATTATGAAACAGCAGTCTTGTATGAAGCTGAATGGATTTTCAAATCCAGACATTTTTATCATCCAAATAATTTATTAATTTTGTAATATGTTTCACGTTAAAGCATATCTCTTACACTTAATTTAAACCTGCCTTTTTTACCCAAGATAAACTCTAAGATAAGACTATATATAATGAAAATATTAATGCATAATGCATTAATATGTGGTGATTTTCCATAATGCATACAACATGCATAAGGTAAATTACAACTGCATATTTTACTATATTAAACTATTGAAGAATCAATTTGATTAATTACTAGTAATATCCTGCAGTTTCACCTGTAATTTTTTTACTACAAAAAAAATAGGGTTCCCTTATAAAATGCAATATTTTATAAGGGAACCCTATTTTTTTTGAAAATGTAATATAGCCTATGTTGCTCAGTAAAGATGCTGCTTTCTAATGGTGAAAGAATTTTTGAAATCAGTTCAGTAGTTTTTATGTGAAAAGATTACAAACATACATACAAATTTTTCTTTTTATATTATTAGTATAGATATTCTCTAATAAGAATTTGCATTTACAAAAACCTTGACATTTTTGAGAAACAACATTTAACATAATATATCTATTATTATTTTAACAATAATAATAGATTTAGATTAGATTAGATTAGATAGATATTTATTATTATATTGTAAGCAATACAATAAAATTAAGCAGCCTCAATGAAATAAAATTACAATTTGACTTTGCTAACAATATTAAAGTATTCATTCTAATTTGCATTTTTAATGAATTTTTTTTAAATTATCAAATGATGAAAAATACACTGAATAATGTTTTAGTATCAAATAACATGTACAAAAATATTTGAAATTAAGTTAAAACTGCAGTGTGGTATCCGACTCAATAGAATAGACCACCCCCATTTGTTGACCACCCTGTTGGTATTGTAAAAGGTGACTAAGATAAGTTCAAGTCAGTAGCCAGCTAGTCGTAAAATACCTACCCAAACCATCTCGCAACATGTTTACAACATGTTGTGCTGACCCCAATTAGAGTAGGATTAGGCCAGGAGAATTATGATGATTTGAAATTAATTTAAAATTGTAAATTCAAACTCTATAGTAAATAAATAATGGAAAACTGAGAAGTAACATTGCTTCTATGAATGGTTTATATAATATAAAATGCTTCTTGATGGCTGGTTAATATAAACTAGTGAATAATAGGATAAGTAATATTTGAGTAAGTAACAAAACTGTCTTAAAAACTAATAACAACAATAAATATAACAATATAATGAAAAAAAAACTTGTTTAAAAATGTCTAAAAATAAACATTTAGTGAATAGTTACTTCAACTTTATTTTCCATTAACTTTTATTTCTTACAACTCTTTATCATATCAAATTAAAATTATCAAACAGGGTCAAATCACAAAAACAAAATTGTCCTCTTATTTTGTACACAAATAGAAACTTGGTAATCAACAATATAGTATATCAACATTGAGTAAACAAATTAAAATATTTATAGAATTAGGTGTTACTTTGCAGAGGTCCATAATACAAAAGTAATGAGAATATTATTTTGCTATAATCCACGATAAATGAAAATATATGTATTGCACTACCCAACACAGATGCTTGTATTGTTGTGTGATCAGTGCCGGGTAGTGCATGAGTTCTTACAAATTCTGCATATATCAGTTATGAGAACGAATAATACACTCTACATTTAGCATTACATATATTTTCTTTTATCGTAGATTATAGCAAAATAATATTCTCATTACTTTTAAATTAAAATATTAAATTTTGTACCTACCTCAACAACTGACAGCAGAGCCACTTTCACCACTACATAACAGAATCCCAATGCTTTTTTTGCACTTCTCAGTCTCAATAAAGATGCCATTCCATGCAGTACTGCAAGGATCGCACCCACAATTACATAGCCTGCCAATGTGGTAAGGAGACCAGCAAAGGGACCTTCAGCAGCCAGACCAGCCAATGCTGCACCCAATTTACCAATATGGTATGGGCAGAATGCAAACACAACAATGAATAATGTATTAAGGGACACAACCCAGAATACATGCTCCAAAAAGACCATTGAGCCATCTAAGCCAAGCAAACGGGCCCAGGTTAACTCTTCAGCTGCTGCTCTATCCCATTCCATTGGGTTCCAATTAGCTTCATCACCAACTAAGGGGTCATCAGCAGCTTCACCGTTAGGTTCTTCTCGTGCACCCCCATCTTCTCCAGCCCCTTCATTTACGTGATCGTTATTGTTATCTTGGAGAGGGATATCTTCAACAGGAGGTGCAACTAAATTCTCCCTTTCCATCCAATCAGGGCCACCACCATGCATGATCTGTTCTCTCAACCAGACTAGCCCGATAAAGGAAAACAAGGTGCACGTCACGACGAAGCAACCAGAGAATACATCTTTAGCCAGGTTTTCCGCAGACACGATGTCAAATGGTAGGGATATGACTGGATCCAACGATCCCGAAAACAAGCATCGATAAGTTCGGCAGGCAGTAAGGGGCACTATTCCCAGCCAGGCGAGTGCTACAAGTGTATAATGCAACCAGTCTTTCACTGCAGACGCAACGGAAGTAACCAAACCACCAACAACATCCCGAATAGGCAGCCTCCGGGGCATATCAGGTGAGTAAATCGGCATAAAGGAGAACCGGTGTCCACACAATTCGCAGATTTCCTTGCGCGAGTATCGCATCCATTGTACTAAGCACTCTTGGTGGATCCATTTTATCGAGCCTGTACATATGCAGGGGTGAAACAAAGGCCGGTCAGACGATGCTTCAGACCTGCAGAATCGACAGAAGTCCGCACCGGACGAGTCTGATTCCATCATTGTTCTCAATGCAGATTCTCTGCTGATTATGCGATCTGCGAAAGTTGACGTATCGTATTATTAATCGCGAGGTGTTGCTGAACAACGAACACGAAGTATGAACTATAACTAATCTAAAAACAACAGACCTTTTCTACTAATATTATTGGCACTTAGGATTAACAAGAGATTTTTTATAATCAAACAATTTCACTTTACAAAATCTATATTGTTTTAAACGACACTGAAAAATGAAATAGGCCGTGTAGCCATACTTTATTGATACCTATTGTCATAGATTATTAACTATAAAATAGATGGTTGAGATTCATACATTGGCGCGAGCCTATTTTCGGTGGTATGGGGGGTGCAGAGTAGCACTATAGCTACTTACATTCTCATTCATAAAAAACTATCTGCCTCTCACCCGTTTCATTCATAAAAACGGATTTAGTCTCAGCTCTGACTCTTTCTCACATATGGAGTAGTAATATATATACACTGTCCATTATATTAACCATCTTTTGACAGATTGACGATAGTGATGTCCTAAAGATTCTCGTATGCGATACCATTCCGATTATAGTACCTACTATCATTAATCGAATTACGTACCTAAGTAATTCGATTAATGATAACCTACGTAAACTAGATTACTACTTGAGAAAAGAAATTCCAACTTTGAGAAAACTTATTGTTTCTTTGAAAAGAAGTGGTCTATTTCATGGTGAAAAATCTTCTTTGGTCAAAGTTTTGAACACAATTGGCTTTTCATATAAAAAGTTAAATAAAAGAAAATTATTAATGGAACGCACAGATATGGCTATAGCACGTTGTGATTTTTTAAGAGAGGCAAAGAAAATACAAGATTGGGCAAATATTGTTTTCACGGATGAAACATGGCTCAACGCTAACCACACACTATCTCGTTTCTGGACTGATGATACTGCTGATTCCACTTCCTCAGTACCAATGGGAAAAGGTGAGCGCCTAATCATTTGCCATGCAGGTACAGCAAAAGGATTTGTACAAGACGCACTGTTGGCATTTAAATCGAAGAAATCAAATGACTACCACGAAGAGATGAATGCAAATGTGTATGAAGAGTGGTTCAAAAAAATGCTCATTTCATTGGAAGAACCATCAATAATTTTTATTGATAATGCGCCCTACCACTCCCGTCAAATTGACAAAATGCCAACACAGGCTAATAAAAAGCATGAAATAATTAATTGGCTTCGGGACAATGGAGAAAATGTGGACGACTCAATGTTAAAAGTTGAATTAATAAAAATATTAAAAACCAAAAAGAGAGCAAAACGCTATGTAATCAATGAAATGGCAGCAGAATATGGCCATACTGTTCTTCGGATTCCTCCATACCACTGCCAGTACAACGCAATAGAACTTATATGGGCACAAGTAAAAGGGCATGCTGCGAGATGCAATACAAGCCCCCCATTCACAGCGAATAAAATGTTGCAATTGCTAAAAAATGCTTGCACCCACGTAACGGCCGAGAACTGGGCAAGTGTGGTGGAAAGAACTAAAAGAGTAATATTCTCTGATTGGGAACGTGATATTGCGTTTGATAATATATTATCTACACAAGAGCTAATAATAACTGCTACTGAAGACTCCTCATCGGAGGAGTCTAGTGTTGATTATCATTCCGACGACTCGTGCTAATAAAATAAATTAAAATATCCTGATTGTTTTATTTGTATTCATGTATTAACTAAGAAGAAAGTAAAACTTTATATAATGTTATTAAATGTCTTTTAATACTCGTAACATCGATTTCTACCGATTATTTTTAATCTGTGGCATAATCGTAGAAACCATTATGTGTGACATCACTAAGTGGGCGGTACCCATCCATAAAGTACAAATATTATTTGTATGATATTTGTACGTAAGCAATACAAAACTTAATGAGCGTGAGCTGTCAAAAGACTGATAATATGATGGACGCAGTATATAACGTATGACGTAAAATCGTAGTAAAATTAGTGATGTACTTGGTGCGCTAAAACCGTAACTAGTGATGTCAAAGTTTTATCGATTCGCATTTTACTCTTACCGATTATTTGGATAACCGGTTTTCCTGAACATATTAATAATGATTTTTAGATTTTAATAAAACAAAATATTTAAGGAAATTCTTTAATAGACTTTTACTGTAATAAAAAAATTTATATTCAACAGCCGTTTTACATTTCTATGTGCATGCTTCTTAAAAAAAAAAGTTTTTTCCTAAACACGCTAAAAGTGCAACTTCAAAAATGATTACAATTTTTAAATAGGAAACAGAATCGGCGATCATGTATCTTGAAAATATAGGAATTGTAATTTAATTTATTATATATTATTATTAAATATAATTAATTATAAGTATTCACTCGAAAACAAATTTACAAGATTAGTATTTGAAACAATAGATTTACCGTTTTAGTATTTAGGAAAAAACATTATACTTAAAAGGAGTATACTTGATGGTAAATTATAAATATTAGTCTTTTTTAGATATATTGGTAGTATTTTTATAGAATATTAGTGGTTTTTATCTCTAAGTATAATATTTTCCATCAAACCAGTTAACACTTCGGATTTATACATATAAAATAAGAATTAAATTGTGAAATTTTGCCATAATTAATGTGCCAATTGATACCAAGCTTTTCGATGAAAGAAAACATCATGAGGAACTATACTCCATGGGTTAAGTATTTAACTAAATGTAAACATGTCAAAACAGGTAGTTTATAGTAGGCATTATCTGCCTACTATAAAGTACCTTTTTTATTACAACACATTATACTAACATTTAATATAATTTTTAATTCTTTTAAAGAATTTAAAATTATTGATAGTATTCGCACCACTTTATTATGGCGTGATTGCTATCAATAATTTTTACAAACTTTGAAACAATAAATAAGAATTATAAAATTTTTAAAGAAAACGATGGATAATATTAAATACACTAAATTACTACACATTTAAGTATCACAGAGTGAAGCTCGTAGAATATTGATATTATGTTGCGTTGGTTAATCCAATTACCATTTTAGGTAGTTTACTTGGCTAATTTGTATCTGCTGAATTTTATTAAATTATATATTGCTGTTTTGCTATACTAAAGGTATAAATATTTAATTTTAGAAAATACCAATCAATTTATGAAAATTACATTTATAAATATTAGAGATATTCTTTTGACAACTGCAGTTGAATCCCAATTTTTTCATTTGTTAATAATATTATTGTTATGACATATTTGTCACTCCTGAATCACATGGTTTTGTTTGTTTACATCTTGTTATGTTTCTATACTTATGGAGTATATATAGTAAAATAATAAAAATTTTGAATCAATTTTTAAATGTTAATAATAGTAATATTAGTTAGTTACTTTTGCCTCATGTATCATAGTTCTATAACTTTACTTGCGATAAAATTTTCCATTTCCATTATCGTTTTCCAAGTATCTGCAGTACTGTGAATTCTCCTTAATTGATACACCGTTGTCTAACTCGCATTATGATTACGATTATGCAAAAAACTTTTAACAAATCATATTTATGATTAATGCAAGTTAACCAGGAATTATAGTTTTTTAAGTTATATACATTTTTGACTAATTAACACTTTACATGCCATATAATGCCATTCCAAAGATATAAGTTTTTGTGATGGATAATATAATTTTAACTAGATCAAATCTTTCAGTTTTATTAGACAATAGCGTAATTATAAAAATTTCACAATTTAAATAATCCTGTTTTGAAAATATATTACTCCCAGGATTGCGCAGGTTTTTAGTTTTGCTACACAAGTAAAAACACGTGTTTTGAATAGGAATAAATGGTGTTAATGTTAAAATACACAATTTTTAGCAGCAATACAGGCAGAACTCATAATTCATTATAAGCCCGTCGTTTAAGCAAACTAACAATTAAACTAGCAACTAAGCAATTGTTATTCATTTTCCTGAGTAATGAAAATTTTAAACCCATTCATCTCAAAATATAAGTTTTTGAGTTGTACCGCTATTGCTGCACATGACCGATATAGCAATATACTGAACCGGTAATATGATATGGCTTGGGTCTGGAAAATATTTCTGATGGAATACAAGGTACTATAACTATCAAACAATAATATTAACCAATCATGTTTTAAACAATGAAACCAAATTATGATCCGTTCTAGTGTGCTAGAGCCCCCTTATCCACGGATTTGAGAAAAAATCCATTGGGTCCTAGTTAAGAAGTTTTAAACTTCATAATGTTTGTCAATTATACTAATATGAATACTATTTTGAAGACACAACCTTCTCTTGAGTCCTCTAGCATTGAAGCGGACTTTTACAGCCTTATTCCAAAATTCCGAATGGTTCAGGCGGCAAAATAAATTGTTAGTGAATAAAAGCATTCGCGCTGTGAAAATGTTATTACTAATGTCAATAAATGAGGCTAAATAATTATGATTCGACTGAAGCTCTTCATATATGTTCATCTGCATCATCGGGCTCGTGGACACTTCCCGGCGGAAGAGTTCGCAGCATATTTAACCTGTAATAAATAAGTTATTCTTTAATAATGTATAGATAGAACATTAGTTTGCAAAGGTAGTCTTACAGACAATCTTGGCATTGATATCCCCTGAGTAGAATAGACCACCCTCATTTCTTACCGAGGTGTCGCGAAAACCGATTAAGGTAAGTTGACGTCGGGCAGGCGACCGGTCGTAAGATACCAAATCATGTGATAACATGTTTAAAACATGTTGTGCCTACCCCATTTAGAGTGGGATAAGGGTAGGAGAATGATGCATTGACAAATAACAAAGATTTTAAATTTTAAACATATATATTTAGCTTCTACTGGTCTTAAATAGTGTCTGGAAAATATTTTTTTCGTGTCTATAACTTTGTCTACAGTTATATTTTAAGTATAGAATAGAGACTATAATTATAAATTTTGTTTTTTTAATAATAAAATATAAGGGGTATCTGTGACAATCTTTGTGTTATGTTAAATATCTTTGATTTTGTACTGTTAGCAGTACCAGGCTAAAAATATTATGCTTTCCAAATACTGTATTGTATGTGACAAAGTTCCAATGATCATCACTAATATGTCTTTTAAGCTATTCTTATATCACACACTTTTTTGCATCACTATAATAGAGGAAAAATTGTACCAAACATTTTTTGTTATATCTCAGTTAGCCCATTAGACATATAAGCTTCAGTTTTAATAGAAAGTGAAATGGACAGACTGACATACTTTACATCAAATATTTACTTGCCTTCATCTAGTCAAATCAATTGACCTAATCATGTGCTTCATCCCATAAAGCATCAACAGCATATAGCCCTTAGACGTCATCCCAATGAGTACTCTCTTTGGCTATGATCAGGTTCATCTGAAAATTATTGCAAATACATTTTAATAAATATGGAACAAGCTATGGATAGCTCAGCGGTGAGGCCGTTCGACTCTGTAAAGACGATCATGGGTTTATACCCCGCGCAGGCACATGTCTAATTGACAATTGCAATTTATGACACGCTTTTCGGTGAAGGAAAATATGGTAAGGAAATCCGCATTCTTCTAGCGAATTCTAGGGATATGCGTAACCTACCAATCCGCATTGGAGCAACGCGATGGTAGGTCTTTGCTACAATACTTCTCTCCAAAAAACGGATAGAGGAAGCTTATGGTTCCCACTGCTGGGGTGGATAACATGCCGTTACTTTAAACATACACATGCCAATTTTTGTGTTTACAAACAAAAATGATTTATATTTGAAACATTTTAACTCACTTGAAGAATATCAGCCATTGTATCAGATATTAATGAATTCATTGCAACAACAGTAGCAGTGCCTTGACCAGACACAGTTACTCAGACAAAAAATCTAGTTGAAATGTGCATAACTAAATGGGATAGTATGTTAAAGTATCTTGAACAAATAACTTTCTGTTAAATAATTAAAGTATGTCTGTAATCCATATTGTCTGTCGCAGAAAGAATAAAAACTATTCAGAAATAACCACCTAAAACATAGAATATAACTGATATTGGGTGTGACATATGATATACAACACTTCAATAAAGCATACACAATAAATATTACTATAGAAGGAAAAGTTTTATTTTTATTATTTTAGTTTTATTTTTACTTATATTTTAAAATTAAAAAATAAAACTTCCCAATATTATTACAGTTCAATAAAAACACTAAGGATATACTATAATGCTATATGCTTCGAGGTCCCTGCTTTAATAAATGTATATATAAATTGAAAAACACTAGCTTAAATTGTACTATATATTATAGAAAAAGAATATAGCACGAAAAATACTATATTTTTATCGCTAATTGCAATTGTCGTGCTTTTTTTAATTAACTGTGAATGGAACGCACCCGCAGCCCTGCATAGGGAATGTAGGAACGAAACTCATTCATGTATTTACGGGGCTTAGTTAGTTAGTAACTCTAACTCCGTGTCATTATCCAGCGAAAAGTAATAAAAAATAATCATGGAAAAATAAATAATGATTGAAAATAGATGTGTCCTATTTTTTTCCTGAATTTCCTAAAAGTACTATATTTTTTTGATTTAAAAAGAAAAATAGTATTTTTCTTCAAAAAAAAAGGTGGCAACCCTAATCGCGCCCTTTTTGATTAAATAGGGGTAACACTGTGCCGTTATTGTTTCCGGTGGAGTCTTACTATATATACCGATAAAACGTTTCAGTGACATTCAGTCCTTGTTCGTCATTCAAGAGAAGTGCATCTCGGAACGGGAATTGTGGTATTCCTATTATATCGTGTTATCGTATATAGTGTGCGTTAACAAGAAGTTTATGGAATTGTCTAATTTTAATTAAAAATCATTTGTTGGTTTATATATTTTTGCGTAAGTAAAAAGTGATTACAGTTATATATTACGTATAACGAACGTTTCAGGTGAGTCAGTACGTTTCAATTTTCTTCGTATTAAATAGTGCAAAAGTATAGTTTATTTGTTATTAAGTTTTGGATAACTACTCACATTTTATCCGAGAATGTTTGTTGAAATTCAAACATTTGAGTTGTTGAGTTTGTGATAGTGAATGTATATAGTGCTTGTGTATGGTGGTGGCGGTGGTGGAGGTTTGTGCATGTGTTTTTTACGAATCCTGCATGTATCAGGTATGATAACCAATTGTCCACTCTACATTTAGCATTATATACATTTTCTATTTTACTTCATCGCCGATTATAGCAAAATAATTTTATTATTACTTTTGCATAATTACTCTGTTTTAATCATAGCTTAGGTAAATATAGACATTGTAATCTTTAATATTTAATGACTAGCAGCGTCTGACTGCCCTCCTGTAAAAGCTGCAGGGCTTTTTCTTCTCATTTAACAGTATGGTTGAGGTGGACACTGCAGTGTTCTTTCTTCCCATACTGTGTAGGCGTTTTGTTGGTAATGTTCGTTTTCTGTATCGTCGAACATTAGCTTCAAAAGCGCGCTACTTTGTAAGACGTTTTATTAACGGGCTAGCTATTATAAAGGTGTCGTACTGATTTCTGAAATTGCGCAGTTTTGGTAATTCGTACGTCATTTATTTTTACTTTTTTTTTTGTAATGGTTATGTGTTGCGGTTGGCAAAGAGCCGGTATTTGGCACCTGCAATACATGTAAAACCTTAATTCTTTTCCCAGTCGCTTTTGGCTACTGATGTTTGAGTGCACGCTTACATCTGTGGCTAAAATTACGGGAATCTAACTTAGCTTCATAAATTCAGACTTCACTTGAGTATTAGTTACCTCAAATGCATTTTCTCAAATTACAGAGGTCCTGGTGGTTGACGCTACTGTTCGGCCTGGCGCTGTTCGAGCGCTCGAGGCGACGGCGGAGCGACAGCAGCTGCGGCATAGCCGGACGGGCCGACCTGGCCGACCTGGGGTGAGGGGCGGCGGCACGTCTCCATTGGCGGCAGCGAGGCCAGACCAGCGTAGCTCGTGGAGTCACGAGGCCAGCTGTCGGACTGCCCTCCTGTAAAATTAATCCATTAATTTCATTCAATCCATTAATTTTTACATTTTTTTTTTGTAATGGTTATGTGTTGCGGTTGGCAAAGAGCCGGTATTTGGCACCTGCAATACATGTAAAACCTTAATTCTTTTCCCAGTCGCTTTTGGCTACTGATGTTTGAGTGCACGCTTACATCTGTAGCTGAAATTACGGGAATCTAACTTAGCTTCATAAATTCAGACTTCACTTGAGTATTAGTTACCTCAAATGCATTTTCTCAAATTACAGAGGTCCTGGTGGTTGACGCTACTGTTCGGCCTGGCGCTGTTCGAGCGCTCGAGGCGACGGCGGAGCGACAGCAGCTGCGGCATAGCCGGACGGGCCGGCCTGGGGTGAGGGGCGGCGGCACGTCTCCATTGGCGGCAGCGAGGCCAGACCAGCGTAGCTCGTGGAGTCACGAGGCCAGCTGTCGGACTGCCCTCCTGTAAAATTAATCCATTAATTTCATTCAATCCATTAAATTTTTACATTTTTTTTTTGTAATGGTTATGTGTTGCGGTTGGCAAAGAGCCGGTATTTGGCACCTGCAATACATGTAAAACCTTAATTCTTTTCCCAGTCGCTTTTGGCTACTGATGTTTGAGTGCACGCTTACATCTGTGGCTGAAATTACGGGAATCTAACTTAGCTTCATAAATTCAGACTTCACTTGAGTATTAGTTACCTCAAATGCATTTTCTCAAATTACAGAGGTCCTGGTGGTTGACGCTACTGTTCGGCCTGGCGCTGTTCGAGCGCTCGAGGCGACGGCGGAGCGACAGCAGCTGCGGCATAGCCGGACGGGCCGGCCTGGGGTGAGGGGCGGCGGCACGTCTCCATTGGCAGCAGCGATGCCAGACCAGCGTAGCTCGTGGAGTCACGAGGCCAGCTGTCGGACTGCCCTCCTGTAAAATTAATCCATTAATTTCATTCAATCCATTAATTTTTACATTTTTTTTTTGTAATGGTTATGTGTTGCGGTTGGCAAAGAGCCGGTATTTGGCACCTGCAATACATGTAAAACCTTAATTCTTTTCCCAGTCGCTTTTGGCTACTGATGTTTGAGTGCACGCTTACATCTGTGGCTGAAATTACGGGAATCTAACTTAGCTTCATAAATTCAGACTTCACTTGAGTATTAGTTACCTCAAATGCATTTTCTCAAATTACAGAGGTCCTGGTGGTTGACGCTACTGTTCGGCCTGGCGCTGTTCGAGCGCTCGAGGCGACGGCGGAGCGACAGCAGCTGCGGCATAGCCGGACGGGCCGGCCTGGGGTGAGGGGCGGCGGCACGTCTCCATTGGCGGCAGCGAGGCCAGACCAGCGTAGCTCGTGGAGTCACGAGGCCAGCTGTCGGACTGCCCTCCTGTAAAATTAATCCATTAATTTCATTCAATCCATTAAATTTTTACATTTTTTTTTTGTAATGGTTATGTGTTGCGGTTGGCAAAGAGCCGGTATTTGGCACCTGCAATACATGTAAAACCTTAATTCTTTTCCCAGTCGCTTTTGGCTACTGATGTTTGAGTGCACGCTTACATCTGTGGCTGAAATTACGGGAATCTAACTTAGCTTCATAAATTCAGACTTCACTTGAGTATTAGTTACCTCAAATGCATTTTCTCAAATTACAGAGGTCCTGGTGGTTGACGCTACTGTTCGGCCTGGCGCTGTTCGAGCGCTCGAGGCGACGGCGGAGCGACAGCAGCTGCGGCATAGCCGGACGGGCCGGCCTGGGGTGAGGGGCGGCGGCACGTCTCCATTGGCGGCAGCGAGGCCAGACCAGCGTAGCTCGTGGAGTCACGAGGCCAGCTGTCGGACTGCCCTCCTGTAAAATTAATCCATTAATTTCATTCAATCCATTAATTTTTACATTTTTTTTTGTAATGGTTATGTGTTGCGGTTGGCAAAGAGCCGGTATTTGGCACCTGCAATACATGTAAAACCTTAATTCTTTTCCCAGTCGCTTTTGGCTACTGATGTTTGAGTGCACGCTTACATCTGTGGCTGAAATTACGGGAATCTAACTTAGCTTCATAAATTCAGACTTCACTTGAGTATTAGTTACCTCAAATGCATTTTCTCAAATTACAGAGGTCCTGGTGGTTGACGCTACTGTTCGGCCTGGCGCTGTTCGAGCGCTCGAGGCGACGGCGGAGCGACAGCAGCTGCGGCATAGCCGGACGGGCCGGCCTGGGGTGAGGGGCGGCGGCACGTCTCCATTGGCAGCAGCGATGCCAGACCAGCGTAGCTCGTGGAGTCACGAGGCCAGCTGTCGGACTGCCCTCCTGTAAAATTAATCCATTAATTTCATTCAATCCATTAATTTTTACATTTTTTTTTTGTAATGGTTATGTGTTGCGGTTGGCAAAGAGCCGGTATTTGGCACCTGCAATACATGTAAAACCTTAATTCTTTTCCCAGTCGCTTTTGGCTACTGATGTTTGAGTGCACGCTTACATCTGTGGCTGAAATTACGGGAATCTAACTTAGCTTCATAAATTCAGACTTCACTTGAGTATTAGTTACCTCAAATGCATTTTCTCAAATTACAGAGGTCCTGGTGGTTGACGCTACTGTTCGGCCTGGCGCTGTTCGAGCGCTCGAGGCGACGGCGGAGCGACAGCAGCTGCGGCATAGCCGGACGGGCCGGCCTGGGGTGAGGGGCGGCGGCACGTCTCCATTGGCAGCAGCGAGGCCAGACCAGTGTAGCTCGTGGAGTCACGAGGCCAGCTGTCGGACTGCCCTCCTGTAAAATTAATCCATTAATTTCATTCAATCCATTAATTTTTACATTTTTTTTTTGTAATGGTTATGTGTTGCGGTTGGCAAAGAGCCGGTATTTGGCACCTGCAATACATGTAAAACCTTAATTCTTTTCCCAGTCGCTTTTGGCTACTGATGTTTGATTGCACGCTTACATCTGTGGCTGAAATTACGGGAATCTAACTTAGCTTCATAAATTCAGGCTTCACTTGAGTATTAGTTACCTTCCTTTAGTTGCACTTAGTCTAGTGCTATTCCATCTCTGAAAATAATTTTAAAAAATTAAAAAAATTAAAAATTGTTACTATTCAAATAGAACCTCTTATGAACAAGGTTGTATTTGAATCTATATGAATAGTTGTTCTATAATATAAAAAAAATGTTGTCTGTGTCATTATGCATTGATTTGTTAAGAAAGAGTAAATGGGTTCACTTTTAGAAAAATTGCTTTTTATTATTGCTTTTTATTATTTAGTATGAAGGAGAAATATTGTTTGTTATTTAATTTCTGTTAGATATAAACAGTTGCACATTTTAAGTGATTTATAAATTACATAAATATTTACTTTCAGTTTTATAGAACAGTCTTTTAATATTGCTGTTATTCTTTCATTCATTACACATACTATTATATCTTTTATTAGCACTGTAAATGTAAAGATATCTCAAATCATAACTATAAATAACATCATGTGACAATCATATTAAAATAAAAAATTACTCTTAATCTTGGATCTGAGGATTCTTGAATCTGCAATTAATCAATCAATCGTTTAATCAATCGTAAATTTAAATTTTGCTTTTGCTTTTTAATTAAAAATCAACAATAGTGTTATATAAAGCAATATACCCTATATTGCTTTATACAGAATAAACTTGCTCTCTTTTGCTATTTACTCCCTTTTCATCCGAGTCTCATTATAAAAAACTTGACAATCATTTTTAAAGTTCTAATGTAATACAATGAAGTATACAACTTCAATTAAAAAATACTTCTAAAAAAAATATTAAGTAGACCATTTAAGTTATGTCCAAATTATTCATAACTAAGATAGATACACACTTATGATCAATTAGAACAACTTTTAAAAAACTTTCACTTTAATGTTCCATTATTAATCATTTATTGCACTACAAGACACTAGAAGCTATATAAAATCGCAAGACATATCCTTAATATAATAATGAATATAGCTAATTCATCAATCGAAATTAATATACATGTCATAATTTTTATATAACGATAACTAAGTCAAATATGAAATAAAAATTATACTGCATGTTAAAGGTTTTAGGCTATCCATGCAAGGTTAGGTTATTATATTTAGATGTGAGAATGTAAATTTTAAGAAAGCTCTTACTATTATTGAGATGCACAAAATTCATTAAAACTCAACACTTACATTTATATAATGATTAAGTAAATCCTCTTCTTATTGTTTTATAACTGCACTAATTTCTTCGTTGTTATATTTCTCATTTTAAGAAATATCTCAACAGCTACTGGTGAAATAAGACTTGATACATTTAATTTGCTTCTAGTGATATTTGTTTCAAGAATTTTGCTAACTAAATTAAAACAAAATTATACATTTTAGTAAAAATTAAAGTACTAGAACTTTACAACGGGAAATTTAAAAATTTAATACACCGCCCATTCATTAATAAAATCAACTTGTTATATGATAGACAGTCAAAATGAGAATGAGTGCGTAAAAATATGTATGGAGGAGTGGAGCGAGATGCAGCTGAGACTATTTTCATACGATTCATTCATTAATACGTACATGTGCAAGAGGGATGCGAGATAACATGTGTTGGCGCCTGTAGTAAAACCGCCCTGCCTATTGTTGTTTTTCCGATTTATCCCTGCCTTAGATAGGCATAGATCATGCACAGTAGAGCTTTGTTTTATCTGTTGGCTTAAGCCTGCATCACAAAATTACAAATCATCGACAAAACGTTGTCCATAAAAATCCCTAAAAATCTTCATTCAATGTTAATACCTAACTTACAATTTTTAAACTGTATTCAAACGATTAGAACCCAAACTTCCAAAGCCACAATTGTACACCCTTGTAATAGGACAATAGAAACAGGAGATTCCTTTTATGAAATCGTTTTCCGATTTGCTCTTAATCTTTTTTTTTACTTTTAGCTCACTACCAAAATACTATTATCGTCTCGCTTGGCGAGCTTAGCTTGGGGGTAATTTGCAATCATTTGAGAGACATTCCCTTCAAACGGGGATTCCCTCAAATTCCAACCGAACATTGTTTGTTTAATATGAATTGGGTATGTAATCGATCTTAATTTCTCTAATTTAACACGATAGTAACTATTTCGTTACTATTATATTTATAAAAGAAATTAATAACTAATGAAATCAATCCAATTTTTGAGCATTCCCAAAGCAGATATTTAAAGTCCGTTCTAATAACATAGACGGGTTAGAAAAGTATAGGTAAGTAGGACCAAGTAGTTGGGGTATTATAGTCATAGAGTACTAACTAAAATTTATAGTCATTATATTTCAGTAGACTATGATATATCATCTTTTCTTCCATGAAAGATGCATATATGTAATAGGATATATATTTTCCCCTATAATATGTAAGTAAAGGATAAGAAAAAAGAGGCTTAAAAAGATTTATAATGTTTAAATAATCGATTAGTATAAAAACCGGTTATTTATGACATCTCTACAGTATTATTGACAATTATTGAATGAAAAAATGTATGTATTCGTAAACATATGATTATTTGAAAATTCGGAAAAAATTAAATCAAAACAGTGTAAATTTTGTTTTTATATCCTCCTAAGATATTAATTAACCATTCTCCAAAAAAAGTTGATGTAATTACAATACTTACGAAATATTTATTACAAATAAAATTTTTATTTTTCAGATAGAAATGGTATATAGAAAGTTTCGATTTTTATAATAATAGACAATATTGCGAAGAAAATGAATTCTTCAAAAGAAACATTAATTAAAATAGACGAGCCTGGAGACAGTAACTCTCAGACGAGGAAATCAGAAATTAATATATTATGTCTTGACATAGCTCCATACAGTCCTCTAGTGCAATTTATTGCATGTTCAGTCTTTGTATTTGTATGTTATTTAGCTTACGGATATTTCTTAGAACTAATATTCTCGAGCCCTGAGGTGAAACCTGTGAGCTTGTACATAACTTTGATACAATTTTTAATAACAATGAGCTTGAGTTATGTAGAATCTATTATACGGAATCCAATTAAAAGGAAGTAAGTATTTACCCTAAAATATATATCCTCCTGCTGTCATCCCACTTTAAGTGGGTTCGGCACAACATGTTATAAGCATGCTGTAACATGATTTGGCTGCGCTTTTACGACCGGCCGCCTGCTTGACGTCAACTTACCATAGTCGTATTTTACGACACCTGTAAGAAGTAGGGTGGTCTATTCTACTAAACCGGATACCACGCGGTGGCTCAACTTATCTTAGTCGCCTTTTACGACACCTCGGTAAGAAATGAGGGTGGTCTATTCTACTCAGCCGGATACTACACGGCGGGTCATCTTATTTTAGTCGCCTTTTACGACACCTCGTTAAGAAATGAAGGTGGTACTATTCTACTTAGCTGGATACATACATGGCTAAAGTATTCACCCTTAAATATTAAATTTAAATCTTATTTTATAGAAAACTTTAAAGTAATATAGAATTTATATCTACTTAGTTCCTAGAGCATAAATGTAAACGGATCTTGTATTTGTAATGTTTATATCTTTATTATTAAATTTTAATTTTTATCTATATATATAATATATTTTATAGTTGCAGTTGTAATTTAAACAACAGGCGAATTGATTGTAGCGTTAGCGACAATCCTTAGTAGTTTTTTAATGCTATATTTCATTTTAATGTAGGAGGTTCTGGGGCAGAAAAATCGATCTAGCTAGGTTTTATTTTTAAAAAACTTCATTGTATTCCTTTTTTTGGGCATTAAAATTACTAACATTTATATTGAATTGAATTTTTGCCGTAAACTGCCAAGTCAGAGTAGCTTATTCGGGGTACGGGTGGTCATGAGAAATGAAAATACCTAAGATTGAGCCCCACCTACCCTATTATTTTTTCTTTTTTTTTGGAAGTTTACTTTTTTTTATTTTGCAAAAAATTACTGAGCAACGCTCGGTCACCCAGATATTATTTAATCTAAGTACTTTCACTATTTTTTAGATCCTAAAAGCCATAATATTATACATTATATATAAATTATATATTTATATTTAAATTTAAATTAAGTTAGACATTGTCTGTTATTCATATTCATGCCTGTAATAGACTTAGATACGAACCTTAGTTTTTAATGATTGTTGGACAAACTTGTATGTAAGTTGTTGGCGTAATAAATAAATAAAATATTAGGTCCCATCTTACAGCAGGTACCTTTAAGCTAGTATAACTAACAGAATATTTACTATTCAAAGTATAAATAATATGTTAATGCAGAATGTTTGTTTTATTTTAGGGTTCCAATAAGAACATATGCTAGTCTAGCTGGTTTAACATTAGGTACCATGGCATTTTCAAACCTTGCACTAAGTTATTTAAACTATCCTACACAGCTGATATTTAAGAGCTGTAAACTAATACCTGTTATGATAGGCAGTATTATTATATTGGGTAAAAGATATGGCTTTCTGGACTATGTTGCTGCTGTTATAATGTGTATAGGTTTGACCATGTTTACTTTAGGTGAGTTATATTGTAATATTATTGATTATTTTTTAGTTTACAGTACAGTATAATTTTCTTCATATCTTTAATATTTAAATGAATTAATCTTGTATATATATATATGTAAGTTTTCCAAATTTCGGAAATGGCTCCAATGATTTTCATGAAATTCAGCATGTAGGGGTTTTGGTGGGAAAAAGCAATCTAGCTAGGTTTAATTTTAAAAAAATCCTTTTTATCTCTGTAATCGGGCACTAAGAATATGCTAAAATGTAGAATAGAATGCAAATGATATTTTAGCTGTCAAATATTTATTTCACTTTTTTTTGAAGTTTATTTTTTTTTCAATTACTGTGAAAGGTTAGGTCACCCGGGTACTGTATATTATACCTCATTTCTATACAATGTGATGATGGCAAAGTTAGTTCATAAATCTATGAATTTAAATAATTAAATCTTCTTGACGTAAAGGCTAGATTCATCACCCTGCACTTAGGGACTGGCAGGCTATAAAGGTAATCCTTCATGGCATATTTAGGTCTCTCTGATATTTTTTATATTAATTTACTTCATAAGTTTTAATAGAAAACTTATAGATGCTTAATCAGTTTTTTGCATACCTATGGAGTTATTTATCACATGCTTTTCGGTGAAGCAAAACATTGTGGCAAAACCTGTACATATCAGGAAAATTTAAAGTTTATGTGTAACCTTCAATACTTCTTTCTAATACCAGAGAGAGGAGGTCTATACTATAATGGAATAGTAACATGCCATTACAATTTAACATCTGTATAAAACATAATATATACGCCGTGGTATCCGGCTGAATAGAATAGTACCACCCTCTTTTCTTACGGCAGTGTCGTAAAGGCGACTAAGGTAAGTTGACTCACCGTGTGGTATCCGGTTAAGTAGAATAGACCACCCTCTTTCTTATTGAGGTGTCGTAAAATACGACTAAGATAAGTTGACGTCAGGCAGGCGGTCGGTCGTAAAATACGTAGCCAAATCATGTGACAACATGTTTATAACATGTTGTGCCGACCCTACTTATAGTGGGATAAGGGCAGGAAGATGATGATAAAACATAATATATATACCATAATTGTTGATATTGATTTTTACAGCTGACTCCAATACATCACCTAATTTCGATGTGATAGGAGTTATAGTGATTTCCCTGGCATTACTATGTGATGCAATAATCGGTAATGTCCAAGAGAAGGCTATGAAACAATTTCATGCTACTAACAATGAAGTAGTTTTCTACTCATATGCTATAGCGTGTATATATCTGGTAGTTATCACTGGATTTAGTGGAATATTGACAGATGGATTTAAATATTGTGCTCAGGTAATTTAAAAAAAATTAAAATCTGTTATTGCAGCAATCTTATTTGACTGGCACAATGGATAGTGACCCTGCCTTCAGCTTCTCGGGTCGCGGGTTCGATTCCCGCCGAGGGCCAACATATTCATTGAGTCTGGGTGTATATTTGTATTTAAAATTATATAAGAATATATTCACCAGTAGTCTGTTTACCATAACACAAGTATTAAGTTACTTACTTTGGGGAAGACTGTTAGTGTCCCATATATTTATTTATTTTTTATTTATTTATATGATATAATAGAATTGATAAAAGCCAGTGGAAAAATGTTAATTTAATTTATATTAATGTATTTTTGTGAATTCTTTATATGGGTGCTATAAAACCAATAATACACTCCACATTTCTTTATCATATCAGTAACTGACCTGGCATTCTTTGTGTTGCCATATAAATTACTTCTAGGGAATTTTTAGTGAACATTATTAAAAAGAAAAGTCAACAGATATTTTTTAAAAAGGTTGGAGGGTGAACAGATAGGGATATGAAAAAGAGATATTTTGATACAGAAAGCCTACTATACTCTTGAAGATTATTTAGAAGATAAGAATGTGTGGATATAGATCTCTTTGAACCTGTACAAGACAGTAACGACTTAATGTAAATAATATTAAGAATTATATTTTTTAAAAGAGCAACCGCCGAGTTTCTTGCTGGCTCTTCTCGGTAGGAACAGCTTTCCGAACCAGCAGTAGAGTTGACGATTCAAAAGCACTTGTTTACAAGTTTATTTGAATAAAGAATATTTTGAATTTGAGATATAACCAATTCTCAGGCTGTGGTCTATTCTACTCAGTCAAATACCTTTTCTTTGACACGTGTCATCAATTTATATATAGTAACGCCATCTATCGGTGGCTTTGTTAAATCAATCAATAGTGGCCCGCCGCCGCGACACTAATATAAGGCCCTATCCGAAGAATAAAGTCACATTTCCAATGCTTATACATGGGACATGTGACTTTATTCTTCGGATAGGGTGATATATAAAAGTTAATTATATGACTGTATATATTCGAATTTCCTTCTAGAAACCTGGAACAATGTATACCAATATATTCCTGCTAAGTGTGAGCGGTTACATGGGTTTGCAAGCTGTTTTGACGCTGGTACGGATATGTGGTGCCACAGTCGCTGTTACTGTCACCACCATGAGGAAAGCACTGTCTATAGTGATATCGTTCTTGTTATTCAGTAAACCGTTTGTTTTCCAGTGAGTATTATTAATGGCATCTTATAACAGCATTTAGTTAAGCTAGCAGTGGCTAGGGATGTGACTTCGAGTACAAATAATCGATTAATAAATAATCGAATTACCCCCCTTCGAATTTAAATCGATTTTTTAAAGACTTTTTGAACATTTGCCTTTTTTGTTATAATTGATTGACAATAAAGCTTAATTAAAGTGGACTACTACCAAAAAATAATATCAGTTGCGTTGTTTGTGAAATTTGATCGAAATATGTAGTTTTGCTACATTGCTTCCATCCAACAATGCAAATCTAATCTTATTAAACAAGAAAAAGGAGATACTTAAAATAATCGATTTTCAAAAAATCGATTTTGATGAAAAAACAATGGATTATTAAATATCGATTATTTAGAAAAAATAAAGAATTATTTTAAAAATCGATTACTTTTTGACATCCCTAGCAGTGGTTGTCCTCTCGAGAGTCACCTGGAGTTGATACTGTGATGGGTTCGAAACCCGGGCACTAATCAATGAGATATTCTGTTAAAACATGTGTAGTTCCTGAGATTAGCGCGTTAAAACAATCAAACTCGTTAGCTTTATTTGTTAACTAGCTTTCGACAGCGGTTGCGCCCGCGTGAAAGGATTAAAACCGTAATATAGTATTTGAATAACCATAAAAGTGGTTAAATTGGGTTAACCTTAAATTGGGTTAAAAAGCTAGACATATGCTGTCGCCGACTTTTATTTAGAACTTCAGGAGAGGAACAATTTTGTAATACATGATTTTTTAATAACTTTCACCGTTTACTTAGTGCACGCAAGGAATGCTTTAAATTTTGCTGTTTTTGCAATATTTTTATTGCTTTTTATATTCATCTTATGGTGATGTTATATAACTTCCTCGATAAATGGACTATCTTACACTCAAAGATTTTTTCAAATCAGTCCAGTAGTTCCTGAGATTACCGCGTTCGAACATACTCTTCAGCTTTATATATTACTAGTAATATCCCGCGTTTTCAACCGCATAATTTTAGATTTTTTTACTACCTTATTACATTTTTATAACGGATCCCTATTTTTTTTGACAAGTTTATTTAGCCTATGTTACTCAGCAAACATACAGCTTTCCAATGGTGAAAGAATTTTTGAAATCGGTCCAGTGGTTTTTCTATGAAACCATTACAAGCATACATACAAATTTTTCCCTTTTATAATATTAGTATAGATTATTAATAAATTTTTTTTCAGATATGCCTGGTCCGGTATGTTGGTAGCACTGGCGATATATCTCAACCATTACAGTAAGAAAAATCCGCACTACATGCCATCGCCTATTCTGTCTTGTTGGCATTATGTGCAGTCATTTTACCAGTCCGAGTATAGGTATCTTAAGATTAGGAGTAAAATGTATACAGACACTGTGTAGATAGTCACAAAGATGTATATTTATATAGTAATAAATGATTATCAGTATAAGTGTAGATAGCTATAATGTGACCTATTGTAGTAGTTCAAAGAGCTCTTGTGATATTTATTTATTTAATGGCCAATCAAATTTAGGCTCATTAATATTCATATAAATTATATTATTCTGATTTTATTTGAAATGTTCTGTCCATGTCGATTATTAAAAAAAAAATCTATTAATAAAAAAATCGATTATTTTTTCACATCACTAGACATTTTTCGAACTTATGTATTCGAGTTCTATTTATACATTATGGTAACGACAATACGATATTAAATGCATCCACTGATCATTACTTGTACTATGTACTTAATAGATAGATAAATTTGTTAAAAAAATCTAAAAAAATAAATATAATTAAATTGAGATTTTGCTTTGTCAGTAATGGTTGACTCTTCGTTATTTTCCGTTTTATGTCGTAATAGAGTACGGTCGTTGATCTCTATAAATCGTGTAAATTTCATTAAAAATACCAAAATAATTCCTGTAGTTAAAATAGTTCGCTCAATTAACTGATTTTTTATTTGGGATGCTGAGGTATATAAGTAACTAAAATTAAAATTAATGATCGGTACCATCCTGTATATTTATATCAATTATTTGATTTATTATTTTTAGCAAAATTTATTGTTATTTCAAAAATATCTTATAGACGTTAAATGGTATTGAAAATAAAACTATTTCTTATATCAATTACATTTATTTCATTGTATGTACAAAATCTTACAAATCTAATCGTTTCATACAAAAGTGTCCAAATTTAAAGTGTTCGATTACTTGGAATGTTATATAAGACACTATTTTTCGATTTATACAATCTCTAGAATGAGAAAATGATTAAGTGATTAAAGCATTATATTTAATACTTTTTTTGAGGCGACAAAATTAGCTAAGTCATGGTTTATGATCAGTCGTACAATGATTTGTATTAACAATAATATTAACTTTATTAATATAATTTAGTCTTACACGTGTCAAAATTGGGAATATTGGTCAAACAATTAACAATACACAGGTCACAATATTTAACTATGCTAAAAAATCAAATTTGCTCCGTCCTTATATCTATACCTCTGCTCAAAATGTACAATAACTCTTTGGTATATGGCCCTAAAGCTATATTAATATTTTACGTGAAGGAATCTGGGCCCTTTGCATGAACTGCCTTTTTTGTCTATGAATTTTCGATTGTTTATGGTAGGGATGTGGCTTGGAAAAAAATTGATTAAAAATAATCCATTTTTTCCCTAATAAAATAAATCGATATTTAAAAAATCCAATAATTCGTTTTAAAATAATCGATATTTTCCGACACTTTGCCGACTGAAAAGTTGCTTTTTTAATATAATAATTAGAATAAAGGATAATTAAAGTGAACAAACCAATACCTAATAACAATAAATAGCTACCAATAAATAATAACAGATGCACTGTTTATGAAATTCGATTGAAATGTGTAGTTTGGCTTTATCCAACAAGGCATATCTTATCTTATCTTAAAAAAACAAGATTAAATAATCGATTTTTAGAAAATCCAATTATAATATTAAAAATCGATTATTTTTAAACATCCCTAGTTTATGGTCAAATCGGAAAGTTAACATCGCAAAGGAGCCGATAATTTCAGTCAATGTAAATACACGATATAAACTATGTATAAAACTTCAGTATATCAAAATGAGCATCCAAATCGTTAATTTTTTTTAAACTATATAAGTGATTTATTATAGTTAACTACAATATAAATGGACTGAAAATATTTGTACGCAATATAATTTGAAATTGTGTGTTCTATGTGCAAACAAAGAAAAAAGGGGTTTAATTATTTTGTTAGGATCTAACTGAGAAACACTCCTAAATGATTGAGAGGGTCAATATAGCATTGAACTAAATTTAAAAATATACCTATAATATGTGTTTTATATATAAGAATTTTATAGATGTTGGCTTAATAGGAGCAATATAAACACTAGGTTTGCCGTATGGCGTATAAAACCTTATTATTTATATTACTTTTATAAATTCTCTTCACTCGAACCATAGATAAACAACTACCATAATCATCCCTGGATAACCAAATCATGTCGAATTAAAACTTTAAGGCCAAAATAAACTTTCATAGACAACAAAAATAAACGATCTCGATATAAAATGATTTTTTAAATAAAATGACATAATTTAAATGCAATATGCCTAATAATATACAATTAGTTGCTCAAATCTTTTAGTTATAACTAACATACACAATATAATTATTAAATCAATATAGTAATGGTGCGGTTACATCTGCGAAATTCAGCGAATGTTAATGTAGTAGTGAGAGTGGTAACGTATTGTGGCGCATAACGGGTTTTCGCTTCGTCGAAATTGGTAATGGAACATGTAATAGGTACATATATAATTGTACATTACATTCTACATCATTTGGCCGTAATTTTTTTGTCCTTTTAAAGACAATAAAATAGTATGATTTTCCAATATAAACTTTCGTAGATTAAATTATGAATTGAAAATATATCCGTTATGTAAATTGATTATTGTTGCGAGTGACCGAAATAGATAAGATTCTTCTATTGAAGGGATTAAGCCGCGCCCGATAGCTGCCAAAATTATACAAAGCTGCATACATATTTTTTCAAATATCAAGCGATATACATACATAATAAAACTTGCGATATCAACAACATATCCCTAACAACAGTTTATTCGCAGTTAGTGCGAATATATTCGCGGGCCAAAGGAGTTAAATAATTTTGTTCGGTTGCAAAGCGAGTCTATATAATTGTAAAGCTGAATATAATTATTAAATGTTCGACCGATGTGACCGCACCTTAATTACAAAAAAAAATGATATATTATTATATGTCGAGATCCTAACTTTGGTTACAAATAAAAAGCAATAATGGAGCGCCACTGAAATAAAAATAATCAATGAAACGTGAGGGATGTATTATTTTTAAGTGATAAAAAAATATCACATCTCGATTTAGAATATGAAAATATTGTTTAAGATTAATTTAGATTACTAATATTATTGCTTAATTCGTAGCGCACATTTTTTTGTACAAATGCAAAGTAATACCTATACATCGCTTAAGCTACAGCTAATAAATAAGAAAATAGTGTTTGCACAATACTAAAGTCACTTAAATTACTGTTCCGTGGACTTAAATAAGTTTCATGTGATTTTTGTCGACTAAGTTATATATACTATGTCGATGAATTTTTTTTTTTTTTTTCATATCTACAACTCATATGACAAGCAGATGAATAAAAACGACAAGCTCAGACTTTCCTGTATAATTTAATTACGTTTCAAATATAAAAATACTTAAATGGAAACTATAACACTGTGTGTGTATACATTCCTTTAGAAAAGTTCATTTTTCAATACCACTATAGATCAATCAATATCAATACTTACAAACCATTATAAAAGAAAATAAAAATATTTACTTTTTAAATTAGATAAAAAAAAAAACTTTGTACATTCAGTGTGCATATTAATTTTTTTTAAATTGTTGTTGGCCAGCTTGTGTTATCTTTAATTTGGATAAGCCTCTTTGGAGTCGACAAACTGCCGGAAAGAGAAGACATAGACTAAAGAGTACAGCAAAAAAAAAATCAATAATTCTTTAGATGTAAGTAATGCTGCTTGCATTTAACAACTTTAAATAGTTTTGTGTTACTAAAATTACACAAAAAAACTAAAATGAATAGAATAATAACTCTATGCCTCGGACAGGAAACAGTATATGGCGGCCATGTAGGATTGGATTGATCGTGAAATGATTATTTAAAAAAATCGATTATTATAAAAATCGATTTTCATATCCCTAGATTGGTGGCATTGGCAATTTTCAAATGCAACGATAGGACAATAACTACACTGGCTAATAATCACAAAGTTATCATTTTTGATGCCTTATGACCTCGAATATTTGTTCCTGATTGTTTCCTGACCTAGTATAATAAAAAAACTGTCTGTACCAGTAATAGCAGCAATTTTTTGATAATCATTTATAAACACACACATGTTATATTTCCAAATACGCACTAAGGACACTACACAATGTTTATTGCGCTGTTAAGGCATAACAATGTTTAAAGTAAGACCACTTAACATCCCATTACAATCAGTGCAATTTTAAATAATATCGCACTATTCATTTTAGTTGCAAATTAGCGTCCCAACGAATATTCAGTAATTAATTATTTAATCTCAACTTTATCGCATTAAAAACAGATTGTGACCTAACCCAAAAATTAAGTTTATTTTTAATCCACAAAAAATCATAATACAGGTTTTATGTAATTGTTTATGGGTTTTAATTAATAAGTAAAATAAGTTTCATTAATATTAAACACTTTGCCTCTATTCGAGTATAGATTTCAATATATTTTATAATTACTTTTGTAGTTAAGCTTTTGATTGTGTTAAAGATAACTTTTGGGTCGGTCAGGCTCGTTCATTGGTCGATCATGGCTTATCACGTTTATCCAAAACTGGGAGTGTCAGAAACCTATTTCACTATATCACAGCACTAGTCTTGCACTTCTCTATAAGGTATCTCACTTGTTACTGTGAAAGATTCGAAATAGTGGTTCAGGAATTCGAAAGTCGGCCGCTTCTCGGGTATAGCGTCCCAACATTGCAGCATTAGTCTATATATATCATCAGGTAGGTAGTGGCCTACTGGCTTTGGCATCCTATAACCCCGTTCAACCTGCTCTATGACCTCTTTCCCGTGAAGCCCAGGGTACGGAATCTGGCCGTATGTAAACAGTTCCATTAAAAGTATACCATACGACCAGACATCGCTTTTTATTGAGAAACGTCCGTATATAATTGCTTCTGGAGCAGTCCATTTGACTGGGAACCGGGAGCCTTGTTTGGGACAGTATTCGTTGTCCTCTATCACTCTAGCCAGTCCAAAGTCACATATCTTAGCTACGTTATTTTCACCTATCAACACGTTTCTCGCCGCTAAATCTCTGTGTATGAGGAGTTTGGACTCTAAGTACTCCATGCCGGAGGCGACTTGAGCTGCAATATAGACTAAGTCCTCAAAATGGAGGGATTTCCCTTCGCCGTTCCTAAGGAACTCTAATAGGGAGCCTTTGCACATGTACTCTTGTACGATATACACTGGCTCCTGTTGAGAGCAAACCGCGTAGAGAGCGACGAGACGTTTGTGACGGAATTTCTTCATTATGGCGGCTTCTTGGAGGAATGCTTGTTTGGACATTGTGCCTTCTCTAAGCGTTTTTACTGCAACCTGTAAAATATATTTAAATAATTATACTTTTTATAATAATTATACTTTAATTATACTTAATTTACTACTTTTTATACTGATAAGTCTATTAAGCCAAGGTTAAAGGAATCAGGTAGCGGAATAGATGATAGGAGGGGAGGATATTTTAACAGTGATTGAGTGCTGATCTCGTATAGACTATATTAATCTTACGTCATTATTATTCTCCTGAACTTCTTCTGCACTCTAAGTAGAGTCTCTTATATTCTCTTCTATCCGTCAATTCTGGGATTTATCTTTTAAATATCTGTGCCATCTCTTTTTCAATCTTCCTCTAGTCACATATTCATCCACATTCATATTTAACACTCGTTTGGTCAAATTATTTTCATTCCTCCTCATGTAATGCAAGATTCAGATGGCATGTATATATGCTATACCATCTTAATCTTGTACTTCTCGTCTTTTCTTAGGACTTAGCTTCCCGCTCTCTTCAAAAACAGAGAGAGAGGAAGCCTATTCTCAGCAGTGGGATATTAAGCCGTTACTTTTTAGTTTATACAAAAGAAAAGAGAGAAAACTGTTGTCATGTGAACTGAGAATGCAAGATAATATCTTACCTCAATATTGTTACACCATTTGCCGTAGTACACTTCTCCGAAGTTCCCCTGGCCCAGTTTCTTGAGGAGCTCTATCTGACTCCTTGGAATCTCCCATTTGTCTCTAAGCTCCGGTCCAAGGTCCCACATTTGGGGCTCGGGTTTGGGGCACGGACGGGCGAGCACGTGACACAGGCCTAACGCATTCTCTGTGAAGCGTGAGCACACATCATTGGAATTATGAGATTGTTTTGGTTAGTTGGTTATAGGTTAAGAATAATTAAGTCACAGAATAGAAGTTACAATAAAATTATTTTGCTATAATACGCGTTTGTTAAGAGTATAAAGAAGCCGTTCAAGTATTACTTAAGCAGATGTATTATAATTATTTAACCCCCCCCCCCATCCCCCTTATCAGCAAAAGTAAGCAAAGCTCTTACCCTCTCTCCCCATGCTTACGTAAACATTTGTCAATCAATGTATTGTTGTTTTTTTAAATATAACGTTATAATTATAATTTGAAAAATAAGAAAAAATAATTAGGATAGAGATTATATTTTACTGATACGGTATTCAACATAGAGTAAAGGACAAAATAAACTTCTGTGCTATAGAACTCCGCAAAGTAACGCATGCTTCTATAAATTGATCAAAACAACTCACTCGTATAAGACATCACCAGGGCCGGCAAACTGGGGAAGGTCTGATTCGTCGCGATGTAAAACCCACCATTGTCGAGGGGTTTTATCTTATAATGCTTCACATGGTACCCGCGGCCTTCCTCCCAATCCTTAACGCTAAGGCTGAACCCATGGGGGTTGTGTTCCGCGGGCCTCACTAGGAAGGTACCCCGAGGGTTGATTTCAGCCAATAGTAATTTGTCTGCCTCCTTTCTCGACACGTGCGGGAAAAACCAGCTGTAACAATATCAAATGTTATATCGAATGTTTTAAATAATATTAAAAAATACAAATCAAAAACGAAAGCCTGGCCTCGTTATATCTGGGACTTGATCCCGGGTATTTTCCCTTCTTTAGTCTGCCCGTTCCCAAGTGGGATGTGCTTAAAAATTACAGCGAAATTAACCCTCCTATTTCTAATAACAATTTCTCGTCTTTTAAAAAAAGTGAAATCTAGTTAAATCGATGGAATCTGAATTTCATAAAAATCGTTTTAGCTGTTTCTTCTTTCGTTTCAGCTAGTAATAATAATAATATAATAAAAGCTTATATACCGGGCTAAGATATAAGTTATAAGATGTACAAAAACCGTGTTTTTGTACTAAGTACTGGTATTTAAACACTAAGGTCGACAATAACGCAGCCGCGGATCCCACTAGATTATATTATATGGAGTCAAGTCTGTGAAAACAAAATGGTTTCTACTCACTCCTCGCACTCCACGGAACTCTCCTCCGCCACGAAGTTAGCGGGCACCAATCCCTCTCGCCTCGTGGACAGATGCAGCACCCGCCACCAGTCGGGCTCGGCGTCGCTCAGTACCTCCATACGATCTCCCTTGCGGAAGGAGATGTCGGACTCTGCCCGGGCCGTGTACGCGCATAGCGCTTTTACTACACGCCGTCCACCGTTCGATATACCTGGAAGAGATACGATATTCTTATAACTAATATGAATGAAATTTTCAATATGGAAGAAAATTTTGAAATGATTATAGTTTGAAGTAGCGGCTTGTTATTATACCACTGCTAGGCATCTATCTCTATCTATCTAATTTCGGGGATGCCTGTCGGTGCAATGCGGGTGGTCAGCTTCTATTCCGGACTATTCCACCCATTTCCCCATGTTGGGACAAGGGTTTCACTGCTGCCCCGCACTGCTAGGCATAGACCTACTCTTTCCGTTTCTGGAGTGAGGATTGGAGCTAAGACCTACCACGCTTCTCCAATGCGGATTGGTTATACATATCCCTGGAGTTCTCTAGAGATATGCAGGTTTCTTTACGATGTTTTCATTCACCGAAAAGCGTGTGATAAATTTCAATTATCAATTACACATAAAGGTGTAAGATAAAGTAACGGCCTGTTACTATCCCATTGCTTGGCATAGGCCTCCTCTCTTCGTTTGTGGAGAGAGGGATTGGAGCTAAGACCTACCAAGCTGCTCCATTGCGGATTAGTAAGTTACACATATCACTAGAATTCTCTAGAGATATGCAGGTTTCTTCACGACGTCTTCATTCACCGAAAAGCGTGTGATAAATTTCAATTATTAATTACACACATAAAGGTGTAAGATAAAGTAACGGCCTGTTACTATCCCATTGCTTGGCATAGGCCTCTTCTCTTCGTTTGTGGAGAGAGGGATTGGAGCTAAGACCTACCAAGCTGCTCCATTGCGGATTAGTAAGTTACACATATCACTAGAATTCTCTAGAGATATGCAGGTTTCTTCACGATGTTTTCATTCACCGAAAAGCGTGTGATAAATTTCTTTTAACAATTATACACATTTAATAAAAAAACTCATTGGTGTCTGCCCGGGATTTGAATAGGCGACTACCTCGATAGAGTCGCACGGTATCACCGCTGAGCTATCACAGTCAGGTATATTTGTAGACGTAATTAATGTACCGGAATTAGACGTATTTAACATACCGGCTTCAGTGTTATATTAACTTCAAAAAAGCCCTCTTTTTTAAGTAAAAACGGTCATTTTTATATTCTATATGTTCGACATAATGGTAATCCTACACCAGATGATGCTTCGGTTACTGGGCGAAACGATCGTAGAGATTGTCGTAGTGAATGCTTGTGTGATGTTCTGTTAGTGGCGGCGTTTTGTGATACCTGTGGTGATTGATCCTGCATGTATAAGGTATGTGAACGTAGCCTGCCGCCTACATTCAGCATCAAGCAAATTTAGCAAATAATTCTATCATAAAAAAAATCTGTAAAAAATTAATATTCATTTTAAACGATTTTTCAAATTGTCGTAAAAGTTTTGATTACGAAAACTTACTCATCAAACGGTGGTCGTTATTCACGCAACGTGGAATCCCTAATAATAGAACTGAGTAATGGTTAACTCTAAGGCGTTGGCAGTTGAGCAATGACGATCTGAATATTTTAACTGTAATTAACCCATCAAGTTACGCATTTGTATATTCATAAACTAGCGTCGCCAGACAAGGCCAAGGGAGTTATAAAGGTTTGGCTTTATGCCAATACAGGATTAAGTTAGAGATCTTAATGTTTTAAGGAAATGTCCTAGTCGGGAAAGTTCTTAACATTGGCATTTACATAAAACTAACTTTATATGTATACTAGCTTTTAACCGGAACTTCATTCGCGTGGGCTGTTGTCGTGTGATAGTTTGATAATAGTTGGCGCTTTTCAATGTCATCCTATTCCTGTTGAATTAACAGGATTTCTATAGCCTATATGTAAGGAATAATTGCACGAAATGTCATCGATATTGGTTCAGCAGATCCGCTGTGAAAGGGTAACAAATATAAATCCATACTCACTAACTTACGCGTTTATTATAAAGTCGCCTGTCACCAGCGATATGTCGCTGCCTTTTGGACGCTATATATGACTCGCTGCGACTTAATGTCAATTTCCAAAAAAAATTATAATTTTTATTTAGATCAAAATTCTGAAGACATTAATAATAACAAACCATACTAAAATAGGAAAATTTAATCGAAAAGTCGCAGAGGTCCATTCATATCTAATTACCAAATGGACAGTGAATGATGGCTATAATGTGGATACAGAAGCTAAAAGTCGATGGCGAGTCGACGGAGATAGTCGCTCAGTATGGACCCGGCATTTGAGCGGCGGGAGAATTAATGGATGTTCGGCTGATCTTGCACAAAATTCTAGTTCCTGATTCTCATTCTCGTTGATATGTTGGTGTAAACGCTTAAAGATTGAGAAAGAATGCTCTTGTTCTAGCTCTAGTTAGTTTGGTTTGAACCGGCCTTAAGAATTCAAATACTTACATGCTCCCGGGTTTCTCGTGCGCACAATGTCCGCCGGCCTGCGAGTCACCGCGCGGTTGTTCGGCTCGCCAGTATACCGCGTCTCTAAGGACGGGCATGTTGTGAAACCGGCTTCGTTCTTCTTGTATGCTGGATATACTGGAAAAGAGATGCTCAAGTTTAACACTGAAAATATATAATTCTGTTCATTATCATCATATCTCATAACATCATCATTCTTCTGCTTTTATCTCAGTCTAAATAGAGTCCGCTGTCAAATAATTTGGCTAGGCATTTTACGACCGGCTGCCTGATTGACGTCACCTTAGTGGCCTTTTACGACATCTCGGTAAGAAATGAGGGTGGTCTATTCTACTCAGCCGGATACCACACGGCGGGATGATATTATTTGTACTATACTTGTTTTTCTGATTTCTGAAATTATTAATATTTTATTGTATTGTATATTTTCATCTTAATTTTGTCACTATCTCGCAAACTTTTGCCTTAAAATATCAGTAGGATAATTTATACATAAAAAATTTCGATCTCCATCACCTAATTTGGTTTTAAATGCAGCAGTAACAAAGCATTTTCAGTAATCTCGCTTTTTTAAATTTATGGGAAGGCAAATGCTTTTAAGTGCGAAATAATTATACCATTTACATTTTCATCGCGTATTATCTACAACAAGTATTTATGGGAGGAAAATTATTTTAATTAAATTAATTATATAATAATCACATTAATTGTTAAATTAATTATATAATAATCACAGTTTGACTGGCCTGTTGGAGCAGTGGTCAGTGACCCTGCCTTCAGCTCCACGGGTCGCGGGTTCGATTCCCGCCGAGGGCCAACATTTTCTAAAAATGAATTTGTTGGTCCTCGAGCTTGGGTGTATATTTGTATTTAAGCATGTATTTATAAAATATATATGTATATATTCACCAGTTGTCTGTCACCCATAACACAAGTATTAAATTACTTACTTTGGGGATGGACGACCGTGTGTGTAAGTGTCCCATATATTTATTTATTATTATATTATATTTTAATTAGACACAAGTTTTAACAGAAAAACTGATTGGTGATTTCATGGTTAAGGAGCCGTGATCTCTCTCGAAAGAGTCGGTCTCACTGCACAATCAAAGCTTCGAAAATAACCCTTCGAAATATTAAAAATTTTAGTTTAAATTCGTTAAACGACTATAGTAATCAATATTTTCATTAGTTTCGTAATGCGTAGGTAATCGATAAGTCAATAAATGTATGCTAGCACGTATATGGTATACCCTGCATATATTACGTATTCCATCATGCAAATACAAAGAAGGAATCTCTGACCCGTTAAAGTAACTGTGTTTGCAAAAAAGATTTCTCCAACCTAACGTATTCACGGTATCCAAACAAGGTTCGCTTGTTATTGTAACCCATATGTGACACGCTTCCAGTTATATCACGGAGCGATTTCTATTTAAAAGTTTTTTTTAATTCCATGCGATTGGCAGTGAGAATAAATTCTACCAATAACGCCGAGTGGTATCCGGCTGAATAGAATAGTACCACCCTCATTTCTTACCGAGGTGTCGTAAAAGGCGACTAAGGTAAGTTTACCCACCGTGTGGTATCCGGTTTAGTAGAATAGACCACCCTCTTTCTTACCGAGGTGTCGTAAAATACGACTGAGGTAAGTTGACGTCATGTTACAACATGTTAATAACGTGTTGTGCCGACCCCATTTAGAGTGGGATAAGGGCAGGAAGATGATGATGATGAGTAAATTCTACTAAAAGTTTACAGTTATTATAAGACAAAAGTAATAATAAAATTATTTTCCGCGAAGAAGTGACTTTTGAAAAGACTTCTTCGCGGATTATAGCAAAATAATTTTATTATTACTTATGTATTATGGATCTCCGCAAAGTAACGCCTAATTCTATAAATTAGTTATTATAAGAGTTGATAAGCGGATAATAACAAGCAAGACTTAAATACATACTCCGATCCCGCAAGAAAATATCGCAATAGTTATGATATTGACCGCTGTTTAAAATTATTTTGCAATAGTGTGCCTTTTTTAATAACCTCGTTGCCCGCTGGGAGTCTAAGTCATGATGCCGATAGTAAGTGACCAAGTTTTGGATTCAAAGGAGATCACTAGTAAATACACAATCTTCAGCAAAAAATATTTTAAGAAGGCTCTGAAAGATACGGAACTAAGATTTGAGCATAAATATTTCAAACATGAGTTTTATGCCTAAATATCATAACTTAAGCGACGGACTATTATTGTTTAAGTAGTCGTTACTACCTCTACTTCTACTAGAGATTCTACATAAAGAAGAATTTCTACAAAACTCCGTTCAATCCGACATAAAGAATATTCATATGTATGCATGTAATTGATGCCTCAAAATCATAGGCTTTCCTGCTACATAAATATAGTAAATCTATGATCCAGCAAAAATTTAGTAAATTAAATCCACACGGCATATAGTCGTATAATAGACGTGGAAACGTTTGTACATTTTTTTGTTTGATGTTTTTGGTTTCTTCCTCTATTATTTATTTAAGCAAATTGTTAAAGACACAAGGTAAATTGCAGTCTTTTTCCGTATTCATGATTATAGGTGTATCCATGATATTTCAAACGTTTTAAATACATAAAGAACAGCCCCTTTGCTATTATTCCTAGAATAGCTTCCGCAGTTTCAAAAGCATAGACGTCCCAGTCACCTTTGATCTTTATACACACCAAATATCTGCAATAAGTATAAACTTATTGCATTAATAATAAAAATATAACACAAATTCTCCAGAACAATGCAGATTTTTTCACGATCCTCTTTTTACCTCAAAGCAGTGGTTAAATTGACAGAAGTTTCCGCAAAATCTTTAATAAATAAATAACTAAAATCTCGGTAGGTAAAGGTAGGTCGGTAGGTACTTTCTAAGACCTCTTGGGTATCAAGACCATCTCTATTGTAATGTACATGCAATTCCATATAATATACAACCAGGAAGATACATTTACTATTGCAAACTTAAAACTTACGCATCTACTTTCAAAAACCACCTCAAGATGAACTCCAATTTCTCTTTACATAAGCCATTGTACTGCGTCTATACCATTACCAGGATCTCAATGCATAATACTATTAATAATATTAGTCCATTACTGTGCCAATACTGGGCAAAATCCTCTCCCCTCCATTGGGAGACAAGCAATGCCATCAAATCAAAATTATCTTTATTCAAAACTTTTTACAAGCACCTTTGAATCTTCAAGGATCAATTAGTTTTAATGAAGCTACAACTGGTTCGGAATTTTGCTCCTACCAACAAGAATCAGCACGAAATTCAGCGGCCAATCTTTTAAACATTTTAAATTAACTCGTGTTGTTTGAAGCTGAAAGGATTTTCATTGAAGCTAAGACCAATGATAGGGAAAATATATACCAGTTAGTGGTTATATTTTTATTGTAAAGATTTCCATTATTAGAAGACAGCGATTTCATAAGGAAAGGGTAAATTAAAGGTAAGGCAAAAAAGAGAAGCAAAAAGTACACCCACGGGTAAAGTTACGAGAAAGTAGGCCACATTCACAAGAACTTTATTGGGACGAGCATATTGATATTGCTAAGGCTACTTACACTTGACCGGAGTTAAATAGGGCTTTGGCCGCCGTTCAACCTTACTATCGTGTCTAATATAACTTCGATAGTAATTGCTCTTATTAATACATATAATGGGTTTATACATAAGATATAAATATGAATTCATAATGACGCTATATTATGATTTTAATTCAATTTATAAATTAAGATATTGTCATAAAATATTTTCTTTTCGTATAGGAGATTCGTATACTGGTAGTCAGATCCACGAAAATGAAGTCGCTGGCATGAGTTGACGAAGAACTGCTTGATGGTTTAATTGTTAAAAAATTCAAGTTTTATTTTTGCCTTTTTCTTCACGACAGCGCATCCAATTAATAATAATTTTATCGAGTTTTCTGCTTGTTCAAGAGCAACATTCCGAACCAGTAGTATCTTTCTAAAATCTATTTTATCCTTGACAATCTAAAAGTGCTTGCTAAAGCTTACTTGGATTATTATTCTGTTGATTTGATTTATACTTAAATATTCTTATAAGAAAACCTTATTGATTGATGGTCATGATCTATGTTACTGGATCAAATTGTCGATAAATAATTGACTCACGTACCTAAAACTGCAACAATTTATAATTATACCAAAAATATAAGAGTTTCATTACATTATTACATAAAATATATCAAATTTCAAGTTCGGTATATGCTAGTTGTAATCACAAACCGTAACGGCACGGAAAACAAAAGGTTAAATAAATATTCAAATAATGACAAAAAAGTGATATCTTCTAAGTAAATTAAAATACAGGTATTACAAGGACGACGTGCAAGACCATACGATATAAACAAAAGATAAACACAATTAACATTTACATAATCTTATGTAATTTTATAATTTTGAGTTTCAACTGTAGTTATAAATCAAGCATCCAACATAATTTCTAAAATTCCTAGTTTGAGCCCCACTCAAGCACCTTTGAAGTTTCCATGGAAACTTATGGTTTATTGCTACTCTAACTTTTTACTGCATATATAAATTTTTCGCTTTTCGGTAAAGGAAAATATCTAGAAATAATTGTTCTAAAAAATTAAGCGTACATCTCGGCAACAATGATTTCTTAATATTATATTTTTTAAGGCTGTTGCTAATAATAACAATATTATTGTTGCAAAATAATAACAATATTATTGTTATTATTTTGTTCTCGTTTATATAAAATTAAAGGCACTTCATTGCTTGTTTTGTAAATGAAGTATCTCCTTCTTTGTAAAGGTTTAAATTTAAAGATAGATGGCAAAACGAATCTCACTCGCCTTTATTAATGGTTCAGTCAAAGAGTTGATGTGGCAAACATAATACGAAATACGAGAAAACCATTGAACAAAGAAAAATAAACGTAAACAGACCTAAGTGGGCTTACTCAAACATCGTGAGAAAAAATCTCGAGAATTGTTTTTAGAGAAAATTGTTTCCGTTTTGGACTTCGAGACTGGAAAGTTTATGGTGTATAACTTAAACGATAAAATGTTTGTAATATGGAGGGGTATTTATAATTATATTGAAATTTATATTCATCTAATTACCAAAGGATAATAATGTATTATTTACCTTCTTTTCATTTGAATTCATTTTTTTAAAGGTTACTAGCAATTTACAAATTACTAGTAAACTTGTTAACGCTTCCAACTAAGCCAAATACTTGTGTTAGGAGTGGGTCCACGTTGGTAGTATTATGGCTGGAATTCGAACTCACGACTCTCGATCGCAAGTCCGTTATCCTAACCATTCCGCTACCGTCGCTTTGTTTTTAATTGCAAGGAGGTGTTCTTTTTTTATTGGTTAGCTTTTGTGACATTGGATTGTGTAAATGGAGGCAAATTCAAATTATTCTTAACTCAAATAAACTTGTAAACAAGTGCTTTTGAATCGTCAACTCTACTGCTGGTTCGGACAGCTGTTCCTACCCAGAAGAGCCAGCAAGAAACTCAGCGGTTGCTCTTTTAAAAATATAATTCTTAATACTAGTTACATTTAATCGTTTCTATGTTGTACAGGGTCGAACAATATCTCAATATCTTGGCAAAGACCAAAGTCTTAAGTTTTCTATAAATCATTGCTCCGTTTGCCGATATGAATCCGAATTCTCAAAGTTAGTCCATTTTTGTGGTACCAGAAAAAAAATAAAGACGAAAATCAAATCGAAGACTTTCATCCATACTTCAATCACTGGGCCACGGAAGTCGTCAAAACACGATACAAAGTAACAACGTTTCACCAACGTTGCAACTAAAGTTTAAAATTAACGGTTCTAGATACTTTAGCGACTTATGGGTGTTTGGCTTATAGTTATAGCAGCTTACTCCAAGCGTGTACCGCAAAGAGGATTTAGTTGAGGGACGAAGTGAGGAACAAAACGTGCGCTTAAGAAAACTTCTGGTCCAGACTTATAAAGTTTCGAAGTAGTAAATCTATGCCAACAAAAAGGTAGAAGCTCTTTAAGATCTCCAACACACAACTACAATCAAAGGTAAGTCTTAAAATAATCTATTGACGTTTTGGAGAGTGAAAAGGGTGTGTTGACAAAATCGAGAAATGTAAATCGTTAAATGAATTAACCTTGTGTATATATACACACACACATGCATACAAGATTAACTAATTCATAGATTTTCCTGAAATTATGTATGTAGGTTTCGGGGGAGAAAAATCGATCTAGCTAGGTTTAAAAAACACTATTTTTGCCATTAAATGTCAAGTCAGCGTAGCTTTTAAGAGGAACGGGTGGCCGCGAGAAATGAAAATACCTAGGATCGAGCCTTACCCTATTATTTTTTTTATTTTGTAAAAAATTAGTTTATTTTTTTAATTCTCGGTAATGGCACAGTCGCAAAATACCCCAACATTTTCTTTAAAATGTCTCTACTCTCGAGACTGCGCAAAGTAATCAATTAAACAAATATTTAATCCAATTGAAAGTATACAGATATATAAAGATACTTGAGACCAGACTGCAAACAGATAGATCGACGTTTACGGTAGATATAAACAGAGTAGAGTGGTTTATAGCCAAAGTTTAAATGATACTTAATTGCAAGGGCCTTTCGAGATCTATCATTGCGAAAATAACTCAAATAACTCAAAATGACTACAAAAGTAATAATGAAATTAATATGTAATCAATACATTAATTTTATTATTACTTTTGTATTATGGATCTCCGCAAAGTAACGCCCAAGTCTATAAATTATTCAAAATTTCAATTTTCTCAATACCTTAATATTTAATCATCAATGGCTTAATTAGTAATAGAGTTAATCTTATTATTATAGAATATTTTATAGTAGGTTTAATACAATTATCATTTTTGTCACAATCATTTCCGTTATCCCCTCTAAGAGGGCACATAATGTTGTTAAATGATGTGGCTATTTTTTTACGACACCTCTGTAAGAAATGAGGGTGTTCTATGCTGCTGATTCCAGTAACTTCGACTGGGATAATTAAAACAAAAATTCCCAGATTTTATTGCTGTCACGTGTTAACCCTGATCAGTGTTTAATAAAAATCTCTTATAACTATTCTTGCGGATGCGGTTTCAATGACATTTACCATTATCATCACCTTTAACTACCGAAGCTAAAAGTAGTTAAAAAATATATCTTAAATAACATTATTTGCCACTCACTCATTCAGGTACAATTTGCTAAGTATTAATTAATGACCGAAATCACTTTGATATAAACGTTTGACCACTTAAAAACTGTATACTTATATTAAAATATTTTGTGGATTTTAACTTATCGAGGTTCCACTGTACAAGCTTCCGCGACGGTACTTTAAGGGCACCCTCAAGATACTCAAACCGGGGTGAAGGGACGATAAACAATAAAACTTACCCAAGGGTCGGTCGGGATCGTGGCGGCGGCTGCAGCACTTGTTACCCATGGCGCGGCCCGCCCGCTACGCCGCGCCAAGCCGCTCCTGGAATAAAAAATACCATGTTTTAATACTGTTAGGAATCTAGATTTATAATCTGTGACAGCCTATATAAGGCAACAGCTGACGTCATTCGCTCTCTTTAGACGTGTGATAATCATAGGAAGACGTGTTTGGATGAGCTCTTTTGTAATTCGTGTTATTAGAATCTAACCTCAAATAATCGCTTTTCGTGATAAGAGCGACCACTGAGTTTCTTTCCAGTTCTTCTCAAGCGGATTAGTGTTTCGAACTCGTGGTAGAATCATTCTGTCGTTGGATTTTATAGTGAAATGTGTTGGTGCACAGTAAGATGCCCGGCGTGATTTCCTAAACGCATTCGTTTATCTTTTAATTATTCATTTTAAATTGAATTGAGACTTAATTTCTAACAATACAATATTCGCGAAAGTTAGGGCATATAATGCGGAAAACTGATGATCGTTGGTGTCTTAAAGATGTTGAAATGGTTACCCCGCAACGAAGAACTCTACGATCAAAAATGTCACGAGAAGCCACTGAATCTAATCATCATTCTCCTGCCCTTATCCCACTCTAAGTGGAGTCGGCACAAGATATTCTAAATATGTGTCACATGATTTGGCTTCGTTATATTAAGCCAAATCTGTAAGAAAGAGTAGTCTATTCTATTTAGTCGGATATCACACGGCTAAAAGCAATCATGAATTCTAAAAATCACTAGTAATCAATACATAATAAATAGTGAAACCAGAAACTATGATACTGGCATAATAAATTAGATAATAGACGGCGAAGTTGACACGAATTACTTTCCGGTACACTAAAACTGTTATCGGGGCTAACAATTTCGTAGTAATACTCCCGAACACAAGTAAGCGATAAGCGGGTCGAATGTTTGATCCAACATTAATCACGCAATACCAACTTGCCCTGTTATCATTGTATCAACACCGATTTCCCACGACTCTTTCCAATACGTGATCGGGAATATCGCCACGACAGTGATTTATGTATCGCGCATTTAACTTAGTAGCAGAGTAGTCGAGTAAAGTTATAGTTAAGTTAGTCGAGTAAAGATTCGCTGCCCGCGATGTCATAAAACATCTGTGTGCTAGGGAAAGGCGCGTGCGGTGCATCACTTATCGATTTTTAGAAGGAAGCGTGTATCGTTATTAACAACTAGTAATATCCCGTGGTTTCACAAGCGTACATACCGATCACATGGCAGTGGAAAGTCTTCTAAGTCGGACTATAGATTTATTTTTGTTAAATATATCATCAATAGTTTCGCAGCGTATGCGATGACAGATTTTTATGACTTTTTTTATACCTTATTATATTTTTTATTACGGATCCCTATTTTTTTAATGTAATATAGCTATATAAGCCGTATGTTGCTCAGTAAAGATGCAGCTTTTCAATGGTGTAAGAATTTTGAAATCGGTCCAGTAGTTTTTGTGTGAAAAAATTAAAAACATACATACAAATTTTGCCTTTTTATAATATTAGTATAGATTTGCCAACATTTTTAACGAAAGTCAAAAAGGTGGCAAGATTTGTGGAGACAGTTTAACATTGTTTCTTTCATATCATAAACATCGACAAGTCATAGGTCCGCCACTATATCTGCCATAAGGCCCGCAAGTGCGATAGAGAGCGCAACAGACGACGTCCTGTTTCTACACTTTATTGTCCCGCGGGCAGCGAGTCTTTGATACTAGTATAGTGTGGATAAATAATAAGTACTTTGTTGATATATCTGAAAGGTAAAGATTTCTTGCAGCTATAAACGGCTTTACTAATTTATATATTCAAATACAACATTCTCGTTATAATTTCATTTCAATGGTATTAAAAGAAAAAACATTTGAATACTGATCATGCTTATCTTGATATTTCCAAGAGCGTAACTAATGCTAGGAATCATTGGCAAATAAACTTTATTTTTAAACATGGATAAGTAAAAAGTGAAGTAACTCTTATTGTCCCACTGCTGGGCATAAGGCTCCTCTAGCCGATTTGGAGAGAAGGGCTGGAAATAATGGCCACATTGGAGGAGCTTGGCGGCTCCTCCAATGCGGATTTGTCGGTTACACATATCCCCAAAGTTCTCTAGAGATATATGCTGGTTTCCTTAGAATGCTTTCCTTCAACGAAAAGCGCGTGATAATTTGCAAAGATCAAATAGGTACCTACATAAGTTTTAACCAAAAAACCCATCGCTGCCTTCCCGGGCTTTGAACCCGCGATCTCAAAAAGTCGCACAATCTCACCGTCGGGCTATCACAGCTTATTATTATTAAACATGTAATGCAAAGAAATCCAGTTAACAGAACAAGTTGTAGGTATTCTGATAGCGTTGTAGTCAGAATCAAATAACATTTTTATTTATATAGAGAGGAGTTGGTTTGAAATTATTATAAAAAGCACGTGCGTTGCCTTTTGAATAATAGTATGAAAGAATTATTTTAATGTATTATAACATCGTACTGTCTATATGACAATGCATTGCATATTGTTTATAGAGTTGAATATAATATGTATACAGGGTGATTGTTTATGAGATATCATAAATTTACAATTCAACAAAGAGATTTTTTACATAATCGTAAGTACCTGGGTAACCGAGCCTTGCTCGGTAATTTTTAAACTGATGTAAAAAAAAATAAAATAAAAAAAAAATTTAAATAGAAAAATGAAAAATAATAGGGCAGGTGGGGCTCGATCTTAGGTATTTTCACCTCTCTAGACCGCCCGTTCCCCAAATGAACCACCATGACCTTACGTTTGACAGCGAACAACTGTGATTGTATTCAACGTAAATTTAAAAAAATATTAGAGCCCGAAAACATGGATAAAACGACATTTTTATTTAACTAAAACTTATCTAGATCGATTTTTCTCCCCCAAAACCCCCTACATGCTGAATTTCAGGAAAATCGTTTGTTACCGTTTCCGAGAATCTGAAAATATATATAAATACATACAAGATTAACTCATTTAAATAATAGAGATAAATCCATAGTTTGAATGCACCGATACATAAACAAAAGATTGTTTTGTAAATGCGCAAACAAATTGCATAAAATAGAATTCTAAATTGATTTGAAACGATGATAGTTACAATTCAATCCAAATTATGACTATACATAGCTTTAGTATTACATATTAAAAATACTTCATAGATATAATGTGGAGTTACTAGGAGATATATTAACACGTCGCGTCGACTTACCTTAGTCGTAAAAGGCTACTAAGGTAAGTCGACCCGTCGTATGGTATCCGGCTGAGTAAAATAGACCGCCCCCATTTTTTACCGAGATGTCGTAATAGGCGACTAAAATAAGTTGACTCGCCGTGTGGTATCTGGTTAAGAAGAATAGACTACTCTCTTTCTTACCGCGGTGTCGTTAAATACGACTAAGGTTAGTTGACGTCAGATAGGCGGTCGGTTGTTAAATATGTAGCCAAATCATGTGACATGTTTATAACATGTTGTCACATTTTACGACACCTCGGTAAGAAAGAGGGTGGTCTATTCTACTTAACCGGATACCACACGGTGAGTCAACTTAAGTTAGTCGCCTTTTACGACACCTCGGTAAGACATGAGGGTGGTCTATTCTACTCAGTCAGATACCCCACGGCGGATCGACTTACCTTAGTCGCCTTTTACGACACCTCGGTAAGAAAATAGGGTGGTACTATTCTATTCAGCCGGATACCACACGGCGTGGCGACAAAATTATCCAATACTCTTAATTGAAAGGTCATTTACAGTTATAAAGATTAAATCTTAAAACATTAAATTAAGTATATTTTTCTCGTTAACGTTGTTATAAGTAGTATAATTTTTTGAATCTATACTAATATCTATATAAAGCTGAAGATTTTGTTTGATTGATTGTTTGAACGCGCTCATCGCAGGAACTACTAGACCGATTTGAAAAATTCTTAAAGTGTAAGATAGTCCATTTATCGAGGAAGGCTATAGGCTATATAACATCACGCTAAGATGAATAGGTGAGGAGCAGCAATAAAAAAAAGAACAAAAACGTTAAAATTTTAAGCTTTTCTTGCGTGCGCTGAGTAAACGGTAATAGTTATTCAAAAATCATGTAATACAAAATTGTTCCCGTCCTAAAGTTCTAAATAAAAGTCCGCAGCATATGTCTAGCTTTTATGGTTAACCCACTTTAACCATTTCTTATGGTTATCAAAAAGGTATATTACGGTTTTAATGTTTCCACGTGGGTGGAGCCGCAGCGATTGCCAGTATTTAATAAGCGAGTAAATTTAAACTAACATTTCTTTGATAAACAATGTACGTCCCAAACTTCTGAATCGTAGGAGGCTTATAAAACAAATTTGTGCGGAAAGTGAAGGTGCAAGCAGTGCGGGGGACGAGACGCCCCAACAACTTGTTGCCCCCAATCAATAACATCAGCAACGCATATTGCTCGTATACCCTCATCAGACCGACCCCATGGAATAAAGAACGAAAATCTCTTTTGAATTCACGAAATAGTTTTATCAACAAACAATTGTATTATAATCCATTTTAATTTAAAATAGCATAAGTTTTATTTTTATTTATATCAAAAACGTACAAATTATATCTATCTTAAATTATTTACACGCTAAGATTATATGAATCATGCTCACGTGGAATGGTCCCAAGAATGCTGGCAGCGTTTCCGCACTGAATCGCTAAGCTGATTCTTCTTCTCCTTCCTGCCCTTATCCCACTCTAAGTGGGGTCGGCACAACATGTTATAAACATGCTGTCACATGATTTGACTGCGTTTTTACGACCGGCCGCCTGCCTGATGTCAACTTACTTCTGTCGTATTTTACGACACCTCGGTAAGAAAGAGGGTGGTCTATTCTACTAAACCGGATACCACACGGTGGGTCAACTTAACTTACCTTAGTCGCCTTTTACGACACCTCGGTAAGAATAGAGGTTGGTCTATTCTAATCGGCCGAATACCACACGGCAGGTCGACTTACCTTAGTCGCCTTTTACGACACCTCGGTAAGAAATGAGGGTGGTACTATTCTATTCAGCCGGATACCACACGGCGTGAATCGCTAAGCTGATTCTTTGTGCGAAAAAGGAGCTAGCCCTCTTGTCACCTGAAGAGGCAATTAACCGAGGTGTTAAAAGGGAATTTTTTTTTGCACTTTGACTCCATGGCATAAGTTTAGAAAGACTAATAATATTAATTCATTAAATATAGTAATCGTCATCATCCTCCTGCCCTTATCACACACATGTCATAAACATGTTGTTATAAAATTTAGCTACGTATTATACGACCGGCCTCCTGCCAGACGTTAACTCACCTTAGTCGTATTTTACGACACCTCGGTAAGAAAGAGGTCTATTCTCCTCAACCAGATACCACACGGTGGTTTTAAGTTACATATAATTGTAGTCAAATATCGTTATTTTAAAATTCAATTTCAAAATATTATACCAGAATTTGTTCTCGTCAACTTAGTATTTAAGTAGCCTCAACAATGCAATATTTTCCTCGTCCCAGAATGAATACGAATATTATGACCGTGTATAAACCTTAGTCGTATTTTACGACATCTCGGTAAGAAATGACAGTGGTCTATTCTACTCATACGGATACCACACGGTGGGACAACTTACCGTAGTCGCCTTTACGACATCTCGGTAAGAAATGACGGTGGTTTATAATATTCTACCGGATACCACACGGTGAGTCAACTTACCTTAGTCGCCTTTTACAACGCCTTGGTAACAAATAAGGGTGGTCCATTCTACTCAACCACATACCACAAGACAGGTCAACTTACCTTAGTCGCCTTTTACGACACCTCGGTAACAAATAAGGGTGGTATATTCTACTAAGCTGGATACCACATGTCTTCCATTAAATATAATTATGAATAAATTAATTATCATCATCGTCATTCTCTTACCCTTATCCCACTCTAAATGGGGTCGGCACAATATGTCTTCTTCCATTCTACTCTATCATTCCTCAACTCTGGTGCCACTCCTTTAACATGCATATCATTTTTCACACAATCCATCCGTCTTTTTTATAATATTAACATAATTATAATTATTAATTTAATCATTAAATTATAATATATAACATAAACGTATAATCATAAAGCTAAATCCGTGTTAATAAATTGCCGTCGGGTAATACGAGTATGTAATAAAAAGAGCTTAACTAAAGCCTGTTCAAACAGTTACGATAAGAGAAATAATCAATACCGGAATAACTGAATGGATGTTCACTGCCAGTCGGCGGATAGAATACAAATATTATAATCGTTAGATAGCCATGATTATAAGTCGTTAGCATTATAAAGATTCTCAGTATCGTTTGAACTTCTTAAATAAATTTAGAAAGGAGAGGCACTATTGCCTTGTCGCGCATGTTCCGAACGCGGTCAATGACCCCGGTGGGCGGAATTCTGAACTTGAACTAGATAGTGGATGTAAGATAAAGAAAGATGATTACAAAATGGAATTTCAAAAGACAAACATTGATCGTTTTTTTCATTGATAAAATCTAAGGCAAACGAAACAAATTGCGGATAGGAAAATAACTTAGGAAACAAAAGAATGATACGCTCAAAGCAAGAAAGAGTGACTTTTCTTTATTGGAGTACGAATATTAAATTTACCTTTACTTATTTATAACTTAAATAATACTTACTTTCTTCTGGGTATTTTATATTGTCATTGTATGACTTGTCATAACATTTACTCATGTTGTTAATAATATGTTTGAGTATAAACAAAATGTGGATATTTTTGTATGAAATAATATTATTAGTTCATTAATACAAAAAAGCACTTCATAATAATATAAGGTCAAACGAATTTGTCTTAAGGAAATTCGCAAATTTCAAAAATAGGAAATACGGCACATGCTAACAGAAGTAAGTTACGAATTGAGTTTTGAAAAATTGTATTTATTTAGTTTAGGTAAATATTTGATCTTCGATTTTAGTGGACTTTATATGCTTTCATATTGTGTCCCAGACTTATCTATGTTGAATGAACCATTAAGAAATCTATCACGTACAGAGTATATCATGACCCTCTTAAAATATATTACACCAAAGCTAACCTGATATTATTTGATGTAAATATAAGTTCCAATTTTTAACAAGTAACGCCTGCTTCTATAAATGATTACTATTCATTCTTTTTGGTTATACATATAAAATTATTTTATGCCATTTATCTTAAAAATAAAGATTAACTAGTATCGTGGTAAACTCTTTTATAAGAAAACTAGCTAGATCGATTTTTCCCCCTAAAAATCCCTACAGGCTGAATTTTATGAAAATTATTTTTTTTTTAACTAATTTAAATATTGAATTAAAGATAAGTAAAGATATAGATTAAAACCGCATTGACGTCTTCTGAAAACAAGACCAGACATGAACCACATAATAAGGAAGTAATTTGATCATTAATATGATGACACTATCAATTCTCAAACCATGATGATCTATCAAATGGCGTTTTAGTGAGCCCGTTACTGGTTTTCCCCACTCAATCAGAATCTTCAAAATTTTTTGCTCGTTTGCCGTCTTAATAGCTTATCGACCATTACTGCAGAGATCTTTTGATTGATATTATTTTAATTTATTTTAGCATTAATATTTAAATTAATGTACTGGCTAGTCCTACTTGATAAGTCGCATTTGATTAATCCTAATAATAGTCTTCTATCTTAAGTTATGGCTTACCATGCCTGCCATCTATAGTTTATGGTTAGATCTAAATTCACAAAATTCTTTATTCTAATTGGCTTTTACAAGCACTTTTGAATCGTCAAATTACAATGGAGCTACTACTGGTACGGAAAGATGTTCTTACCGAGAAGAACTAGCAAAAAACTTGGCGGTCACTCGTTCCAAAAATAAATATTTCAATAATCTATTTATAATTATTCACAAATTAAAAATTACAGTATATTTTAGATCCTCGTCACTACTTAGACACTTTATAGGATAAATCTAACAAGCCTAAATTATCATATCCATACCATATACATAAAATTATCATATATGATTATCGTATTTTATTGAAGGATGGCTGGCGCTTTTTGAGCTCATCGAAACATCAGCTCCATAGTATACTTGCGTAATTGCAATGTCATCGAAGTTGTTAACGATAACTTCTTCAACCTTATACCAGAAATAGCTGGAACTGCCAACTTTGTAAAGGAAACGATTAAAAAAATGATAATAGTCAAATTCAGTTGAATTTAGACAGTTTTTTAAATTATTTGACTAGGTTGTATTTATGTAAGCGAGTCCCTACACGTCAGTTCTGTTGAACTTGACAATGATTTGTATTTAGAGGACGTCGGGCGCAGCTGCGGGCAAAACAATGGCTGCCTGAATGCTGTTATGATTAAGGCACTCACCTACGCAAATTTGCTTTCATGTGAAATATACGCGTAATTAAGACGACGGTGTGTTATAAAACATGTGTTATAAAAAGCCCAATTTGAATAATTTATAGAATTAGGCGTTACTTTGCGGAGACCCATAATACAAAACTAAAGTAATCTCTCTCATCAACCAAATGACGTCCACTGTTAGACAAATGTCTTTTCAAAGGACTTCCACGCTAAACGATATTTTGCCGCCTGGATTAGGCAGCTTAAAAAGTAATAGCAAAATAATTTTATTATTACTTTTGTAACCCAATTTAATCTGCCGTATATTATGTATTAGTTTGTTTTTAACGTATAGAAAAGAAAAATCTTTTTTTTTATATCATCCTATTTCAATTATACTGCTGGGAAAGAGCAACCTCTCTTGGTTTAGAAAGAAGATTCTGAGCTAATATTCACCGCGTTACTCCCATGCGGATTGGTAGGTTACACATATTCCAAAAATACTCTTAAAATGAAGGTTTTCTTCCACAAACGCATAATAAATTGCATATATTTATTAGACACGTAAGTATATAGAAAACTTATTGGTGCCAGCCCGGGGTTCAAACCCATGGCACCTGGTATACGCCTTCACTATCGGCATCAAAGAACATGAATTGTATATTATATGAATAATTAATCGGTGCTTTAAGTTATAGAATTATTTCTCCGGCAAATATTTGCTAATGCTAAGTAATAACAATTTATAGAATAAGCGTTACTTTGCGGAGATCCATAATACAAAAGTAATAATAAAATTATTTTGCTATAATCCGCGACGAATCGTATTCATCGCGGATTATAGCAAAATAATTTTATTATTACTTTTGTAATAACAATTTCATATTTAAAAGCTTTTACTCAACTTGCAATGTATGTATGTAAAGGTGGAATCTTGCAAGTTAAATTTGACCCAATTCCCGGTGTCCGATTGAGCTTAAATTTTATATACTGATCCAGTCCCGATGACATTGCATCTTTATGATAAGCATGACCTGATGCTGCTGCTGGGAATGGCTCCAGACGGGGAACTCTTTAACGGTTAACAGTAGGAACATGAAATTTTGTTAACAGCTGTTTTAACTTGTCCTGTTGAAATTTCTACCTGTCAGCTCTCATTATATGAGTCCACACTAAACTACCTGGTATTATTTATCATGATACGTACTTTACGATACCCAACTTGCTGAAGATCCTATCTTCAGTACTACTTATGTTAGTACTTATGGCCTACTATTTGGTGTAGATTTAACTATTAGATCAGCACCAAAAATAAAACCATTAATTTCAGTGGAACTAAATAAATTATCATTTATCAACAAATTGACGTAATCTCATTGTGTGGATAATGTAGCATTCACGTCAGTTCTAATGATAATCGACCATGAAACCAACGGAGCGCGTAAAGCAAACTGCGATAAATATAGGAAGGTTTCCCAGGAAAACGGCCACTGATTATGCAGGAAACGTCGAGTTACAAGTGTTTGGTACCAAGATTATAATAAGCCTTATTAAAACTCAGTACACGCTTCGATGGAACACTGAAGGCATTACGAGACGCTTTCCGCCGGAAACCGTTGCTATGTGAATCTTGTTAAAACATACGTCAAGTATTGAGCGTCGACTTTGGTAACTCGTTGTAAAATAACGTTTCAAATTATGAACACATAATTTTGTTATTCGCAATACGAAACCAGATTTTTAACAGTTCATCGCATCCGTGAACTAGTGAAATAAAATGGATCTAATCAAGCGTTAACTTATGATTGGTAATCTTTAAGTTATTTTGATATTTGACCTTGGATTCGTGATAAAATATATTTTTATGTAATACTAGTTCACCGAACGGTGTATTGCTTTTGTAAATAATTTCTAGGAAATTTCTAGTGTTCATTATAAAAAATAGAAATATGTGTCCAAAAATCAAAAAAATGTTATGTGTGGACAACCCTTATCACTTAGGGGCATAAACAGTAGATAGTAGCCAATTCTCAAACCTACTGAATATGCATAGAAAATTTCATAGAAATCGGTCAAGCCGTTTCGGAGGAGTTTGATAACTAACACCAGAATTTTAAATATAAGGATATTCTGATATAAATCTTGCATATATAAGCTATTTTTACTTTCTCCTATTATTTGCATATTATCGGAGTTTTTTTATTTGATATCATAATCACCTATCTATAGTATTTTTAGTCTAGGTAAACTCTTTGTACATAATTCTATCACATATCATGTTTTCTTCACTATTAAAGCTTCTTGGCGAACAATGCCTTTTTTTAATGCATTTCGCTATGCATTATTTTCTTTAACTTATACATAACATCTATAAGTAACTATAAGTAACTTTATAGAAAAGTCGAGAAGTGCAAGATTGAGATGGTATGGACATGTAATGAGGAGGGATGAAAATCATGTGACCAAACGTGTGTTAAATTTGAATGTGGATGGATATGTGCCTAGAGGGAGGCCTAAAAAGAGATGGTTGGATTGTGTGAAGTATGATATGCATATAAAAGGAGTGGCGCCAGAGTTAACGAAAGATAGGACAGAATGGAAGAGAAAAACATGTTGTGCCGACCCCACTTAGAGTGGGATAAGGACAGGATGATATATAAGTAACTAGTACCTGGATGTAATTTTTTACAAAATAAAAAAATGAAAATTAAAAAAAAAGAATGGGTTGGACTTCCTAAGAGCAACTTACAAGCTGTTAAGATAAATTGTTATAGGCGTGAAGCGCCTTTTCCAAAACTACATACCTTTCGACATCGCTTAATTCTGCAGTACCTGGTTGACCGAACCCATATATAACTAGTACTTGGCCGGATAACAAAATCCGTGAATAAACCACAGGAATCTAATTCCGATCTGACCCTTTAAATCATTGCTCCCCTATGATAAAAATTCCTGATATTTCCTACCTAACCCTCTCAGTTTACATAATATCCACTAACCGAAAGTCTTACGTCTTACGAGTAAAGATATGAGGAACGGCCTTGCATTGTTCAAATGGTTGTTAATTTTAATTTCTTTTAAAATTATTATAACTAAATTTAGTAACACGTTTCATTATTTTAAAATTTTATTAAACATGTATATATATGAATGGGTTTTTTTAATATATGGGACAATTACGCACTTTCGTCCGTCCCAAAACTGACAAAGAAATAGTAACTACATACATACATATACATGTAAGATTATTAAAATTCTTATTTAATGGTATTATTCCTTTATTCAAAGATTTCTGACAAACAATTAGACTAGGGGTTAAAACTATTACAGAGCACTGAAAACACGTTAGCGTCGTTACGTCGTTCGGCTGATGACTATAGACTACAGAGTACAGACTAAAACCATCCATACGTCACCTAATCCTTTCACTCTGTCATTCATACACCCTTCTCACTTGCTCTCCGCTGCGTTCAAACTTACAATCCCACATACATATATAAAATCAAGTTTTTTTTTAATGTTGGCCCTCGGCGGTTATCTAACTAGAACCGTAATACTAGTAACCTAAAACTTCCACAAAAAAATCTTTTAGTAAAAAACTACACAAAAATCTGTTCAGTAGATTATGATAAAGTCGATCACATAAAGATAGGCTGCTTTTGGGGACTTTGTTTTATAATATGTATATTAGCCGTGTGGTATCTGGCTGAATAGAATAGACCACCCTGTTTCTCATCGAGGTATCGTAAAGGCGACTAAGGGAAGTTGGCGTCAGGCAAGCGACAGTTCGTAAAATACGTAGCCAAATCATATGACAACATGTCGTGCCTTCGACTGAGTAGAATAGACCACCTTCTTATTTACTAAGGTGCCGTACAAGGCGACTAAGGTAAGTTGACGTCAGGCAGGCGGTTGTAAAATACGTAACCAAATCATGTGACATCATTTTGTGCTGACCCCACTTACAGTGGGGAGAAGATGTTTTATAATATGTATATGTAGATTTGTTGTTAAAAGTAAAACCCTTCTTCGACGATATTTGAGGATGTTAAAGCCGTTAATCTTGTTTATCTCGGCCAGCCACCGGGATGAAGGGCGAATGTAAACACCAACAATGCACCCGCATATGGGCAGTTGAACGCAATCTCGTTCCGGCATACATAAAACATTTATATCTTTTTATCCTATAAATCTATGTGATATAAATCTATGTTTTTTTTTTACTATGTGATAGGCCATTTACGCCTGCCATTTATCAAAGGGATTTTTCAAGACGATTGGCGTCTTATTCGGTCCATTTATTTTTAACCTGCAGCAAAGTACTGGTGGTAATTTTTATTAAGATTGTAGATCGAAGAAGCATCATCAGGAGATAAAATCATACTCTATCTCCTAATAATGCTTCGCTTGCGGGCATACGATTGCGATAAATGCGAAAGTTTGTGAGTATGAATGTATGTTTGTTACTCTTTTACGGCGAATCCGCTGAACCAATATCAATGAAATGTGGCACAATCATTCCTTGTATGCCGGAATAATATATAGGCTATAGAAATCCTGTTAATTGTACAGGATTAGGATGACATTGAAAAGCGCCATCTATTATCGACCTATCACACGACAACAGTCCACGCTAACGAAGCGGGTTAATACTAGTTTATACATATTTTTTTATCTACTTTATCGCGGATCATAGCAAAATAATTTTATTATTACTTTTGGAGTATAAAATTGATTATGTTTAATTACATACACACTGATCTGATCTAATTACTAATCAATGTATACTACGGGATGTTTTTGTAAACATACAACAAGGGTAGCCATATCAATACGGTCTGCTTCACTGAAATTATTTTTTAGAGAAGATCTTATGCTTAAATTACGTATACAATATGACGTTACGGATGCCGAGCCTTATTTAGATGAATTATCCGCTTCCTACAATAATTAGAATAGTCTTCTAGAATAATTACTCCTCATTTCCTTATCTGTGATTTAATTATTTTTGTAATATTTGAGAATAATAGGAATTCATTCATAATATTATCAAAGTAAATGTTATTAATTACGACAATTTTACAGGATATAAAAATATTCATAATATTTGACACGGGCTTTTACAGCACCATTTGAAGTGTTGTGAAAAAGTGTGATAAACAATTAGTAAAAACCAAATAAAGTTTAACAATATTAAAGAGAATTTCTGAAGTAAACAATAGATAATATATCGAAAATTTGGGAACTACAAGCACTTATTATTCAGGTCTTTCTCGGATTGCTTCATATGGTAATTGCAATGCAAATAACTAAATCAAACCCAAAAGTGATTACCTGCAATAAATAATTAAAAAAGAAACAAATACAAAAACGTTGATGAAATCTATTCACTTTTAAGTCTATTACATTAGGATTTTAGATCTCTTAAATATGTAAATGCTTGTTATAAAGGAAATCTTTAATATTTTATAATGTTTTCAATATTTGTTGATTATCTATGGTAACTCTACTTGCAATGTTGCGTTTCAAAACATAGTGGTACAACTGGGACAAATCCACACTCACTTCGATTAAAAACAAGGCGCCATTAAGAAGATTAAAACGAATGTTTGATAGCTATTCAAAGGATGTTAAGAAAAATGATTTCATTTTGTGAAGTGGGAAAACTTGTAATATCCTTTCAACGCCTTAATTATTACTTTAATTATGTTTTATATTAATAAAAAGTATTTTATTCGTTCTGCACAGGTTAGCGGAAACCAAAATTTTCTGATCACATCATTGTTGGCACTGTCTTTATGTACGGAATAGCTATATAGGTATATAAAAGCTATATAGATATAAGTTACATCTTTTATATAGAAGCATAGGAAATGTGACTTTATTCTTCGGATAAGGCGATATAATGTATCGCTTGAAGACATGAGCCTTGCCCGATTCAACTAACTTCGCCAAAGTCTTCACCCACGACGGTAATTTCGGTTTTATCATGGATCTTCCTATTTCTAGTGGTATCGCCTATTCCACCAAGCCTATATGTAGCTCATATTAGCTTAGTACATATAATTATATACTCTATCTTGGATTCTATTTCTAGTTGTATCGCCTGGTATCTTACCATCGAGCTTATTAATGTAGCCAATCTTAGCTAAGTACACACATATAAACAAGGATATTTTGAAGATTTTCGTTTTAAGGCACTTATGAATGTAACAAACTCTTGCAAAGTTGCTAGAATGTTTAATTTACTTTCGGAAATAAAGCTAAAACTGACCAAAATGCTTTAAAATATTAGATTTTTTTTATACATAAACATTTACTTTACTTTTGGGGCCCACCTAAATAAATAGCTATTTGGTACATGTTAGCTTTTAAATTTGACACCCCTGGTAGGTTGTAAATTGTAATGGTTGTAACTAGATTATATCACATGATAAAGACGCATACACGTCTGTGTTTTTTTAATTGCCCTAAAATTAATGTGTTACAAAATAACCGCGTTATGTGATCGTTTAAAAAGAATCAAAGCAGAACAATGCCGTAAGCTTAATAATCGCTGCCTCCCTTTCGATGTAATGATTTCCGTACAGTATGTACTAGCAATCGCCAGCGGCTCCGCCCGCGTGGAAAGATTAAAACCGTAATATAGTCTTTTGATAACCATAAAAATGGTTACAGTGGGTTAACCTTAAAAGCTAGACATATGCATAGACATATCGCGGACTTTTATTTAGAACTTTTAGAGGTGAACAATTTTGTAATACATTCAAACAATCAAACAAACTAAGGCTTTCTGTATTAGTATAGATAAAGCTGAAGAGTGTTTGTTTGTTTGAACGCGTTAATCCCAGGAACTACTGGACTGATTTAAAAAATTCTTTGAGTGTAAGTAAGATAGTCTATTTATCAAGGAAAGTTATAGGCTATATAACGTTGCATTAAGATTCACAGGAGAGGAGCAGCAATACATATATTGCGAAAACGGCAAAATTTAAAGCTTTTCTTGCGTGCGCTACGAGTAAGTGTAAAGTTATTGAAAAACCTCTTATAATTTAACTCACGAAAACGACTTTTATGTTCAATATTTTAATTCGGGAAAAAAATTGTGAAACTGATTTCCACGTGGACGAAGTTGCTGACACAGCTAGTATGGAATAAAATAATTTTTGAATAGTGAAAACTTCTTTAGTGGCATCATGCACTATTTGTGATGTGTAAAATATGTTAAACTCGCAGTACTCGTGATTTGATCGAAAATTCGTAAGACGGAGCGGGAGTAGACCACCGGCGCGGTGTAGGAGAGAAAATATCCCCCTCTTTTTCTACCGCGCGACGAAATGCTGGTACTGGTATGATGGTGAAAGAGTCATTTTAATTATGGATGGAGGTTAATTTTTCTAAGAGATAAACTTTTTAAAATAATTGTGTTAAAAGTGTCAAAAATTTTATGTAACATAAATTGACATGTTTGTGTAGGATAGCCCATTAAATGAATATTCTATTTATTATTAAAGATAGTGGCTATTTTTATTTGTAATGTCACTTACTAACATACTGACTAATTCAAGCGTTATGAGCAGTCAGCTGACAATGTGCATGTTTATTGGGAACCGGGAGCGCCCTCCTGTCGCCGGTGGTCACGCGTGAGCCACGATCGATACAGACAGGGCTTCCCTACCGTAACGGGAACGACACCAAGTTCCTCCCCGAGATGTTTCCCTATTTACAATATTGGTTACCAATTTTTAGAAATTTCATTCTTCCAAGTTTCTCGTGCTTTGTACACAAAGATTATAGATACAAGTATTTCTGCTACGCTTTAATGACTAATCCGTTGGAGCAATATTGAATAAATTTAGTGCGACTAAGGGTCACAACTTACTGATAAAGAGTCGGATAGTTAACTGACAAATAAATACAGATAAATGTCCCTAAAAAGAGACTAAAAAATGAAAAATTAAAGAAAAAAATAATCGTGGCCATTTTGAAATCAGACTGTCCTCCTTCCTCCACTGCTATCCAGCAGATAAACAAAATAACAGCCACATGATCTTCCTGTTAACTTATTAGGGACTGAATAAGCCTATCAGAAACCTGAGAAACGCAAAACTCCGAGATATGTGTCAGATATGTTCCGTATAAGTTAACTGACAGTTTATTAGTAACTTGTGAAACAAACCCTAAAAGTACTATTAACTAGTAAATTAGTACTAATACCTAGAGCCCTTTCTGCGTTTCCGCTAGATATAATTATTTTTACATCATCTTACTAAAAAGCTATTTAGACGAATACGGCATTAAATGGTTTTGTTTAATTTGAGTTACTTTAGTTAGACCATGTGACTCTCTAGAGATGATCATGGGTTCAAACCTCAGGCAGGCACCAATGAAACTTATGTTTCAAACAGATAATAGCAATTTCACGCTTTACGTTGAAGGAAAACATCGCGAAGCAAACTGCATATCTCTAGAGAATTCTAGGAATATGTGTAACCTACCAATCCGCATTGCAGCAGCGTTGTAGGACTTACCTCCTATCCTTCTCTCCAAGAATGGAGAAACGAGGCCTATGCCTAGCAGTGAGATAGTAACAGGCTTTTACTTTTTTTACTTTATTATGACAAAATAAAAAATGAATTCGAAAGTTCATCAATGGCGGGCCCGATTAAGTGCGTATTACGCAACCGTGCAAAGTCGGGGCGGGTCGGCTTGTTAACAAACAACAACTGCCAATGTTCATATTACAGGAAGTCGGAAGCACCTCCTGCCATCTGTGGTCACGGCCGGTCGTGATCAATAAATGCCTTCCGTACTGGTAGTGTTAGACCACAAAATTAAACAAATACAGTGTCACGATGGGCGCCGAAAGTGGGGTGTGCAGACAAAAGTATATAGAAAAATTATATATACATACATAACATTATATATATATATATATATATATATATATATATATATATATATATATATATATGTGTGTGTGTGTGTGTGTGTTTTCGGGCACTGAAAAAAATTTAGCTGCCAAACGTAATGCTGTGATAGCGTAATGGTTAACGGGCGTATGAAAAAGTTCAAAACCCGGTTTCAACTCCCACATGTCACCGGCGCTTTTTTCTTTTTTTACTTGTATTTTTTTTATTTCTTTAAAAAAATTACCTAATTCGGTCACTCACGTACTTTTACTTCATCGCGGATTATAGTAAAATAATTTTATTTTTCCTTTTGTACAATGGATCTCCGTAAACTAACGCTTAATTCTATAAATCACTCCACGTAAAATTAAAACACCGTTGGTAGGCATAATTGTAAGAGAAGCAAAATAATGTGCAAAATGAAAACATGACTTAAAGCGTGACATTATCACTAGTCTAGGCACTCTGCGAATAAGCCTCTGGCGGGAAACACTGTCTGCATAATAGATAGTACACCTCACAACAAGTATACATCATCCTCCTGCCCTTATCCCACTCTAAGTGGGGTCGGCACACAACATGTTACAAACATGATTTGGCTACGTATTTTACGACCAGCCGCCTGCCTGACGTCAACTTATCTTAGTCCTATTTAACAACACCTCGGTAAGAAAGAGTGGTCTATTTTACTCAACCGGATAACACACGGTGGGTCAACTTACCTTAGTCGTCTTTTACGACACCACGGTAAGAAATGAGTCGGTCTATTCTACGCAGCCGGATACCACACGGCGGGTCGACTTACCTTAGTCGCCTGTTACAACACCGCCTGCCTGACGTCAACTTACCTTAGTCGTATTTAACGACACCTCGGTAAGAAAGAGTGGTCTATTTTACTCAACCGGATAACACATGGTGGATCAACTTACCTTAGTTACCTTTTACGACACCTCGGTGTGGTGGTCTATTCTATTCAGCCGGATATCACATGGCGTCTCGAACAACAAGGATGTTTACATACACTAAAAATATGTAGACTGTATTAGTTGACACAATGGCATTGTTTAAACATAACAGATATGGATGACATGGTTGATGACTGTTTTGATAAACAAAATTTTCTTGTTTATTTAAGGCCAGAAAGTTTTCAATGTAACGATAAACAAACATTCGAAATTAAGCTTCAAATGTTTTTACACTGATACATTTAACTTTAACAAACTTATAGCAATAAATAATTTATAGAATTACGCGTTACTTTGCGGAGTTCCATAATAAAAAAGTTATGAAAATATTATTTTGCTAAGTAAGTAGCGGCCTGTTACTATCCCACTGCTGAGAATAGGCCTCTTCTCTCTGTTTTTGGAGAGAAGGTTTGGAGCTAAGACCTACAACGCTGCTCCAGTGCGGATTGGTAGGTTACACATATCCCCAAAATTCTCTAGAGATATGCAGGTTTCCTCACGATGTTTTCCTTCACCGAAAAGCGTGTGATAAATTGAAATTATCAATTAGACACGTAAGTTTTAACAGAAAAACTCATTGGTGTCTGCCCGGATTTGAGCCCGCGACCTGCTCGATATTTTATTATAGTCCACGATAAAAGCAAATATATGTTATGCTAAATGTAGGGTTTACTATCCATTCTCATACCTGATACATGCAGAATTTGTAAAAACTCATGGACTACCAGCCACCAATAACACAATACAGAAGCACGGCACAAGTTAATTTATTTATTAGTAATTTGGTGATTAATCATTTTTAATTAATTAAGCACCAAATTACGTTATGAATGATGAAGAAAAACTCCTGTTTTTGTTCGGCAACAGGGAAAGAAATATTTATTATATAGTAATAATTTATAGTAATAGAATGTGTGTATCCATTCTATTACTATAAATAGAACAGTCTATTGGTCTTCTTTTATTTTAACGAACTTGACGAAAAAGAAATCACGGATATTGCTAGTTTATCGATATATAAAGATAAAAAATACTTATATATAAAGCTGAAGTTTGAACGCGCTAATCTCAGGAACTACTGGACTGATTTGAAAAATTATTTTAGTGTAAGATAGTCCATTTATCGAGGAAGGCTAGAGGCTATATATCATCACGCTGAGATGAATAGGAGAGGAGTAGCAATAAAAAATATTACGAAAACGTTATAAAAAATATAACAAAATTTTAAGCTTTCCTTGCGCGTGTTCCTGAGTGATAGTTATTTAAAAATCATGTGCTGCAAAATTGTTCCCCTCTAAAAGTTATAAATAAAAGCCCGGGACAGCATATGCCTAGCTTTTAAGATTAACCCACTTTAACCATTTTTATGGTTATCAAAAGACTATATTACGGTTTTAATCTTTCCACGCGGGCGGAGTCGCTAGTAATTGCTAGTAATATATATTCGGGAAAAATGCGGCACACGTTCCCTACGTGACGTGATGAATTCACTTCAAGATGGATGCTCTGTTTTATTTCTCAGCCATACGGCTATTTGGGGCTTTGTAAAAGACGGCGCAGACCTATAACGAATTGCCCCACCTGAAATATGAAATTCATATTTGTAACTTGTTTCTCTTTTTCAAAATATTTTTTTTTAATAAAAATGGCGTTACTTTAAACCAAGAGGCTTATTAAGCACGCTTATAGTATTACGATACTATACGATGATAAAAATATACGATGGTATTTCTAGACATAAGATAACATTTTTTGGTTGAAACAACAAACATCGATAATTATGACGATTTAAATAATACTTGAGAAAAAACATGTTAGATCTCTTAAATATTTAAATGCGTTAATCTTGTATGTAAGATTATTTATTTACAGCAAAAATGTACAAGTTATTTATATCTATCTTAAATTACTTACACGCTAGGACTATACAAATCATGCCCACGTGGAATGGTCCCAAGAATGCTGGCAGCGTTTCCGCGCTGAATCGCTAAGCTGATTCTTTGTGCGAGAAAGGAGCCAGCCCTCTTGTCACCTGAAGAGGCAATCAACCGAGGTGTTAAAACGGATAAAAAAATTTTTGCACTTTGACTCCATGGCCCTAGGGTCTCGACTGCAAACGGCACAAATATATAACTCTCGATGAGAGATGCATACTTCCGCCGTTTGCCGGTTTCGGCCATTTCCGCCGCAGCTCCAGGTCTTGACGCTGTTTCCCTGATATGGGACGAGGCCAACGTATCAACGCATGTTGCGTCCCACATTAGGGCCCGTCCCCGTTCCCAAGGAACCAGCGTCAAGCCGTCTGGTCTCTTGCCATCATCGCGACATACCCCGGAAGGCTCGAGAAGAGCAGGAATGTCGATGGTGGCAAGAGCTCTTTTGATGGTATCATTAAGAGAACCATGACGGAAAAGCCTACCAGAGCTCCTATGGCATGAAAGCCCGTGTATGCCAAAAGTGTCTACCTCTTTTCCACATGGACATCGGTGCTTAAGGCACAATGTGGTTCCCAATCTGAGACCTAAAGCTACTCTGAAACTTTCGTTATCTAATAGTGTACCAAGATTTTTAGAAGGGAGAGCATGTAGCCAATAACCAGATTCTTTTTCCGATAAAGCTAGAAGCCTAGCTCGGTCTCGGTCACTCGAAAGATTTTGTACCAAATTTTTATGTGTAAGCTGAACCAATGGCACATCCCAAAGTTTTTGTGCGGTACATTCCTTCGGGATGTTATCATTGGGGCAGCTGATTTTCCAACTATCTAAAGCCTCTGTAGCATAGCACAACGAAAATAAATTTGGTTGTAAAATTTCAGAACTAAGTTTTTTAACACTATGCACAGAGGCCAGAATATGTATGTATGTGTGTATATATATATATATATATATATATATATATATATATATATACACACACATACATACATATACATACATACATACATATACATACATACATATATATATATATATTCCAAATCTCGCAAACGGCTCCAACATTTTCATGAAATTCGGCATGTAGGAGGTTTTGGGGTGTAAGTTCGATCTAGCTAGGTTTTATTAAAAAAAAATGTTCTGTTTTCGGGAAAACAGGGATAAAGCAACTTTGTGTTGTGAAAAAACTGCTAAAATAGAAATAGATTGTAAAGCTTAAATTTTGCTTTCATTTGTCAAGATTTATATATTTAAGATTTCCTTCATAAACGTGGAGTACGGCACAAAAACTTTATGTTTACCTTTGTGTTAGATAACGATCATAAATCTATCCGTACACAATATTAGACACTCCATTCCATTGAAAATATCACATACAGTGAAAGTGATTCGATCTTAATTTGAAAGCATCTATTCAAAACTATCAATGAGATGTATCAGAGCGCAATATGACCTAGATAGTTATAAAGTTCAATAGGTATAAAGTATCGAGTAGTTTTTGACGCAGTTTTTGTATTGAAAGTGTGTCGATTGTATGAATAAGACCTGTGTTGATTGAAAGTGAACTTCATACTTTGTTTTTTACGTTCAAATCAAATCTAAGCAAAATAATCTTTATTCAAATAAACTCTTTCAAGCGCTTATGAATCTTTTTTAAAATTTAAACTATTGTGAGTGTTATTCATAATTAATGTATAGAAACCGGCTATACTCACGTCTTATTTTATCGGCTGAGTCCGCCCATACAGAGCTTTTATTCACGAGCTCTTTACGCGGCGTTATCCATAGCGTAGCGAATAGCGTAAGCCAATAAAATAAGACGTGAGTATAGCCGGTTTCTATACATTGATCACTTTTGAATTATCAACGCTCAATATGAATAATGAAGCTTTAACTGCTTCGAAAACTTGCTCTTACCGAAAAGAACCAGCAAGAAACTCGGCGGTAAATCTTTGAAACACTTTCTTTCTAAGCTGTACAAGATCGTATGGTGTGGAGATTCCATGAAGAGACCTATGTCCAGCAGTATAATGTATTGTGAAGCTACAGTAAGTAAGGCTATTTCCTCTCTACCCTACATTATACTTTCTTTATCGCGAATTATATCATAATAATATTTTCATTACTTTTACCTTTTATATGTATATCATACTTCACACAAGTCATCCCTTTTTTTTCCCGATCATCTACTGCATTCATATTTAAAACTCTTTCGATCATCGTATTAAAAATAAACCAAGGTGTTAGACCACTAATAAAAATTAAGTAAACCCAAAGTAATTACATCGATACTAATCTTGTTTACGGGGAGCTATTTGTCCAATCAATACTGAGAAGCTTAGTAAATGTCTATAAAGGTACAAAGTTCTACAATTTATTGCTCCGTTCCGTTGAGACTTACCGTTCACCAAGAGAGGGAATAAAGTTTTTCTAGCTTTTTTTACTTAGACGCAAATAGCATTTTCCTCGTGAGAATTCCTTTAAGTAACACTGAATATTTAAGATAAACGAAAATAATCCAGAATTTATGGCTCCGGTCCTTAATTTATGATTCAAACACTATTACAAGTTTTTGTGCAATCATTTAAAGTAAGGTGGACGTAAAAGAGTCACACAGTCTCATCGCTAGGCTATGCCGTGTGATATCCGGCTGAGTGGAATAGACCACCCTCATTTCTTACCGAGGTCTCGTAAAAGGCGACTAAGGTAAGTTGGCTGGCCGTGTCGTATTCAGTTGAGTAGAATCGACCACCCTCTTTCTTATCGAGGTTTCGTAAAGTACGACTACAGTAAGTTGACGTCAGGCGGGGGGCGGCCGGTCGTAAAATACGTAGCCAAACACATGTTATAAACGTGTTTATAACATGTTGTGCCGACCCCACTTACGAATGGAATTATGGCAGGAGCATGAACAGTCCCATCGCTGGGCTGTCACAGCTTTACTTATGTGTATTCATATAGTAAGTAACGGCCTGTTACTATCCCACTGCTGGGCATAGGCCTCTTCTCTCCGTTTTTTTTTTTGGCGAGAAGGATTGGAGCTAAGACCTACCACGCTGCTCCAATGCGGATTGGTAGGTTACACACATCCCCAGAATTCTCAAGAGATATGCAGGTTTCCACACGATGTTTTCCTTCACCGAAAAGCGTGTGATAAATTGCAATTATCAATTAGACACATAAGTTTTACTAGAAAACTCATGGGTGCCTGCCCCGGGTTTGAACCCTAGACCTCCTCGAAAGAGGCGCACGGTGTTACCGCTGGGCTACCACAGCTTTTTCATATAAAATAAGTTATTTTAATGAAGACATTTTAGTTCTTTTAACGTCATATTCATGAACAAAGAAAATAAATAGTTACATAATAAAATAATACGACTGATATAAAAAAATATATATTTCGATTCCAACATTATAATAAGTAGCTTTCGCAGCAACTTAGCCCGCAACTTCGTTCGCGTGGACTGTTGTCGCGTGATAGGTTGATAATAGATGACGCTTTTCAATGTCATCCTAACCCTGTTGAATTGACATGATTTCTATAACATATACGTTACCCCGGTGTATAAGGAATAGTTGTGCCAAATTTCATTGATAGATGGTTCAGTGGAGTCGCCGTGAAAGAGTTACAAACATACATCCATATTCACAAACTTTCGCATTTATAACATGAAGTAGGGTAGGATTTAAATTTCCAAAAACTAGTTTATATATTTTTTAACACTGTAATTTACAAAAGGTACCGTTATGGGCACTGCCTCTTAATTAATGTATGAAGAAAGTGTAAAATATTAATTATATTAAGAACTATGTAAATTCGTACTAAATGCGCATTGTCACGGAATACTGAATCAAACGATTTTATAAAACCATAAACATAACTAATGTTTAACTGGAGAAAGTATAAAGCTATTAGAAAAAATAACATATATGTAAATAATGCTTTATTCCTATCCTTTATACTGTAATAAATATCGCAAACTTTTCAATCAAATTATGCATGACGATAAAATTTGAAAATTTAAGTTATTAAAGATCATTAGTATTCATATTTAATTTCTATGTAGAAAGTCACGTTTAAAGAATTGTGTTTAGTAAATATTGATACAAAAGAGTATTTTAAAATATGACTCAATCAAAACTGACTGCTAAAAAGCTGCGATGGCCTAGCGGTGCGACCGTGTGAATCTCTAGAGACGATCATGGGTTCAGACCCGGGCAGACACCAATGAGTTTTTCTATTAAAACTTATGTGTCTAATTGATAATTGCAATTTATCACACGCTTTTCGGTGAAGGAAAACATCGTGAGGAAACCTGCATATCTCTAGAGAATTCTGGAGATATGTGTAACCTACCAATCCGCATTGGAGCAGCGTGGTAGGTCTTAGCTCCAATCCTTCTCTCCAATAACGGAGAGAAGAGGCCTATGCCCAGCAGTGGGATAGTAACAGGCCGCTACTTACTTACTTTACAAAACTGACTTATCTACTCTACTTAACGTCAACCGTCAAGTTTCAACTCTACAGTAAAGATGTACGGTTGTAGTATAATAAAATTAACCCATTTTCATAATTTACTAGCATGCCCAGTCTTCTTTAGTACGGTCTCAATGAAAAGATATATAATTCAAAATTTTCAAAAATCAAACATCATCATCTTCTTGCCCTTATCCCATTCTAAGTGGGGTCGGCACAACATGTTATAAACATGTTGTCACATGATTTGGCTACGTATTTTACGATCGGCCGCCTGCCTGACGTCAACTTATCTTAGTCGTATTTTACGACCCCTCGATAAGAAAGAGGGTGGTCTATTCTACTTAACCGGATACCACACGGTGAGTCAACTTACCTTAGTCGCCTTTTACGACACCTCGGTGAAAAATGAGGTTGGTCTATTCTACTCAGCCAGATACCACACGGCGGGTCGACTTACCTTAGTCGCCTTTTACGACACCTCGGTAAGAAAAGAGGATGGTACTATTCTATTCAGCCGGATACCACACGGCGTTTTCAAAAATCAAACATAAAAATTATAAATTCAATCATAACTTTAATCTAACTATAATCATTCATTCAAACATAAAATCATAAAAATTTCTAAATTGCAGTTCAAAAAATTATAATGTAATTTAATGGATTATCTGTTGAATCAATGTAGATATTGTCTGAAAATTTCATTACAATCAGTCAGCAGTTTCGAAATCTATGAGAAACATACATAAATACTTTATCGTTCATACATATAGACAGATAGATATAACACTATTTGTAAACCTATATAAACCCATTCAAAGTTATTTTAAACAGGTAGTTATTAAAAAAAATTGAAATTAAATTGTTATATTGTTTTGAGTTTCCAATTATTCGGATGTCTAGAAGTGGGTCAAATTATACATTGCATGTAAAGTGGCTATACAATTTTTAAAATCAAGTACACCTAATAGGTAGAAAATAGGTAAATTTAATTCTTATAATATATCACATAAGACTTAATTATAGCGTAATTAAGTTTTCCCAAAGTTGGTCTTGTGTGAATTTAATTATGCCTATTTAAATTTGTAGTAATACGCTCACTGAGTTATAAGGACAAATTTATCATATGTAAATATTCAGCAAAATTCATCCAAAGTGATCTTATTAGTAAACTAGCCAAGATAATAATGGAAGCGGTTTTAATGAGGTCGTTTATCATAATTTATTACCCTGAGTGAAATTATATTAACTGTTATTATATTATGTAGGTGTATCTTATCTTTATACAGATCTCATCGTTTATGTAGATTTATTGCAGCTTTTAGGCTTATAGGCTGACAGTTTAACTCAGACTACGCCTGTGGGGAGCAAGGTGCGAGCAGAAAGTGCCCGTAGCGTGATATACAAGAAGTGACCGCCCCGTACCCCGCAAGCAAGGTCTAAGTTAAACGGTTAGCCCATACAAAGTTTTAACGTTGAAGTAAATATTTGAGACGGAGAAAAATATACAAAATATAATTAAACATTTATACTATTTCCCAAAAGATCCTGAAAGTAAAGTCTACTATATTATATGTTTTTACATAATATTTCCCTGAAATTTTAATTAAAATTTAAAATTTGAACATATTCTTATACATACTACATACGGTATAAAATTTGTTGAAAATTGCACATCATAAATTTTAAAGTATAAAACTAACTCCGAAGAGTGGAGATTCATATATAAAATAGGATTTAATGGAATTCAGATGTTTGCAACACTTTGACTAGTCTCAGAATGTAGCGCTTGCTAGAGAACATGTTTTTATGAAATTTATAGTTTTGTTTTCAAGTTTTAATACGTAAAGAAACATGCAATCTACTTTAGAAAGTTTATTAGTTATTAATAATTTAAATGTTATGAAATTTCGCCTAATATGCTAGAAATTTCTCTCTTGTATTTTTATTGAGAATGAATGAATGAGTTTGAACCCGTGACCCCCTGGACAGATTGGAATGGTCTCTCCACTGGGCTATAACCGTTAAAAGTGGTTATCTCATAGTAATACGATCAAGAATTAGTGAAAATGGGAGGGAATAAATATATATTTTCGTGTAGACGACAGTTATTTATTGCTCTTAGTCGGAGCTGAAGTATCGATCGCTTGATTCTTTTTTATACTGCCAGCATTAAATGTGATTATCAATTTCCTGTACACATTCCCACTTTAAGTGGGATTGGCACAACATATCATAAACATGTCATTTCATGATTTGGCTAGGTATTCTATGACCGGCCGCCTGCTTGACGTCAACTTACCATAGTCGCCATTTACGACACCTCAGTAAAAATAAGGGTGGTCTATTCCGTTCAGCCGGATATTATGCTTCTCTTGGAACTATATATGACTTCAAAAATGAGCTAATTCTAAGATCTCTCTGACAAGTAAAGATTTCACGATAGAGAATAAGAACATCTTCAGCAAACGAGATAATCGCCCAGCGATTTATTGATTTCATCGCCGTGTGGTATCCGCCTGAGTAGAATAGACCACCCTCATTTCTTACTGAGATGTAAAAAACGACTAAGGTAAGCTGACGTCAGGCAGGCGGCCGGTCGAAAAATACGTAGTCAAATCATGTTACAATATAACATGTTGTGCCGACCACATTTAGAGTGTGATAAAAGCAGGAGGATGATGATTGGTGGTGTAGATACAGTTAAAATTTATCGTTACCGTTTCAAGATTTGGTTCTAATCGTGCCATCGAACATAAAAAACAAAAGATGCAAAGCCCTCAAAACATGTACAGAATATGAAAGAACTAGGCACATAAATCACAAAGGTGTAGATTCCATAGTAACGCCACTGAAGCGCACTTGGTATCCACTTAAAAAACGTACAGCGTTAAGTTTCTATCAGCTACACGCGAACTCTACGTGCATCATATACGCTCAGTTCTTATCACGATATTAAGTATGAACATATAGTAATTTTTTTTTAATTAAATTAATTTATGAATTTTTTTATTAAATATCTCTACTTATACGACGTAGTCAGTGTCTTCGCTGACCTGATGAGTACCGGAAAGTACGGAACGTTCATATAGTTCAAAACGTTCATTCATTTTTATAAACCTACCTACCGTAAGGAACAATTCACGAAATCCTATTGGATAGCTTCCACGGTGAGTCTCGTGTTAAGCTCGTGCTGATATTATCCCTGTTTGTTTCTAGCTCGTGCTGATAGGATACCTGCTTGCATCACGGACGATGTTGGGAAATCTTTTCTACGACAAGTGGTTTTGCACTCCAACTGCGATGTATCCGACAAATTTCAAGTTGTATAGTATAGTAGACAAATACAAAGTTATATAGTAGAGTTTATATAATAACATAAGTAATTAAATAATACACACGCTCAGAAACTGTAAGCTATAAGGCTACAAACTCGGGAATTTCGTAATATCCGTATCCGGTAAAGGGAATTTTAAAAATTCATCTACTACAAAGGCGAAACGAAAGTTTGTAAATAGGAAGGCAACAACGGTGGAAAATAGTTTTTTAACTTAAAAACAAACGATTCATAAAGAAGAGATTAGACACAAAAAGAAGAGACACAAAGTCAAGTCTGTTGAAGTTCGAACATTAAAAAAAAGATAAACAAGTAGTATCCACGGATAATATAATACCGCATTAATTATAGGCATAGAGTTCATTAGAGAAGAGAAGCCAGTTTAAAATATGCTCTTTTACAATAAAGAGTAAGAAAATGAGACTTCATCTATCTCTCTTTTCATTGACCATCTTAATATCAAGAAATTTTTCAAATTTTTCCAGTAGTTCCTGAGATTAGCGCGTTCAAACAGTCAAACAAACTATTCAGCTTTATATATTAGTAATTAGTATAGATTAGAGAAATATAACTACGAGTTATAACATCCCTCTCATTATTTATTGTGATACTCACTTTCAGCCCTGTCTATGGCTCCTCTACTCTATTATAATATCTCTTTGAATTCTAAACGTCTCAGTGACACCTCAATATGGCAAAAATGATAGACAAAGATTATCCTATATAGTGTATTATCTATGACAAAGATTACAATGTACATGGTAGACTAACCACTAACCGCACCAAATATTTAGCACGGGAAGACGGTGTGATAACTCTTTTAGTGAACTTAAGTCACGCAGTAAAAATAAAAAAATATACATATACATATTGCTCGATCCGAAGAATAAAGTAACATCTCTCATGTATAAACATAGGAAATGTGACTTTATTCTTCGGATAGGGCGAGACATTCGCGATCCTATAAAAATTTAATTTAAAACATTTAATAAACTAGAGTTTTTGGAATTTTTACTGAATTATTCATGAACGGAAAATTTGGAATTGCATTGTTGGATTTTCGTATTACAAAAACTCTAAAAAAAGTCGGTCACATCGACTGTAACAATCCGCATTGCAGGAATTGGAACGCGCTTAATTAAAAAAAGTTTATTTCGGATGTACCTATAACTTTACTTTTAAAGGTACATGTGGTGTATGGTGTGTGTATGTTCACTTATTGTATATTGTTGGAATGTAGAGTTATGTTGTATGAATATACTCGTAGCACAGGCTCCAACACGCACTAACAGTATGCCACTACACGTCCACTCTCGCCTACGTGCTCTGGTGTTACTGACGTGGTGCGTTTCAGACAGTATAATAGTTCCTTTATTTGGTACATTAGTATTATTGCGAGTGTAAGTATATACATGTATGTAAGAATGTGTCTTGTATATACATACAAGGTAAGTTACACTCATTTCAACTCGCATACATTACAGTACAGAAATAAAAAAACGACGGTTACTTCTTAAGTGTTAAGTTAGCTGCTGTGCAGACGGACAGCCGTTTGTGTGCCGGCCTGTTGCTATCCCACTGCTGGGCATTAGCCTTTTATGTCCGTTTATAGGAGCGAAGGGTTGGAGCTAAGACCTACCACGCTGCTTCAATACGGGTTTGTAGGTTACACATATCCCTAAAATTTTCTTGGTAGATATGCGGGTCTCATGATGTTTTCTTTCACCGAAAAGCGTGTGATAAATTGCAATCATCAATTAGACACATAAGATTTAATACAGAAACTTATTTGCGCCATAGTTTTGAAACTGTGACCCCCTGAAAGAGTCATACGGTCTCACCGCTAAGCTGTCACAACTTTTGTCTTTATGTTTTTTTTTAATTTTTGTAGAATTAATGTAAAGATTTATTTATAACAACCTGCATATCCGTATTAGAGCAGCGTGGTGGGTTATGCCTACATAAGGAGTATAGGGCCTAGTGCGAAACTAGTCAACCTTGTGCGTGTAAGAATCATAGCCGATTACAAAATTCCCAGTTAAACATGGTTACGCAAAATATTTCTAAACGCGTAAAAATATATCGGTTTCACTATCGCCATAAATTTACATGGCACTAACTGCTTGTGTAAATGTGTTGTGAATTTCAAATTACAATATAAAGGAAACTAGTTTCTCATATTAACGCAACGTTATAAATGATTGAATGCGAATTTATAACGCGAAATTGGATTAAACATAGATAACGCTGGAAATAGTATAGAGAGATATTTTCTTAGAACAAAATTAAATACATTTTATTATATTTATTTTATAGATGCTGGAGAAATATTAAAATAAAAAGGCGATTTCATTTATTATAATCATTTAAGTAAATATTTTTACAAAATTTTTAAATCACGAGCTGTGATAGCCAGGCGTTAGACTGAGCGGCTCTCTAGAGACGACCACGGGTTCAAACCTCGGCAGGCACCTATGAGTTTTTCTATTAAAACTTATGTGTCTAATTGCTAGTTGCAATTTATCACACGCTTTTCGATGAAGGAAAACATGGTGAGCAAAACATTAAGTCAGGAGGATAGGCTCCACGACAAAATCGTAATGCATGCATTATTAGTTATCTAGTGTTTTTCAGAAGTATAATAATAGAAAAATAATAGAACGTCTACCAACGACGCTATTTAAATGCGGATTGACTGATTGCACTTATCCCAGTAAATCTCTAAGAAAACCCTGGTTACATCATTAAGTTTTCCTTCGACATACAGTGAATTGTTGAAAAGCAAGGGAACCATGTCGTAAAGTAACCACTGTTTTTTTGTTGTTTAATTTATTCCCAAGTCCATTGTTTGTTACTTATCAAAAGGGGAGCCGAGATCCGTTACGGGACACCTTTTTATTCGTCTACTTTCAATAATACAAACAGATTCAACGGAAATCGAGCTATATTCAGAATTACTACATTCAAAGATTTTTCCATTTATAGAATCCTAGCTTTTACCCGCAACTTCGTTTGCGTGGACTGTTGTCGCGTGACAGATAATAGATGACTGATTTTCAATGTTATCCTATTCCATTAGAATTAACAGGATTTCTATAGTCCATATGTTATTCCGGTGTATAAGGAATATTTGTGCAAACCTTCATCGATGCTTTAAAATTTACTTAAAGACGGAGAGCCATATTGAGTTCTCTGAATAATTGAATTATAATTATTGAAAATTCAACAACAATTTCACTGTATCCAGTTCCAAAAAAATATATATTAATTTAACATTATTCTTATTTCATTAATGAATATGCGATACTAGATGTTGTGTAGAAAGCGCAAACACATTAATCATATTTTCATTTAAATAATTTTATATTGTCACTGCAACTTTCTCATATCCTCCTGCCTTTATCCCACTCTAAATGGGGTTGGCACAATATGATATACATGTTTCGTCTAGTTATTTTACGACCGGCTGCCTGCCTGACGTTAACTCACCGTAGTCACTTTTTACAACACCACGGTAGGAAAGAGTGTGGTCTATTCTATTTAGCGGTATATAACATAGCGGGTTAACTTATCTTAATCGCCTTTAACGACACCTCGGTAAGAAATGTGGGTGGTCTATTCTACTCAGCCGCATACCCCAACATCAGTGTAATAATTTTAAACACGAAACATTTTTGCTGCAGTACGAAAACTTCTGTTAACAACATTTTACCATAATACTCAACTGCGTCCAAATATATTCAGTAGTGACTAACAATGTTTAGAATAATTTTTAGTGAGCCGGCAACAATTCTATTTTGAGCCCCACCGCCCTCCACACGTTAACGAGCTTTATTTCATTCCCTTTTTACAACTATACATAACACCACAGTTGTTATAAATGTACTCAAACAGCGGTCGTCCTTAATTCGTATATAAACACCTATTGTTATGAACTAGAGAGCTGTTGAAAGCGTTTTATGCTCCAATTAGGCAAACCTCTTGGAAAAAAAAACTTTAGAATTGCTGTTTACGTAAACTTTACTTTCCCTTGCGCATGTAACTCAACAGGTTTATATAGTTAATTATTGTTCTACGCGTTATTAATACGCTTAAATATGTGTTTACAGCGGAGACGCAACAAAAACGTCTCATTAAACTTAATTGAGCGCGGATGCTGCACGAGTAGGAAACCAATTCTAAGAAGCTTTATATAACATATTTTGACTGGCCCGTTGGCGCAGAGGGTAGCGACCCTGCCTTCAGCTCCGCGGGTCGCGGGTTCAATTCCCGGCGAGGGCCAACATTTTTCTTAAATTTATTTGTTGGTCTTTGAGCCTGAGTGTATATTTGTATTTAAGTATGTATTTAAAAAATATATATGTATATATTTACCAGTTATCTGTCTACCATAACACAAGTTACTTACTTTGGGGACGGACGATTTCTGAGAATCTCGTAAACGGTTACAAAGTTTTGACAGCCAAACTCATTAAGAACAAAGAATATAATCAATTTTCCGGCAACTTAGCTTGATTAATTTAAAAAATCCAACGTTCTAAACACAGATTTGCAAACTTTGTACGAAAAAATCAATTAGTAGGACTTAAACAAAAAGAACATTGATAAGTTATAAAAACTTTCAAAAATAGCTTCATTTAATGATATACTTCGGAAAACAATCTGTAAAGATACCAAAGTTTTGACGTGATTTATTGAGGTAAAATAATTTGCGTATAAATTTTGAAGCAGTAGATTAAGAAGGAAATAGTCCCATTAAACTTAAATATATCGAAGTTAATATAAGCTAAATTATTCATATAATAACATATTCAATGACTCGGAAAAAATCGGTTTTATAATTTGTATATAGATATCCGAAATAAATAATTATATGGAACAATCACACACTGTCATCCGTCCCCAAAGTAAGTAACCTAATACACTTGTGTTATGGATGACAGAAAACTGGTAGATATGTACAAGTTATATTTATAATTATAGTCCTATAGACTATACAAATCATGCCCACGTGGAATGGTTCCAAGAATCCTTGCAGCGTTTCCGCGCTGAATCGCTAAACTGATTCTTTGTGCGAAAAAGGAGCCAGCCCTCTTGTCACCCGAAGAGGCAACTAATGGTGGTAACACCACGGTAAACGAATTTAAAAAAAAAATATATATATATATATATATATATATATATATATATATATATATATATATATATATATATATATATATATATATATATATATATATATATATATTACTTATATCATTTTAAATAAATACATTCAGACCGGAAGAACCAAAAAATTGATTTTAGAAAATGTTGACCTTCGCCGAGTATCAAACCCGCCATCCCCGGAGTTGAAGGCACGGTCACTGTTACTAGCGCCAACGGGCGTCAGCATTGTAGCCTTTATTTGGAAACAAAATTGATAACTAATCTTGAAATTCCGCCTGCATTTTTTTGATGGAACAATAATCAATAACTTGAGTTATGCTGACGACATGGTTCTGCTGAGTCCATCAATCAACGCACTCAGAAGGTTGCTTAAAATATGTGAGTCATATGCTGCGTCACATGGTCTCGTATACAATGTAAAAAAAAGCGAGCTACTAGTTTTTAAAAGTAGAGGAAGTGCTCTAGGGGACATCCCCCCAGTATATCTAAATGGTGTAACGTTAAATAGAGTAAATTATTTTAAATACCTCGGTCATATCGTTACAGACGACCTCTCTGATGTTAAGGACATTGAAAGGGAACGTAGGGCGTTGGCGGTTCGATGCAATATGCTAGCCCGTAGGTTTGCGCGTTGTAATAGAGACGTTAAGCTCATATTGTTCAAGGCATATTGCCAAACATTTTACACGTGCAGCCTGTGGGTTACATATACGCTGAAGGCCTACAATGAACTGCGTACCCTATATAATAATGGGTTCAGAATGCTGTTGGGGTTGCCGCGTTTCTGTAGTGCGTCATTGATGTTCGCTGAAGCTCGAACAGACGATTTCTATGCAATCTTAAGGAAAAGAGCAGCATCAATGATGAACAGATTACGTAGTAGCTCCAACAGTATTCTGAAAACACTTTATGGAAAATTGGATAACCCATTTATGAAGCACTGGATTAGTATGCATATGCATTCCCAGTGCTTCACAAATGGTCGTTATGCCATAATTTAATTTTAATTTTATTTCTAATTTTAATTCTAATACTAACATAGCCCATAAGTTCTTATATTTTATTTTTTTAATTTCTACTAACACAATGGATGTAATGTCTTTTAATTTAAATAAATTATTATTATTATTATTATTATTTGTTTTGTCGTTATACATGAGATGCGATCACTTCATAAAAATAAACCACACATCGAGTAACTAGACCATACTAGAGATATGAAATAAAATCGCTTAGAATGTCACAATTTGTTCAATGGACGTGGAAAAAAATATGGCAACTTCACAATTCCGCAAAATGGATATTTCCGGACAGATTTTACTAAGCATTGCTATTGGGCTAGCTAGACGTTCCGGTAACCTAAAAGAATAGAGCAAAATATAGAAGTAGAAAATTTCGAAGTATGGCATACCTAAACTAGTTAGAAACAATTGAAATATTTATCGTAATTTAGCTGTCTGCAGCATAGCCCGCGTGAAATTTCACGTAACAAAAAAATTGCCGCATAAATACCTTTTTTTTTTCTAACAATCTCAAAAATACCGTAATATTTGAAATTGAAATTTTTATCATAATAGTTATAATGAGTCAACCATAAGAGATAGAGACATGCTATCGCGGACTTATTTGTACTATTTTTATATATCTACAAGTCTCTACTACATTGCTTTTAGTATACCTCTCTTATCTCTCTTAACGTAGCGCACGCTGCTTAAGTTCCCAGAATTTTCAGCCCCTAGATTTTAAGAAAATCGATCACATAGAGACAAACATGCTTATAATAATAACTAAATTGATGAAATTATAATGGACCATACGATAATATTGTTCGTTTCTATTTCTTACACATTTGGATAAACCAAAGGATCGATGCCATTTCGGATAAAGATATAATTGAAAGGCCTGAGAATGACATCGGCTTCTCTTTATATCGTTATTAAGGTCCATGCAGTCAAAGACGCGGGTAAAAGCTAATATTTAATGAAAATATAAAAAAGAGAAAATCTAGAGGGTACCTTTTTACGATTAAATATGAGCAAATTAAACGATTAAATATTGCAATCCACCGCCACCACCGTGTCCCCCCGCATCCCCGCCACCCACGAGCCGCGTACAGCGAGCTGCTGGACGCAGTTCCCGCCGCGATAACGTCGTGTAATGAGCTCATGAACAAGTGCCCGGGTGGGCTCGAAACTAGTCGGGCTAACCCGATAGAGTAAGACGTGAGTATAGCCGGTTCTATACATTAACTATGAATACTCCTCACGATAGTTAAAATTTAAAGATTAAATTAATTATAATTAAATATATATTTTAAGTCATTTATGTTCCACTTTTTGTTGAGGACGGTTCTTCATTACCATCTTAATTAATTTGGACAACATATGAGGAAATCAATTTTAGGAAATAATTTGTACGCGACCTTTAGAATGATTTACGATTTTTTTTAATATTACTTCCAGATATTGTGTATTTTTTGTGGACATAAATGAATTTAACGTCCTATAAATAACTGTTTGTGTCCACGAAAAATAAAAATGTTCGCCAACTGCGAAATAGAAAGCTCACAAGGTAGTATTATGAGAGTTTATATTACATCTTGCAGTGATATGATGTGACGTATTGCAATTATTTTTTAGGTACCCTAGGCAGGTATTTAGGAATAATATTAATATTCCTCGTCCATGTATAATAACTGTGGTATAGGAGCTTTTACCAAGCTAGACGTTGAATCGTACTATGTATTTATTGGTAACAGTTCTTTCCGTACGGTAATGTGAAAATTTTACACAAAAACCTTAGTAAGTTTGAAGGTGAATTGCGTTATTTGTTGAATTTACATTTTATACTCATTGTGTACAATATATAAATATACGGGACACACACACACGTCTCTCTCAAAGGTAACTTAATACCTTTATTATATACATCCAGACTCAAAGACTCAACATATTGTTTTAAAAAAATGTCTTTCGGCGAAATCGAACCCGCGACTCATGTAGCTGTTGTCAGGGTTATTTCCACTTGCGCTAAAAGCCTCGTTTGTAGAATACGTGTCAAGATGTTACAGGCAAAAGCTTTTGTATTATTTTAATACACTTGTGCCAGAAAAAACCTGTTCACGATTCACTTTCTTCTATACCACTTTTTGTAACTTAAAAATTATAAATATAATATACAGAAAACTATTTTAACTTGCAGACATTATTACAGTAAAGCACATTATTAATCTGAAAGTAAAGAAAACTCGGTGAGTAAACACAGACGTATAATACGTCCGAGTTCAAAGCGAGAGTTATCTCGAAGATTTGAAGTGTACAACAAAGCGGTATTATACTAGACAGGTTATAATAAAAATAAACTTTTACTCTGTCAGTAGAAACGGGCGCTGGCCGTGCTTTACGATGTATAAAAGTAAATAGAGTGTACGTGGAAAACTACCAAACTTCTAAACAGATTAAACATTGTAAAGCTATTAAGAATAAAGGATGTGGGTGAGGTTAATGATGACAATGAACTTATAAAGCTATTTGTATTGGTTGAAGCTAGAATGAGTCACAGCGACGGTAATAACAAAACAAAACTTAATGGAATATGTATTGATAAAATAATATGACAAAACGGAAATCAATTCGTGCCCGTTAAGGACATTCATGCTGACGAAGTATGTGTTACCTAAAACTGTTAGATTGCCTAAGCTTTCGTAATAAAAGATTATGGATAGTGTCTAGAAGATCTAACAACATCCAAACCATATATGGTATGGTTTGGATACCTTTTTTTGGACCATTGGACCTTTTGGGACATAAATCGAACTATACTTATGAGTAAAATTTTGCATTATTTAAATGCATTATGTCGTACAAATTTCATAAAATATCATCAATTTAATAAATCATTAACACATGTCAGTTATTACATTTTATCAATAACTAGCAATCGTCAGCGGCTCCGCCCGCGTGGAAAGATTATAACCGTAATATAGTCTTTTGATAACCATAAAAATGGGTACAGTGGGTTAACCTTAAAAGTCAGATATATGCTGTCGCGGACTTTTATTAAGCACTTTTAGAGGGGAACAATTTTGTAGTAAATGATGTTTGAAAAATAATTACCCTTTAGCCAGCGCACGCAAGGAAAGTTTGAAGCTACTCTCCTATTCATGTTAGCGTAATGTTATATAGCCTATAGCCTTCCTCAATAAATGGACTCTTAAACAGAAAGACTGAACAAAACTGAGAACAAAACTGAAATCTTAAACAGAAAGAATTACTCAACTCGGTCCAGTAGTTCTTAAGATTAGCGCGTTCAAACAATCAAACAAACAAATAAACACTCTTCAAGCTTTATATATTAGTATAGAGTATAGATATACCGCAGTTTACTAATATGTAAAACTAATTATACTTTAAAATAAATCGCAATAGTGATGATATTTTTTACGAAGTTCACTACGTGAAAATGCTTTTCCATGGTATCAAGAACATGTTAGTGAAGATTAGATAATAACTAATACAAAAACAGGAAAATATAACATAATAAGTCTGAGCTATGATTAAAATGATTCAATGTTCTAGCTTGCCCATGTAGGAACTGCCAATGTTGAACGACGGGGCAGTCTGGATTAACGCTGGGCCACCGACCCTCGGCATTTCATTGCTGGCCCAGGCCTGAAGTGACCTTGGGCAAATGAGCCTCAACTATATTTTATATTGGATAAAGCTTGGACCAAACCTGATCAACCGAGCCTCGGCTATTCGGTGCCAGCCCAAACTCATATCCTGATAGCGATACATAGATGGCGCTGCACGGCGTAACATTGAAATTAAATTGCGCTAAAGAGATTCTTTCTCACATGTATAGGCAAGACAGTGGTTCGTTAATAGAGGTGAGATTTGTATTGTATCGGTTGAAGTTTCATTTATCCATGCAGTCCTCTCAGTCTTGCTCAATATAAGTGCGGGTGCTTTTGTATGAATCAAAACTTCAAAAGTACACCGTATTCGGTCAACTTTAATATGTACGGTTGGTCAGAGCTAAAGTTTAATGGTGGGTTTACGGTTGTTATCTGCAATGATTCACTGGTCGCCAGCCTTGGTCCAAAGTATTTTAAGTATTGGGCCAACACTTCTTAACAGCCTTGGCCCAGTGCTGTGCACCAAACCTTGGCTTTAGTTATCATCCCAAACTTTAAACAAAGTGGGACCAACGTGGGTGTGCACCTTCGAGCAAAGCTTAAGAAGGATCGGCGTAAGCTTGGTCCAATACTGGGCCCATCGTTATTTCCTACAAGGGTGATGGCTTTTTAGGAAATCTTTTAGTTGGATGAATGGTGTAAATAAATATACTTTTCGCTTTACCTAAATTAATTTCCATATATCATCACATTATCAAAAGAAATAGTGGGCTTTTTCGTGGGGTTGTTCGTAATAAAAAAAGTTAATCTCAACCATAATTAAAATGAAAAAACAAAACACAACCAACATATTGAAGTGGTCAGTAAACATGCGTAACTCTTCCATAGAGTCTATACTTATTATTTTCCGCCAGAAATCAGGTCAGGCATGATTGATGGAGCGATATGGTGATTTTCCTAGTACATTAGCCAGCAATCTTTAAACAGCTTATCGCTTCCTACCACTCAGATCGTCTGCTTGTGTAACTTAAGAGACCTACTTTGTTAAGTAGATATGTAAACTGTTTATACCTGGAAACAATATCGCTTAAATGCAACTAAGTCATCATCGTCGGGGTTCAGCACACCGTGTTATAAACATGTTGTCGCGTGACTTGGGTACGTATTTTGCGACCGGCCGCCTGCTTGACGTCAACTTACCTTAGTATTTAACGACACCTAGGTAGCAATGAGGGTGGTCTATTCTACTCAGCCGGATACCACGCAACGGGTCGACTTACTTGAATCGCCTTTTACGACACCTCGGTAAGAAATGAGGGCGGTCTATTTTACTCAGCCAGGTACCACACGGTGGGTCAACTTACCTTACTCTCCCTTTTCGAAACCACGGTAAGAAATGAGGGTATTCTATTCTACTCAACCGGATACTAAGCGGTGGGCCAACTTGCCTTACTCGCCCTTTACGACACCTCGGTAAATAATGAAAGTGGTATATTCTACTCAGCCGGTTACCACAGGGCTATTAACTGCAACTAAGTATTAAGTATTTAATTTTGCTCTAAACTCTTGTACTGAAATTAAAAGTATACGGGTCAAAGAAATTGCTAACTCTTTTTTACCGCGAAGCTGTAAAAATAGGTCAATCCATAGAAAAGGTTGGACGAGAGCGGATTACACGACGAAACAAGTATATGACTCATGGGTACACAAAATACTTATGAAATAAACGTGACTACAAATTACTGTAATTATAGAAACTTGCATGGTACCACATGCAATGAATCGTATGCCGTGTGGTATCCGGCTGATTAGAATAGACCACCCTCATTCCTTACCGAGGAGTCGTCAAAGGCAAGTAAGGTAAGTCGACTCGCCGTGTGGTATCCGTCTGAGTAGAATAGACCACCCTCATTCCTTACCGAGGTGTCGTGAAAGGCGACTAAGATAAGTCGACCCACCGTGTGGTTTCCGGCTGAGTAGAATAGACCACCCTCATATCTTACCGAGGTGTCGTAAAATGAGACATAAGGTACGTTGACGCTTTTAAGCCAAATCATGTGGCAACATATTGTGCCGACCCCCGTCTTCGAGTCTGGGTGTATATTTATATTTAAGTATGTATATAATATTATATAAGTATATATTCACCAGTTGTCTGTCTAACATAACACAAGTATTAAGTTACGTATTTTGGGGAAGGACGATCGTGTGTATAAGTGTCCCATATATTTATATATGATGATTATGAAATAAACGTGACTACAAATTACTGTTATTATATAAACTTGCATGTGGTACCTGTATCGTATTATTTCCTTACAAACGTGACCACACTCTGTGGCCGCTTATTAAACACAGCCGGTGTAACACCAAACATGATTTATTATCTGTGTATTTTGCAACAAAGCGCAGCTGCTAATTGCCGCACACGTTCCAATATATACCGTCGTACAAAGTATTCGATAACACTAATTATAATATGCAATATAATTCTAGATTCACACTTGCTGCATATGGCCTATACCTACCAATCCGCATTGGAGCAGCGTGGTAGGTCTTAGCTCCAATCCTTCTCTCCAAAAAATAACGGAGAGAAAAGGCCTATGCCCAGCAGTGGGATAGTAAGAGGCCGTTACTTACTTACTTTACATAATTAATATTCACTTCACTGAGCCTGCAATATGTTGCAGACGGTAGACCCAGCTGATCAGTGCTCGTATCACACGCTCAATTACACTTTGGAGAAGCAAAACCTTATTCAGAGACATCCATCGGTCAGTAAGTTAATATAATATTCTATACTAGCGGCCTACCCTGCTTCGCACGGGTATAAAATATATAGCCTATGTCACTCAGTGAAAAAAATTATTAAAATCGATCCAGTAGTTTTAATTTATTCATTACTGCCCGTGGCCCGCACGCGTTAAATTTGAAGAAAAACAATTCCCCTCTCCCTACACTAAGAAGATTTCCTCCTATATCTAACATCAAAGTAATTATTAATTATAAAGAAAAAAAAGTAATTATTTACGACATCACATTAGAAACATTACAGTATTTCTCTACTCCATATTGAATGTTATTATACATTCCTCTTGAATCACTCTATCTATTAAAAAAACCGCATCAAAATCTGTTGCGTAGTTTTAAACATTTAAGCAGTTATAGGGACAAACAAAGAATGTGACTTTGTTTTATACTATGTAGTGATAATCTCTATAGCATGATTCAGTATTCACGCGCGATGGCTTATTATTAGCGTATTTCATGTATAACTTTGGTGTTTCTATACCGATTTCAATGATTTTTTTTTATACAATGGTTAATACTATTCAGTTTTTTATTTAGGGATGATTGACAGTGACATAAACGTAGGAGTAGACAAATATAACCAGAAAGCTTCGAACTGCTAAGCTATCGGGAGTTACACGTGTTATTGTGAGTCAACCATAAAAGATAGACATATGCTGTCTTGGGATATTTTTTATATAATTTTAAGGAGAACATTTCCATCATACATGATTTCTGTGTAGCTTTAACCATCACGAGTGCACACGCGAAGGAAGCTTAAAAAACGGAGTAACTTCTCCCGTTTTCCCGACATTTCCCTTCACTGCTCTGCTCCTATTTATTGTAGCGTGATGAAAAGTATACTATAACAAGCTCAGGAGTATGAAAAAAAATTGCACCGAGTTTCGTTAAAATCCGTCGAGTAGTTTTTGTTTCTATAACGGTTATACAGACAGACAGACAGACAAAATTTTTACTGATTGCATTTTTGGCATCAGTATCGATCCCTAATCACCCCCTGATAGTTATTTTGGAAATATATTCCAGTTACAGAATTGACCTCTCTACAGATTTATTATAAGTATAGATAGATATAACTAAATATTAATACGTGAAGGAAAAACTGTGAGCCCCTTTTAACGATATTTTTAAATTTGGCACAGCTATATTTTAAATAGAGATGTGCGTAATGCTATTATTTTTTAAATAATGCATAAAAATACATTGGATAGATAAAAATTATTACACACACTACCACGCCTTTGATTATGGTTTGAGTCTGTGATCAAATTAAGAAGAGATTAATATTATTTGTCTAAGTTAGATTTTTAGTCCTCTACAATTTATATTTTATTCAATTTATTATAAATAGGCTCTTAAAGCCCAACTAAATCATATATTCTGATCCATCAGAATTTTTTTTATACAACAGCCATTCCAATGGATGGACATTTAGTTAATATCTAGATTTCATTTCATTCTTATACGTAGGACATGTGACTTTATTCTTCGGATAGGGCGATATGTGCATTGAGGGAAAAAAACTAAAGACATCAATTTAATTTGTTACATGTTAGTGCCACCAAGGAAATGGTAAAGAAAGACAAACTCCCTGTCAATTTCAGTGAATTACCCATGATGATGTTTACCGTAAGTTACGGAGAAATCAAAACGTCAACAAGCTTGTGTTCAAGTGGTTTGCCATAACAGGACAAGATATTTCTACGCAAGTAGCGTAGAAAATTACGGGAAAGAGATGTACATTTGTGCTTTCACACAAACAAGCTTTGATGGGCAAATGGTGGGAGCGAGTGACTCCAACCAAGGGTGTACGGGCTTACATTCTGGCGATAAACCTTGGAGGTTTCTATAATTTATTTATTCGACACGCCAGCAACAATTTCTAAGCTTACATACAGGGCTAACATTTAGGATAAGGAAGTCCAGTTAAAAAAATCCTTTAAAAAAGCTTACATAACTTGTCTATACTTATTATGAAACAAAGACCCCAAAAGCTGTCTGTCTGTATGTGATTATCTTTCTCAAAATCTACAAAACGGATTTTCGTACAGTTTTGACTAAATGATAGTGTAAGTCTTCCAGAAGTCATAGATTAATAGAATATTAGTATAACTTTAGTCGCAGAGATGCACTAAAGTTATGTACTAGAGAATTATAGGTCTACAAAGATACTATAAAAAAGACCGCGATAGTTTTTCTCTATCCCTTGTGGATAACTCGCAATTACTACTTGTCTTCAAAATTTCAATTCGAGAAAAATTGTAATACACTGATTTCCACGCAGGCGATGCCGCTGGCTCAGCTAGTACACAATAAATAATTTAATCGTAACATGTATAATATTTACACCAATAAAGTGCAACAAACTTTGCCTCTAGACCTAACGGCGACTCAACCGATACGTTAACAGGTTCTTGAACTTGAAACTAAATTACTAAAGTATTTATAACACGACGCGGGCATACTAAAGCATATCTACGCTAGTGATTTAGTGGAAGAAAAGGAACAACTTAAAGCGGTATTTTAAGATTAAATATGTTTACGAATATTTCAACAAATGTATTTCCTTAGATATAATTAGTATGCATATAATAAGTTTGATATAAGAATAACTCTCCTCAATCGACACGTCACTTCATTAATTTTAACAAAACAAAGTGGCCATAATGCATTGCATTTGTTAACTGGGCTTTTTAATCTAATAATTACGGAACATAATAACCGCGTATATGTCAAGAGTTAAATAAATGGTTGAAAATACTATAATATTATAAATGCAAAAATTTGGCATGTACGTGAAGATGTAAATCTTACACACTTAGCGAAGCTAACAAACGTGGCTGGGATAGACAAGACAAGACTAAAGACAAGAAGTTTAAAATTCGCCTACCGGAAATGGAACCTGCTATACTATGCTTGCCAATAACTTATTACATTAACAGTAATGTGATACTTTTTCAGTCCACCGAAAAAATCACGATCATGTCAGTATAGCGTTGGAATTGCTGTAAAATGTAAAATAGGTATTGTATGATTACCAACATTCAATGCAACCGTAATTAAAATGCAGTTGTATACACTAATTCAACGTATTTTACTTCTCAAGATATTTAGCAAGTTGATGAGCATGATGCCACTGTATAAATATGTATATTTCCATAAAAACCGATTCTACCTTAAATGGAATATATGCAGAATGTCGTCATAAGCCGAGCTGACTAAAGGCCGCTCAGCTACATTCTTAAACATATGGTCGGTAACGTATTTATTTTTAAAAACGTTCAGACAGGTGTTCCCGTGTTTGAACAATGCCCCCTGATTAACAAGTGTGAGTCACGACACAGGAGCAGTCAAAAAAGAATAATCACTGTTAATTGACTTCTAAAAAATTATGAATCGATTAAAACCTTTTTAGGTTTCCTAAACCAGAAGTTTTGCCAATCTAGTCTACATACAAATAAAATTAGGAATCTGAGTCGATATATCTAGTGCTCCCGATCTATCGATTAGTGGAGGGAAGAGCTACTTTTAGAGGGGCCTCGACCCAGAGGTGGCGCACTCTGGAGTTCACAGTTGCTGCTGACGGGGATGGGGGCAATATGTCCAACGGTACCCTGTCCCCGCCACCAGCAACGTGGTGGAGCACTTTCAGGTTTTTAATCAACGAGTTTGACGTACCCGCTGCTCGTCCCTACCGGGCAGTGACGACCGACGATAGCTTTTCCTGACACAAAAAAGGGATATGAGAAGGTTCAAAAATACGTCCCAATCAGAGTCTTCTATTATCAATTTCTCGCTTGCCTGTGATACGTGTTGCCGACGACCTATCGTTGAGCAATTTAATTGGTACCAGTTGGTACCAATTAAATTGCTCAACGACTAAAAACAGTTAAACCATAAAGAGTAACTACAAAGTAGGTGAAATAGGGTCACTATCAGTATTACAATCACCAACCTTCCAACATACCATCCACCAATCCAATTTACAATAATTAAATTTCAATATACCACCAAAAAAGAAAGAACTATCCAAACAATCCTTTAAAAGAAAATAAACCTTTAAAACGACTATGCAAACGCATAAAATTTAGGTAAATTTAGTTAAAATATCGCCCTATCCGAAGAATAAAGTCACATTTGCTATGTTTATACATGGGACATGTAACTTTATTCTTCGTATAGGTCGCCTTACACGATGGTTTTTTTTTGTTTTAAGACGTTACATTTAATGTTTACAGAAAAATAATAAAAATTACAATAAATCAAATCAACGCATTACTTATAATATATAACCTAATCTTTACTTACGAGGTAGATATCATCGGGTCAGTAACGATCTTGAAGACTGTATCGATTTGCCTTAACAAGGTAACACTAGAGATCTCGACGATAGAAAATCTAACATTCATACGAGGTCAAGTTTGAAACGGATCTGAATTCCAGACGAAAATATCCAATACTGAATTTACTAGCCCTTGCCCTACTTAATAACAAAACAATCTTGCGCGTTGTTAAACTAACTCCCCTCTTTGAGAATTCATCTCTATTAAACAATCAAATGACCTTTTGATAGTCTACATGGGATGAGCAATATACAAAAGTCTTGGTAATGTTATTTTGGTATATTTCGTCACTAAAGAAAATCTATGTAATGCTAAAAGTAGAGTGCACCGATGTTCATACGTTTTACATACAAAATTCATAAACCGCACGCACTATAGACCAACACCAAGATGGCGGAAATCAGCATCATCAGACTCCACGACAAAATTGCAACGATTTTTGTCTCCAATTTTTCTCTATTCACGGTTTATCTCTTTCTTTCTTCAACACATAGACGTCAACTGCTGGACATAGGTCTTCTCACAGGATCTCCACACCACACTATCTTGTACCGCTTGGATCCTGGACTTTTTTGAGGACGTCAATCGACTTCGTAGAGAGTCTACAGACGTTGCGTTTTACCCTGCGTTTCCCCCCCCCCCCCTAATTCTAACACCTTAAGATCCCAACGACGATCAGTTCGCACTATGTCCCCGCCCATAATCGCGGAATATAGGAAAATCAATGTCAATCAATAATGTATGTTATGTAAGTCAATGAAATTCTCGAATATACATAATTATAAAAAGATTGGCGACGTATATAATAAACAAAGTAGCAACCGACATAAGCTTGCGGCTCCTGCTTTACGCCTTGCAAAAGTACGTAAGTCGTTTGTGGGTTTGGGTATAAGATTCTATAATAAAATTCCGCAATCAAATTTAGCTTTGCCATTACAGCAGTTTAAAATCACTATTAATAAAAGGCTAATACAGAAAGCCTACTATGCTATTGAGGAATACTTGGACGATAAAAATGCGTGGACGTAGCTACTCTTCGACCCTGTACAGGACATAAATAACTAATGTAACTAGTAATAAGAATTATATTTTTAAAAGAACTACCGCCGAGTTTCTTGCTGGCTCTTCTCGGTAGGAACAGCTTTCCGAACCAGCAGTAGAGTTTATTTGATTAAAGAATATTTTGAATTTGAATTTTGAATATATTTTGGACCTCCGCAGAATAACGCCAAATTCTATAAATAACTAGCAATAAACTTTTCATCTATTTATCTTTACTATAATGAAATCACGCAATTCTTCAGTAAGCACAAGTCAAATTCAGTAACTCAATATCAAACAAATTACGTGGAAAGATTCCAAACTGAAGTACGTGATCTGGGGCGTACTCTGCGTGTGGCATCTCGATTTTCGGTCAACGAGTCCCAATGGACTTTCGCAGGGTAATGCCAAAATTTATTCCAGCAAATTGATCTCACTGACATCAAACTGACTAAAGCTTTCTGGATCAAGACCCGTGGAACAATTCCGTGAAAGATAAACGCGTTTCATATCAAATATAGTTTGGAGATAATACGCCTATTGAATTTACTGTTTTATGTTTTCTGCACGAATAAAATCATGTTAAGTTATGTTTACAAGATATTTGCGGCTCCTGCTTTGCGCCTTGCAAAAGTACGTAAGTCGTTTGTGGGTTTGGGTATAAGATTCTATAACAAAATTCCCTAATTAATTTTAGTTTTACCATTACATCAGTATAAAAAAACGCTGATACAGAAAGCCTACTATACTGTTGAGTATTACCTATTTGATAAGAATGCGTGGATATAGCTATTCTTCGACTCTATATAAGACAGTATTGACTAAATGTAACTAGTAATAAGAACTATATTTTGAAAAAAGCAATAGCCAAGTTACTTTCTTGGTTCTTCTCGGTAGGAACAGCTTTTCAAACCAGATGAAGACAAGAAAATTATATATGTATTTACCAGTTGTCTGTCACCCATAACACAAGTATTAAGTTACTTGCTTTGGGACTAGACGACTGTGAGTATTTGTCCTATATATTTACTTATATATACACACACACATAACAAAAATCACCAAAAATAGACAGCAACTCACACAAAAGTAATAATAAAATTATTTTGCTTTAAGCCGCGACTCTCTCATGTTAAAGTTTAACGTTTAACGGTTAAACCATAATATTAAATTGGATTAAGAAGGAAAGAATTGCGTCTGATTTAAGGTTTCTTCAACGCTACTAGAAATTGTTGAAGTCGACGTACCAATAAAAGTACGTACTTAATTGCGTACTTACGACGTATAATCAAGTAGAAAGGATTTAATAAAAAACTGAAAACAACCATAATGGATTTAAAAATATGCCGGTAATGGTATTTGTGCTAATATATCACTAAGCTGATAAAAGCATAAAGCCGCGATCCATTTAGCTGGTGGTGAAGTATCGTTGAAACCTTATTAAGTCAATAATAAGATTGCATCGCATCAAATGCAACACGCGTTATATGTAGGCAAAACATGTACTCATAGACAAACGATACAGACATTCGTATATACAAAAGACTAGCGGCCTGCCCCTGCTTCGCACGGGTATAAAATATATATCCCATGTCAGTCAGTGTAAAAAAAATGATTAAAATCGATCCAGTAGTTTTGATTTATTCATTACTGCCCGTGGCCCGCAAGCGTTAAATTTGGAGAAAAACAATTTCCTTTCCCTATACCAAGAAGATTTCCTGCTATCTTTGGAATATCTAAATTCATATAGTACATTTTTACTTATTTACTTTTACATTTTCCCTATGTATTTTATTTTTACAATTAATTACAGAATGTCTTTAAATAATAATGTTGTAACATTCACAGTTTCCTTGTCGTTAAACAAACTTTGAAAGAGCGACATATAGCTGCTAGATTCGAAGTTCTCACGGCATTTTAAATCTGTAATATCTCCGAAAATGTTCACTTAAATTACATGCCATAAACGGCCATATTGATCTATATTAAATCAACAATTTATTTAAGGTACTTAATTGGATAAGGATTAATGCTGTATTGTATAAAAATTGCTTTAAAAATAAGGCATTATTTTTCGTAAAAACTAAATGACAAAAAATGCTATTGTGGGTTATCCATAAGAGATAGACATATACCATCGCGGACTTTTCTCAGGTGTACAAATACTTAGTACATCATTTTGATAAATCTCGTAGGGATTAGCCTGCGTTTGCAATGTAAGCGGAAAAAAATTTAATTATTTACGACATCACATTAGAAACCTCAACCTCTTACAGTATTTCTCTACTCCATATTGAATGTTATTAGACATGTAAACCTTCCTCTAAAATCACTCTATCTATTAAAAAAAAAACCGCATTAAAATCTGTTGCATAGTTTTAAAGATTGAAGCATACATAGGGATATACGGACATAGGGACAGACAGAGAATGCGACTTTGTTTTATACTATGTAGTGATATTATTTATTTTTACAATTGATTAGACAATGTCTTTACATACAACATTCATAGCTTTCTTATTATTAGACAATATAAACTTGAAAGAAGGACATTTAGTTGCGCCTCCGGTCGCTGCTAAATTCGAAGTGCTTATAGGTCGAAGCGCGGCCTCCTCGCGAGATTTTAAATCTGTAATATCTCCGAAAATGTTCACTTAAATTACATGCTGTAAACGGCAATATTGATCTATATTAAATCAACAATTTATTTAAGGTACTCAATTGGATAAGGATTAATGCTGTATTGTATAAAAATTGGTTTGAACATAAGGCATCATTTTTCGTAAAAAGTAAATGAAAAAAACTGCTATTGTGGGTTATCCATAAGAGATAGACATATACCATCGCGGACTTTTCTGTAGACCTTTTTAAGGTGTACAAATACTTAGTACATCATTTTGATAAATCTCGTAGGGTTTAGCCTGCGTTTGCAATGTAAGCGGAAAAAAATGTAATTATTTACAGAAACCTCAAAAATTACAGTATTTCTCTACTTCGTATTGCATGTTATTATACGTACAAACCTTCCTTTTGAATCACTCTATCTATTAAAAAAAAACCGCATCAAAATCGGTTGCGTAGTTTTAAAGTTTTATGCGTACATACGGAAATATGGACTTTGTTTTATAATATGTAGTGATAATGTATGTTCCTTACACTCCGAAACGGCTAGAGCGATTTTAATAAAATTTTCAGATAACTTTAGATAGGACCAACGGATAGTCCTGTAAAGTTTGGTGGTGATCGAAGTATTTTTTTGTACTCATCATCATCATTCTCATACCCTTATCCCACTATAAGTGGGGTCGGCACAATGTGTCTTCTTCCATTCTCCTCTATCATTTGTCAACTTGAAGTATTTTTTTGCACAGCCACAGCAACGCGTAGCTGTAGCGTATTAACATATAAATGCTAGAAAAAGACGTATGTTATAATCTCTTGAATTTTTTTAAAGTACATAACCTTATTTAATTACGTCGTTAATGTTACAAATTATTCTCTCTCGTGTATATATTATTTGCTGTTTTTGAAAATATTCATGATTCTTAATTATATAGATATTAAAAATAATATTCTAAATAACTTATATTAACAATATTTTTTTTAATTATAGACGATTACGGAATAAGTTGTTTTTTATCATTTTTATATTAATTAATTATATTAATTATATAGATATTAAAAATAATATTCTAAATAACTTATATTAACAATATTTTTTTTAATTATAGACGATTACGGAATAAGTTGTTTTTTATCATTTTTATATTAATTAATGCAATAAAGAGATTACAAAAAACTTAGAATTCAATTTAAATAACCCTTTTTTAATTAATGTAGTCAACTTATACGCCGTGTGGTATCCGACGGAATATAATAGTACCACCCTCTTTTCTTACTGAGGTGTCGTAAAAGGCGACTAAGGTAAGTCGACCCGCCGTGTGGTATCCGGCTGAGTAGAATACACCACCCTCATTTCTTACCGAGGTGTCGTAAAAGGTGACTAAGGTAAGTTGACCCACCGTGTGGTATCTGGTTTAGTAGAATAGACCACCATCTTTCTTAACGAGCTGTCGTAAAATACGACTAAGGTAAGGCGGCCGGTCGTAAAAAGCAGCCAAATCATGTGACAGCATGTTTATAACATGTTGTGCCGACCCCACTTAAGTGGGATAATGGCAGGAATATGATGATAGATTATGTATATTATACTAAAAATCTTATTCTATCGCGTTAACCCGATTAGTTCCGTACCCATACGGGTTCCTTATTCATGAGCTCTTTATATAGCGTTATTTATATACTGGCGCAGCAGGGGTTCGTGAGAATACTTCGTAACGAACTTTCGCTATACAAGCTGCTTATTTCACCTGACAATATAAAAATAGTTTGGACGCATAATAACTGCAATTAAATAACAGACCGCCGTGAGGTAAAAGCTACATTGTCAACTTTAATAATATACTATTATGTACAAAATACAATCTGAACAAAATTAAAGAAATTGTACCCATTACCTATTGTTCACCTTTTTAAACGTCCCTATTAAATTGAACTTAAAGAAGCATAACAATGCTTAAGCTCTTATTTTTTATTCATTAAATTTCTGTACTCTATGTCAATAATAAAACAAGTTATTGTTAAGGTTATTATACTATAAATAAAGGGCAAAGTCCGTTTGCCATGTATGGTTACGCGTAGGTTTTCTGTAACCATAGACGGTCGATGATCTATGTTCAGTCACGCAGGGGTTACCATGTAAATGAATATACCTTAACAGATTATTAAGTTTATAACCGTAACCACAACATAAATAAAACAACATTAAAAAATAAAATAAAAATCAGTGTTTATATTGTGTATATGTAATTTTGTATTGTCTGAGGGAAGGCAAGAAGTAATAATTTAGACAATTTTGCTGTGCATACTTTAGCTTTTGTAAAAATTACGTGTACTATAGATATTATATATTAGATTTATTATCCTACATGTAAATATATGTTCGTGTCACTTTAACGGATAGGAACGAAATTATGCGCAATTATCCGTTAAACTATTTCGCGAAAATTCACAATCTAAGAAAAAACAAAATAATTCATTTTCGTCTACAACACAGTATCATAGAAAACTATTATACTTTTTAATATATTTCTACATATCTACGCAAATTATTCTAAATTTCAACATGACAAAAAACCGCGGAACTCATTTAGTATTATAGTAATCAAGTCATTTATCAAAAGTTACGAATAAGTACCCGAAACTTAGTTCGCATCACCTTTTGGTAACAAGACAACAATATACCCTCGATTATGTCCGATTTTTTTTTACTGTTTTAAAGGAAAAACGGTTTATTTTTTTATTTTAATTTAATTCCATAAATATAGTTCTAGCGCAATGAAACCGTAACACATAGACATACTTTAGTATACATAAACTATACGCAGTATCATATAAGATCAGTCAACAAGAAAACGTATAAAAAACTAAAACTATATTATGAACTAAATGTAAAGATTACGCCGACATATAAAAGGACATAGCAATAAGGATCATTTCCAAATTAGAAGATTATTTAGATTACGAGTGCATTTAGTAATCAATCTACTGGAATTATCAAAACGATACTGAGCTAATGATATCCACTTATCAAAGAAAATCACCTCAAATACATTAATCTAAAAATAATTTCTTTTTGAATAACAAAAAAGTCAACACATATTAATATTAACATATATTGTAATACATATCGGAAGTATAAACATACAAAAAATTTATGAGGGTTTTTTACCTGACGTTATTTATTATTACATGACGCGTACCTGAAAACAAAAAATATTCATTAGATTTTATATTCTTAATCAATCTAGCTAGGTTTAACTGAAAAAAAAAATCGTTTTAACCCTGTTTTTGGACTTCAAAAAATACTAACATACTAACATTTGTAAATAAAACGTTATTTTTACGGGGAGCGGCACAAGATATTGGGGTGTGGCGAACCCTTATGGAGACCTAGCTCCAGCAGTGGACGTCCATCGACTGAAATAGAAGAAGAAGATATATGGTGCACACAAAAATATTTTTACGTTAAGGTCCGAAAATAAGAATACATCTTTATATAAAAATATTAACAAACATATAACATATAGGTTCTGCCCGCGACTTAAAAATCCCAACTGATCTAGTTAGGTTTTAACGGCACATATAAACTGAAACGTTTGAGCTGGGAATTGTGAATAAAAGCAAAGCAACGCAACATGACCGTTCTTTAATTTAACGACTGAGGTCAGCGTACCACAAACATCGGTACTCCGTCCCTCCAACTTTATGGTCCCTTATCAAGATACCGTTTAAACATCGATTTCAATACTACCGTTGTTTCCGCCAGAGTGACTTCAGGCGTTTCAAACATTCAACATAATCTATTTAAACATAACTATTTGAAATGTGGGAACTAATTTCTCCCCCTGGCCATTTATTTATAGGACTGGAAACTATTTTGGTAACATCAAACGAAATGGTAACATTTCGGTCATAACAGTGTGTTAATTAACGAGATAGATATTCGACACTACGTCCCTGTTCGTCTAATCGAGTGGATCGTTCAATCTCCTTTGATATAGAACTCACGAAAATGATATATTACTGTATTGCCGGAATAGTCTGTTTAGCTTTATTTAAAACGCATTTAGGCGTAGCATATCTATTTTAATACGATATAACTGGTGTTAAAATTAAATATTAAACTATACTAGTATCAAAGACTAGCTGCCCAGCGGGTAATAAAATGAGACAACAAGATGCCCTCTGTTGTGTTCTCTGTCGCACTTACGGCGAATATAGTGACGGACTACTGATGTGTCGATGTTTTGTGGATCTTGTTTAAATTCCGTTAAAAATGTTAGCAGTTGTTAATAATAATACGTAATGGTTTAATATTAGTTTCAATACGTTGAAAGTTGCATTCTAAAAATGCGTCCATTTTAACTTTTAATAATTAATCAGCAACGTTCAAGTTCAAATGACTATAAAGATGCACGTTTAAACTTATGTTAATACCTTCTAAACGTAATCAAATTACCCTTGCAAACTACTCGTAATTATTACATTACTGGCACTCATTAGTAGACTATATTTTATAAATTACTCAGACTTATTAATAAGCTACCACGCGCTAGCATGTTATTCTTCATCCTTCTAATAATTTTAAAGGATACCTACATTGGAAGCGAACTTTACGCTGTGGCGGTTACAATAGATCAGCAATAGCCAATGTGATCCTGGGCCTCAAAAAGGATACAAGAAAAAGAATCGATAAGCACTTATCGATAAATAACGCACCGCACGCACCCTGTCCCTAGCTAACCAAAAATTTATGGCACCGCGGGCACAGAGTGTTTAACTTTACTATAATCATTCATGTTTTAACTACATATGTCTATAATAAACATCGTGTTTCTCATAAACTTTAAACGACAAGAAGCGATCGAAACAATAGTGATTTTTTGTAAAAGATTGTTAATTGGCTGCAGCTGTTAAAGCTACATCATCTGCATAATAAAAACAAAAGTATGGGGGCCTGTGATATACAATGGCCTTTATTAAAGAGCGCCTCGGTAAGTAAACCAGGTCGGGACATTTTTGTGGTTTCGTCCTGCGAGCAGCGAAATGCAAACAATAAAAAAGCAAATGCAAAAAAATTTATTCCACTGAATTTAATAGTGATTATTTTTATGCAAATTGATGTTATTACATAAATCGAGTTATTACCTATTATATCAGCCAAAGATTGAAGAGGAGTCAAAGTAAAGTTTTAACTAATTTCGAACTAATAAAATTACAATGTTATTACTTTTAAATGTCAATAAAGCATAATTTATAGAATTAGGCGTTACTTTGTGGAGATACATAATATTCTCGTTAGTTTTGTCAATAAAGCAATAATATGACCTTCCCTTTTTTATTGCATCTTTTTTGATATTTTTAAAACAATTATCGATCAAGGCTAGGTGACCCAGGCACTTATTATTATACTATTATTACAGAGTAGAGAAGCCAGCTTTAAATATGCCCTATTTCAGTAAAGTACAAGCAAATGAGGGTGATCTGTCTGTCTCTCTTCTTTATAAGTGATTAAACAAAGATAACGTATACGAATTTTGTTTTCCCTCTCATTATTTCATGTGTCAATAATACTTACAGCCCTATAGCTCTACTACTTTAGTATTGAATTCCATGAAAAGACCACTGTCAAACTGTAGTTAAAATTGGCATATGAAATAAAAGAAGTATATTAATTTTGTCACGATTTTCTAGCAGTTTCATATATCATTATTGTCCGTGTATACTAATACTATAATTCTACTTATACTACTGCTTGTATACTACTACTTCTACTCTTCGAAAGACAAGACAGTAATGACTAAATATAACTAGTTATAAGATTTTTTATAAAAGAGCAACTGCTGAGTTTCTTGCTGGCTCTTCTCGGTAGGAAGAGCTTTCGGAACCAGCAGTAGAGTTGACTATTCAAAAGCCCATGTTTACAAAGTTTACTTGAATAAAGAATAATTTGAATACGAATATATTGGTCTACATTTCCGATTTTATTACCGAGTGATGATAGACTGGACTAGTTAATGGGCGTGTCTGAAGCGTTAATTGAAATTAACTCAGTAAGCCCTTTGCCTTTAATCACTACACGGTAAACGCTTAATCAGCTCTAACGACTACAACCACGTCTTTTACAACTTGACTATTTGCTAACGAAAACAATTAATCAGTTACATTTTATAATGACTTGAACAATAATAATGACAATGAACAAGGGTTCAATTGAATAATATTAATTGCCCCTTTATAATTAATATTTTGCCATGTATATTAAGTTTTTTTCAAATTTATTATGTTTGTTGTTTATTTTAACTGTCATTTTCATCTTATAAATAATATAACTAATAATTTATAAATAATATATTATATTGTTAGTAAATTAATTGTAAAACGTTTGAGTAAAAGTAAAATTGACACTATTAATTATAGTTATGTATAGGTTTGAAAAATTTATATTTGTCTATGAAATTACATGACAATGAAACTTTCTATGCCTACGTCGTCTTTTTTTTATTGTCAATAAACACATCTTTGAAAAAACTGGCTTTATGGCGCAGATGGCAATGACTGCACTCAGCTCCGCTAGTCGCGGGTTTGATTTCGGCGGAGGACATACATTTTCTATAAACAATTTGTTGGTTCTTCGAGTCTAGGTATACTTATTTTCTTTTTTTTAAATATATGGGACACTTACACACACGGTCGTCCGTCCACAAAGTAAGTAACTTAGTATTGTGTTATGGGTGACAGACAAATGGTGAATATATAATTTTTTTTTTAAATACATACTTAAACACAAATATACACCCAGGCTCAAAGACCAACAAATTCATTTATAGAAAATGTTGGCCCTCGGCGGTAGTTGAACCCGCGGCCCGCGGAGTTGAAGGCAGGGTCACTTCCCACTGCTCCAACGGGTCAGTAAAGTATTAATTATAAATACATAAGTATATAAGTATATAGTAAGTATATTACCAGTTGTCTTTCACCCATAACACAAGTATTAAGTAACTTACGATCGTGTGTATATGTCCTATATATTTACTTATTATTATTAATTCAACCAAAATAATATAATATGCAAATTTTATATCACAAACAGTTAAATAGAGAGAAATTAATATACACATTTGACACACATAGATGACCAGAATGACGCACGAAGGCATTGGCCTCTTCCAACATTTTATGGAGAAATGGACAAGCCCATTATTGTTCACGCTTGGCAACATTTTTTTGTTACGGCTTGAGCAAATGAACTTTTTATTCTGCCTTAACTAAAAAACAACCTTAACCTTTAATGAAACTTGTAACGGCTATTTTGATTATATCGGGAAACTTTGTGAAAATAAAGTTCAACATAGCATGCTATAGGGTAACCACCTGAATTAACCTTCAAGGTCATATAGTTAAGACCACACTAGAAATACCAAGTTTATTTATTTCTTTTTATATATATAGTTAGAAAAAAGAAAGAAAAACTAAAAAAGCACATGTATAAAGGTGGACTTATCCCTAAAAGGGATCTCTTCCAGTCAACCTTTGAGTAACAGAAGGAAAAAGACTTACGGAAAAAGAAGAAAAAGAATACGAGTAATATAGAGAAAAAGTTTATATTAATTTTACTATTTAATCTATAAATTAAAAAAATTTAAAATAGATAGATGAAAAGATGCTACCAATATTTATATTGGTAGCATCATAATTATAATAAACTAGTGGCCCGCTCCGGCTTCGCACGGGTATAAAATACTATGTCTATGTCACTCAGTAAAAAAATGATTAAAACCTATCCAGTACTTTTGTTTTATTTATTACTGCCCATGGCCCGCACGCGTTAAATTTGGAGTACAACAATTCCCTTTTCCCTATACCATGAAGATTCTCTGCTATCTTTGGAATATCTAAATTAAAAAATATACTTAACCATAGTCAAAATTACGTTTAGCTGTCATTTATATTGTTATTCCACGGTCATTTGAGTTTTGTTATTCCATGTCATAGTCGTTTTTGTTATACCACGTTTTATAGTGACTTGACGGGATAAAATAAATGCGGTCGAACGGGATGAAAAGTCCTATCCTATGTCCGTCTCCTGGTTCTAAACAACCTCTCCACCAATTTTCAACCGAATTGGTTTATCCGTTCTCGAGTTATAAATAGTGTAACTAAGATCAACTTTCTTTTATATATATAGATATATAAATAATATAAGACAAATATTTTCTAGTCTGTAACTTAAATATCGAAAGGGAAAGAGATTTGCGGATTGATACTGGTAAATCATTCCACAGCTTAACACCTTGAAAGCTAAATGATCTCGAGTAAGTTAAAAAAGTTAAAATTCAAATTTCGAATTCCAATTCAAATTTATTTATAGCTTAATGTGGTACACAGTGATGTTACATAAATATAATCAGAACAACACATTCTGCCTGTTATAAGCAGGCAAATAGTCAAATCAAATGAAAATAATCTTTATTCAAATAAGCTCTTTCAAGCACTTTTGAAGTTCCCTCATCTGGAGCCAACCCTGGCAGCATTAGGTCATGCTTATCATAAACATGTATTGTCTATCAGGGCTGGACCCGTCTGTAAAATTTCATCTCAATCGGACACCGGGAAGTGGATCAAATTTAACTTGCAAGATTCCACCTTCACATACATGCACGGCAAGTTAAATAAAAGCTTTTAAAATATATTGGACCTGTATGTAAAATTTTGATTCAGCACAATAAAAAAACTTAAATGATATAAAAGAAATAATAAGCAAATATACTCATTCCAATAGTAATTTAAGTAAACACTAATAAACACGAACATCATTAGTTCGTGATTGCAAAGAATATTCTGTGGGAATTCAAATCATTACATATTATAAAATAAAGTTCCCAATAGCTGTCTGTCTGTATGTGATCGATTTTCTTAAAACTTACGGGATTTACCTGAAAGGATTTTAGTGTGATTTTCATTAAAAGATAGTTCTATTCTTGAGGAAGATTTTACGTTGATAGTACATTCTCTGGAAAGAATAAACTGACTTCAATGGGACTTTGTGGAGCAATACATAGTCTACTTTTTATCTTTAAATTGTCACGAGGACGGGATTAACGCGGGAAAAACTTTGTGATACACTGATTTCCACGTGGTTGAAGCCGCTTATAACTGCCAAAGTTTGTGAGTATGGATGTATATTTGTTACTCTTTTACGGCGAACCTCCTGAACCAATATCGATGAAATTTGACACAAACACCGGGGTAACATATAAGCTATAGAAATGCTGGTAATTCTACAGGAATAGAATAACATTGAAAAGCGCCGTTTATTATCGACCTATCACACTACAACAGTCCACGCGAACGAAGTCGAAGGTAAATGTTAGTAGTGTTAAAACGTAAGGCACAAAATATTTTACATAGTTGCGTTGATGAAATAAAAAGTAATTTGTGATGTCTAATTTAACAGTTGACGGTAACGGAAAACACTGTTGCAAAATCATCAATTATTTTTTTGTCGTAACTAAAGTCATCACGATTAAGTCTTAACGTCTTTAATCTCCCGCCTTCGTGCACGTCAATAGGAAGCGAAACTTCCGTTCCGTATACATTTGTAGTATATACTTTACAGATACGTTTGTTTTCTGTATATGTAAATGGTCTTTAAATCAACATTAGCAACCAAAGACAATCTCTATTCTAGAATCAATCTAATCTCTATTATATTTGGATTAACGTTTAATTTGGAATATTAGATATACCCGTTATGAAATGTCAAATTACTCGTCAGTCCATTGAAAATTGAAAAAAACAAAAACCAGATTTTGAAAACCATAAAATAGAAAATAAGAAAATCTTAGATATACACATAGATGAGATAGTTAAATTCGTTATTTTGACAGGAATCAGTGGCGTAGCTAACCAAGCTAACCAAGGGCCCTAGGGTGAAATAAACTGGAGACCTCTATTAAACTATTTAAAATCGTTTGTTCAAGAAAAGTTAGTACACCTGTTCCCAATGCTGGTCATAAACGTCTTCTGTCTGTTGGACTGTTGTGTTGTCGGAGAGAAGGGTTTGAGCGAAGATGCACTACGCTGGAAAATGCAGATTGGTCCCATAATCAAGTAAAGTAGCGGCCTGTTGCTATCCCACTGCTGGGCATAAGCCTTTTATGTCCGTTTATTGGAGCGAAGGATTGGAGCTAAGACCTACCACGCTGCTTCAATACGGGTTTGTAGGTTACACATATCCTCAAAATTCTCTAGAGATATTGAGGTTGCTTCACGATATTTTCTTATGTCGAAAAGCGTGTAATAAATAACAGTTATGAGTTAGACACATAGCTTCTAACAGAAAAAACTCATTGATGCCTACACGGGGTTTCACGATTGAAAGAGAAACTAAAAAAAAAGAACTGTCGAAAGACACAGTCTCACCACTGGGCTATAACAGTAAATAAAATATAACCATGAATATAAATAATATCGTCTTCTTTCATCTACATATGTATTCATTGCTAACATGTAATGAATACCCTGATCACAAGTTCTGAAAACCAGTTGTATTCAATGCCAACTCGGAAGCGTAGCGGCCTATATTTACCATCATATAGTTAATGATGTATACCATATCAATCGACAGCACATTTATAATCCTCTAGCCTTGGTTTATAATTTTGACTAGCGATTTCGGGTCAACATAATCAAATAAGCTCTGAGTGAAAGCCATAGAGTTGTTAAACTAGGGTACGGCCAAAGGCGGGCCTACTAATTTTATAAATGCGATAGTTTGTGAGTATGGATGTATGTTTTTTACTCTTTCACGACCAATCCGGTGAACGAATATCAATGAAATTTGGCAAATTTATTCCTAATACACCGGAAAAACATATAGGTTATAGAAATCATGTTAATTCTACATGAATAGGATTAGACTAAAAAGCGACATCTATTATCAACGTAAAACGCGACAATAGTTCACGTAAAAGAAGTCGCTGGTAAAAGCTAGTCATACATAAAAAAGAGAGACATATACACTATCATTTGCTTTCTCTTGAGATCTCTTTATTGTAATAAAGCATATTTTAGGCTGGCTTCCCTTCTTCTTCTTTGTCAACTGATGTACGTCCACTGCTGGACATAGGTCTCTTCATGGGATCTCCAGAACACACTTTGTTATGCCGCTTAGACCCAGCGGCTCCCCGCGACCTTTTTGAGATCGTCAGGCCATCTTGTGGGGGGTCTACCTATACTGCGTTTTCCGGTGCGGGGTCGCCATTCCAACACCTTGAGACCCCAACGCCCATCGATTCTACGCACTATGTGCCCCGTCCATTGCAACTTCAGTTTCGTGACACGCAGAGCTATATGGGTAACTCTGGTACTTCTACGGATCTCCTTAATTCTCATTTGATCACTTAGAGGTGCTCCGAGTATAGCTCGCTCCATCGCCCGCTGAGCGACTCTGAGCCTAGCGACTTTCATGGCTTCCCTACTCTAGTATAAAAACTCTATGATGAAAGCAGAACATTTTTATTATATATGTTATCATCACGGTACTAAAATACTGTATCTAAAAAAGTTAGTACATAGGTACTCAATATTTAAAGTAGTCTGTCTTGTAGCATTTTGTCGCAACGTTTTACGATGACGATGAAAAGTTTCAGAAGAATTAAACTAATTAGAAACATGGTATGGACTTTTTTTGTGAAAGCGAATATCAGATGATTAAGATTTTTCAACACTGGCCCAAGTTAGTAATTAGAGGAGTGATTTATACGTTTAATCCTTTTATAATTACAAACTAGCTTGCGGCCACGCGTTGATGTGGCTTAATATGCTTTCGAATTACCCTCGGAACAGATCTCAACAGTAAAAAAAAAATGGTCCAAACGAAACCAAACTTTACAGGATCATCTGCCGGGTTATTTTAAAAATTGTCTAAAAATTTATTAAAATCGGTCATCGGGCATACAGACAAACATTCATTTTTATATATAAGAAGAAGATATTGGATAGTAGTTATTCACCTAAGAGCAAATTAATACTTTTTTAAATCGAACCTGCGAGCTGAAGGCAGGGTCGCTGCCAACTGCATCAACGAACGATTAAAAAAAACATGGAACAAGCTTAATTGCAAATTATAATAAAATAATTCCACCCATTTTTTGTTACGGAATTCAGTCAAATTCTCATTAACTCTAATTAACGACTAATTCTGTAAATAATATATTTCAAAATATTTGTTTTCCTTATCCTTATTATAACGTATTTACGTCACTCAAAGATGAGTAAAGATATAATGAAAATATTATAGAGGCCTTGGTGTGCGATTTGCATTGACTTATTAGTGTCAAGATTATTTATGCCATACACGGGGTCACGGGTTCGTGGAACGTTTCGCAACATCCACGACAGCCCACGTCCGTCTGACAACACTTGTCTTGACAGGATTAAGTACTACAGCTACCCGCGACTTTTTTTGTGATCATACCATGTTCATGAAAACGAATTTTCTGACATTTGGTACACCGGTGTATATAAGCTTGAATTTTGCTAAATTTCGTAACAGACATACTAGATACATAGAGCACATTTACATTTACATACAGTAGGCCCTCGAAAAGTTAAAATCCACGGTAAGCTCCAATTTTTTAAAGTTATATAGTTTTTAACTTATCAAGAGTTTAATAAAGGTGAGGGGGGGGGGGATCGTAAGTTAATACTTATCTCTAGAAGGAGCCAATCATGTTTTTATTTAAACACTGTTTGAACCACGTAGCCAAAAATAGGAAATTCAGTCATTTTCGTCTGTACCTAAATAAATAAAATTTCTCCTGAGTCTTGTTTTTTTAAGAGCTTAGCTTCTTTTTTTACAATGAGTGATTATGTACTTTCATGTATTCCAAACTGAGCCGCAACGTCTTTCCTTTTAAATTCACTTTTCATAGCTTCTATCGATTTTAATTTTTTCGGCATATATCAGTGTTTTTATATTTTGTTTTGTTAAATTAAATTATATCAACTGCAAAGCGATGTTTCCTGGACAGTGATGATTCAAATTGTAACCGCCGCCGCCAGTACTGGTTTAAGGGATTTTTAAGAAACAACAGGTGTACATGTGCAAGCAATAAATTCCAAAAAAAAATTTACACATTGCATTCATAATTATTAGAATTTGGTTTAGTTTACGGTATACATAGAGCGTCGAGACAATTATTTATGTTATAGAGGATCAACATTGAAATTATTAAGTTAAGTTATCAAGGTCGTGTATTTTAAGTTACAGAGGTTTGGGGTCTGAAGGAGAAGCGAATACATTATTTTTTGATGTTATAGAGGTTTTTAACTTTAAAATTACCAAGGTTCTACTGTAATAGTATGAATTCTGCATCCCTAACAACACTTTATCCTTTATATGCAATTAACGATTCATACAAATAAGTTCTACCATACTGATTTAATATCCTTTTAATTAAGGTAAGGGCACTAGTAATTGACCATGTACTAGTAGTAGACCGTTTTGTATGAAATTTTAAAATAAAAATATTAATTAATAATATTTAATTTTAAATATTAAACAATGGCCTACAGCCCAAGGCCAAATAGCGCCAAGGCGCAATCATCGATTGCGCAAGCGTGTTGCGTCGCCGCGGACCCGTTCATTGAAACCTTTTTTTTAGGGTAGAGGTTCAACCTCCTTGGTTCAGCTGGAGGTTGTATAGGTGTATCGTTATGATTAAAAAGTTATAATATCATACAGGTGTCCATACAAGACCTGTATCGCAATAAAACTTTTTAATTTTTTATTTTTGACCTGTACATAATGTTTGTCATAAGAATTTTGCTTTCAGTTTTATAATCTTTGTATTATAGTATCAGAGTAGATAAAAAACATAAGGCAACATTCATAATTTCCATTCAAAGTATCTATTAAAACTTCAATTGAAACCGTCGCAACGGAATGTTGAGGCGAGTCAGCATTTGCGTGAAACATCTCCATTTATTTCCATACAAAATTGACGCTCTACGGGCAGGAAATGGTGACAGCGATACGATGCTGGTATCGCGTTCGTTACCCGCGTTAGTCACACCACACGTGATCTGGTTATTGGTTGTAATCACTAACACAAGACGTTGAAGTATTCATTTTCATTCAGTACAGTTGATGAAGCAAAAGGACTTGTTTACAACTTTATTTGAATAACGAACATTTTGATTTCGAACTTGAATTCATACGAAGTTGAAATCGGGAAGTTCTTGATACTTTTGAATTTATGCAAATCATTAAATTAGGCAGATTGCTTAGATTTATTACCAGCAATCGCCAGCGGCTCCGCCCGCGTGGAAAGATTAAAACCGTAATATAGTCTTTTGATAATCATAAAAATGGATAAAGTGGGTTAACCTTAAAAGACATATGATGTTGCGGTCTTTTATTTAGAACTTTTAGAGGGGAACAATTTTGTAATACATGATTTTTTAATAACTATCCCCGTTTACTCAGCGCACCCAAGTAAAGTTTGAAATTTTGCCGTTTTCGTACGGCATGGTTTATTGCTACTCCTCTTCGTGCGTGACGTTATATAACCTATAGACTTCCTCAATAAATGGACTATCTCAGACTGAAAGAATTTTTCAAATCGGTCCAGTAGTTCCTGGGATTAGCGCGTTCAAACAAACAATCAATCAAACAAATAAACAAACAAACTCTTTAGCTTTACATATTAGTATAGATATTGATTACATCGCTTTCATTAGGAAATTTTTTCGTAGTATGGACAACAAATATTTGAGTATCAAAAATCTTTTATTTAACCACAAGCTGTACTCATGGTTCTGTTCGACTCATGGTTCTGTTCGCGTCAACTTAAATGCTAAAAATACCCTCAGTTTTGTATAATGTTATTTTTTTCTATTCCCGTAGGAAAAACGTGATTTTTAAACCATATATGTTAAGTTCTGTTCTTCAAATTTCATCACTATTAGACAGTGATTTAGGCGTGCAAACTTAACAGACAGAAAGACAAAAAACTTTCGCATTTACGATATTAGTTTGGACAAGTTTACTTAAAGTAATCGAATATGGAAAACAAGTACTCGTATATGACAACTAAAGAGTTGTATAAAACTTGAATGGTTGGAAAAGTTAACACGTTTTAATTATCATGTTATGTTTTGACTTGAAAGAAAGTTGCCATGGGCACAGGTTTATTTCCCCGAAGCGGTAGATGGAAGACGAGCTATAAATATTAATGACAAACACCGATTGAATGACAGAAACGTAGAAAGGTCAATGCGCCTTGATCCGATTGTTAGATGCTCATATCTGTCTTAATTATAAATGCCTTAATATACGTTAGACACGGTATATGCATAAAAAATGAGCGTACTAATGAAATTATGAATAATGGAAGTTATCACTCAACGGTACAAAAAAGAAATTTAATCCAAGACGAACAGAATATCTACGGCGAATAAGTGAAACGTCAAACTTTCGCAAGTTTACTAAATTTGATCGTTATTTACTGAACACATACATAAAGTAAATATAACTTAAATAAATAACAGAAGATGCTACGTGCCCAGAGTGTGGAGAGGAAGAAACGAGTCTTCACCTTATGGCTGAATGCCCTATGTACTCGCTGGTAAGATGGGAGATACTAGGTAAGGATGATATTGAAGTTGAGGATCTGACTAATATCTCCTTCAGGGATATTATCAGGTTCGTAAAAGCTACGGGTAGATTAGAGCAGGTGACACAGTCGGGACAGCAGTGAATAGGGTTGCCACCTTTTTTTTTTAAGAAAAATAGTATTTTTCTTTTTAAATCAAAAAAATATAGTACTTTTAGGAAATTCAAGAAAAAAAATAGTATACATCTATTTTCAATCATTATTTATTTTTCCATGATTATTTATTATTACTTTTCGCTGGACAATGACAAAGGAGTAAGAGTTACTAACTAACTAAGCCCCATAAATTCATGGATGAGTTTCGTTCAAACATTCCCTATGCAGTGCTGCGGGTGCGTTCCATTTACAGCTGATTAAGAAAAAGCGCGAAATTATTATAAGTATAGAATTAGTATAGAAGTATAGTCTATATAGATTAATATTAAGTTCTATGTCCAGAATTGCATATTCAAATGGTTTTATTGAGTCTAATCTGCATATTATGATGAATCTATTTTATACAATACGATATTTGAAATATTATGTACCAAATATTTCTTTGTCAAGGGACCATTATCTGAAACAATAGTAATTTACTATTTACGATAACAAATGTCAACAGTAATCGTAAATAGGGACCAAGCGACAGTGGGTCAGCGTCCTATACATTGGCTACACGATCGCTCTCACATCAATAAAGCAAATTAATGCCTATGCAGAGTTAAAAAGAAATTTAAACTGTTTTCAATAGATAGCCTTTTTTGCTTATATGTATAATTGATGTAAAGAAAAACTATCGATGTTATAAATGAATTGTCTTTTATAACATCGATGGTTTTCCTTTTTATTTCCTATTAATCCTATCCTACTAATCCAGTAGAATTAGGATAGTAGTAGGAAGTGTCCTATTATCCTACTAATCTTATAAATATGAAAGTTTGTGAGTATGTGTGTATGTTTGTTACACTTTCACGGCAAATTCACCGAACCATTATCGATGAAATTTGGCACAATTATTCGTTAGTATATGACATCAAAGTACGAACTAGGTATATGAAACCTAACTAATCCACAGAATAAGATAGGTTTCTACTTTCTATACATAAACTATTCAACGGATATAATATATAGCGAAAAAAGCCGTGTGGTACCCAGCTGATTAGAATAGGCCACCCTCATTTCTTACCGAGGTGTCGTAAAATACGACTAAGGTAAATTGAAGTCAGGCAGGCGGCCGGTCGTAAAATACGTAGATAAATCATGTGACAATATGTTGTGGGCTAACCTTAAAAGCTAGACATAGGCTGTCGCGAAATTTGGTGGGAAACAATTTTGTAATACATGATTTTTGAATAACTTTCACTGTTTACTTAGCGCAAGGAAATCTTTAAATTTTCCGTTTGCGTAATGTGTTTATTGCTGCTCCTCTCCTATTTATCTTAGTGTGACAATATATAGCCTACATACAGCCTTCCTCGATAAATGGACTATCTAACACTCAAAGAATTTTGCAAATCGATCTAGTGGTTCCTGAGATTAGCGCGATCAAATCATCGAGCAAGCAAACTCTTCAGCTTTATATATTAGTATAGATAACTAAGAAATAAATGTATATCTGAACCGACATGAATGTATGTAAATAGTTATCTTCGCAGATTGTATATCAATACGTATATCGATGTAATCGACAAGATAATATATTAGATCGTCATTATTATCAAAGACTATAATAAAGATTTATTGTACATAGATAAAAAAAACTGTTGTTCATAAATATGTAATCAAAAACCAACAAATTTTAACAATCCTAGCTCGTTTTAGAACGAATATGTAATTCTAAAAGCTAAATAAATAGCTTTTTTTTAGCTTTAGACATAATATAAAAAATAATCAATGGTTCATCATCTTCCTGCCCTTATCCCACTGTAAGTGGGGTCGGCACAACATGTTATAAACATGCTGTCACATGATTTGGCTGCATTTTTACGACCGGCCGCCAGCTTGATGTCAACTTACCTCTGTCGTATTTTACGACACCTCGGTAAGAAAGAGGGTAGTCTATTCTACTAAACCGGATACCACACGGTGGGTCAACTTACCTTAGTAGCCTTTTACGACACCTCGGTAAGAAATGAGGTTGGTCTATTCTACTCAACCGGATACCAGCCGGCAGCCGACTTACCTTAGTCGCCTTTTACGGCAATTCGGTAAGAAATTGTTATTTTTATTATTAAATTTACTATCTGTAACACTGCCTAATATATCACACGCTTAGTATTAAAGTGATTGAATTCAAAATTTAACAAACTTTAGTTAAATATATTGTAATCTATATTTCAATGCTATCTAAAACATCGCATATGAACTATTAAAAAAACTAGTGTTTTCTTGCTCTTTCAAGTTTTGGGTCTCTTAAACAATTTTTTTTGTAGGCGCTACGCTTTAAAACAACTTATTTGAATAAGGTCACTTTAATATTAAACGATGCGATATATGCGAATATGTATTACATCAGTGTTATAGGAAATAAAAAGTTCAAAATTTGAGATGATAAAAATGCGATTATATTTTTTACTGGCCCGTTGGCGCAGTGGGTAGTGACCCTGCCTTCAGCTCCGCGGGTCGCGGGTTCGATTCCCGCCGATGGCCAATATTCTCTATAAATGAATTTGTTGGTCTTTGAGCCTGGGTGTATATTAAGTATTTAAGTATGTATTTTAAAAAATATATATGTATATATTCACCAGTTGTCAGTCACCCATAACACAAGTATTAGGTTACTTACTTTGGGGACGGACGACCGTGTGTGTAAGTGTCCCATAGTAAAAAAAAAAGTAAGTACCGGCCTGTTACTATCCCACAGCTGGGCATAGGCCTATTCTCTCCGTTTTTTTTTTTTGGAGAGAAGGATTGGAGCTTAGACCTACCACGCTGCTCCAATGCGGATTGGTAGGTTACACATATCCCCAGAATTGTCTAGAGATATGCAGGTTTCCTCACGATGTTTTCCTTCACCGAAAAGCGTGTGATAAATTGCAATTATCAATTAGACACATAAGTTTTTACTAGAAAACTCATTGGTGTCTGCCCGGGATTTGAACCCTAGACCTCCTCGAAAGAGGCGCACGGTGTTACCACTGGGCTACCACAGCTATTGTGTCCCATATATTTATTTATTTTTAATATTTTTAAATTATTTTCCGTACAATAAAAAATACTTATGACATTTAGACTACTAAATTAATTAATAAAATAATAAATAACCTACTTTAAGCGGAGATAGTATCTGTGAAAAGAAATAACGCTCATGATTTATTAACTTTCTAATTCTACGAATATTTATCTCGCACAAATATTTTCATCGAATATCAGATACAGCATACTGCTAATTTTGTTGTTTAAATGTAATAATATATTTTCTCATTACAATATTGTTTTATCCGCCGTGTGGTATACGGCTGAGTAGAATAGACGACCCTTTTCTTACCAAGGTGTCGTAAAAGGCGACTAAGGTAAGTCGACCCGCCGTGTGGTGTCCGGCTGAGTAGAATAGACCAACTTCATTTCTTATCGAGATGTCGTAAAAGGCGACTAAGGTAAGTGACCCACCGTGTGGTATCCGGTTAAGTAAAATAGACCTCCCTCTTTCTTACCGAAGTGTCGTAAAATACGACTGAGGTAAGTTGACGTCGGGCAGGCGGCCATTCGTAAAATAAGTAGCCAAATCATGTGACAACATGTTTATAACATGTTGTGCCGACCCCAATTAAAGTGGGATTACAGATACAACTGCTGCTTGCTGCTGAACTGCTAATTTTGTTGTTTAAATGTAATGATATATTATCTCATTAAAATAATATTTCATATCATGGTACATAAATAATCTATATCTATACTTACCTACTTATTATAAAATAAAGTCCCTAAAAACTGTCTGTCTGTACGTGGTCGCTTTTCTCAAAAACTACTGAACAGATTCTTGTACGGTTTTTACAAATAGTAGTGCAATTTTTTTATAGTTAACTTGTTAACCCCTCCAGCTAACCAAAATGCTTGTGTTAGGAGTTGGTTCAAGTCGATTGTATAATGTACGGGATCCGAACCCACAACTTCTCGATCGTAAATCCTTTACCCTAACCATTCCGCTACCACCGTTCAATATCTCTATCTCTTATGTTTAACTCAGAATAACTACTTCTATGTTCATAATTAATTATAAAAAAAATTATATTAAGCCTCCTAAGATAAGATTGCGTTTTTAATTTATTAACTTTACTAATATTACGTACTATAATTGCTAAATAAATTTAAAATGCCATTAAAATCTGTTCCAAGTTTCTATAATAATGTTAAATTTGTTTAGGTTACTAAGATAACAGTACATACGTGTTCAAACATGCACGTTCATGATAAAACTTGTAGGATATGGGACCCATTACGTCAATAAGTTAAACCGGAAGAGAGCATGGGTGAAAGCGTTTGAATATACTTACCATAGATAAAAATGACGCATAATCACGTGATATTTATTTAATGTAATAATACCTACCTATAGTTTAAAAAAAAAAAAAAAGATTTTTATAGCACATCGAACTAAAATTTGAAAAATGATTAATATAGGTAGAATAAAAATAATTAAAGAAAACTATAAATATTAGTATAAAAAAAGTGTAGGGCGCTTGAAATGCAATATACGAAAAAGTTGATACAAAACGTCCCATCACTTTTTCACAATAAACGTTATTCGCAATTTTTCGTTCCGTATTTTTCTGTCTATATTAAGAATTATTTTTCACTTTTTAGTTCGCTGTGCTATAAAAGAGCATTTTTAATTTTATTTTATTTTTTAACTATTACTTTACGCAATTAATTCAAAGTAACCTAGTTTCAATTAAATATGTCCATTCAAAGTGAGTCATAAGTGAGTTCAAAGGAGTAGGTTACAAATATACACATACAGTAGAAAGTAGTATAAAGCGTGTAAAACATAACGTTTATCGCTTATAATCTTTCACAGCGTCAAACGTAAGTTTTAAGTTCAATAAGGATTTCAAGAATCCGCTAAATGCCTGTCTGAGTACATTCTCCTGGAAATCCCTCTATTGTAGTCGAGTGCCGCAAAGCACTGGCAACCCCTGTATTGGAATACGGCTATCTCGTTTCCCCACACGTACCAAGTTTCACCCTCCGTTCAAAACATCATGGAATAATTAAATATTTATGTCATCGCAGATGGTAGGGAATTCTTAGACGTAAATAAAGGTTAATTGATGCTACAGACAATTATTTTAATTATACTTTATAACGGAATTACCGAACAGTTACCTTGCTAATTAAAAAAGAAAACATCTCACAATTAACAGTTTAAAAACAGTACGTTATGCATATAAAAAAGAAAGGGAAAAAGAGTAATTCATAACAATGGGCTATTGTCATTTGTTAAGCTCAAAATTACGCAGCAATGTTTATTTTACACAAGAAATGTTATATATAATACCTGTTTATGTTGTAACTTTCTAAACTCTGTGACACATGTCATCAATTGACATAAACACTATCACGAACTTAAAAATAAACGATACTGACACTACTTTAACCGTTACCGGTTCAACGATAAATAGCACAGCCAATTGTCCATACACTGATATCACCAGCACTGAATCAATCGCAGTAGTAAAATATATTTAGGAGAAATAGATAACACTTCATTATAAATTATACGAACAAAGCTCGATCACGAGAAGCTTTCGGTAGGAAAGAGCGACATACAACCACCACGGCGGCTAAATTGAGACTGCATCAGACGAGGGAAGATAGGGACGGGAGGGGGAATGAGGTAGGGGGGCGTCGGGCATTCGCTTGGAAGCGTCGAACCAACTTTGTATCGCCGTGATATGATAACGAATGTTTACAAAGTTGACGGTATTTGAACGCTACGGAAGACTGGAAATGTATAACAATAATTTTAAATTAGTTTTCGATATCAATCCGACTAGTTAAATTGAATTCGTGTAATATTAAAGTATAAATTTTGATAAAAGTGTGATATTTCTATTACTTGAAGCTAAAAATTCTTTAAAATTAAGTTATACATGAGGAAATCAATAGTAGTTTTTTTTAACACTAAGTTATCAACACTCATGTACCCAAATTTTATTTATAATTCGGTTTGACAGGATACGTCATAAATGATGACGTTATTAACTAATGTTACACTAAAAAATTTAAACGTTTGTGCTAATTACAGGTATTACAGCCATTTCGAACACCATGAACGATTTTTTTACGGTTTTTACTAAAAGGTAGTGCAATTCTTTTGGAAGGTTTAGTTTAAGCGGATATTACAATTATCTTTAAATTAATGTTAAGAAATATTAAAAGCATTAATCATTACTCTCCAACCCTTATCTCTAAGTGGCTAAGGCACAAATAAGTCTTAATCTTCGATATTCTTCTATCATTATTCAACTCTGTTACCCCACACTGCTTCAAATACTTTTATATGCATATAATACTTCACACAATCCATTCATCTTAATTTCGTCCTCTCTCTAGTCATAATATATCCTTCCACTAACAACTTAAAACTTTTTTTGGTCATGATTTTCATCCCTTCTTATTACATACCAACTTAATCTAAAGCTTTTTAATTCATGCTTATTAAGCAACGGAAACCAAATAGGTACTTTATAGACGTTACCGTTGAAAGGTTGATCACTTTTTAAGTGAACAACGTGACTCGTGCCAAAGTAAACAAAAACAAAAGACGATTATTATATTGTTTGGAAAAAGCATACAGTTCTCCTTTTAGAACATTAAGATGTGTTAGATAATAAAAAAATAAAATGTGGGCTTTCTAATAACTTAACTTAGTTTACGTTAACTAACCATGGGATAGGGGATCGTCATCATTCTCCTGCATTTATCCCACTCTAAGAGGGGTCGGCAATACATGTAAACAATATTTTACACCGGCCACCTGCCTGACGTCAACTTACCTTGGTCGCCTTTTACTACACCTCCGTAAGAAATGAGGGTGGTCTATTCTACTCAGCCGGATACCACACTGTGGGTAAATTTACCTTATTTTCCTTTTTCCGACACTTCCGTAAGGAACGAGGGTGGCCTATTGTACTTAGCCAGATACCAAATGGCGGGTTAACTAATCTTAGTCGTCTTTTACGACACTTCGGTAAGAAATGAGGGTGGTCTATTCAGCGGGAAACCACACGGCGTCATGGGATATGAGATCAGTGGAGCAAACTTGACAAATTCAAATTCATCTTAAATCTTCTTTGCCAACAATCAATTAACCTCGTTTTTCTATGGATTGGGGATTTGCTTACAGTTTAATCTAAACTGATTATAAATAGAATAACCTTAACCTAATTGAGCTGATGTTTCCCAGCAAATACCTGTAGTAACAAATTAATTGTTTAATGAGGCTTGATGTATTATTATTAAATATAATTCTTTGGTAACAGCGAAAATAATAGTCATTAAAAAAATAACATAATATCTTAAAAATCATTTTAAAACGCTTTTATTTAACTTGCATTGTACGTATGTCGACATATGCGTCCTGCATATTGCATATTGTGCCTAGACGTGGTCACTGACGGCGGGATTAGTCCACAAGTTTAAAGTCGCTCAGCGTGCTATGGAGCGAGCTATGCTCGGAGTGTCTCTCAAGGCTAAAATCAGAAACGAGATTGTCCGCGAGAGAACCATAGTAACCGTAGCTAGCAGAATAAGCAAGCTGAAGTGGCAGTGGGCCGGTGACGTCTGTCACAGGATTGTTGGCCGTTGGAGCAAGAGTCCTGGAGTGGAGACCGCGTCTTGGCAAACGCAGTGTAGGGCGTCCACCGTCTTGCTGGACCGACGACATCAAAAAGGTTTTTGGGGCCAGGTGGATGCGCATTGCGGACCGGGATGTCTGGCGCATACATGGGGAGGCCTATGTCCAGCAGTGGACTGCGATAGACTGATGTATGTATGTGAAGGTGGAATCATGCAAGTTAAATTTGACCCACTTCCCACTGTCCGATTGATCTGAAATTTTACATACTATTCCAGTCTCGTCGACAATGCATGTTTAGGATAAGCATGATCTGATGCTGCTGGCAGGATTGGCTCCAGACGAGAAAATACTCAATGGTTAACAGTAGGGACATGAAATTCTAAAATATTTTTTAAAATTAACTTGTTTGGTTTTTGAATTGTGTAAAATGCCCATCATCCAGTTTCAAATACGAACATCTCGTCTCGATGACGACACTGGTGTTGATTCATAAACTGGATCGTAAATTCAAATCGTCCATTCAACTGGCCAAAGAATGCAGTCTAAATGTATTAATATAATTAATATTGCAGAGAAGAGACAATTTTTTTAAAATTTAGGGAAGTATAATTTTTTTTCTTTTCTTAATATATGGGGTAATAACACGATCGTGCGTTTGTAACGTTAATACTTGTTTTATGAGTGATAGACAATTGGTAGATATACTTTTATAATTTGAAATAAATACATAATTATACACAAACTTAACTTAGCTGTGGTAGCCCAGCAGTAACAACGAGCGCCTTTTTCGAGGAGATCTAGAGTTCTAACCACGAGCAGGCGTCCATGAGTTTTTAATGACACTTTTGTGCTTAATTTATAACTATAATTTATCACACGCTTTTCGGTGAAGGAAAACATAGTGAGGAAACCTGCATATCTCTGAGAATTCTGGGGATATGTGTAACCTACCAATCCGCATTGTAGCAGCGTAGTAGGTCTTAGCTCCAATCCTTCTCTCCAAAACAAAATAAACGGCCTATGCCCAGCAGTGGGATAGTAACAGGCCGTTACTTTACTTTTACACAAACTTAAAAAACCAACAAATTGTGGTAGAAACGTGGTAAAATTTCAACATGGAATCGAACCCGCGAAATGTGTTACTGAAGGCAGGGTCACTGCCACCTGCGTCAACGGGCTAGTCAACTATTCATTCCTTATTCATGCAAAATCAATACGAAAAGAGCAAAATCAAATATTATATCGATATGATTTTGACACACACTCGTCTGTAGTATTAATTACTTACTGATGTTTCAAGATATCCTGCGTAAAGACCTGGAGCTGCGGCGGAAATGGCCGAAAACGGCAAACGGCGGAAGTGTATGCATCTCTCATCGAGAGTTATATATTTGTGCCGTTTGCAGTTCAGACCCTAGAGCCATGGAGTCAAAGTGCGAAAACTAATTTTATCCGTTTTAACAACCCGGTTTAATGCCTCTTAAAGTGAAAAGAGGGCTCGCTCCTTTTTCGCACAAAGAATCAGCTTAGCGATTCAGCGCGGAAACGCCGCAAGCATTCTTGGGACCATTCCACGTGGACATGATTTGTACAGTCCTAGCGTGTAAGTAATTTAAGATAGATATAACTTGTACATTTTTGATGAAATAATTTTAAAAAAAAGATATCCAATAAAATAAAATAGATTTTGCCATTAAGAAAAGTGTGTCTGCAATCCTATCTTTTGAGAAGTAAAAATTGAAACAAAAAGTGACATTCTAACGCGAAACACCGTTAATAAACTATCAGGCATTAAAATACAAAACAACTTTGGTAGGTTAAGGGAAAAAAAACTTCTACTACAATAATTAAACAAGTCATAAATCATTCACAGGGTGACTCACTGCCATTACTGCATTTGTTAGAGCAACCGATGCAGATGGAATGAAACAGAAAGAGTAATAAATAACACGCGTACGCCGTTAAGACTATAAGCATCGAAATACTTTCACCTAAATTCTACAAATTCATCCATTTAAATAGATGCTAACGTGTAATATATTTTGTACCATGATAGTAATCTATATCTATTAGCCATGTGGTATCCGGCTGAATAGAATGGACCAAACTTATTTCTTACAGAGGTGTTATAAAAGGCGAGTAAGGGAAGTCGACCCGCCGTGTGGTATCCGGCTGAGTAGAATACACCAACCAACCACCTTTCTTACCGAGGTTTCGTAAAAGGCGAGTAAGATAAGTCGACCCGCCGTGTGGTATCCGCTTTAGTAGAATAGACCACCCTCTTTAAGCTAAGCCGCCCACCCGCTAAGCTTTTATTTATGTATTATTTAAAATAGTTACCCACTTAGGGTGTCACATATAATTTTTTAATCCAAGCTCTCTTAACCTTTAACAAAAGAAATTAGTTTAAAAATTATGTATTGGAATATTTATGTTTTATATGTGTATTAGAAAATAAGGTTTAGTGAGTTAGCATAAAATTTTAAATTATGAAAAAAAACGATAAAATTCATCATTTGTAGGTGTGGTGTACAAAAATTTAATGCTATTAAAAATAATTAGTTCCAATTAAAAACATCCTATGACACGTCAGAAACATGTCAGACACGACAGAAATCATGACATTTCAAGGTCATCGATTAATTCCTGAATATCCTGTATATTAATTTTCAATCTTTCAGTCTTAGTTACAATATTTTACTAAATTCCACTCAATAAACTTCATTAATCTTTCGGCGGAAAGATATTGCTAAAGTACTAAACGTAAACTACCAGAAATATGCCGTTGGTTGATAGTTATGCGTCCCTTGCATAAGAGAAATAATAATACACAAGGGCCACGCCCAAACACCGCAAAGATGCCGATCTGTACCATCTGAATTTGTTAGTCATATTTTGAAAGGCAGACGCTCGGTAAGCAAACGTTAAGATTTATTGCAAACCAGTGAATGTTGCGTTGTTTTGTACCCTTAAACTATTATTACATAGAACGTCATCATCCTCCTGCCCTTATCCCACTCTAAGTGGGGTCGGCACAACATGTTATAAACATGCTGTCACATGATTTGACTGCGTCTTAACGACCGGCCGCCTGCCTGACGTCAACTTACCTAAGTCGTATTTAACGACACCTCGGTAAGAAAGAGGATGGACTATTCTACTAAACCGGATACCACACAGTGGGTCAACTTACCTTAGTCGCCTTTTTCGACACCTCGGTAAGAAATGAGGTTGGTCTATTCTACTCAGCCGGATACCACACGGTGGGTCGACTTACCTTAGTCGCCTTTTTCGATACCTAGGTAATAAATGAGGGTGGTATTATTCTATTCAGCCGGATACCACACGGCGTATTATTACAAAGAACGTCTTGTAATTATATATAACTAGTTTTTACCCGCGACTTTGTTCGCGTGATTTGTTGTCAGGTTGAGAGTCACATAAAGATAGTGAAATACAGAGATGGATGTATCGCGCTCTCTCTCTGCATTTATATATATGTATCTCTATACAGGGAGGGAGAAAGAGAAAGATACACGGGAGACATAAAGATACGCACGCACACTTTCACACACATACACAATCAAATTTCCATATTTCAGTACATTATCAAAAATTGAATAGAATTGAACCTAGCTCTTACCCGCGACTTCGTTCGCGTGGCTTGTTGTCACGTGATAGGTTCCTAATAGATGACTCTAATTAGTGTCATCCAATTCCTGTATAATTTACAGGATTTTTTAGAGCCTATATGTTATTCTGGTGTATAAGGAATAATTGTGCCAAGTGTAGAGGTATCGTAAAAGGCAAATAGACCACCCTCATTTCTTACCAAGGTGTCGTAAAAGGCGACTAAGGTATGTCGAACCACTGTGTAGTATACGGTTGAGTAGAATAGACCACCCTCTTTCTTACCGAGGGGACGTAAAATACGGTTAAGGTAAATTGACGTCAGGCAGGTGGCCGGTAGTAAAATACATAGCCAAATCATGTGACAACATGTTTGTAACATGTTGTGCCGACGCAACTTAAAGTGGGATAAGGGCAGGAGGATGACGATGATGAAGGAATAACTGTGCCAAATTTCGCAGATTAGCCGTGAAAGAGTAACAAACATACATCCATACTCACAAACTTTCGCATTTATAATATTAGTAGAATTAAAATTATATGTGCTAGTGTTTTTGTATATCTCATTAGCGAAGTATACTGAAGTAGAATAAATTAATGGAATTAGGCGTTACTTTGCGGAGATCCGTAATATAAAAGTAAAAATAAAATTATTTTGCTATAATCCGCGATGAAGTATAATAGAAAATATATATAATGCTAAATGTAGAGTGGACAATCGGTTATCATACCTGATACATGCACGATTCGTAATGCTTCGATTACGGGGCGAAACGATTGTTGAGTTTGTGATAGTGAACTTATATAGTGCTTGTGTATCGTGGTGGCGGTGGTGGAGGATTGTGCATATGTTTTTTACGACTCCTGCATGTATCAGGTATGATAACCGATTGTCCACTTTACATTTAGCATTATATATATTTTCTATTTTACATCGCGGATTATATCAAAATAATTTTATTATTACTTTTGAAGTAGAATACTCTAACCTATTGAAATTAAAAGTACCAGGTTGACCGCGCCTTGGTCGGTAATTTTTATAAAATAAAAAAAAGAAACTTAAAAAAAAAATAGGGTAGGTGGGGCTCGATCCTAGGTGTTTTCATTTCTCGCGACCAACCAATACCCGAATAAGAAACGCTGACTTGACAATTAACGGCAAAAATAGTGTTTTATATCACTACATACTATAAAACAAAGTCGCATTCTCCGTATGTACGCATAAAACTTTAAAACTACGCAACAGATTTTGATGCGGTTTTTTTTAATAGATAGAGTGATTCCAGAGGAAGGTTTGTACGTATAATAAATAACATTCAATACGGAGTAGAGAAATACTGTAATTTTTGAGATTTCTGTAAATAATTACATTTTTTTCCGCTTACATTGCAAACGCAGGCTAAACCCTACGAGATTTATCAAAATAATGTACTAAGTATTTGTACACCTTGAAAAGGTCTACAGAAAAGTCCGCGATGGTATATGTCTATCTCTTATGGATAACCCACAATAGCATTTTTTGTCATTTACTTTTTACGAAAAATAATGCCTTATTTTTGAAGCAATTTTTATACAATACAGCATTAATCCTTATCCATTTAAGAACCTTAAATAAATTGTTGATTTAATATAGATCAATATGGCCGTTTACAGTATGTAATTTAAGTGAACATTTTCGGAGATATTACAGATTTAAAATGCCGTGAGGACGCCGCGCTTCGCGCCTATATCACTTCGACTTTAGCAGCTAAGTCGCTGTTTCAAGAGTTTCTTTAAAGACATTCTGTAATTAATTGTAAAAATAAAATACATAGGGAAAATGTAAAAGTAAATAAGTAAAAATGTATTATATGAATTTAGATATTCCAAAGATAGCAGGAAATCTTCTTGGTATAGGGAAAGGAAATTGTTTTTCTCCAAATTTAACGCTTGCGGGCCACGGGCAGTAATGAATAAATCAAAACTACTAGATCGATTTAAATCATTTTTTTTACACTGACTGGCATGAGATATATATTTTATACCCGTGCGAAGCAGGGGCAGATCGCTAGTATTCAATAAATTAAAAGTAAATTTTAGTATTTTTAATACCCAAAAACAGAGATAAAACGATTTTTTTTAATAAAACCTAGCTAGATCGTTTTGTCCCCCAAAACCTCCTGCACGCTGAATTTCATCCCTTTAAATATTCAACAATTTCAAATTTTTCAATTCAATTATTTCAACTCTTAAATATTAAAGATAAAGGCTTGAGTAAATTTTAAGCTTGCAAATCTTGGAACTGAAACTTGTAACTATGTCAGTACAGATTCTTTAACTCATGATAAGTTAATGCGAAATAATTTCATCAATGAGAAATTCAAGATGGCAGGTCATCTTTAATCTGTCTTCCGCAATTCACTGGTATTGGTCTATTCGTTCTAATTCTCAGAACGTATTTCATTTAAAATTCATACATATCTGTCAGCGTTATCATTTAACGAAACAGATTGATCAATGCCTTTTCTATTACATTTGCACAATCTCAACAATCGTTTCGTCCCGTTTGTTGAGATTGTGGTAGTGAATGTGTGCGGTGCTTTTGTATTGTTGTGCATTCTGCATGTATCAGATATAAGAACGGATAGTACACTCTAGATTATACTCTATACTTTAGTAAATGTGATATTCGGCTGAGTAGAATGGACGACCCTAATTACTTACTAAATTGTAAAAGGCGACTAAGGTAAGTCGACCCGCCGTGTGGTATCCGGTTAAGTAGAATAGACCACCCTCATTCCTTACCGAGGCGTCATAAAAGGCGACTAACGTAAGTTAACCCACTGTGTGGTATCCGGTTAAGAAGAATAGACCAATCTCTTTCTTATCGAGGTGTCGAAAAATATGACGTCAGGCAGGCGGCCAGTCGTAACATACGTAACCAAATCATGTTACAACATGTTGTGCCGACCCCACTTAAAGAATGTGGAGGAAAAAATTATACCGCGGGACACAGCTAATCCTACTAATATTTTAAATGCGAAAGTTTGTGAGTATGGATGTATGTTTGTTACTCTTTCACGGCGAATCCGCTGAACCAATATCAAATAAATTTAGCACATTTATTTCATAAACACCGAAATAACATATAGGCTATAGAAATATTAATTCTACAGGAATATGACGAAATTAAAAAGCACCATCTATTATCGGCTTATCCCACAACAGTCTACTTCAACAAAGTCGCGGGTAAAATCTAGTATAAAATAAATCATAAATATTTTCCTTTAAAACAAAATATAAAGAAAGTTTATAAGTACCGAGCAATAACCTTAAAGACGGTATAAAAACAGCACGTGCCCAATAAGGATCACCGCGTAAGTATGCTGGGTTGTATTCAGTAGCTAATGCCAACAGATGCGGCGACTAATTAAACGGCATATTGCAACTGACGATAGCTATGCATTCACCATATGCTATTTTAAGTAAACGTAGGGTGTTCCGTTAACGTAAAATGAATTCGATGTTCGGTGTTCAGTGCATTGGCAACACAGTTCTAACAAACTGTCATGCACGCCGTACACGTCAAAAAGGCCCGCCCTTCAAGTGTCAGTGTAACTGTTAAACACATAACGATCAACATTACAACCGGCGAGCGCGCGCGCATCGAATTCGATCACGACAATCCTGCATCATATTTGGTGGAAGCTCATCGAGGGCGGTGCTGATCAGCTCAAGGTACGTGCGTGCATTGTATTGTTCTTGCGCTGCCCACCGGATATCGAATTATCGTCAGACCCCTAGTCTGTCCCAGTGTGGTTGATGGCCACCCCTTGGGTGCAAAACGCCACATTTTATGGTGCCGAAACCCGGGACTTTCACCTAAATATCGTTCTTAACAATCAATTTGCGTATGGTATTTCTGGTTTACATCGTGTTGTTGGAATTTATTCTTAAAACTCAGTTATTTTAGTGTACGATTCCAAAATCATTCAATTATTTCAATACCGTATACCTTACCTATCGTATTCATACATATCGTTCAGGGATTATAATCATTCTACTTAAAAATATTGAATTGTTGTGAGATCAAATAAACAATCACTTGCAATTATCGGTGTTTATTTTTATAATCGGCTCGCAATAATAAAATATTTAGCTTTCTACATATAATTTTCACGTAACATAACGTTATTATTCAATAGAAATTCGTATTTCATCGTTTTAGTCGTAAAACAAAACATTTAAAACTATTATAAATAATAAAATTACTGTCGGGTAGATTCGAGTAGATACTTATTCAGTGCTAACATTCGTAGACCGTGAAGCTAGCCGAATAAGGTTCACTTTTCTTTGGTTTCGTTTCTTACAGATCGTTTTGTTCCGAGTACGGTGAACCACTCAAGTAACGCGTTGTTTATATGGTTGTACGCACTAACTGAATTTAACTTGTGTGGCGTACTGTATATCGGTTGTACTGAACTTGTCCGCGATAGTGAATCATCTCTGGAGCGGCGTTCGTTCGCTTGCGCTTCAACTTATAACTTTTATTACTCGTAACTTTGTTTACGTTTTTAAAGGGCGTTTTAAATTATAATTTTGTTTACTCAATATTACATTGTGATCTAACATAATTATGTCTCTTTTACGTAAACACTCTCGTAAATCAGGTACTTTTAAGAAGTCTGCCTTGATCTCTGTGGACAACGAATACACCGCGCATGATTTAACAGCTTTACGTAGGAAACGTACGCTCGCTTATAACCGGCTAAGTAAGGCATTAGAGATCGGCGTTTTAGCCACGGAGGATGATACTCAACGCGAATTATTTTTCTCATATCATCAAGAAATAAAGAAGATAGCATCTAATTTTGAAAATGCACACTTTACTATTTTGGAAATATTGGATAATCCTGATACCAAAGATTCACAAATTCAGGAACATTTCGATGAAATGTATTATAAAGTTTTATCAATTCACCGTAACTTAAATAAATGCGATTCTATTAATCCTCCAACTAGTTCAACGAGTAGTTCGAACATTCGTTTGCCAAAAATATCGCTACCTAGTTTCTCTGGAGATGTTAAACGATGGCCTGAGTATTTCGATACATTTAACGCGTTAATACACAATTCTGCTTCCCTTAGCGATACCGAAAAGTTTCATTATTTGATATCGTCGCTTAGTGGAGACGCATTGTCAGTAGTCAAGACATTCCCTCTTAGCCATGAATATTATCGCGACGCATACGATGCGCTCATTGCACGCTATAAAAGTAAACGTGACTTAGCGTATACATGCTGGCGAGATATTTTAAACATGAATTTTAAATTTAATGATGCGTCTGAATTTCGGAAATCTCTCGACTTATTTGAAGAAAACTTAAATATCTTAAAAACAATTAATTTACCGGTACATCATTGGGATTTTATTTTGGTTTATCACATTTTGTCGAAATTAGATTCTGGATTGCGTCGAAGTTTTGAGGAAAATTATTCGCATACAGAATTACCGAATTACGAACAACTAAAGAACTTCTTACACACAAAATGCGAAGCATTGTTGCGAGATTCACATTTTTCTGCTCAAACAAAAGTAGTTAAGCCTCCACAACGTTCTTCTATATCGCACCCTCAAACTAAACGGTCCAACCTGCCTCACGCACTCGTTGTGGCTAATGAAAAGAAATCGGAACCAAAAGTTTCACAAACCGTTCAACGGATTTCTAAATGTCCTTACTGTAATGATACTCATAATATTTCAACATGCCCGGAGTTCCTGAATAAGTCGATCGATGAACGCATGAATATTGCAACCGAGAAAAAATGGTGTTACAATTGTCTTAAGTCGTCTCATCAATTAAAGAACTGCACTTCAATCTTTTCGTGTCGTACTTGTAAACGCAAACACCACACCTTGCTCCATCGTAATAAATCTAACGAACCTGATAACACCAGTTCATCTCTCGTGGCGAGGTGTCAATCGAATACAACTGTTTTACTGGCGACTGCAATCGTGCAAGTTAAAGATAGATCTGGAAACATGCAATCTTTTCGTGCTCTTTTCGATACGGGCAGCCAGAGTAACTTCATTACCGAATCAGCAGTGAAACGTTTAAACTTGGAGTGCACTCAGACTGCTGCACGTGTCAGCGGCCTAGGGGAATCGGCTGCTCCAATTTTAGGTGATGTTACCTGTTGCATAGGAACTAAAGATAGAATTGTTTTTGAGCTAAACTTACACGTAATTTCTAAAATATGTTGTGATCAACCTATAGCCAATTTAAATACATCGGGATGGTCACACATTAATTCTTTACCGTTGGCTGATCCTGGTTTCGATATTCCAGGACCAATAGATCTTTTATTCGCTGCTGATGTTTTCGCTGAATCGTTACTCAATCAACATATTAAAGGAGGCGTAAATCAACCAACCGCCTTTAATTCAGTTTTTGGTTGGCTTCTTTTAGGGAAAACTAGCTTGTGTACAAACACATTGTTGCAGGTCGAATCAGATCTCGATATGGAATTAAATTCTTTAGTTCAACGTTTTTGGGAATTAGAGCCTTTACCGAAGGTCTTGTTGTTCACTCCAGATGAATTACTGTGTGAACATAAGTTCATTTCCAGTTTCACTCGTACTGACACGGGTCGTTATATGCTGCGACTGCCTTTCAAGGATGATTGTGATGCACCCAATTTTATTGGTTCACGCGATACTGCTCTGAGGCGTTTTCACGCCGTAGAACGTAGACTCTCACGGGACCCTAATTTGCGAAATCAATATACGGATTTCATGTGCGATTATATCGAGAGCGGTCACATGTCATTGGTGCCTGCTGATGAAATCGGAAAGGGAAAGTATTATATCCCTCACCATTGTGTTCAACGCCCTGAATCTATAACTACCCGCTTGCGCGTGGTGTTTGATGCTTCCGCCAAGGACAGAAACATGTGCTCCTTAAACGATACCCAACTAATTGGCCCTAAACTACAGCCCAATATTGTGGACATTCTTATGCGTTTCAGAGAACACAACGTTGTCTTCATGGCTGACGTTCGTCAAATGTACCGACAGATTCTTATTTCTCCGGACCATCGTGATTACCAACGTATCTTCTGGAGGGCTTCGCTTGACGAAACTCTTCAAGAATACCGTTTAAATACGGTCACGTATGGTGTGGCTTCCTCTCCTTTTCTCGCTTGTCGTTGTTTAAGGCAACTTGCTGAAGATGAAGGAGACAGGTACCCGATTGCAAAACGAATCACCTTGTCGGATGTCTATATTGACGACGTTGTAACGGGTTGTGAGTCATTGGAAGATGCACATAGGGCTATAGCGCAGCTCATCGCTCTTTTCGAACAGGGATGTTTCCAACTTAGAAAATGGGTCAGTAATCATCCAAAGCTGTTATCTGATCTCCCTGCTGAAGATCGCTTAACTGGTTCGGTATCTTTGGATAAATCTGAGCCATCAGTTTTAAAGGTTCTCGGACTTAAGTGGGATCCAACGTCTGACGTTTTTTCTTTCGAAATCAAGCCCACTGAACGTCCGTGTACCAAACGTGCTATCTTGAGCGAACTCGCAAGAGTTTTCGATCCTCTTGGATTCTTATCCCCCTTAACGATCTTAGCTAAGTGCTTAGTACAAAAACTGTGGATCCTTGGTGTTGGCTGGGATCAGACACCACCCGAAGAAATTATTTACGCATGGACTCAATACCAAACTCAACTATCTCAGTTGGCTAAACTCGAAATTGCACGTAAACTTACTCATACGAATGCTAAATCATATGAGTTACATGGTTTTTCTGACAGTTCTGAAACTGCTTACGGCGCTGTAATCTATTTGCGTGTTGCCGATAGCGATGCTATGTTTCATGTCCATTTAGTATGTTCGAAAGCACGAGTAGCACCGTTAAAACGTACTTCATTACCTCGCCTGGAGCTTTGTGCTGCTATGCTTCTTTCGGAATTATTTGTGGTGGTTCGCGATTCTTATCTATCTCGTATTTCATTTGATGCGGTCTACTTATGGACTGATTCAACTATTGTACTCTCATGGTTGCGTTCGCCTTCAATTCGCTGGGCTACATTCGTTGCTAATCGTGTCAGTCGTATACAGGACAATACTCCTACAGAATGGTGGCATCATGTTTCTTCGCGAGACAATCCTGCCGATATATGCTCCCGTGGCCTATTCCCAGGCGATGTTATTCAAAACTCGTTATGGTGGGCGGGACCGGAATGGCTTTCACATGATCGTCAAACATGGCCAGTGAGTTTAGGAAATGTATCGCCCGTGGATAACGAAATTGTGCAAGCTGAAGTCCGTAAATCAGTGGGGTTGGTAACCGGAAATGTACATGACAATAATAATACTTTTGATATTTTATTAAATCGTTACTCTTCCTTTCAAAAACTTATTAACGTTGTAACTTACATATATCGTTTCATTAACAATTCACGTCATCGAAATCAGGCTAATTATAACTGTTTTCTCAATAACGTGGAACGACATAACGCGTTGATGCAAATCGTTAAGCATGTCCAGAGTACAGCGTTCTCGGAAGAAATTTCGAAACTACGGTTTAACAAACCGTTACCTAAACCGTTTCGCAAGCTCAATCCTTTTCTTGATAGCCGTGGCGTGCTGAGGGTGGGCGGTAGAATATCTCGGGCAGGATTAGAATACGAACAAAAACATCCTGCTTTTTTACCATCGGATCATCGGTTAACGTTTATGGTAGTCGATTTCATTCACCGCAATTACTGCCATCCCGGCGTAAACAGTACTCATTTCCTACTTCTACAGCAGTTTTGGATAATTTCAGCTAAGCGTGTAATTCGTCAACGTCTCCTTAAATGCGTACGATGTTATCGAACTCATCCTCAACCTTTGCAGCCGTTTATGAGCGATCTCCCTTCCTACCGCGTTAATCAGGTAAAAGCCTTTTCAGTTGTTGGCGTTGATTTTGGTGGGCCATTCAGAATTAAATCAGGCTCACATCGTGGTGCTCGAATTGATAAGGCATATTTATGCTTATTTATATGTTTAGCAACGAAGGCCGTTCATCTTGAAGTAGTCTCAACGCTTTCAGCTGAAGGGTTCATTGCTGCCTTACGTCGGTTTGTAGGTCGACGAGGTCGATGTAACGTTATACACTCGGATTGCGGGACAAACTTTGTCGGCGCTCGTAATCAATTATCATCATTAATGCAACAGGCCTCTAGTACCGAACAAATTGAATTTAAATTTAACCCACCATCTAGTCCCCATTTCGGAGGGGTCTGGGAGATCCAAATTAAAGCTGCTAAATCTCATCTCCTCCGCGTTGTTGGAGATCAAGTTCTAACGTTCGAGGAACTTACAACGCTGTTCATAGAGATCGAGTCCGTCTTAAATTCGAGACCTTTATGCCCTATCAGTTCTGATCCAAATGATCTTTTCGCGTTAACTCCCGGTCATTTTCTAACTTTAGAACCATTAACAGCTGTTCCCGATGAAGATCTAACTCATCTTAACGTAAATCGGCTTAATCGTTGGCAGTTGTTGCAATCATTACATCAAAATTTTTGGTCCAGGTGGAAAAACGAATACTTGAATACGCTTACACAACGTGCTAAATGGACCAAAGATTGTAAACCGCTAAAAATAGGTTCCATGGTAGTGATCAAAGACGAGAATCGATCTCCACTTCATTGGGCTCTTGGTAGAGTAACTCAACTCTTACCAGGCGCCGATGGTGTGACTCGGGTTGCGGAAGTCAGAACTGCTAATAATTGTTTCATAAAACGACCGTTAGTTAAGTTGTGTCCTCTACCGTCAGAGGATTAATTTCATTAAGTTTATCGTATTTATCTTAAGTAATTCAATAAGTAGACATGTAGGTTTATTAGTTATCATTTATCATAGTTCTATCGTTTATTATACATTATCGTTTTTCATATTCATAATCCAGAAAATACCATAGGCATTTTGGTGGGCGGGATGTTCCGTTAACGTAAAATGAATTCGATGTTCGGTGTTCAGTGCATTGGCAACACAGTTCTAACAAACTGTCATGCACGCCGTACACGTCAAAAAGGCCCGCCCTTCAAGTGTCAGTGTAACTGTTAAACACATAACGATCAACATTACAACCGGCGAGCGCGCGCGCATCGAATTCGATCACGACAATCCTGCATCATATTTGGTGGAAGCTCATCGAGGGCGGTGCTGATCAGCTCAAGGTACGTGCGTGCATTGTATTGTTCTTGCGCTGCCCACCGGATATCGAATTATCGTCAGACCCCTAGTCTGTCCCAGTGTGGTTGATGGCCACCCCTTGGGTGCAAAACGCCACATAGGGTCTCTTTACTTATATTTCAAATTAAGTTGGCTTCTTGAAAATTTAAAAAGTACTTTAAAAATATGTAACCAATCCTTACACTTGGGTATCGAATGACAAAGAGACAGTGGACGTAGAATGAAATTTTAATGAGACATTTTTAAACCAAACGTGAGTGGGAGCCGTATTTAAAAGTTATCTAAATTGCTTTAGTTACATCATTTAGTATTCACACTGGAGATTAGATAGGTATTGTTTAATAGTTGGATATTCGACGAATTTAAATGGTAAAGCATTTCACAGGATTCTTTACGATTACATTGTTATATTGATTTGCTTTTGAATGTTCATGATATTGAGTGTTCATCTTTAATATTTAAATGAGTTAATCTTGTATGTATATAAATATTTTTTTATTTATTTCGACACTTACACACACGGTTGTCTTTCTCCAAAGTAAGTAACTTAATACTTGTGTAATGGTAGACAGACAACTGGCGAATATATACTTATATATTTTTACATACATACTTAAATACAAATATACACCCAGGCTCAAAGACCAACAAATTCATTTATAGAATATGTTGGCCCACGACGGGAATCGTTTTATCTATGTTTTTGCGCATAAAAAATAATAAAATTTACATTGAATATAAAACGTACGTATTTTTGGCGTAATTGTCAAGACAGCGTAGCTTATTCGCGGAAAGGGCGATCTCGAGAAATGTTTGAAAAATACCTGTTTTTTTTATTTTGTTAAAAATTACCAGGTACTTTATATTATAGATGCAAACGTTTGTCTGTCTATCATTACTATGTATGTATGTATGGTAATTTTATGAATTTTAGGAATCGTCGGAGCCTATATATATATATATATATATATATATATATATATATATATATATATATATATATATATATATAGGCTCCGACGATTATATATATATATATATATATATATATATATATATATATATATATATATATATATTTGTTTCTCAAGGAAGATTGAAAGAATAATCATTAACTAAAAGATGCTGTTGATGATATAATTCGGTATGACATCATTTTCATTCAAGTCTTATTCAAAAGAAAACGAAAAGAACAATACGATAATACTTCGTGACGGTTTTGTTAAGGCATCCGCGTTATTATCCATTCCAGAAGCCTAAAAAAATATATAGAAATAAGTTTAACTGGCTGTTGTATTCACTGGAAGGTTCATCTTTTCTTATATTCTTTTCAACAATCATTCTTAAAGATTAATTTAATATTAAAGAACTATAATGCATATTAATTTATTACCAAAAATCTTGAATTTTGCTTAAAAGCAAAATGATGCACTTTTTAAAAATTCAAATTGAATACTTAAATCCTTTTAGGCCCATCGTCGTATTTACATCAAAATTAAAATAACTAAGATGTTTTAAACTATTTTAAGAAGTTGTTCGAGTGTATGTGTGGACCTGTCATTTTTGCAACAAATACCGGCAAAAATATGTGTTATAAATTTTCTGATTCTACTAATATTATAAATGCGAAAGTTTGTGAGTATAGATGTTTGTTACTCTTTTACGGCAAATCCACTTAACCAATATCGATGAAATTTGGCACAATTATACCTTATACACCGAGGTACAGAATAGGCTATAGAAATCTTGATTATTCTACAGGATGACATTGAAAAGCGCCATCTATTATCAACCTATAACGCAAAAACAGTCCACGCGAACGAAGTTGCGTCAATATAAATAGAACTAATGCAAACCTATATTTAGATCTTAGGACGATGCATTTTCTATAACCTAACAGTAATTGGCCAAATATTATCATGCAAATTAATTACAGCCTAATCAATATTTTCCGTCCCGCAAACTGCCAGGCAATCATGGCTGCAAATTACCTAATTTATTGCAGACACGAGATGAGTCTGTCAAAGAATTGGTTAGCTATTTCGTGCAGCGTCTTGGCGAAAGTGTGACACCGAAAATGTTTAAGTATTATGAACCATTTTTGGAATTTTGAAGTCTGATCTTATTATTTCGTATGTATTTGGGACACCCAACATTTTTACGTAAACAATTTCATCATCATCCTCCTGCCCTTATCCCACTCTAACTGGGTTTGGTGCAACAAGTTATAAACATGTTGTCACATGATTTGGTTACTTATTTTACGACCGGCGGCCTGCCTGATGTCAGCTTACCTTAGTCGCCTTTTACGACACCTCGGAAAGAAATATGGGCTATTCTACTCAGCCCGATACCACACGGCGGGCCGACTTACCTTAGTCGCCTTTTACTCAGTAAGAAATGAGGCTAACGCAAAATTTCATATAAAAAAATCCGTAGCTTATATTAATATGTAATAACAATATTATTGAAAGCGCTTTGCACTACGCGATTGGTTTTACAATATTTAACAAAAAAACGCAAAATGAAAACGATGAATAGGATGAATTTGGGCGTTACTTATCGGACGTCCATAATACTAAAGTAATTAAAATACTTTTTTGCTATAATCCACGATTACTAATTGCGGATTATAGCAAAATAGTATTATAATTACTTTTGTGAAATAAAATGAATTTGGTGGTCATTTAAAGAATATTAAAACAGATTAGCAGTAACAAAAAGTTTGATTACTAGATGTAACAGGTATGAGAACGAATAGTACACTCCACATTTAAGCATTACATATATTTGTTTTTATCGCGGATTATGCCAAAATAATATTTTCTTTACTTTTGTATTATGGACCTCCGACGATCCGCTCCGAAGTAACGCCTAGTTCTATAAATTATTGTATTAATATAATTACTACGATAGGATGATACAACCACTTAAACATTATTATAGTAATCATGCCATTACACTTTACGATTTCCATACGAAACTTAATGGAAATGTTGTGTTATTCAATGTATATACTACGGAGTTTAAACCACTCGAAACAATTGGAAAGATTTGAAATTGTGTAGCGCAATTATATTTTACAATATTATATATTACAAAGTTGTACAACTTATGTTATAGAACAATGAATTAGAATTTTTGTTACCTTTCCATCAATTATAGCGCAATCTATTATTACTTTATTTTATGTCTAAAGAAATAAATATATTAAAAAAACCGCAATTTTTTGTTATACTGCAAATTCACTAGTTTTATCTATCTATAAAAATATAAATATAAAAATAGTGGTCTCTAAAATATTGATGCCATAATGATAAAATGATGAACAAAGATGGTATTCGGCTGAGTAGAATTAATCACCCTCATTACTTACCTAGGTGTCGTAAAAGACGACTAAGATGAGTTAATGACAGGCAAAAAGCCGGGCGTAAAATACGTAGCCAAATCATTTGACATGTTTATAACATGTGCCGACCCCACTGTGAGTGGGGATAAGGAAAATGATAAACAAAGATACCCTAAAATGATACCAAAAATAGAGCAATTAACGGACGACATACGCAATAGAGTCCCCATTCTATCATCATTTACATTAATCCTATCTTAGTAATATTATAAATGCAAAAGTATGGATGTATGTTTGTTACTCTTTCACGGCAAATCCGCTGAACCAATATCGATGTAATTTGGTACAATTATTCATTATACACCGTGGTAACATATAGGCTATAGAAATCCTGTTAATTCTATATGAAAAGAATGACATTGAAAAGCGCCATCTATTATCAACCTATCCAATCAGTCCACGTGAACGAAGTTGCGGGTTAAACCTAGTATATAAATAAATGAATGAGAGAAACTAAGACACCCTAAAATTAAAGTGATACGAAAAATAGAGCAATTAACGGACGACATACGCAATAGAGTCCCCATTCTGTCATCGTTCACATTAATTACAGCTATAAATAAGAAATTTCAATAACGCCATACGGCACACCCATACGTACTTTATGGGTGATAAACATCGGATCAGCAAAGATAATTATAAATGGAGCGGACGCGACCTAAATACTGGCACACGTGAAAGACTATTTCCAGGCAACTGAAAGGTATGTCAGGTAGCTTTGGAAATAGCTCAGCCGTTTTAACCCGCGTCCATTATCTTGGTTCTATATTCGGCGGTGTTTTAACATTTTTTGGTTGGCTACTAAATATAGTTCGCCGGTCTACTTTTGCATTTTAACGAAACGTTTATTTATTTCTTTATACATATTAAGTTAGAAAAAAATGATATATGTACAAAGGCGGACTTATCCTTAAAAGGCATCTATTCCAGTCAACCTTCGAGTAAAAAACAGAAGGAAAACACAAAAAGCAAAATACATGTAGTAAAAAAAGAAAAAAAAAAACGGAAAATTATGCCTCATTACGAGAAAATCGTAATTCATTGCGATTCTGTCGTGCAGCCTATCATCAGACTATGCTTTGGTTACGAGGCGAAACGATCTTAGACACTGACGTAGTAAATGATTGACATCTTTATGTGTTTTTGGTGGTGTTTCGTGATACGTGTCGTAAGTAATCCTGAATTTACAAGGTAAGTAAACGACTTGTGCTTCCTAATTAATGTATAGAAACCGGCTATACTCACATGTTATTTTATCGAATGAGCCCGACCAGTTGTAAGCCCATACGGGGCTCTTATTCATGAGCTCTTTACTCGTTCATGCTCATCATGTTCGGGCTCATCCGATAAAATAACACGTGAGTACAGCTAGTTTCTATACATTCATTATGAATACCACTCACGATAGTTTAAATTCTGCTTCCTACACTTAACATTGCATAGATTTTCTTAACAAAAGCTAATTATAACTTTTGGACTTTGGAATTCCGCAAAGAAACGCCTACTTCTACCTGATAACATGTAAGAATATCAAGGAACTGAGTGACAGAAAATTACACGTAAAGGAACAGGCTTGCTTACAGAAATTGCTTTCATCCTATTTTACTAAATAATTAACAAAATTATATTTTTATTTATTACATACCTTCAAATGTGGATTAGTATTATAAATCGAACGAGAAAATCCTTCAGATGATAATGATGTTCAAATTTAATTGCCTTTGAAAATTTTCATCACAATAACATCGTGTATACAATTAAGGCTAAAAAAGCATCCACCTACTGGACACCCCAACAATAGCTGCAGATATACAGGAGCAGACGGGATGCAAATAACAAAAATCAATACGATGAACGGACGAACGTAGGAATGAAGTATGCACAAAATTAGCCATATTCACAATGACGATCACAAAAATATGAAGTGAGCATTAAATATACATTTTTAATGAATAAGTGACCCAGTTAGGCTCGAAACTAGTCAAGCTAGCCCGACAGAATTCTTATTCTGTCGGGCTAGCTTGACTAGTTTGATATGAGAATATTAATAGAAATTTAATTCTGTTTTCAATAGCAGATCGGAAACATTACTGTCTCAAAATGTACCACGTCAGTAACACGAGAGCCTTTGGCGAGAGTGGACGTGTAGGGATATATGTTTCTTGTTACTGCTTGTTTGGAACTGAGCTATATACAACATTAGTCTATATTAATACAAGTGAAAATATACACTATAAGACCTAGAAGACCTGGAAGAAGATAAAGTGCCTCGGATGGGTTCGAAACTAGTCGGGCTTACCCGATAGAATAAGACGTGAGTATAGCCGGTTCTATAGATTAACTATAAGAACTACAATAAAATAATTTTAGATCTTTAATAATTCAACGAGTCAATCTTGTATGTAATATTTCTTTCTCTTTTATTTTTTTATTGAATTTTTTTTTCTTTTTAAATTTTTTAATGTTTTTTTTATTTATTTTAAATAATATTACCGAGCAAGGCTCGGTCACCCAGCTACTTTAATAAATTGATATAACTTCTACAAGAATCCTAACATCTTTAACATTCAAAGAAACTAAAATTCGACTTCATACGCCTGGAAACCTCAAGGGCTAGTTATTAAACCGTAGGCGTCCCTAACCGGATGTCAGATGATCTATTGTATATTACTTATACGTCTGTGCGTCTGGGAATTTAGTCTGCACATCGTTGTTTCACAAATACCTTGTAATTTGTAAATCGTACCTCTTTTACACGTATATGCTCTTTGTTGCATTGTATTTTTCCGTCCATTGTCTCAATAGAATAGATGTTACGCCAATTATTAAGCGAGTTGCAAAAGGAATGAATATATAACATTTGAAATCGTAATTCAGATTATTTCGAGTTACAAATAATAAAAGCAATATACAGAAGTTACAATAGAATTATTTTGCTATAATCCCGTTTGTTAAGAGAATTTATGTAGTTTAGAGTGTATAAAGCAGGCAACATTCACATACCTTATACATGGAGGACAAGTCACCATACGTATCACAAAATGCCGCCACCAGCAACACTACACACACTCATTACCACAATCTCTACGATCGTATCATCCCGAAAGCGAAGCATCATTAGGAGGATAGGCTCCAAATCGTAATGCATTTGCATTACGATGTATATATTGTCCTCCATGTATAAGGAATGTGAATGTTGCACACATATAACATTACATGGATTCTCTTAACAAACACGGATTATTATTATTAGCAAAATAATTCTATTGTAACTTCTGTACCATGGAATTCCGCAAAGTAACGCCTGCTTCTATAAATCATTTAAAAGTAGTATAATATATATTTTTTTCATGGAATGAAATGAATTACTTTGTTAGCAAATTTGTACTAGAAGTCAAGGTATTTGTCATAATAATAAGTATAAAACAGTTGTTAGTTTAATAAAAAAAAGAAATAATGAAGTAGAAATGAATAAACACACGCAACACACACAGACACATACACACGCTCCTCTGGCGTCCTAATTTTAATAAGAATAATGTTAACACAATTAAAATCCGTTATTGGCTGTATATAATAAATTAATTCTTTGTAAATTATTAGATTAAGAGCTCTGGATTTTGTTAAAATAAATAAATAAATTATGAAGATTCAATTTTTCAGATAAATCTGCCGAATCAATGAACATAAACAATCACATTGAACTAGTAACAATGATTTTGAAAATCTAAACTATCTTCGATCTAGACAAAAAAGTATTTCTGTGAAGTTATCTATGGATTTACTTTTGGATCATGCGTGATACCGAACTAAGTATTCGGCTGCGTTGCATAAACTCGATCCGAGATAAATTTATCTTCGACCAAGTTTATTCCGGTTTAAAATTATAAACAATCAAACCTCATAAGGCCACATGTAATTAATTATGTAGGAGTGAATGAAGAAATTTCGATCATAGATAAGAAATCGCTGTTTTGGTTTTGTTGAGCAATGTAGAGTTACTATATTAGTTTTCGTAGACACATTCATAATATAGCTATGAAGCCATGTGGTATCCGGCTGAGTAGAATCGACCACCCTCATTTCTTACCGTGGTGTCGTAAAAGGCAACAAGGTAAGTTGACCCACCGTGTGGTATCCGGCTGAGTGGAATAGACCAGTGGTCAGCAAACTTATTAACCAAAGAGCCAAATATGAACATAGCAAAAATTAAAAAAAAAAATTGGTAGCCAATTCTGGTTGTTGAGTAAACGTTTATTACAATAAATAAGTAGTACACTAAATAAAACTAAATTTCATACTTAATAAATATTATTTAATGCGAAAAATGGCCTTGCAGCTCCGGAGCCAAACTTTGCCGACCACTGGAATAGACCATCCTGATTTCTTACCGAGGTTTCGTAAAAGGCGACTAAGGTTAGTTGACTCGCCGTGTGGTATCCGGTTGAGTAGAATAGACACTCACATTCTTACCAAGGCGTCGTAAAATACAACTAAGGTAAGTCAACGTCCGGCAGGCGGCCGGTCGTAAAATACGTAGCCAAATAATATGACAACATGTTTATAACATGTTGGTCACATGATTTGACCCCACATAGTATGAGATAAGGGTAGAAGGATGATGATTCATAATATAGCTATGCTCAATATTTACAAAAATAATAATTGCGAAGGTACAAAACTTACAATGTAGCAGGAAAATCTTAGAAACAGGTTTGGTACAGGTAGATCTAAAAGCCTCTGCATAACAACAAACATGTCTAGACTGACACTACAGACACGAGCAACTTAGTTTGTCGAAACAAAGACAATCTTAGAAACTACCAGCCTCATTACCGCTGCACTGTTTGTATACATTTTAATATAAATTTTTTCAGAGTTTAAAAACTTAGTACAAGTTTATAACATTATTTACTTGGTAGAGTTTTGGTTGAGGAAATAGGTAGGAACAACACTTTGATTATGAAGAAAATAAATAAATATATGGGACCAATCCACACACGTTCCCAAAGTGAGTAACTTAATACTTGTGTTCTGGGTGACTGGGTGAGTGAGAATAAGGTAAGTTGACGTCAGTCAGGCAGTCGATCCTAAAATACGCAGCAAAATAATGATACATGTTTATAACATGTGGTGCCAACCCCACTTACAGTGGAATAAGGGCAGGAGAATGATGATCTATAAAAAAGAGGTTCTAAAACCATTGACTGATACTAATTATTAATTAAGTTAAGTAAGTCAGACAAATGGATATTTACCATAAACAATGAAAAAATCAAATTTACAAACAGAACTTACATTATGTTAGCATATTTAACACAAGTTAGCCGTATAATAAATACCTGCCCGCTAAAAAGCAACGCAGCACTTAAACGTAAACTGGGTTAATATCTCAAGAAGGTACTGAAGCTGTGAACTTATTGACCCAGAACGTGAGGCTAATTCTAAGAGTACCGATTATTGACACACTTTAATTTTATTCGAGCGCAAAGGCGAAATCTTTATCGCAATAAAGAGTACAGTAAAGTGCTTTCTTATATTCAGGCTAGTAAGTTTTTAGTGTTATATCAAATTCTACTGCCTATAAAAAAATAGTTACGGTAACTTTGTGACCAACTGTATTCCTTATATTATAGACTAGCAATTGCCAGTGGCTCCGCCCGCGTGGAAAGATTAAAACCGTCATATAGTATTTTGATAACCATAAAAATGGTTAAAGTGGATTATACTGCGTCCATCATATTATCAGTCTTTTGACAGCTCACGCTCTTTAAGTTTTGTATTGCTTACGTACAAATATCATACAAATAATATTTGTACTTTATGGATGGGTACCGCCCACTTAGTGATGTCACACATAATGGGTTACTACGATTATGCCACAGATTAAAAATAATCGGTAGAAATCGATGTTACGAGTATTAAAAGACATTTAATAACATTATATAAAGTTTTACTTTCTTCTTAGTTAATACATGAATACAAATAAAACAATCAGGATATTTTAATTTATTTTATTAGCACGAGTCGTCGGAATGATAATCAAGCAGTTATTATTAGCTCTTGTGTAGATAATATATTATCAAACGCAATATCACGTTCCCAATCAGAGAATATTACTCTTTTAGTTCTTTCCACCACACTTGCCCAGTTCTCGGCCGTTACGTGGGTGCAAGCATTTTTTAGCAATTGCAACATTTTATTCGCTGTGAATGGGGGGCTTGTATTGCATCTCGCAGCATGCCCTTTTACTTGTGCCCATATAAGTTCTATTGCGTTGTACTGGCAGTGGTATGGAGGAATCCGAAGAACAGTATGGCCATATTCTGCTGCCATTTCATTGATTACATAGCGTTTTGCTCTCTTTTTGGTTTTTAATATTTTTATTAATTCAACTTTTAACATTGAGTCGTCCACATTTTCTCCATTGTCCCGAAGCCAATTAATTATTTCATGCTTTTTATTAGCCTGTGTTGGCATTTTGTCAATTTGACGGGAGTGGTAGGGCGCATTATCAATAAAAATTATTGATGGTTCTTCCAATGAAATGAGCATTTTTTTGAACCACTCTTCATACACATTTGCATTCATCTCTTCGTGGTAGTCATTTGATTTCTTCGATTTAAATGCCAACAGTGCGTCTTGTACAAATCCTTTTGCTGTACCTGCATGGCAAATGATTAGGCGCTCACCTTTTCCCATTGGTACTGAGGAAGTGGAATCAGCAGTATCATCAGTCCAGAAACGAGATAGTGTGTGGTTAGCGTTGAGCCATGTTTCATCCGTGAAAACAATATTTGCCCAATCTTGTATTTTCTTTGCCTCTCTTAAAAAATCACAACGTGCTATAGCTATATCTGTGCGTTCCATTAATAATTTTCTTTTATTTAACTTTTTATATGAAAAGCCAATTGTGTTCAAAACTTTGACCAAAGAAGATTTTTCACCATGAAATAGACCACTTCTTTTCAAAGAAACAATAAGTTTTCTCAAAGTTGGAATTTCTTTTCTCAAGTAGTAATCTAGTTTACGTAGGTTATCATTAATCGAATTACTTAGGTACGTAATTCGATTAATGATAGTAGGTACTATAATCGGAATGGTATCGCATACGAGAATCTTTAGGACATCACTATCGTCAATCTGTCAAAAGATGGTTAATATAATGGACAGTGTATAGTTATAGTTAACCTTAAAAGCAAGACATATGCTGTCGCGGATTTTTATTTAGAAATTTTAGAGGGGGAACAACTTTTTAATACATGATTTTTAATAACTTTAAATTTTGCCGTTTCGTAGTATTTTTTATTGCTGCCCCTCTCCTATTCGTCTTAGCGCAATGTTATATAACCTATAGTCTTCCTCGATAAATGGACTATCTTACACTCAAAGAATTTTTCAAATAGTTCCGACAGTTCCTGAGATTAGCGCATTCAAACAATCTAACAAACAAACAAACAAACTCTTCAGCTATATATATTAAGTATAGATTCGGGACGTAATCAGAAAAACATTATGGTCAGTCCAGGATTAATATTCATTTTTAATATTCTGCCGCGTGATATCCGGCTTAGTAGAATAGATCACTGTCATTTCTTAACGAGGTGTCGTAAACGGCGACTAAAGTAAGTCAACCCGGCGTGTGTTTTCCAGCTGAGTAGAATAGAACACCCTCATTTCTTACTGAGGTGTCGTAAAAGAGTACATGAGACGATTCGCCTGTGGTAGCCGACTGAGTAGAATAGACCTTTTTTCTATCGAGTTGTTTTAAAATAAGACTAAGGTAAATTGACGTCAGGCAGGCGGCCGCTTGTAAAATCGTAGCCGAATCATGTAACATGTTAAAATCATGTTGTGCACTTAGAGAGGAATAAGGGCAGGAAGATGATGAATATTTTTTAATATTCTTCACATCTGCTATATAGCTTCCAACCTAATATTTTGGAACATTTTGAGATAATAAAACAACAATGGCCACCCAATTGACGAGCAAGAAAACGTCTTCTACTTCGGTTTGTTACACGTGTTTGGAAGGAAAATCAATGGTGGGGGTTGAACTATTTGCACATAAGACACAAAAACACATCGTCGTATAGTGTGTTTAAAGGTCTATTCTTTAGCTTTATATAATAAGCAGAAAACAGTCTTTTTCCTAACAATATAGTAGCATTCCGTTACTTTACTTTAATTGCACATTATTAACAGTGTAACATTTACGAAATGGGAGAGACTAACGTGAATTTGCATAATGTAAATGAAAATCGCATTTTCACCGCTCACTATATGTTAATGCCAAACCCGAAACTAAACTGAATTAATGGCGTCAAATTAATGCTTATACTGCATTATTTGGCTAAATTAGGAGTATTAGGTACACTTATAGCAGTATTTAACATGAATGTTTATTTAATTTTATGTAAATAACACATCATGGAATTTGGCTGATTAGAATAGACCATCTAATTTGTTACCAGGGTGTCGTCAAAGATGACTAAGGTAAGTTGACCCGCCGTGTGGTATCCGACTGAGTAGAATAGACCACCCTCTTTCTTACCGAGGTGTCGCAAAATGGTCGTGGGTTCAAAATAAAATCTCGGCCATTATACTACCGACGTGAACCCACTCCTAACACAAGCTAAATGCAAAAGTAATAATAAAATTATTTTGCTATAATCCGCGATGAAATAAAATAGAAAATATATAGGTATTGCTAAATGTAGAGTGGACAATTCTTTTCATACCTGATACATGCAGGATTCGTAAAAACACATGCACAAACCTCCACCACCGCCTTGGTGCCAAAGCCTTGGCTTTGCGATTTTGGTCGTGGAGTCTATCTCCTGATGATGCTTCGGTTGCGGGGCGAAACGATTGTTGAGTTTGTGATAGTGAATGTATGTAGTGCTCGTGTATTGTGATGGCGGTGGTGGAGGTTTGTGCATGTATTTTTACGAATCCTGCATGTATCAGGTATGGAAACGGATTTTCCTCTCTACATTTAGCATTATATATATTTTCTATTTTATTTCATCGCGGATTAAATCAAAATAATTTTATTATTACTTTAGTAGTATGGATCTCCGTAAAGTAAGTACTCCTAATTTTATAAATTATTTATACTGTGTCTGTTTTTTGATCTGACATAGCTACATGAATCGAGCGGAAGTTGTATAAATTTTAACCCAAAGAGCAATTTAGTGAATGATCCTCAAAAATGTGTCCAAAGACAAATAAAAACTCGATTCATAAAATTTTTCGTATGTCAAAAGGCTCTCGAATGTAAAAATGACGTCACAGCGTGTAGTGCCTCGCACTTTACGCCTGCAATATTCACAGGCATAAATAACAGCTTTCTGGTTTCACTAGTCTTCAACGAGTCAAAACCATATATTTCTTCTTTGAATTTATAGGTGAAACTCCAATTTTTTTATTTGATTATCATCCTCCTGCCCTTATCCCACTCTAAGTGGGGACGGCACAAAATGCTATAAACATGTTATCACTTGAATTGGCTACGTATTTCACGACCGGCTGCTCGCCTGACGTCAACTTACCTTAGTCGTGTTTGAACGACACCTCGGTAAGAAAGAGGGTGGTCTATTTTACTCAACCGAATACCACACGGTAGATCAACTTACCTTAGTCGTTTTTTACGACACCTAGGTAAGAAAGAGGGTGGTCTATTCTACTAAATCGGATACCACACGGTGGGTCAAACTTACCTTAGTCGAATTTGACGACACCTCGGTAAAAAAGAGGGTGGTCTATTTTACTCAACCGAATACCACACGGTAGATCAACATATCTTAGTCGTTTTTTACGACACCTAGGTAAGAAAGAGGGTGGTCTATTCTACTAAATCGGATACCACACGGTGGGTGAAACTTACCTTAGTCGTATTTGACGACACCTCGGTAAAAAAGAGGGTGGTCTATTCTACTCAGCCGGATACTATACAGCGGGTAGATTTAACGTAGTCGCCTTTTACAACACCTCGGTAAGAAATGAGATGAATTCTACTTAGCCGGATAACAACACGGTTATGTAGTAAAAGAACGCATTTAAAGTAACTTTACTTTAACTCATATTTTCTGTTAACAAGGACTATAAAAAGTAATTTTAGTATTACTTTTGTACTCATTATCGAATAGATAAACAACAGATTTCATCATCATCCTACTGCCCTTATCCCACACCAAATGGGGTCGGCACAACATGTTATAAACATGCTGTCACATGATTTGGCTTCGTTTTTGCGAGCGACCGCCTGCCTGGCGTCAACTTACCCCAGTCGTATTTTACGACACCTCGGTAAGAAAGAGGGTGGTCTATTCTACTAAACCGGATACCACACGGTGGGTCAAACTTACCTTAGTCGCCTCTTACAACACCTCCGGATACCACACGACGGGTTTGCCCACCTTATTCGCCATTTACGACACCTCGGTAAGAAATGAGGGTGGTCTATTCTACTTAGCCGCATACCACACGGCTATGATAAACAACAGATTTATCATTTTTTTAAAAATTTACAATGTAATCCTCAAATCTTTATTTCAATTATTATCGTACATTTAAAATCTTATATTCTTAGTATTAAATGCGCAAGCGACTATACGACCTACATAGGGAATACAAGTTACCACATCATTATTTTGAAAAAAAAACTCATATGTGAAAGTCTTCATTTACGCAATCGGATAGTGTACAACGCAAATGATGCTAACTGTAGTTAGTGTTTTCAAATTATAAACTTTTACCCGCGACTTCGTTCGCGTGAACTGTTGTCGTGTGATAGGTTGATAATAGATGGACGCCATAAAGGATGATTCACGCTACACCGTGTCGCGACCGGGCCGGGCCTCGGCCGGGACACGTCCACCGTGCGCCGGCCGTGCCAGTCATTCATGTTACACCGGGCTGTTTGGGTTTATTATTTGCACGACTTATATCTATGTTAAATAGCTTTTGTCAGCAAGTGATTTCATCTATCGATAGACTTGACGCCTAAGTAAATATGCAGTTTCACAATTTGAATTAGCAGCTATTGCAATTGCCATCGATGATGAAGTATTGGAAATTATTTTATTTGTTATCTAAATACTTAGGATGGCTCATGTCGTAAATCACAGAGCAAATTACACACATTCTAAACAATTTGCATTGTCCATTTTGCTGTTAAGCTGCTAAGCTCACTAAGATTTGACGTTGACTGCTCTGCGGGCGCCCGGGCGCATATGTTTATGTTACAACGTGTCGAGGCCGAACCGTGCCGGAGCCGGGAAACAATACCCACCGACATTTCAACGCCGTGCCCCGGCCGAGTCCCGGCGGCGCACGGTCAGGCATGAATCACTTTATACAAAAAGTATACCACAATGTTTGACCGTGCCCCGGCCGTGGCACGGCCCGGTCGCGACACGGTGTAGCGTGAATCATCCTTAAGTCGCTTAAGTAGAATAGACCACCTATTTCTTACCGAGGTGTCGTAAAATACGACTAAGGTCCGGTAATAAATAAAGTAAAGTCCGATATAGAAATTTTAATTGCATTATTTCATCATTTTGATGTGTCATCGGTGTCGGGTAGTGCATGAGTCCGTACGAATTCTGCATGTATCAGGTATGAGAACGAATAGTACAATCTCCATTTAACATTACATATATTTTCTTTAATCGCGGATTATAGCAAAATAATATTCTCATTACTTTTGTATTATGGACCTCCGCAAAGTAACGCCTAATTCTATAAATTATCTCGGAAATTCTCCAGACATATGCATGTTGCATCGCAATGTTTTTCTACACCGTCAATTGCGTGATGAATTTTAAATATCAATTTACACGCGCTTATAATTAATTAAGCATTAACCAATACACGATTGGTATCAAGAACTGGATATGGGTCGTGATAAAGTAGGCCATTATTTAGATCTGAGAAAATTGGATGTAAATCTAATGATGGTGAATGGGTGATGGTGTCCACATAAGCTTAAATTTCATGTATTTTATTGCGAATATTATATATGTTATACAACCTGCAGCCGTGTCTCTTTTCGTGTAACTAAAAGGTTCAGCAAACCATATATTATGCACTAGGTTTTCGCTTCCTTATCTCGAAAGAAAAACGTTTTTTTATCCTTTATAATAGCCCGATATAAAAACTTTAATTGTATTAATTTTTATTATTATTGGTCCAGCGGTTTAGTCTTAGAAGCGTCACAGAACAAAAAGCGAAACAGACAGACATTCAAATTTCTTTTATTAGGAACAACACATGTCTATTATTATCATTATTTTATTATTTCATTCTTGCTATTTTCTTTCTTTGTGTTATAGTTTAAATTATGTATTCCTTTTTTTTGTGAAGTATCGTTTTTAATTAGTGTAAGTGGATCATGTCCGATCTAATTAAATAAATAATAAATGAATATATAGTTATGTCTAGAACTTAAATATGTACTTTTAGTAACTTATTAAATAAGTGTCTGTTAATTAGAGTAGTTAAAATAAAAATTGTCAGTAAAAAAGAAACTGTATAGATTCGAAAATGTAACAATTAATTTAAAAATCTCCAATATTTAGTCAGCTTTGAGTTAACAAAGCTAAAGAAATCAAAAGCTAATTGTATCTGTTAATACTGTTGTGATTAAAGAAAATCGGTGAAAAGAAAAGAAAATTCTTTATAAAGTTGAATATTCTATATTTCTTAATAAATTGTAAAATTTATTACAATAAATTTGAAAGCATTCAGTTATCGTTGACAAAGCCAAAGGAGGCAGGAGATAACGAGGCTATACAGTACCATAGTACAATAGCCATGATTACGAAAAATACAAGTTCAGAAGATAAAAAAGGAGGCCGTTGGTTTAATATACCGCCTACATACTGAACGTTACATATGTAACTTGCAGTGAAAAACATCGTTTATTAAACGATCGATATTAAAATAAATCGATATTTAAAAATCTAGATAGTTTTCTAAGTGTTCGAATAGAATTTAAATCAAGTCGAACCAACTCGATATTAACAATAAATTAAAATAAAGATTAAATAAATTCGAATGGTAAAAATAAAAAATAACAGAGATGCACTGTTTACAAAATTCGATTAAAAGGTTTAGTTTGGCTATTGGTTTAATCCAACAATCCATTTCTTATCAAAAATAAAGAAGAAAAAAGAGATTTGATGATTTACAAAGGCAGGCGTTACTTTGCGGAATTCTATAGTAGGATTCGAATTACCGGATCACGGCATGTCAACTTACCTTAGTCGCCTTTTACGACACGTCGGTAAGAAATGAGGATGGTCTATTCTATTTAGCCGGATACTACCAAAGAGGTCTCCCAAACACGACTAACTCTTACGAAAGCCGCACGCCAAAAGAGAGGAAATGATTTTTCGGACACTAACAAAGGCTGTTAGCCATGAAGCCTTTGACAGCGTCACCGGGAGAGTGCGCGAGCGCAGAAGCATCGTCGGGGGTTGAGGTGCTGGGACAGCATGTCTCGAAAGAAGCCCGCAGCATCCAGGGAGCGTCGCCTTAAGGGTATCTCCCGTGAGGCCGGACCTCGGCTTAAAACGACGCGCTGTGGAGGACTATATCGGACTGTAACGAGATCGAATGACGTAACCATTGTATTTTATAGGCTGTCACAGCTTGGAGATAGATACATTTCTAGATTCCTAACAATATAATAAGTAATTTCAGAAAACCACGTACTCGTCACCGTACTCCAGTTTAAATGCTCGTTAAAGCATTTATTCCGGTTTAATAATAAGCATTTTTGAACGCGTAAAGTGGTTTAAATCCGTCCCATTTCTCCTGTTCCAGTTTTAGGTCGGTAACGATTTTCGTTTACAGCCTCAGCTTACTATTGGCCCTCACTAAATGCATGATAGATGAGGTCTATTATAAAACCATTCATTTGCCCCGGTCATTGATCTATTATGTTACTTTTAGAACATGTTTCTTTATGAATAGGCAGGTAAAGTGTTATGTGTAAAGCTATGAGGCACTTTCATATATATACTTTTTAAGGCAACTAATTGATTTATAAGAAATATAAATGTTTGCAACTTACCTTAGTCGCCTTTTACGACACCTCGGTAAGAAATTGGGGTGGTCTATTCTACTCAGCCAACTACCACACGGCGGATCAACTTACCTTAGTCGCCTTTTACGAAACCTCGGTAAGAAATGAGGGTGATCTATTGTACTCAACCAGATACCACACGGCTATCCGGTGTATAAGGAATAATTGTGCCAAATTTCATCGCGAATTCGTCGTTAAAAAAGTAACAAACATACATCCATACTCACAAACTTACGCATTTATAATATTAGCACGATAGGACTACAGTAATATTCAATTTTAATTAAACCGAAAACCAGACGCAATCGCTGACTCAGTATTCTTTAATTAGTACCGGAATCGTTTTGACACTTCTCAGTGTAACTGAATACGTTCTGTTCCACGAACGCATCGTTTATACTGCGACGAGTGAATCAATGGCTTGTTGGCCACCCACTCGATATCGCGAGATCCCTTGTTTACCAACGATAATTCCTGAACGTTTATTTCTCGGAGGTCAAGCTTAACTGGTAACTTTTAATTGTCTACACGTACATATCTACATATAGATACATTAAATATATAAATATATGAGACACATACACATAATACATAAATACATACTTAAATACAAATATACACTAAGGCTCAAGGACCAACAAATTCATTTAAAGAAAATGTTGGCCCTCGGCGGGAATCGAACCCGCGACCCGTGGAGCTGAAGGCAGGGTCACTACCCACTGCTCCAACGAGCCAGTCATTATAAGTTGTTGAAGCAATATTGGTGACATTTGGTAAAATTAAAGTCTATGTACCGATCTAACATATTTTTTTTTGCAACTATATTTACATGACCGGCCTGTTGGCGTTGGTTAGAATAATATACATCAAAAATTCTTGCTCCCTGAAAAATCCCTGCCTTCATAAGATATTAAAAAAATTAGCTCATAAGTTAAGCAGACGAGGAACCCGTACATTGTCGGCCATCATAACATATATCATATATGTATATAGTACCTGAGTGACAGAGCCATAATTTTTAAAATGATGTAAAAAAAAAGAAGGTATTTTCACCTATCTAGACCGCCCGTTCCCCAAATGAACTACCATGACATTGTTTGACAGCGAAAAATCAAGATCGATTTTTCTCCTCCAAAACCCGCTACATGCTGAATTTAAGGGAAATCGTTGAAGCCGTTTCCGATATTCATCATATATCAATCGTCTGTCACCCATTACACAAGTATCAAGTTACTTACTTTTGGGGACGGACAACCGTGTGTGTAATATATCTATTGAATATTTTACATATGTATACTTATTACAATAAAATAAAAAATTACAAGATCAGATGCAATATTGGTAGATCACGAAGCTAACACCGATAACGAAATAACACGCCGTTTATGATATGCAAAAATATATACACATGCATTGATAACATTTACAAGCTAATAAACCAAACAATTTGGTAAACTGATAATCCAACACAAGATTAACAGGCTTAATTGATTAGAAAGATTGATTAAATTGAAGAAATTGTTGCGAATATATCCATGAGTATTTAATTACATAATTTATACACGCAATATACAACAGCAGTAGTCTTTTCAGATACCTTCACTTAATTCCCATGATATAGACATCTTCCACGACCCTCTATTCATATAAAAAAATAAACTTGCTCGCCTGCTTTAAGTTGTAAGTTTAAGTAATAGTTTTTATCAAAATTTCCTGTAAGTATAATTTAATTTGTCTCCTTTTAGTAATATAAATAATTTTTGTACCTAACTACTTACGATAACGCTGTACTCGCCTCAAAAGTGTTTACCTAGAACTTGCCGTATGAAAAAGTGCATTAATAAGTATGTGTAATATGCTATTGGCTTGTCATAATAAAAAAATAAATACCTAATTGTAAAAATATCTAGATGGACTGCTAAAAGTTGTTTAGTATTCAGAAAAATTAAATACAGTGAGATAGATTATAAAATGCTTATTTTATTAGATCGCCATCTTTAAAAAACCATGTTTTTTTGATTTCGATCCCAAATTATTATTTAGGCGTATACTGACACTACCACTGAGCTGAGTCTTCGACCTTTCCCTTAGAATTAGCATAGCTGTTGATTTTGGCAAAGGCCGCCTCTCTGATTTTTGAAAGACAGAGAATTCATTTTTCTTATTAGTAAAGAGTACCTGGATGACCAAGCCTTGTTTGGTATTTTTTTACTATTTTGACTTGACATTTGATAGTGAAAATTATCTTTTTAATTCAACATAAATTTTAGCATTTTCCCGAAAACTTTATACAATGTAAAGTTTTCTTTACATTGTATATTGTAATTTTATGTGGTGCAATAAAAATGTTCTGTTCTATGTTCTGTTATATATAAGATTGATTCTTATAAATATTAAAGATAAAGATACCTTAAAAAATAGTATACTTCAAGCCATTGTAAGAGTTTTAAAAAGATTCTCAATAGTCGAATATTCAGTCTGACAGACTCACGATAGTCGAAATAAACTACTACGAAATAAACGACAACTAACTAACTTAAGATATAAGTACCAGGTTGACCGAGCCTTGCTCGGTAATTTTTTACAAAATCTGGACAGTTTATGCCAATAATAGTGTTTTATATACAATATATATTTTTGTATTTTTTTAATTTAAAACAGGAAAAAAACTAATTTATTTACAAAAACTGAACTGAATTTCAAGAAAATCGTAAGAGCAGTTTCCGAGATTCCAAATATATAAATATATATATACATACATACTAGATTAACTCATTTAAATATTAAAGATATATATAATATCAATAATCCGGGATTAGAATGTCAGATAGCAATAGTCCACCGGATAAAACTAAGATTATGAGCAATGAGTACACTATTTATAAATCAACGTGCTGATTTACTATTTATAACTGAATATATGCTTAATGATAAGGAAAATACTGTTCTACTAATTCTTGTTGCTTAAATTGCGATAATGTGCGAGTTTAGGAGTTTGTATATTTTAGAGAAAATAGGTGTTAAACTTATCTTATAGTAAAATCGAATTTACACAACAAACTTGTTATAAATCACCATTGTTTTCACGATAAAGATTGGTTTTCAATTTGATTGTTTTTCAATTAAAAATTTATTAAGAATAGTTTTGTTTATATTTACTTCATTTTTTACTTCTTTTAGGTTTGCCTTTTGACACTTTCGCTAACAGACTTATATAAATAAACTGTTTATTTTTTATTTATAAAAGTTCACAGAATCGCGATATGAGTTCGTAAAATGGTATTGCCTACCTGAAATAGCCATACACATTGTAAGTATGATAACCCAAATACATAATCTCATCTTCTATTTATAACTGGTGGCACTCAGACATTATTAGTTTTTTGTTTGTGTGATAATACGCCTCTTTCTTCATTCACTTCAAATTCAATAGATAGATTCGTTTTAGATAAAGTGCAAACTTCTGACTTGATAACAGACACAGACATACAGACACTCTGTGATGCCCAAGCCACACCCAAAAAAATCAACTTTTCACGCGTTATATGTTTCAAACACACAATTCATCATCAGCTTCCTGCCCTTATCCCAATCTAAGTGGGGTCGGCACAACATGTTATAAACATGTTGTCACATGATTTGGCAACGTATTTTACGACCGGCTGCCCGCCTGACATCAACTTACCTCAATCGTATTTTACGACACCTCGGTAAGAAAAAGTCACCCTCTTTTTTACTCAGCCGGATACCACACGGTGGGTCAACTTACCTTAGTCGCCTTTTACGACACCTCGGTAAGAAATGAGGGTGGTACTATTCTACTCAGCCGGATACAACACAATGAAAAAATAAAACATTTTATAGCTTAATTTTCTTTTACCGCGGATTATAGCAAAATAATATTCTCATTAGTTTTGAATGGGTAATAAATAATATACTGGGTTTAAATTAGCTTCTCATAGAGGGTTAAAATATATTAAGTTTGGTCGCATCCTTAAATTTAATCTATAGGTTGTTTAACAATTCAGATCATGAACATTACTCGGAATAACTCGAGTTTTCAAATTCTTTATAACGAACCCAAGTCCTGCGCTAAATAGAGACGATGGTACAAGTAAGTGGCGCCTTGTATGGCGCCGGGACGTCGTGAATGTTGAAAATGTTAGGAGAGGATATGCAATCGTCCTAAACGATGTCCTGTATATGTATATACGTCGTACGTTACAAAGTACATACTTCTTAATCATTATCTTCGTTATCCCCTTGCCCTTATTTCATTCTAAGAGGGGTCGGCACAACATGTTATCTACGTATTTAACGATCTACCTGCCTGACGTCAACTTATCTTAGTCATACCTTTACATTTTACAAAATTTTACCATTACATTTTACATACAGTTTTACCTTAGTATATATAACAGAAGATGCTGCGTGCCCAGAGTGTGGAGAGGAAGAAACGAGTCTTCACCTTATGGCTGAGTGCCCTAAGTACTCGCTGGTAAGATGGGAGATACTAGGTAAGGATGAAATTGAAGTTGAGGATCTGACAAATATCTCCTTCAGGGATATTATCAGGTTCGTAAAAGCTACGGGTAGATTAGAGCAGGTGACACTGTCGGGACAGCAGTGAAACCCTTGTCCCAACATGGGGAAATGGGTGGAATAGTCCGGAATAGGACCCGCCCTGCACCGACGGGCGTCCCCGAAATTAGATAGATAGATAGATAGTATATATACCGACAAGTCGGTAAGAAAGAGGGGTGGTCTATTCTACTCAACCGGATACCACACGGCATAAACAAGGCTCATACTTCTTAAATCAATATATAAAAATTGTCTATCCTAATATTAATAATGCGAAAGTCGTTCTGTCTGTTACACACTGCTTATTTGCTAGAACAATATTGTAATATTGGCTGAAATAAAGGATTAAAAGAAATTTCCGTTTTTAAATATGGTATATAACACATAGAATAGAATAGAATATTTATTTAGAAAACTGAAGGTATACATCTTAATTTTTATATTACCTTTTCAGTATAGGGTGGAGCTAGTATATAATAGATAGAGTTATTATACTAGAGTATAATAACTCTATGTATAAAATTCAAATTCAAAATTTTCTTTATTCAAATTAACTTGTAAACAAGTACTTTTGAATCGTCAATTCTACTGGTTCGGAAAGCTGTTCCTACCAAGAAGAACCAGCAAGAAACTTGTCGGTTTAATCCTCAACAGTATAGTAGGCTTTCATATCAGCCTCTGTTTAATAGTGTTTTTGAACTGCTATAATGGTAAAGCTAAAATTGATTGCGGATATTTATTATAGAATCTTATACCCAAATCCACAAACAAATTTTGTACCTTTGCAAGGTGCAAAGCAGGAGCCACAAGCTTATGTCGTTCCTACTTTGTCTATTATATATGAATTATAATATAATATTCATTAATATGAAAGCCATAGGCAGGAAGTGTCACAATTTCATTTTATTGTAATTATAACTTTGTGATATGTAAGTTGATATTCAATTAAATACAAATGAGTTCTCCTCCATAACACATAACATTAGTAGTAAAAAACTTTAAATTACAGTAAGATTGAAGTTTTATATTTATGTCAAAAAAGTGAAATGGTTTTTTATTCTTAAAATTTGTAATACAAACTTAAAGTTATAATGTAAGTAATTTTTATTGAAATTATAAATTATTAAACTTCAGTTCATTATGAATAGGTACTTATAACAAAGAAGTTAAGAATTCCCGAGGAATCCAGGATTTAACGTAAGGGTTAGACACCATGTACCATTATTAGTGAAAATTTAGTCAATAAAGCACGACTTTCATTCAGAAATATGTGTTGGCATAAATGTCTACAACAAAGGTATGTACGCACGTATTTTTAAAAAATAACGTGAATTTTTTTTCTTTTAATTGCCTATAACAGATTAGCTAATAAGATGCGAAAGTAGAAAAATTAATAAATTCGAAAACAAATAAATAACTTTAAACAACAAAAGATTGATTTAAATTTTAAATAATATAATTAAAAAAATTCAATAACAAAATAAAAAAACAAGTTACACGGTATTATTAACTATTTTAAGGATAAAAAAAATCCTTTCATAGTTTACTGTGTCCAATCACGAAAATATAGATAGCTAACATAAATAAAGAACATAAACAAACTTACTGCCACTGCAGAAATATTCATAGACGATTGTCTTGAAAAAGCACTGTAAAATTATAGTTGTTTTACCACTTCGACAATTAAATGAATTTAAATGCCTATTTAATTCAAAACATATGTACCAGTCTTAGATATAAAATATTTTCTAAGAAATATAACTTAATACAATCTCTTCACCACGCTTCTAACTACAGACTAAAAACATGTACGTACATGTACAATTTAGGGTTGGTCGTACTAGGCAAAATCAAATACTAATTATCACTGTGACTGTTCCTTAAAAATACCTGTCTCAAATACCTGTTACAAAATACTAGGTAATATAAGACCAACAATATAGTACATAGTTATAGGGATGAGACATGGATTAGAAAAATCGATGAATAAATAATTGATTTTATTCCATTCAAAATAAAATGATTTAAAAAATCGATGATTTTGGAACGAAATAACCGAGTTTTTAATTTTTTTTTTAATTTCAATTTTAATTTTTTTTTTATTCCAATATTAATAATTAATTACAATAAAGGCTAATCAAACTGGACAATTACCATGAAATAATATCAGATGCGCTGTTTGTGAAATTGGATTAAAATGTTTAATTTGGCTAAATTGGTTTCATCCAGCAATGCATATCTAATCTTTAAAAACAAGAAAAAGAGTAAAAAATAAAAAGGGATATCTAAAATAAACGATTTTTAATAAAAAAATAATCGATTATTGAAAATCGATTATTTTTTCACATCGCTATTCTGTGGTTCTATGTTTTGATTAGTTTTTCTACCTATCTAATATCATATCTAATATCTATATGATGTTTCAATTTTATTGATAGGAACAATATTATTAATACAAATTGTTGTAGTAATAATTGGATGATTAATACCCGTCCAGTTCTAAAATCACGTAAGGAACAATTTGAAGAAAACTCTGATGGAAGAAGGAAGTAATAACAGTTATTATAAAACGAGTGCTTTCAGATTCACATGTAAGTATACATTAAAATGCCGTAAATTTATCTTTCGATTTCAGAACTGATTCGTAAAAATCCACAAAATAGTAATAATCTACTGGCTGTAGCCGAAAACTATGTTAATACAGCGAAGAAATTTACCAATCAAAATAAGTACGATGAGGCCATTAACAAATACAAAAAAGCCGCTAAAATTTACATGGAACTGGAATATTACAAGGAATTGGGGATATGTAACAGGATGATAGGAGAGATATATATGTGGAAGGCTGATTTTGATGAAGCATTAAAATACCAAAATGTTCACTTAGGTAATAATAACAATTTTTTTTACTGTCACTTAGGTAATAATAAATATTTGACTAGCCAGTTGGCGCAGTGGGTAGTAATCCTGCCTCCAGCTCCGCGGGTCGCGGATTCGATTCCCGCCGAGGGCCAATATTTTCTATAAATGAATTTTTTGGCCTTTGAGCCTGGGTGTATATTTGTAATTAAGTATGCATTTAAAAAATATATAAGTATATATTCACCATTTTTCTGTTTCCCATAACACAAGTAAGCTGAGAGGTGACACCAATTTGGGGCATCACACTATGCAAGTTAGATTTTGTTAAGTAGATTTTTTTTTAGTTTTAATATATTATGTGTGTTATTATACTTGTGTAGTGTGTTGTTGCAAATAAAATTATTTTTCTTTCTTTTCTTTCTTTCTTTCAAGTATTAAGTTACTTACTTTGGGGACAGACTACCATGTGTGAAAGTGTCCCATATATTTATTTATTATTATTTTGAATACCATTTAACTTATTTAACATGCCTATGTAGATATTATGTATGCTTATGAATATAGCACAAATATACCTTAAATACTTGTTTTACGCAATGACTATATAAATAACCTTATAATATAAACATCCTCCTGCCTTTATTCCTAAGTGGGGTCAGCAAAACATGTTATAAACATGTTTTCACATGATTTGGCTCCATACTTTATCTTAATTTACCTTAGAATTATTTTAAAACACCTCTGTAAGAAAAAGGGTCTATCCTACTCAAGTAGATACCAGATAGATACGGTGAGTGAACAACCATATAATTTAATCATTAATATAAATAATGGTGAACCGCTGTGTGGAATCCGGCTGAACAGAAAAGTACCACCCTCATTTCTTACTGAGGTGTCGGAAAAGGCGACTAAGGTAAGTTGACCCACCGTATGGTATCGGGTTTAGTAGAATAGACCACATTCTTCCTTACCGAGGTGTCGTGAAATACGACTAAGATAAGTTGACGTCAGGCAGGCGGCCGGTCGTAAAAACGCAGCCAAATCATGTAACAACATGTTATATATATAAATATTTATTACATTTAAATTTAAATTACAAATTTGTGAGTAAAAATGTACAAGTTATATCTTTCTTAAATTACTTACACGCAAGGACTATACAAATCATGCCCACGTGAAATGGTCCCAAGAATGATGGCAGCGTTTCCACACTGAATCTAAGCTCATTCTTTGTGCGAAAATGAAATCGAAATTAATTAGTAAATTTATGTTTTACAGCTATTGCTAGACATCATAATGACTTAGTGGAGCAACAAAGGGCAACAGCATCATTAGGAATAACATATTTGCTGCAGAGCCAAAGCTTTATAGATGATGAAAAATCAAAACATTCTCTAACAGAAGCTGATAATGCTTTAACTGAGAGTTATAGCCTATGTGAGAAGTATGTTTTTATTAATAAGTCAAATAATTGATAGAATTAGGCGTTACTTTGAGGAGATCCATAATGACTCTATCTTCTGACGATGCTTCGGTTACGGGGCAAAACAATTGTTGAGATTGTGGTGGTGAATGTACGCTTGTGTATTGTTGTGTTATTGGTGTTGGGTAGTGCATGAGTTCTTACAAATTCTGCATGTATCTGGTATGAGAACAAATAGTACAATCTACATTTAGCATTACATATGTTTTCTTTTATTGCAGATTATAGCAAAATAATATTCTCATTCGTTTTGTAATAAGTCAAAACCTATTTATTGCAACAATTATTTCTAATATTGAAATGTACCAAACTCAAACTCAAAACCAAATATAAGAAAATATATGGGCTGATGGGAAATTTTTGTTTCCGATAATTAAAACAAATACAAAAAATATATAGAAAGTCCCATAACCTATGCATCCAATCATCTCTGTAAAGAGAATAAATTTACAGTACCTGGGTGACTAAGACTTACTCGGTAATTTTTAAAATGATGTAAAAAAAAATTGAAAAGATAAATTCAAAAATAATAAAAAAAAATCGATCCTTGGTATTTTCACCTCTCTAGACCACCTGTTCCCCAAATGAACCACCATGACTTTACATTTGACAGTGAAAAATTGTGATTGTATTCAATGTAAATTTTAAAAAAATTTTAGAGCCCGACGACAGGGATAAAACGACATTTTTTAAAATAAAACTTATCTATATCAATTTTCCTTCCCTAAAACCCCCTACATGCTGGATTTCAGGAAAATCGTTGTAGCCGTTTCCGAGATTCTGAAAATATATATAAACATAGGTACAAGATTAACTCATTTAAATATTAAAGGATAAGCTAAATTTACATATAGCTCCACAGATAATTTTTTTTTAGATTATGCAGCACGATAAGCAACAATGATGTGATAAATATGAAGGTCCGACTTAGAATCAACTTTGCTCTCTTAGAGGAATTTTTAGGGAATTTTGACAAAGCTATAAAGCATTTGGACAAAGCAATAGAAGCTAGTTCTAGTAAAAAAATGTATGAGATGCTCCTCAACTGTTATATGATTAAATCTAAATTATATGATGACAAGTGGAAGGACTATAGTGAAGCCTTGGAATGTTTGAATAATGCTATAATAGTAGCACAAAAGCTAGCAGATAAGGTACAGTTTAAATATCTGACTACAAATCATCATTCTCTTACCCTTATCCCACTCTAAATGGGGTCAGCACAATAGGTCTTCTTCCATTCTCCTCTGTCATTCATCAACTCTGGTGCCACTCCTTTAACATGCATATCATTTTTTCACACAATCCATCCATCTTTTTCTCGGCCTCCCCCTAGCCATACATCCATCCACATTCATATTTAAAACTCTTTTGGTCACATGATTTTCATCCCTCATTACATGACCATACCAACTTAATCTCGCACTTCTCATCTTTTCTGTAATGGGCTCAACTTTCAGACTTCCCTAATATACTCATTGATTATCTGACTACAAATAAATTTGCTTATACTTATGCTAGAGCTGCCTGTATCGAAATCCATGAGTCTCAAAGGTTATCCGGTGTTATACCTGACACCGTAAGAATTACATATATGTTGCCTATATGTATAAGTGGTCAAGAGTGTAATATGTAAGGGTGTTTATCACTATAAGGCATAATTGTTCACTTTCTCAACACACAGGACATAAAAATATGTCAAGTTTTGATAGCAATGGCAACTGTATGCTGTAAGATGTCTTATTATGACAGAGCCCTATCACTCCTTCAGATAGCTGAGAAATTAGACACTCCTGATAAAAAGAAAATCGAAACAAGCATTAATATTGGTAAGATTTTATATGGTATCTACTATTTGTATATGACATTGTTTTTGTGGATTTAAAAACCAATAAAATTTAGGTACATACCCTTAACATTGGTAGACATATAAATTAAGAATTAATTCAGGATATCATTATACAATTGAACTGATTCGATCTAAGAGTATGTGAAGAGATAATCAAGAAATGTTTTCCAGCACTAGTTTTGTGCTATGCTGTATGTATTGTTTTCCTTAACAAAAGTATTTTTTATACATTAAATACTAGAGTTGTGTTACAATATCTGTAAATCTAGCTAATCATTAAGACCTTAAGACAACGGCGCAGCAGAGTATCTCAAGTTGTGTGTAGTAAAATGAACATAAACATAAACTTATCTGGCCAAGTCACAACAATTGTTGATATCTAAAAACTAGACAAAAATATGTACCTTTGACATTCTCTGTCTAGCTAGGTCCAATTTTGAAAAATAAATCAGTCGTCAAATATTACAGCGGACGTCCTAGGAAGTTGTGCGAAATCTTTTCGATGCAAATTTTCTAGTGCCTTATAGCTAAAGGCTTGAATTTGGCAATGATAAAATTTTTATTGGACATTTGGTCGTGCACCATAAGCTTTTTCATATAGTTTAGATGCGCTTAGCGGGCTTTCTTCGAATTATCTTTGGATCAGATTTTGAATGAAGGGAACCGAGAGACGAGAAATGTGGCAATACTCAACTGGTGAAGGGTGTAGCACATAGTTTTAAGAAGTGCTGTAATTATTTCAAATAGATAAGAACTCTTGAAAGATACCGCATTAGAAAACGCAGCCACCTTCAAGGAGGTGAACGGGCACCTTGAAATAGTTGTGGGAAGCCGCTGGATCCGATAAAGATATAGTTAAACTTCTTAAAGAATCCGTCCAGCAATGAACGTCCATCCGTTATAAGATAGGGGCTTACTATGATACGATGAAAGAGATATTAATTTTTTTGTATTTTTAAATAACAAACAGTTAGAGAAATGACCAAGATACTCCAACAACTGAATCTGACAAATTCGGAAGCCTATGTTACATTAAAAGGTTACTATGAAAAGTTAGGAGATAGCGCCTGTGAACTACTCGACTTTATTAGTGCGGAGAAATTTTATCTTTACATGTTGAATTGTGCTGAAAAAGCAGGTTTGAATGGCAAGGAATTAACACCATGTTATATTAGGTATGTTTTAGAGTGATAAATGTAACGATAACTGTATGTGGTATGTTTAACTCTGAAATATAGCTTTGCATTATTAGGAGTAGTCATTTGGATAAATTATATATCATAATTCAATTCCAAAGCCAGATGTGTGGCATTCCCGTTTAGACGAAACACAATTATACATTCCAACATATTGCTTCCGATTGCTACCCTTGAAGACTTTAGCCTATAAGCTTAATTATTGTTGAGATTAATGCTTTAGGTTTTTATCAGTGTTAGTAAAACGTACGTTTTGATTTTAACCACGATTATCTGAAACGGTCAAACATTTGCATCGCCTTTTTGCATGATTTTTGCCTTCTACGTCTAATACTTAAGCATAAAATTTGAAAAAAAATTCTCTTGAGTGACAATTTTATGCCAACTAAAGCTTAACTAAGCTTGAAAGCTTGAAGCTTCATAATACATGGAAGCGTTACACTGCGCAAATGTCGACACAATACCCTAAAGACTTCACATTGCTTGTGTCTTGTAACTATGTGTTAGTGATATTTGTAAGAAATATGTAATTTATGTAAATATGTTATTTTTTCTAGCTTAGGTCAAACATATAAGGATATGGGTTGTTACGATAAGGCACTGCATTATTACTTCAAAGAATATGAACTTATGAAAGATGATCCCAAAGAAGCTTACGAAACTCTGTCCGTTATAGCTGAATTATTATGTCTTGATAAGAAACCTTACGTGGAAATTGAGGAATACTGTAATAAAGCTAGGAAAGCTGTAAGTCTATAAAAACATTTGTTTTTTTCCTAAACTATTTTGGGCACCCTTTCGACATCCGCTTTCTCAAACCCAAAAATTTGAATCTTAAACGTAAATCTATGTAGGAAGGAGCATATCTGAATTGCAACTTTATTTGACTAAATAATTCTTTCTACTTCTGCTTAATTACATAGATATAAGCTTAACTTGTCCCATCGCATACCGTCTTTAAGAACCACAGCCAAGCCATTTTAAAGCGAAAAATTAACATACTTAGTTTTTCAAACCCTGTCTAGTCAATATGGATTCTTTGTTCAAATAATTTTATGACAATTATTTTTTTATCCTAGGATATTTATTCTACGATTAAATAGTAAATTTTTGTTTTTTTTTACAACAACGGTTTATTAATAATGACATATTTTTAGGCACAAAAATGTGAGAAGGACAAATCAAAAGATTATGAAATTACAATATTAAAGGATTTGTTAAAATATCAACAGAAATATGGCATAATAGATAAAATGGAATATACAAAATTACAGCTAATATATCTTGGCTATGATATTAGTAATTTAGATCATGTGGAAAAAACTGAAAGCTCGGTATGGGGAAATGCTGTATGTACTATGGACAATTTGCGTGCTGGAGTTTTGAAAGGTTTGTCTATTCTTGTAATACAGGGTCATCCCAAGTCCATCAAGAATTACGATACTATTTTTATTTTATGTTCGCAAAACGAAATGTTTCTAATAAGAAACAATTAATGAGAAATGATAGCTTTCATAGAATTTCTCGTATAATAACTATTTTCTCTACTGGTTTAAACAACTTGAAACATCTTATGTTGGAAAAAGCTCTTATTCAAATTCAAATTCAAAATATTCTTTATTCAAATAAACTTGTAAACAAGTGCTTTTGAATCGTCAACTCTACTGCTGGTTCGGAAAGCTGTTCCTACCGAGAAGAGCCAGCAAGAAACTCGGCGGTTGCTCTTTTAAAAAAAAAATACAATTGTTAATGCTAGTTACATTTAATCATTTCTATCTTGTACAGGGTCGAATGATATCTATATCCACGCATTCTTATTTTATCTTCTAAATAATCCTCAACAGTATAGTAGGCTTTATAATATTACATACTTATGGCTTAATATTTTTTAAGGTCCGAGTATATCTGAAACCACGGGAACGTCGTATGCTGTCAAAAGAAATGGATTAGGCGAAACCCAGCTGCATTTGGTTCGTTTACGTCACTCTAAACTAGCTTAATTATTTATTCTATGGTTTTTTTTTTAAATAGTACATTAAATTTCATTTTGAGTTTTCTTCTGTGCTGAAGTTAAAGTTTTGCGCATATCTTTAATATTTAAATGAGTTAATCTTGTATGTATATATATTTTAAAAATCTCGGAAACGGCTCCAACGATTTTCCTGAAATTCAGCATGGAGGGGGTTTTGGGGGAGAAAAATCGATCAAGATAAGTTTTATTTTAACAAAATGTCGTTTTATCCCTGTTTTCGGGCTCTAAATTTTTTTTTGAAATTGACGTTCAATGCAATCACAATTTTTCGCTGTCAAACGTAAAGTCATGGTGGTTCATTTCGGGAACGGGCGGTCTAGAGAGGTGAAAATACCTAGGAGCGAGCCCCACCTGCCCTTTTCTTTTATTATTTTAAAATTACCGAGCAAGGCTCGGTCACCCAGGTACTAAATAATTTAAGTTCACTCCAGTTCTACAAAAGTGACGTTAAATCGTGATAATTTACAGGCTTGTAAGTCTGGTAAAACGGATAAAGTGCGGAAACTCATAAGTGAAGGTCATCCAATTGACATTAGGGACAATGCAGGTTGGCTACCACTACACGAGGCTTGCTCGAAAGGACATACAGAAATCGTCGAAATACTGATTGATAACGGAGCAGATGTTAACGATAAAGGCGGGAAAGAATGCCAAGGTATTTGTTACTATAAGTTGGAATCAAATAGATATCTATCTAACGGCTAACTACAGATAATATTAAACAAAACTAGTTGATAAGTTACAAGGTCATCTTTACACCTAAAGTTAATATATATGTAGTATATTGCGTATAAACTCATGAAATTTAGCTCTCATAAAAATGTTTAAGGATTCTTCAAGTATGCAAGATGTTTTTAAGTGTATAATGTATATTGTTTTTTTTATATATAACTAGCGGCCTGCCCCTGATTCGCACGGGTATAAAATATATAGCCCATGTCACTCAGTGTAAAAAAATGATTAAAATCGATCCAGTAGTTTTGATTTATTCATTACAGCCCGTGGCCCGCAAGCGTTAAATTTGGGGTAAACCAATTTCCTTTCCCTATATCAAGAAGATTTCCTGCTATCTTTGGAATATCTAAATTCATATAGTACATTTTTACTTATTTACTTTTACATTTTACCTATGTATTTTATTTTTACAATTAATTACAGAATGTCTTTATAAACAACATTCACAGCTTTAAACAAACTCTTGAAAGAACATAATGTAGCTGCTAAATGCGAAGTGCTATAGGGTGAAGCGCGGCCTCCTCACGGCATTTTAAATCTGTAATATCTCCGAAAATGTTCAATTAAATTACATGATGTAAACGGCCATATTGATCTATATTAAATCAAATATTTATTTAAGGTACTTAATTTGATAAGGATTAATGCTGTATTGTATGAAAATTGCATTGAACATAAGGCATTACTTTTCGTAAAAAGTAAATGACAAAAAATGCTATACTAGGTTATCAATAATAGATAGACATATACCATCGCTGACTTTTCTGTAGGCCTTTTCAAAGTGTACAAATACTTAGTATATCATTTTGATAAATCTCGTAGGGCTTAGCCTGCGTTTGCAATGTAAGCGGAAAAAAAATGTAATTATTTACGACATCACATTAGAAACCTCAAAAATTACAGTATTTCTCTACTCGGAATTGAATGTTATTATACATATAAACCTTCCTCTTGAATCACTGTATCTATTAAAAAAAACCGCATCAAAATCTGTTACGTAGTTTTAAAGAAATAAGCATACATAGGGATATAGGGACAAACAAAGAATGTGACTTTGTTTTATACTATGTAGTAATAAAAAGAAAAGTCACCTATAATTATTTTGATTGATTTTAATACAGGTACAACTCCGCTAATCGATGCTGCTCAAAATGGTCATTTGGGAGTAGTAGATATACTCTTAGATAAGGGTGCCTCTGTTTCATTACGATCCGACATAGGCATGACACCGTTAGAAGTACTAAAAAGTTGGCGGGAAAATAACAATCTCCTACCAGATCAAGAGATATTATACAAGAATGTATGCAATAAAATGAACCCACCTGAAAACTTTCAAGGGAATGAAACATTAAATTTGCCAGACAGTGGGGAGAGTGGGAAACATGTAAACGTTGTTGAAGATATCACAATCGAAACTTGTCCAGCAAATTCCATAGTGTCAAAAGACAGTACTCAACTTTCTGAACTCAGAGAAAAAATTTTGTTAGACTATAGACACATGTTGTCCGAAGGCGATGGAAAAGTCGCAAAATCTAAACCACAAAGTATCAAAAAACGGAAAATGAGCGATGCAAGCGGACATAAGAGAACAAAACCTACAAAGAGAATGTCTTTGGACAATAATAATGGAAACTCGAAAGATGAATCCCAATATATAACGAATTCCAGCGAAGTTAGAGAACCGTTAAAAGATTTATTAGGGTTTGTATATTGTTAGTTAAGATTTGTCATTTTAAAGCAGTAGAAAATAAATTATGCATCATAATTCTCCTGCTTATCCCTCTTATCCCTCTCTAAGTGAATAGGCACATGTTTGGCTAGTTATTTTATGACCCGCCGCATCTCTGACGTCAACTTACCTTAGTCGGCTTTTACGACACCGGTAAGAAATGAGGGTCTATTCTATCTGCTCAGATTCATCAGATTATTAAGAATAATAATTTTACTAATCAAAAATTACAATAAATTATTATTCTCACAGATACAACGAGCGTTTTGCGTGCATCAGAGAAAACGACCACAAAGTAGTGATAAAAAAGTTTCCAAAAGTAAGTATATTTTAAATTTATTTTACTTAATAAATAAATAGAATTAATTAATTCTGACTGACGCTTTCCGGTCGATAATGTATATTATATACTCTATGCTATGCACGCTATGCACCATAGTGTAGCGATGTGTAATCTAGTGCTAAAAAAAGCCGTTCTTTTGTATGACACTCTTATATACATTGAAGCTTTGCTTTTTACTTCAACAAGGCCCAGTTTACATTGGTACGTAATGAATGAAAACATCAATTTCTTAAAGTTTTTAGACGGTCCCTGTATGTGCATACGGAAATTCCCAGGGTGAGGCCTATTTTTGGCACTCATTTAATTTTACATTACACAATTAACATAAGAAGTACATTTTATAAGCCATTACAAAAATGCGCCTCAATTCCATTCGCAGTAATGTAAATTAATTAGTTTACATATTGTGAAATTGTTCCTATAAGTGTAATTTCATAGGGACCTAAAGTTTCATATGTCTCTCATGTCATCTATGACAAAGAACACGGATTATTACTCAATATGTCTGTCATTTTTATGTGCATCAAATGTAGAAATAATTCTGCCTTATATAGTTAAACAGATGTACCAAAAATTTGCAGAGTTGCTCAAACAAGGCAAACACAGAATCTGGAATATTAGATGCAGACGCTGAACAACAAACACCTAAAGATGGTAATTTTTATTATACTAATAGTTTTAATATTAAACATTTATATAATAGCGCTTAAGCGCTTACACAGCTGCTATTCTAAAGTTCTAAACCAAAATGGGACACAAATTATCCTATATTATATATTATACTAAGAGCGACTATCTTTAAGCATCACAACCTGTTTGAAATGTTTAGTTGCATGTCGGTATTACTAATCGTGCCTGTTAACAAATTCTGACAACGTAACAGCCTCATCTTTTTATCGTACTTAAACGACTATTTTTGTATAAACCACGACATTTTTTGTCATTAGTTTACTACAAGCTTGGGACTATAAAATATATAACGAAACTATAAAGCAACGGCCTCGTTCATCCCACTGCTGGGCATAGGTCTCCTATCTCCGTTTTTTTGTTGAAAAGATTATCCGGCGAGTTTCTTACTGGTTCTTCTCGGTAGGAGCAAACTTCCGAATCAGTGGTAGCTTCTTTAATATATTTGACGTTTCAAAAGTACTGTAAACAGTATATTTGAATAAAGAATAATTTTAATTTTGGAGAGAGGGGTTAGAGTTAAGACCTACCACGCTGGTGCAAAGCGGATTATAGGGTTACACATATCCCTAGATTTCTCGAGATATGCAGGTTTCCTCACGTTTTCTATCACCAAAAAGCGTCTGATAAATTGCTAATATTAATTAGGCACATAAGTTTAAATAGAAAAACTCATTGTTGCATGCCCGGGGGTTGAAGCTGTAACCCCCTGTAATGAGTCACACGGTCTCACCGCTAGTTTATCACAGCTTGAAATTAAATAAATTAACTATAAAATTATCAATTCATTAAAGTTTTACAAGTCATTTTTACACATTCTCTCCGCTGTGGTCGTTAAAATGACTATTCAACTGAGGCCTATATGTTAGTATATCAATTATAAGCATTGTTCTTAGATGTCCAACAATGGAATCAGCCGGGACCCTCTTGTAAACCGCATATTACTCCACCGGAGGACCAAAATATAGTTAATATCACAACTAGACCTACGCTATCACGTACTTCGCCCAGAGCCTGTGATAACGAAGGTAGGTTTGACTGGCCCGTTGGCGCAGTGGGTTAGATTCCCGCCGAGGGTCAATATTTTCTATAAATGCCTTTGAGCCTGGGTGTATATTTGTATTTAAGTATGTATAAAAAAATATATATAAGTATATATTCACCAGTTTTCTGTCTACCATAACACAAGTATTAAGTTACTTACTTTGGGGACGGACGACTGTGTGTGTAAGAGCCCCATATATTTCTAATTAAAAAAAAAAATTCTTTCTTGACTCGCACAATATTAACGAAGAAAAAGACTAGAGAAAAGTTAGATATTAAAGAATTTAGGTATCGAACGTGTAAATTATTTTGAATTGCTGGTAAAAGAAAGTCTATTGAGCTGATTTTCACTTTAGCTCCGAACTAAGGAAATCCTAACAACTTAACTTCCTACTAATATTATAACTGAGAAATTTGTGAGTATGGATATATTTTGTTACTTAATCACGGCGAAATCAATATCGATGAAATTTGGCACATTTATTCCTTAACTGGGGGTGACATATAGGCTATAGAAATCCCGTTAATTCTACAGGAATAGGATGTTATTCCAAAGCGCCATCTATTATCGACCTATCACACGACAACAGTCCACGAGAACGAAGTTGCGGATAAAAGCTAGTAGGTTCATAATGTAAGAAATTACAATATTACAATAGAGTAGTACATATTTAGCTTTCAAATAGGTGGAGGAAATTTATTTCAGCATTTCGTTGGTTGGTTAAAGCTTAATAGTTTACATGTAGCTCAATGCTATTGTCACATTTTTAGTTAACTACACAAGTGTGTTTACATCCTGTCCATAGGTAAAATATAATCCAATTATTGGTTTTTAGGTATCGATAATGAGTCAAGGGCATCAAAGCCAAAGGTCCGAAGAAGCAGTAAGTTAGAACGCGCTGCAAAAGTGATCGTAGACAACGAAGCGATGGTAAATTCTCCTATACTTCAATCTGAGGAGACTACCGAAGCACTTAATGGTGGTAAGAAAACACAAAAGAAATGAAAAAGAATGGCCTGTATATTTTAATATCTCCACGTCGGAGTAAAGGGCAAACATAAATTTTTATCCATGAGTCTCTATTTTCGTTAACGCTTGATCTCGCTCTAGAAGAAAAGAATGGATTTTATTTATTTATTTATTTATTTATGTACCATAAAATGTTAAGACAAAGATCTCTGCCAGCTAACCTAAGAATTGAGACAATTTATTTATTTATTTAGTTGATTTTATCATCATCAACTGATTGCTTCTTATAGTTTATCTGAGATAGGCTACTGTCTACATTTCGTATCTACGTTGCGCATATACATCTTAAATATAAAGTTATGTTTTTAATTACATCAGGTCCAAAAGGTCGGAAAATTTATTTAATCTAGTTTATTATGTTTTGCAACTTATATCATTAGTAGTTATAAGATAAAATACCGGTTGATTCAAGACGCTTCTGCTCACAAAAAAGGCCAATTACAAGCTGTGATAGCCCAGCGGTGTAACCGTGCGTCTCTTTCGAGAGGGTCACGAGTTTAAACCCCGGCAGGCACGAATGAGTTTTTCTATTTAAAACTTATGTGTCTAATTGATAAATGCAATTTATCACACGCTTTTCGGTGAAGGAAAACATCGTGAGGAAACCTGCATATCTCTAGAGAAATCTGGGGATATGTGTTACCTACCAATCCGCATTGGAGCAGCGTGGTGGCTCTTAGCTCCAACCCTTCTCTCCATGAACGGAGAGGGGTGGCCTATGCCCAGCAGTGGGATTGTAAGAGGCCGTTACTTAACTTTTTTACTTTTATGGTATTCGCTAGAAATTTCTCGAAATGTCCATGTTTCCTTGTGAATGATTCTTTTAATGTTACTTTGTATCACAATTTCCTTAACAATTATAATTAATTGTTAATTAAATTGAAATTCTTATATTGCCTTGAGAAGATATACGCACTCTAAACAATCTTTTCATGGTAGTTAGCTGGAAGCTAGGAAACTAGACCTAGAAGGCATCCCAAATGACTCCGAGCATAGTTGTTGTTTGGAGCATAGCTCTCTCATAAACCGAGCTTCAATCTCCTTTTAACTAATAATTAGTCAGTTAATCATCATCATTCTCTCACCTTTATCCAACTCTAAGTGGGGTCGGCACAATATGTCTTCTTCTTCCATTCTCTTCTATCATTCGTTATCTCTGGTGCCACTCCCTTAATATGCATATCATTTTTCACACTATCCATCTTTTTTTCGGCCTCCCCCTAGTCATACATCCAGTAATTAGTCACTAAAAAGATAATTAATTTTTATTAATTGTTTACTGACAAATAATATATTATAGATGACTGCAATGGAAGGGCAGCAAATCCAGCACCATCAAACCATCAAACATCCAACGAGCCATCAAACTCGAAACAAGCTGAATGGACTATAATCGGATACAAAATAGTCGACTCTTTAAAAGGAATAGAAAATATTTTGGATAGAATAGCTAATCGGTACTGTAGCTAGGTTAATATATTCATCATTAATATATCGATAAGATAAACACCAAAAATATTCAAAAACTACACGTTTTCGTGGTAGCATCCAAGTTATGAGTTGTTGTGGAAATAGACCATGTTTTTCACCCTACTTTGCGTTTCTGTTTACTACAGCTACAAATAAGAAGTTCGTAGAGTTTTTGGTTTATAATAATCTGCGTGAACTATACTAATACATATGTATTAATAATACGAGTTTGTGTTGTAACATTGTGGAAAAACGACTCTAAACTTCATTTGTAATCTAGAAATATAGCAAAAAATTGTTTGTCTAAGTATAAACACACATGGTAAAAAAAATGTAGTAAAGCATAAGATGCGAACTATTAGAAAAATATGCGCGTTTAATAGAGATTTTAAAATAGTAATGCTTGGTATTATATATATCCCCTTATCCCACTGTAAGTGGGGTCGGCACAGCATGTTATAAACGTGCTGTAACATGATTTGGCTGCGTTTTTACGACCGGCCGCCTGCCTGACATCAACTTACCTTAGTCGTATTCAACGACGCGTCGGTAAGAAAAAGGGTGGTCTATTCCACTTTACCAGATACCACACGGTTGGTCAACTTACCTTATTCGCCTTTTACGACACTTCGATAAGAAATGAGGGCGATCTATTCTACTCAGCCGGATACCACACGGCGGGTCGACTTACCTTAGTCGCCTTTTACGACACCTCGGTAAGAAATGAGGTTGGTATTATTCTATTCAGCCGGATACCACACGGCGTTTTAATACGTTTCTAAAATTAATTAAGAGATTAATATTTTATATATACTAAGGTGTGAAGGCTAGGCACCAATATCACCTTCATATATGTGATATTGCTTAGTTATCATAAGTTAAATTTAAGTTTGTTAGACATTATATTATAATAAATATTATTTGAAAATATTTACTTTTAAACTTTTTACTTTTATTTTTTTAACGATATATTCCATGTATAATCTTGGCTCGAAAATATTTTGTACTTAGATAAATCATAAAATCTTATTTTTTACAAAATGTTTACTTTAGCTAATAATCGATACAATTATAAAGAATATTTTTTATTTTATTTTTATAAGAATATTTTTATTTTATTTTTATCAACGTCCAATAAGTTTTTAAGAGCCAAAGTTTTCAAATGTTACAACCAGATGACCAAGCAAAGAATTGTTATATTTTTAATAATTTGCAATAAGTAAATATATATGTCTAAATATATAACAAAAGGTGTATAACTATAAATTGTAAATAGTGATATTGAACAAGTTCAACTTGTGTTGGATAACGATATTTGGTGCTTTAATTTTAAATTAAATTCTTTTTTTTTCATTATTATAGGTAAAATCAAATGCATTTTTTGAAAAGGAATGCAGTCAGTTTGTATAACATTGTTTTATTTCGTTATATACATGAAATTAAATTAAAAAAAATTAAAACCTAGCAAAAAATTATAGCAGAATTTTTTTTATTTTATCAGATTTTATTTTATCTGTCATAAATGTAACATACTTAATAAAATTGACAACTTAATAATGACATAGTTTTATTTTTTAACTGTGTACATTAGGGCCGGCTCAACCCACGAAACCAACGTTCATACTATCCTATATACTATATAGTGTATTATCTATGGTTCATACGTCCATAATTCCTGAAGACACGAAAATAAATGTCGATAATAACAAGAGCTCTTTTCTGTATAGTGTATTATGTATGGCTCTTTTGCTGCTATTGTTATGACTTATGAGAGATATTGCATTGCTTATGCTAAATCTATCTACGTCCTATAACATGAACATTTGATTTAAAGCACTATGTAGCTCCCAATCTGAGATCTAAAGCTGAAATTTGTTATGTAATCACGTGCCAAGATTTTTAAAAGGGAGGGCATAAAGTCAACCGGTTTCTTTTTGATAAGGTTAGGCGCTTAGTTCGACGTCAATTTTAGGAGAGTCGACGTCGATTTTAGGAGAGTCGACGTCGATTTTAGGAGAGTCGACGTCTATTTTAGTAAAATAAACCTTATATAGTAAAATCTTAAATTTTTGTGCAGTACTTAAAATAGTTTCCTGATCCCTTTGCGATTAACAAAACAATTTATATAGAATTATTATATTACGACAAGAGAAATTGAAAAATCTGAGCAAAATCTAGAGCCGGTTGTGTTAGATCGATTATAATTTTTAAATTTAAGAACGCACAATACGTTTATAAATAAACAGTCAGGACAATGGATTTTAAATTGAAGACCTGTAAAAAGAAAGAAAAAAACTGCGATATACCTCGTAAAATTTTGTTTTTGACATAAATGTGAATTGAGTTAATAACTTGTCTGAGTTATATGATCATAGATAATACATTATAATATGTGAATTATTTTTGCTATTTGTCCGTAATTCACTGTATTGATGTCAATAAAAAGCGCTAAAATCGTCAACAATTAATAAATAATTCACTAAATCATAAAATTCTTAATTGAAATGATCACAGTACTCTATTTTTGATTATTTCAGACATGGAAGAAGAAAGTAAGTAATACCAATAGATTTCAATGTTCATTTTATGTTACCTAGCACGAGTACTTTTAACTTCAAAATTATTTACAATTTCAGAACTAATTCGCAAGAAAAAAAAAGCATTGAATGGAAGTAACAGACGAGCCTTTGCCGAAGCCTGTAATGAGTTAGCAACGTATTACTACAAACAGACAAGATACAGTGATGCTTTAGACGAGTATAAAAATGAAGCATCTATTTGTAAAGAGCTAGGCCTCCGCTTGGAATGGGGGACATGTAACAGAATGATAGGCGAGATGTACATGTTAATGGCCGAATTTGATAAGGCTTTAAAATATGAACAGAGGCATTTGGGTATGTTATTGTTGTGTATATAATCAAATGATGCTGAAAACTATCTCATCCTGACAATAGAGTGATCCAGATATAGCATCTTGAAGTCTCAAAGTTATCTACCTGTTAAAATATTGAAATAAAAGTTATATTAATAAAATAATATAGTATATCTCTGAAAAGTTCCTGTAAAATGACCTTACTAGGTATATATGTGTAAACTTATTTACTACTTAGGTGGAATAGCACAGAATAGTAGCTGACCACCCTTCCTGTAGTGACAGGTGTCCCCAAGATTAGACTGTAATCTTCATTCAAACCTTATTATGTCTCAAGTTTCAATCCATATTTCATTATATTAAATCCAAAGAGAGGGTGGCTTTTGCTTAAGATTTTCTGTCTGACTATGCTGTTACTTTATAGAAACAGTAAAGTAAGTTATAGATATTTTTACTTCCAGCTGTTGCAAAAGAATTAAATAACTTAGTGGAAGAGCAAAGAGCAATGGCTACATTGGGAAGAATATATTTGTTACAAGGTCAGAGCTCTTGTGATGATACAGAATCAATACATTCATTGAATGCTGCTGAAAAAGCCTTTATGAAAAGTCTTGTGCTATGTGAAAAGTAAGTTTTTATTATACACTAGTTTGTCCAGCCCGCTTTGCCATGCTGATTTAAAGACTGAATTTTTGTTATTTTAATGTTTACATATATTAAGAAAATGAATTGTCCCAGCAGTGGAATAGTAACAGGCCATTACTTTACGAACAATACAATACGAAAAACAATAATACGAAATTATAACTTGTTTAGACAAAATCCTGTAATAGGGATGGCAAAAAATGAAAAAAATTAAAAGTACCAGTATTGTAGTATATGACCTATCAACATAAAATTCTCATATCTTTTTTATTTGATCGATTAAAATAAAACATACCCTATATGTTAAGTAAGGCTTTCCACTACATATTAGTCAAAACAGTGTCCAAATTGGATCAACGGTTTTTGAGATTAGTGGGAACAAAAGCACAGAGAAATGACATCTTAACGATTTTATTATATGTAAAATAAGCTATATTTCTATTTTACTGTAAGTTATGAATTTTCTATTAAATTAATTTTATGTATATTATGATATTAATCTTTATCTATATTGTTACATACACATTGTTACATATACATTATTTATTGCTTATAAGTACAATTTTTAATTCCATCGATTAAGTAATATCAGTAACTTTATTTATTACTTATTTTATTTCTTTATTGTACATACATATTGTTAGAAAAGAGAAAGAAAACATAAAATAGCACATGTACAAAGGTGGACTTACCTCTCTAGCAGTGTTTCCCAACCTTTTTTGGTCCATCCCCCACGCTAAAAATTATTTTGTAACATACATAAATTTTAATATTACAAAAACGCAGCCAAATCATGTGACAGCATTTATTTATTTATTTTAAAAGCAATATTTATTTATTTTAAAAGCATGTTTATAATATGCTGTGCCTACCCCACTTAGAGTGGGATGAGGGAGGCAGGAGGGTGATTATTAATTATTATTCTATTCTAGATTAAACGGTAAGGTAAATAAAAGTGAGTTGATGGATATGAGAGCCCGCCTCTTACTTAATATTGGAGTTGTACAGGAGCATTTAGGGCATTTAGACAAAGCTATAGATTGCATACACAAGGCAATAACGATATGCTCAAATCAAGATTTATATGAGATTTTGCACAACTGTTATATGACTGAAGCATTATTGCATAATAACAAGCTGAAAGATTATGCTAAGGCATTGAGTTGTTTGAATAAAGCATTGGAAGTTGCGAGCAGGCTCGAAGACAAGGTAATATATAATTTTCTTACTCTTTTATAAATTAACTTTTTAACATAACTATACTATCCAGTTATATGAAGCATAATAAATGACTTCTACCCATTCTACAGTTTTATAATATCTTATTATATCATCATCATTTTCTTACCCTTATCCCACTCTAACTGGGGTCAGCACAATATGTCTTTTTTTCCATTCTCATCTATCATTCGTCAACTCTGGTGCCACTCCTTTAACATTCATATCTTTTTCACACAATCCATCCATCTTTTTTTCGCCCTCCCTAGCCATACATCCATCCACATTCATATTTTAAACTCTTTTTTGATATCTTATTATATGTTGGCTAATATTCTATTTTTCATCTATTTCTATTATTATATTTTACTATTACTATGATTTTATACAAACACTTGATGTATAGTTTAATTTAAAAAGTTTTACATAGTGATTACTTTCATAAGTTTGAGTTAATCTTTAATATTTAAATGAGGTTCAGAAAATATACAGGGTGTTTGGAAGGTCGATGCAAAGCTGCAAACAGGAGCTAGTATAGACTATTTAGAACCATTTAAACTGAACTTATGTTAGGCGAAGTGCGACTATTTTTTTTTTATAAAATTTTAAAGATTTTTGAAGAAAAATCCGAAGTTATGTCATTATTTGCTAATAATCGGCCATTTTGAAGCCAAAGTCAATTATTTTTTATTTTATTTTATTAAACTAATGTGTAAACAGTGTAATAAAACATGATTAAGGTATCTGTGTTAAGAGATATTTTTTTTACAGATATTTGAAGTCAATCATTTCTTTTAAGATCAGAGAAAGCTGATTTTTGATGGCATTTAAAAAAAAAATAGATTGTGCTTTTTTAGTTCAAACATTTTATTAAATATGCCTGGTCATTGTTCTTTATTTTGAGGTATCAACTATGCGGATAGCCCGCAAATTATTGAAATTAAGATCTACAAACTAAATTGCGAGAGAAAATTAAAATTTATAGGCGAAGTAATTAAAACAAAATTTTAATGAAAGTCATTTATTTTTCGTGTTCAAAATGTCCGCCGCGGTTTCTAACACAAGCACGGGCCCGACTTCTCACTTCTGTTGTCGTTATCTTTAACTTCATTTCCACTTTCATCGTCGCGAACGCTGAATTAATTCTGTCAATTAATTCTTCTTTTGTGTTTATTTCCACATTTGTGTATACTAGCTTCTTAGCCCGACCCCACACGTAAAAGTCAAGCGGAGTCAGGTCAGGTGAACGGGCGGGCCAAGGGATGGGCCCATCTCTGCCGATCCAGCTATTGGGGAAACAATTGTTTAAGTGCTCCCGTACATTTAATGTCCAATGCGCTGGACAACCATCTTGTTGAAAAATGAGCTCTCGGTCGCTAACGAATATCAAGGCCCCAGACTCCTCTACAAGCTCTGGAAGATCATTTTGCAGGAATTCTAAATAATTATTTCCATTTAAATTATCTGGTAAGAAATGAGGCCCAATCAAAATTTTGCCAATAACTCCGGCCCACACATTGACCGAGAATTTCTTTTGGAATGATTTTTGCGTTTTCCAATGTGGATTATTATGTTTTTCAGCCCATAGATGAAGGTTATGGAAATTAATAATGACTTCCCTTGAAAATTTACTTTCATCTGTCCACAAGATTGACTTCAGGAACCATGCATCTTCAATGTCTGAGTTGAGAAGAAAACGACAAAACTGAATCCTACTCTGAGGATCTCACTCTTCAAGGCCTTGAACACCCGTACCATGAAACGGGTACTTGTTGTTTTTGTGCATTGTATTCCACACCTTCCAATGACAAATGTTTAAATTTCGTGCTACTTTTCTCGTGCTAGTATGTGGATCAGCTTGAAACGCCGCCAAAATATCATCCTCAATATCAGTACTATGTCTACCTGCATTGACTCCAGGTTCCACACGGTGTATCCCATCTTCAGCAAGCCGACGAAATGTGTTGTAAAATACTCTCACATTCGGTACTCTGCGATTAGGATAGCATTCTTGGTACATCCTTCGTGCTAAAGAACCATTGCCATTGTTGAAAATAACAACAACAGAAATAATAAGACGGGCCGGACCTGTGTTAGACACCGCGGCGGACATTTTGAACACGAAAAATAAATGACTTTCATTAAAATTTTGTTTTAATTACTTCGCCTATAAATTTTAATTTTCTCTCGCAATTTAGTTTGTAGATCTTAATTTCAATAATTTGCGGGCTATCCGCATAGTTGATACCTCAAAATAAAGAACAATGACCAGGCATATTTAATAAAATGTTTGAACTAAAAAAGCACAATCTATTTTTTTTTTAAATGCCATCAAAAATCAGCTTTCTCTGATCTTAAAAGAAATGATTGACTTCAAATATCTGTAAAAAAAATATCTCTTAACACAGATACCTTAATCATGTTTTATTACACTGTTTACACATTAGTTTAATAAAATAAAATAAAAAATAATTGACTTTGGCTTCAAAATGGCCGATTATTAGCAAATAATGACATAACTTCGGATTTTTCTTCAAAAATCTTTAAAATTTTATAAAAAAAAAATAGTCGCACTTCGCCTAACATAAGTTCAGTTTAAATGGTTCTAAATAGTCTATACTAGCTCCTGTTTGCAGCTTTGCATCGACCTTCCAAACACCCTGTATATATACATTATATATATTTTCTCAATCTCTGAAAGGGCTCTAACAATTTTCCTGAAATTTAGCATGTACGGGATTTGGAGGGAGACAAACCAATATAGCTAGTTTTTATTTTAAAAAAATCCTCCTGTTTTTGTGGATACTGAAAAAACTGCTAAAATAGGAATAGAAAGCAAATGATATTTGAGCTCTCAAACGCAAAGCTGTGATAGCCTAATGGTAACGGTGAGACCAATAAAGTTCTAAACCTGCGGTCTATTCCCACATGTCAGCCGGCACTTTCTTATTTCATTTTTTTAATAGCAATTTTTATCTTTAAAAAAATTTCCAACCAAGTCTGTGTCACCTAGTTACTAATAATTAAATATCACTATACCATTTATTTTCTTATAACATGTTGTGCCAACCCCACTTAGAGTGGGATAAGGGCAGGAAGATGATGAGATGATGATGACCATTTATTTTCTTACCATTAATTAAATATTCTAGATCTTTTTCTAATTAATATATATTTTTGGAATTTTTTAGGTATTAAAAACATGTGAAACACTGTCAGTAAAGGCAGAGATTTTATGTAAAATGTCCGATTATCAGAGCGCCAAGCAAGTCCTTCTCAAGGCTTGGAAGATGAAAACACCTGATGAAGAGGAAAAAGAAAATATTGAATCAAATCTGAAAGTTGGTACGTAAATATTTGTTTAATAAATTAACTGATACATACTAATATTATTAACTATTAAAGTCTGATTCTGAAAAAAATCAGAACAGACTAGAAATTTTAGATAGTTCTATAAGAAACAAATTTGTTGTTATTGCTCTTTGTTCATTTATGAATGATTTAACATTCAGAAGTTTAGGAATTTAGAATATGAAGGAAGAACATTTTGAAATAGATAAGATAGCTGAGACCCACTATGCTGTTACAAAATTAGTAAGCACTACATAACCTTGATGTAGGATCAACATAACATTTTAATGATTCCATACTAGTCTGTCTATCCATATGTCTGTTGTGCTTTTCTCCTTGGCCTGTCTGTTTGTTACTCTCTCACAGCTGATCCCTTGGAGCAATATTGGCAAAATTTGGTACAAATAAAGCTTATAGACTGTGGTAACATTGTAATAAAAATGATCTGTTTTTCTTTCTGAATTGGGAAAACAATATAACATAATTCAGACAAAATTACTCTGAATATAATTATTCAAGGTGACCCAAATGAAACACAACAACACAACCAGTTCATTTAGATATGGCACAACGATACAACCAGTTCATTTATATATAGTGCAACACCACAAGTAGTTAATTTGTATGTGGTGCAACACCACAACCAGTTCATTTATATAATGGCGCTACACCACAACCAGTACATTTATATAATGGCGCAATACCACAACCAGTTCATTTATATAATGGCGCAACACCACAACTACTTCATTTATATATGGCGCAAAAATACAATTAAATAGTTCATTTAAATATGCATTTGTCTACGCCGCGTGGTATCCGGCTAAATAGAATAGCACCACCCTCATTTCTTACCGAGGTGTCGTAAAAGGCGACTAGGGTAAATCGACCTGCCCTGTGGTATCCGGCTGAGTAGAATAGTCCACCCTCATTTACTTACCGAGGTGTCGTAAAAATCGACTAAGGTAAGTTGACCCACCGTGTGGAATCCGGTTAAGTAAAATAGACCACCCTCTTACCGAGGTGTCGTAAAATACGACTTAGGTACGTTGACGTCAGGCAGGCGGCCGGTCGTAAAATACGTAGCCAAATCATATGACAACATGTTTGTAACATGTTTTTCCGACCCCACTTAAGAGTGGGATAAGGGTAGGCAGATGATGATGATGATGATGATGATGATGATTAAATATGCATTTGTCGTTCAAGTTATCTCGTCAGCCACATATGGTAGCAAGTTGTTTAAGGAATTATCCATTTCATTGACACAGTCGCTGCAATGTGTTACACTGAGGATCTGCTAGTATCGACGGACCCGTCTGATCACGTCGCGTTCAAAAAGTTATATGAAAAATTGGGTGATGGAGCTTGCCATTTGCGCAACTATGCTGCCGCGGTTGATTATTACTTAAAGATGCTGGACCACGCCGAACAGGCTGGGGATTGTGGGAAGACATTGATACCGATTTATGTTAGGTAAGTTATAAGAGACTTAGACAGTGGCTTAAATTATTACCCGCATTGCAGAGGGCACTGTGCGTCAACGGGCGCGATTTAATTAAGGTGATGAAAATTTTTTTTTTGTTTTCAGCCCAATTTCACCACGTTACTCTTTTGTACGACGAATATTCGTTTTACTTAAATATTAATATCAATTTGCTACGCCGTGTGGTATCCGGCTGAATATAATAGTACCACCCTCATTTCTTACCGAGGTGTCGTAAAACGCGACTAAGGTAAGGCAACCCACCGTGTGGTATTCGGCTGAGTAGAATAGACCACCCTCATTTCTTACCGAGGTATCGTAAAAGGTGACTTAGGTAAGTTGACCCACCGTGTGGTATCCGGTTTAGTATAATAGATCACCATCTTTCTTCCCGAGGTGTCATAAAATACGACAGAGGTAAGTTGACGTCAGGCAGGCGGCCGGTCGTAAAAACGCAGCCAAATCATCTGACAGCATGTTTATAACATGTTGTGCCGACCCCACTTAGAGTGGGATAAGGGCAAGAAGATAAATATAAATTAATATAAATTTGCTATAAACCGCAATAAAGAAAATATGTATAATGCTAAATGTGGATTGGACTTTCACAAACTCAACAATTGTAAAGTCAAAAAACGCTTTGCTATTTTATCGTGGAATCTATCTCCTGAGGATGCTTCGTTTGCGGGGCGAAACGATCTTTAAACGATACATTTATATTATGGATCTGCGCAAAGTAACGCCTAATTCTATTAATTATTTATAAAATACATTATTTAATGTTCATTATTTACAGTTTATATCAAACATACAAAGACATGGGTTGTTATTATGAAGCACTGCAGTACTATTATAAAGAGTATGATCTTATCAAAGATGTTCCCAAGGAAGCATACACAACTCTATACAATATTGCTGAAGTGTCATATCTAGCTAAGAAACCCTATGACCAGATCGAGAAGGCCTGTCTAGATGCCAGGAATGCTGTAAGTATATTTGTTAAAGTTAGTTTTGTCTAAGTTATCACAGCCTAACGAATTATACTCTGGAAGATGCTTGGTTTATTCGATTTAATTAATTCAATTTCATTCTATTTAATTTTTAACTATGTATCATATATACTAAAATATGTGCCTGCGTGTGTATATCTCTTTCTCTCTGTAACCCGCTATCATTCTCTCTACCTATTACTCTCCCTATCTCTCTGTATATCGGCCCGCCAATATGTATGCCCCCGTCTTACTCTATTTCCTTTGATGTCGCTCTCTCTGTATGTCCCTGTCTCTTTTTCTTCCTTTCCCTCTGTATGTCCATGTCTCTCTCTTTCCGTATGCCCCGACCCTTGCTCTATATGCATGTCCTCGAATTACTCTCTCTCTGTATGCCCCGTCTCTCTTTCTCTGTGTATGCCCTGTCTCCCTCTCTTTCTCTCTATGTATGCCCCGTCCCTCTCTTTCTCTAACTATGCATGCCTCATCTCTCACTCGCTCTCTCGCCTCGCACGCGTTAGCGCGCTCTCTGTCTCTCTCTCAATGAATGTATATCCCAATCCCTCTCTCTGGCTGTATATTAATGAAATCACTATTCACATTAGTCTAAGACTTGATTCTATTTATAAGCTGTACTGTATTGTACTGGGCTGTAATTAATTAAAATTTTTAGGCAAGTGATTGGAACAAAAAGAAATACGAAATAAGGGTATTGAAGAACTTGTTGAAATATCAAGAGGAATATAGTGAAATTGACAAAATGGAACATACAAAATCGGAATTGAAGGCCTTAGGATGTGACGTCATTGATAATTTTGACCATTCGGAAGACGAGCAGAGCTCTGCCGGAGGGGATGAAGACACGACGCATATTGGCGATGACATATGTCTTGAAGATTTGACAGGTCCGGATTTATTACTATATACTCCTCCCCTTATTTTGTCTATCATAGATGTCCATCATATTATAGCCTTGTTATTGAGGGAAAATAAAAATGGAGTGATGATTTAGATTTTCGTTTATAGTATTCTTTATTTTACGTGACACTGGCAGAATTATTTGCGCCCAATTTGCGCTGCACGGGCCATAAAGCAAGGTAATAATAATAATCCTGCCCTTATCCCACTTTTAAGTGGGGTCGGCACAAGTTCTAAACATGATATCACATGATTTGGCTACGTATTTTACGATACCTCTGTAAAAAGAAGGGTGGTCTATTCTACTGAGCCGGATACCACACGGTGGGTCGGTTTACTTTAGTCGCCTTTTACGACACCTCGTTAAGAAATGAAGGTGATCTATTCTACTCTGCCAGATATCACACGGTGGGTCGGCTTACTTTAGTAGCCTTTCACGACACCTCGGTAAGAAATGTGGGTGGTCTATTTATTACTATATCCATACTAATATTATAAATGCGGTCGGTTTTATCTGTCTTTCCATCTGTTACGCTTTCACGGCTTATCAACTGAACTATTATTGATAGAAATTAATATCGAGATTAGAGAAAAGATTATTTCATAATCTATACTTATAATAAAAAAAAGTCTTCTCTTTTTTTTTTACGGATTTCCGCAAGGTTGATACCATAAGATGGTGCAATTTTCTAGGAAGGCTTATATAAAGGTAATTAACAGTACCTCGGTGGCCAAGCCTAACTCGGTAATTTTTTTAAAGCTATAAAAAATTGGATGGACTGGTGATATCTGAGACCTGATTCCGGGTATTTTCAATTCTTTAGTCCGCCCGTTGCCAACTGACCTATAGCTTGATCTAGAACTTGAGCTATTACAAATGACAGCAAAATTAATTTTTGTATTCTATTTGTATTTTTGCATATTTTCAACGGGGATAAAGAGACATTTTAAATATTTAATTCTATATTTTTTAGATCTATCTGATACAAATGAAGAGGATGTAAATGAAAATAAGCGCGAAACACGCAGAAGAGGAAAAGGTTTTGCTATTAAAAAGAATATGAAGGGTGAAACGCAGCTGCATGTTGTAAGTATTGGAATAATAATTTGGAATTTTTGAATTTAAACTATCGCGAGTGGTATTCATAATTAATGTATAGAAACCGGCTATACTCACGTGTTATTTTATCTGATGAGCCCGACTAGTTTCAAGCCCATACGGGTCTCTTATTCATGAGCTCTTTACGCGGCGTTATCGCGGGAACTAGTCGGGCTCATCCGATAAAATAAGACGTGAGTATAGCCGGTTTCTATACATTAATTTCGAATTGGAATAAATAAATGTATGTGACACATACACACGGTAATCCGTCCCCAAAGTAAGTAACTTAATACTTGTGTTATGTGTGAGATACAACTGGTGAATATCATCATTCCTTTATCCCACTCTAAGTAGGGTTGTCATGTTATAAACATGTTGCCACATGATTTGCCTGCGTATTTTACGACCGGCAACCTGCCAGACGTCAACCTACTTTAGTTGTATTTTACGACACCTCGGTAAGAAATGAGGTTGGTCTATTCTACTTAACCGCATACCACACGGTGGATAAACTTAGCCGCCTTATTAAGTCCGACTTCTCCGACAGGACTCTGTTTTGTGTACCCCTTTAAATAAATAAATAAGTCGCCTTTTACGACACCTCGTAAAGAAATGAGGAGTGGTCTATTCTACTCAGCCGGATATACTACACGGCGGCTCGACTTACCTTAGTAGCCTTTTACGACACCTCCCATATATTTAAGTGTCCCATATATTTATTTATTTTATATTTATTTTACAGGCGTGTATATCTGGCAATAAGTTGCTAGTGGAACGTTTGATAGCTAAAGGACATCCGGTTAATGTCCGAGACAATGCAGGCTGGTTGCCTCTACACGAGGCCTGTATACACGGGCATGTGGAAGTTGTCAACATATTGATAAACAACGGAGCTAATGTCAACGATCGGGGCGGAGTGAACTGTGATGGTAAGTTAGAAGCTTTTCATCATCCTCCTGCCTTTATCCCACTCTAACTGGGGTCGGCACAACATGTTATAAACATGCTGTCACATGATTTGGCTGCGTTTTTACGACCGGCCGCCTGCCTGACGTCAACTTACCTTAGTCGTATTTTACGACAACTCGGTAAGAAAGAGGGTGGTCTATTCTACTAAACCGGATACCACACAGTGGGTCAACTTACCTTAGTCACCCTTTACGACACCTCCGTAAGAAATGAGGTTGGTCTATTCTACTCAACCGGATACCAAACAGTGGGTCAACTTACCTTAGTCACCTTTTACGACACCTCCGTAATAAATGAGGTTGGTCTATTCTACTCAACCGGATACCAAACGGCGGGTCGACTTACCTTAGTCGCCTTTTACGACACCTCGGTAAGAAATGGGGGTGGTACTATTCCATACATTCGGATACCACACGGCGTGGTACGTTAGAAGGTTTTAACTTAACTAACTTAACTTATATGTAAGTGTTAGCAATCGCCAGCGGCTCAGCCCGCGTGGAAAGATCAAAACCGTAATATAGTATTTTGATAACAATAAAAATGGTTAAAGTGGGTTAATCTTAAAAGCTAGATATATACTGTCGCGGACTTTTAGTTAGAACTTGTAGAGGGGAACAATTTTGGTAATAACATGATTTTACCGTTTACTAAGTGCACGCAAAGAAAGATTTAAATATTGCCATTTTACAAAAGTAATAATTTTGCTATAATGCGCGAAAAGTAAAAAATATATATAATGCTAGTGGACAATCAGTTTTCATACCTGATACATGCAGGATTCGTAAAAACACATGCACTAATAATTTTAAAAGCTAAAGCTTATTAATTGTAGCTTTTAATTAAAACTAAATAATTATTTATTGCTTAAATAAAAGTTTTGCGATTTTGTCGTGTAGTCTATCTCCTGATGATGCTACGGTTGCGGGGCAAAACGGTTCAACTTGCGATTGATTTCTAGTTTATAATATTTTGTATAATGTGTAATAATTGTTATCACGCAGGCATTACACCTTTATATGATGCAGCTAGTAACGGACATTTAGAAGTAGTCAACTTATTGCTAGAAAAGGGTGCTATACCCTCTTTAAAAACTGACTTTGATGAAACGCCGCTACGCGTACTACAAAAATGGCGAACTGGCACTATACTTACTAAAGACGAAGAGACACTGTACACTATTATATGCAATAAAATTAATAACTTAACCGATAAGACTCACCCTATAGAAGCAGTTTTAAATAGATCAAAATCCAAAACCCCCGTAAAGTCTATTTTAAATAAAACACCGCCGAGTACTTCGAAAGAAAATAACAGTATAAAAGAATTGTATTCACCAGCGTTCAAAAGACGTAATGTTATTGATGACGATAGCGATGATGAAATCAGTGATTCACAAAACGTAAGAACTCAAACCGCTTTCCCATCTGATGATTCAAATTCCTCTGAGGAGGAACAGAGACTAAAGAAAGACAAAAATAAAATTTCAGTAGTTAAAGAATATAGAAATGCTATTTCTGCTCTAAGAAATAGAAATGTAGATTTGCCCGAAGCCGATACGAAGAAATCTAAACCAAAGCCAGCTTTATTAGATCCTAATGAAATTGATGATGATTGGCTGGACGATGATATGGGCATCATGAATAAGGCAAAACGAAGAAAAATAAGCGATCCATTAACTGCAATACCTATGAAGACATCGATTGAAAGTTTAAAAGAAAGCATAGATAATATTAACAAAATAAGTCCATTGACGGATAATAATGGTAATTCAAAAAATAAACCTCGACTCAGCAATGTTATTGACGTGAGCGAAAACAGTTCGGATACAGATAACTTTAAAAAAAACGAAAATGTTTGCCCAAAAAGAGCAGCCGAATCTCTAAAAAATATATCAAGGGAATTCAATAACTCTAAAATGTGTGATACCAGAGATAATATGAAAAGGCGATGGAAAAGGCAAAGTACGTTATTACGAGCTGGTTTTCACAGGCGAAAATCAGTGGACCAATCGAGTAATAGCGGCAGTGATAATGAAATTAGTAGAGAAACAAATAAAAAATCAACTAAGACGTTCTCGAGAAATAGCTCTAATGAGAATTTCAATTACTCCAACTCAAGTGATGGTTTTAATATAATGCAAAATATGAACTCCAATATAGTTCAGCCGCTGAATTTGATACAACCGATAAATATATTGCAATCAAAAAATGGAAGGGCGATGCAAACTCAAATAGTACCTCCGGCTGCTGTGAAAGTGAAAATAGAAGACAAAGTGTTGTTGATTTCATTGAAATTGGACATGATAAATAAATTGACTATCAGCTGGTTGGTTGAAGAAGTTAAATCCAGATATTACAAGTAAGTAACCTTTTTGGTATATTGTTTTTTTTCCTAGACATATAAAATATGAAAAAAGTGTGTAATTATCTCTAACAATAGCAATCGATTGCAATATATAAAATACAATTGATAACTGGATGAGTGACTTGAATATTTATTTCATACAAAGAGTACTCGTGATTTCATTAGAGACGACTAGTGTTTTCCTCAATAATGAAATATATGATTTCTCTGTTTCCAAAAGCAAAATTGGATTTTAATTACTCTAAATGCTACCCTGGTCTATTAACTTCAATTGTGCCAAATTTAATTGTGAAAGAGTAATATACTGTCAGACAGAAAGACTTTCGCGTTTATCATACTAATATAGATTCAAATGGCTTTAATCTTTTTTCTTCTTTACCTTCTTTAGCACTTTAACATGTCCTTTCTTATAAATATAAATAAATAAATATATGGGACACTTACACACACAGTCGTTTGTCCCCAAAGTAAGTAATTTAATACTTGTGTTATGGGTGAGAGACAACTGGTAAATATATACTTATATAATTTTTAAATACATACTTAAATACAAATATACACTCAGGCTCAAAGACCAACAAATTCATTTATAGAAAATGTTGGCCCTCGGCGGGAATCGAACCCGCGACCCGCGAAGCCGAAGGCAGGGTCACTACCCACCGCTGCAACGGGCCAGTCAAAATATAAATACTAACATCGCATTTAATTCGTTATGTTAATTGTTCAAATTGGTAAATACGTATAAAACCTGAAGCGTACCATTTCATTTACATCGGAAAAGCTAAAATTTCTAAATATCTCGTTTAATAATTGGTGGGAATAATTTTTCCAAAAGATTAAAATTATTCCCAAAAGTCTGAAAATAAATATCGAGCTGTCCCATAGTGTAAATCATTTCTTTTAGATTAACAGGCGTTCGTCCAGTGTTTAGTCTGATGACGTCAGACGGTGCAATACTCTCAGAGGAGGATCCACTTAGTCTTGTATTATCTTCACCGGAGCTGCAAACCTGTGTGACTACATTCAAAGCATCACCGGCCGAAGAGAGATATCTTGAGTGTTGTGACGCGCTGGAGATTTGTAAGTGTTCATATCAACATTGGGAGTAGTAAGAGTCTGTTAACAGATAATACTTATATTCATTTGTATAACCCCATGTGGTATCCGGTTGAATCTCATTTCTTAGTAATAATACCACTTTGGGTAAATACCCGTATAGTACTTCAAGAGTACCATTCCATTTACATCTGAATGGCTAAAATTTCCAAATCTCTGGTTTACGATCAATACCCAAATTTATTCCCAACGAGGTATCGTAAAAGACGACTAAGTTAAGTCGACCCGCCGTGTGGTATCCGGCTGAGAAGAATAGAACATCCTCACTTCTTACCGAGGTGTAGTAAAGGGCGACTAAAATAAGTTGACCCACCGTGTGGTATTCGGTTGAGTAGAATAGGCGACCCTCTTTCTTACCGAGGTGCCGTAAAATACTACTAAGGTAAATTGACGTCAGGCAGCGGCCGATCGTAAAATACGTAGCCAAATCAAGTGACAGCATGTTTATGACATGTTTCGCCGACCCCACTTCGTATGGGATAATGGCAGGAGGATGATGATGACATATATTGATTTGTATAATGCATCTATTCTATAATAAAATGTATTGATTCATTTTACTTTAAGAGTTAACATTACTTTAAATTCTATTGAAATAATGAAAAACGGCATACTAGTGACCTACTTTTTCATGTTTGTTATTGAATATCAATGTTTAGGGATGCTTAAACTTTGGTTAAATATTGTACATATTTTAAAATCACAGTTATATAAATAACGTGCATGTGTTCCAAAATATATTTTTTATAACAAAATTCCTCAACATTATTTAGACTTACCAACAACTTTAGAACTTAACTAAATAGACACAAATTATCTTAAAATGATGCTGCTACATAAAGCTTACTATACAATTGATGATTATTGATTGATAGTAGCATAGCTTAACTGTAGTCAGCTACGCACCAAGCGTACAAACCAACGATTTGAATTTAAATTTTATAAACTTGTAACCATCAATCAAATTGTAATTATTTTTTGTTGATAAGATTATTCGCCGAGTTTCTTGCTGGTTCTCAGTGTACTGTACTGAAAACAGTCTATTTGAACAAAGAATATTTTGAATTTGAATATAAAATGTTTGGTTATAATTTGAATTTTTTTTAGCTCCATCAGAGGAAATCCAGCAAGCCGTAGGAAGGAGTCACACAACAAGACGACTAGCTTTAGGTTCACAAACACTATTACCACTACAGATACGTCCTCTGTTTAGAGCACTAACACACCAAACACACATAACGGCTATCATGGTACCTAACAATAATATAGGGGATGAAGGAATGAAGTACTTAACTGAATGCATATGCACTATGAAACATTTAAATATTTTGGATTTAAAGAATAATAATATTACATCAGACGGTCTCAAAATATTACTAAGTGCTTTCGAGAAAGCCACAAGACCTGTCTGTCAATCGCTAGAAGACATAGATTTCAGTGAAAACCCTATATCAGACGAAGGGTTCAAAGCGATAGTGACATTAATCAATTATTTGAAACTCAAAGCTTTAAAACTCAATAATTGTGCTATAACCGACAAAGCCAGTGAAGATAATTTGAAATTAAACTTTGATGTATTAGAAGTGATAGATTTGAGTAATAATTCTATAAAGAAATCAATGATCGGTTGTTTAATGGCAGCTTTAAACCCAAATATTGTGACTGATTTGGAGTTGGATAATGTTGGTGTTGAAGGTTCTATCGTGGGATGTATAGCGGGCTTTATGGATACAGCGAAGGACTTGAAAATAAGAAGGTTCAGTTTATCTAACTGTAAATTGGTGGATGGACAGTTTATGAGGATATTTAGGTTTGTATTTACGACTTTTTACTTATCCATTGATATTGTTGAGATCATGTAAATCTTTTCTGATATAGCGCAGTGTTTATGACGGTGTATCATTTTCTCCAAATTCATAGTCAATCAGTAAACATTAATATTATCAAAATTCTCATATAATGTTTATTAGCTACAAAGGATGTTGGATACTGCATGAAAATTATAGTACATTTATACAAAAAAAATTTATCGCATTGTATCGCAGAGTATGTATTTTTGAACATTATTTTTCCAGATTTATATGTCACTGAGTTTATTCTTTTAAAATTTAACCTAGTATACAACTGACAAACTACAAACTGACTTTATATGATCTTTTAATATTGGTACATATTGAAAGATCATGTCAAGCTGAAGGGTTTAGACTTCCTGAGGGTGCTCGCGTTAGGCCTTTAATTTAGGGTATCGTTAATTGATAAGACAAGAAAATCATCATCTTCCTGCTCTCATCCCACCCTATGTGGGGTCGGAACAACATGTTATAAACATGTCACATGATTTGGCTACGTATTTTACGACCGGCCGCCTGCCTGACGTCAACTTATCTTAGTCGTATTTTACGACACCTCGATAAGAAAGAGGGTTGTCTATTCTACTTCACTGGATACCACACGGTGAGTCACTGACCTTAGTCGCCTTTTACGACACCTCGGTAAGAAATGAGGGTGGTCTATTCTACTCAGCCGGATGCCACACGGCTGGTCGACTTACCTTAGTCGCCTTTTACGATACCTCGGTAAGAAAAGAGGGTAGTAGTGTTCTATTCAGCCGGATACCACACGGCGGTGTTAAGACAAGGAAATAGTATTAATAAAGTCAATTTAAATGGACCCTGCGTTGCATTTACCTATTTTGATTGATTTGGTTAAATGCAACTAATTCTTATTTATTTCATATCCTAATTCAATTTTACCAAAGTACCCAGTATTGATAACATTTTTATATACCTGGTATTATATATATTGGACAATCCTTTATTGGGAAATAATGTTCTATTTATGTATTCTTTCAATACAAAGAACTACCTAAATTAACCTATTACAATTTTTTTTATGTAACCATATTTTTTACATTTCAGAAGTCTCGGCCGGGCCAAGCATTTACAATCTATAACTCTAAAAGACAACTTACTGACTTTCATCACTTTAAAGAAGTTACTTCAGCGGCAACCTCCAGTGCCACAAATAAACCTCGAAGGTTGCCAGGACATTTTCAAATACTCCCAGGACTCAGACTTTCAGGTGTGGCTGCCAGCTATTGATTTTGGCAGATGTATACCGGAGATTAACGTCACGCCGCTGTCCAAAACGGACGAAGAAAGAGAAAGCTTTAAGCTCTTTTCGAAAACTTGGCTAACTTGTTTCAAAGGTAGAGGGATGATAGAACATTGTGAGGAGAGAGTTATTAAATTTACAGCTAGATAACAGTTCATAACTGCCATCGTGCTTTTACGTTTACAGCGGCATTTATGATTATTTTGTTATTATCTATCTAATTTCGGGGACGCCTGTCGGTGCAGGACGGGTGATTAGCTCCTATTCCGGACTATTCCACCCAATTTTGTTATTATACACAATGTCTTAAGTTAACAAAACATTGAAATCACATTATAGTGTATATATTGTGCAGGGCAGGCGAACCTTTGTGCATCAACGTGCCATTTTTTGTAAACAAATGTTTATTGAGTTGTTGTCTCAAAATTTTGAATTTGTGCTTAATATTGGTTAATATTGGGAGGAAATAATTTATTAAACTCGTATTTAAAACCAAAATGTACAATTGCAATATTTTAACTAAAAGCGCAGTTTAAGCGTTATGTAATGAAATCAGGAATATAATATATGCCACGCGTGCTATCAATGTGCGCACGCCATTGGTTCGCCATACCTATTAGTTCCATATACCTGTTATCCCTGTAGTACATACATATAATTTTAAGTATGAACTGGTAGATAATTAAAAGCTATAGATTATAAATAAGTCCGAAGATTAAAGTTTTTTGTCATTAAAATGTCTTTTTTTTCTTACACAGAAGCTGTAGTCATCTTAATTTTTGTTATTAACAAATTAATAATTAACACTATTATCTGACGGGGTTAGTCTAATTTATGTTTTAAGCCCTTCTATATAGCAAAACTGCTACATTGTTTTAAAAATTTTAAAGTGGAAGTTATATTTGTTTTTGATAAATGTAATCTATCCCTTTAAGAGATCTTAAAAAAATAAATTCCAGGCCGTTCCTATAAAAAAATATATTCTGATATGTAATCTACATAGAGGTATTAACTCTATGGTGATTTGTCACAAAGACATAACCATAGATTACTAACTATAAAACATAACATAACCTCAAAGACGTCAACTGTCAGTTATATCTGCGCGTGTTTTTGTTTACAATTGGAATCAGAAAATTAGTTTCGTTTTTTTAACAAAAATTCTAAATAAAGAGGCCTAAAAATGGCGGAACAAGTAAATCAACGTATCGAGGGTATGATAAATGAGCTGGAACAAATGAAACGTACAAATTTGTATGAAGGCGACGAATTAAAGTTAGTGTCATACATTTCTTTAGGTATCAAACGTTATTTCCTCCTGAATACATACGTTGCGAACAAGTATAGTTATAGAATAAGGAACGATATGATGCGAATGATCCTAGAGTGTCTGAATTGAAATAATTTATAACGTACTATTTAAAATCTTTACGGTCCGGGGACAGCATATAAAAATTGCTAATTGCTTGCCAGGATTTATGGAACGTTGGAACAAAAACTCCTTTGCAGTTTATGCCACTGTTTTACAATAAATTAATTACAAACAGTTAAACCCATTAAAAGATTGAAGATATTGTTACATTAGTAAAAAAATGTTCTATAATATACAGTAATAATAATAATAATCTTTAAAAATGTTTTTTTTTTACAAGTTGTTTTATAACTTCACTTGTAGACCTCCAGTGCAGAACTACAAAAATTAGAAGTAGAGTTATACTAACTTAGCAATTATCAGTTATATAAATTTAATTTTGTTACATATAATCTGTTTATAAATACATTGTTATTTTCAGAGAAATAGCACGTAAGAGAAAAGAATTTGAATATAGAATACAACGTAGACAAAAAGAAAAAGACGATTTTGTACAGTATATAGCATTTGAAATGTCCCTACTTGAAGATATATCACAGAGACGTAAACAAGCAAAACTAAATGAAAAGAAAAAGGACATTGAATATGCTATTGCAAAACGTTTAAATAGAGTATTTAAACAATTCATATTCAGATTTCAGAATGATGTACTAATATTCTTTGAATATATAAAATTTTGCTCTAGTGTTGGCTTTGAATATGCTATATCAGCTATTATCGGTCAGATGCTCCAGGTAAGTATCATTAAAAAGGAATATAATAAATATATGTAACACACACACAGTCATCCATTCCAAAAGTAAGTAATTTAATACTTGTGTTATGGGTGTGAGAAAACTGGTGAATATATTATATATTCTTAAAAACATTAAATACAAATATACACCCAGGCTCAAAGAACCAACAAATTCTTTTTAAAGAAAATGTTGGCCCTCAACAGGAATCAACCCGCGACCTGCGGAGCTGTAGGCAGAATCACTACCCACTGCACCAACGGGCCAGTCAAGTAGATTTTGATGTCACCAAATAATAACAAAATTTAGTGGCTGCATAATGGACTTTAAAATATTTCTTTCTTTAGATTATAACCTTTTAAATTTACTAAAACAAATAAGTATTAATAAACTCTATATAAACTAGTATCATTTAGTTATGATACTTACAGAATAGTATTACTAAGGTATTACTAAACATTTATTAATATTAACTATAGATTCATGGAGATAAAGCAAAAGCATGGCAAATGGCAAGCAAAGGGGAGTATAAAGATCAGAAAAATCTAGAAAATGCAAGAAATTTTCTCTTAAAAGGTATCCAAAGACATCCAGAATCTGAAATACTGTACTTGGACTTATTCGAAATTGAGCTCGTCATTGCATTTCAAGCAGAAACTGAAGAAGAAAAAGTAATATTAACATGATTTTAAATTTTCTTTCATTAACTGTATTTAAAAGAAGTAAATAACGGCCTGTTACTATCCCACTGCTGGGCATAGGCCTCTCTCCATTTTTGGAGAGAAGGGTTGGAGCTAAGACCTACCACGCTGCTCCAATGCAGATTGGTAGGTTACACATATCCCTAGAATTTTCTAAAGATATGCAGGTTTCCTCACGATGTTTTCTTTCACCGAAAAGCGTATGATAAATTGCAATTATCAATTAGACACATAAGTTTTAATAGAAAAACTCATTGGTGTCTGCCCGGGTTTGAACCCATGATCGTCTCTAGAGATACACACGGTCGCACCGCTAGGCCATCACAGCTCTGTACCATATTTGTGCCATAACTGTATTTAGTTTCTAGTAAATTTCTATTATCTTATAGGATTTTCCTTATTTTCTAGTGTACTATAGAAATTGCTATTGTAAAATTTGTATACTGATTTTGTTTTTTAATTAAAAATGTATAGTTTTCGAGACATGTGTGATATGGAGTCTTTGAAAAACATACATTTAATTAATGTTATACATTTTGTTTTGTAATAACATGCTCTACAAAATACAACTATGCCTTTGCAGTACTTTGAGAACTTTACTTTACTTTGAAAGGTCATGTGTATAAAAAAGACAAAGTAGGAACCGACATAAGCTTGCTGCTCCTGCTTTGCACCTTGCAAAAGAACGTAAATCTTTTGTGGGTCTGGGTATAAGATTCTATAATAAAATTCCACAATCAATTTTAGCTTTGCCATTACATCAGTTTAAAAACACTGTTAAAAAAAGTCTGATCCAGAAAGCCTACTATACTGATGATATAAGATAGGAATGTGTGGATATAGCTCGCTTAGACCCTGTACAAGACTGTAATGACTAAATGTAACTAGTCACAAGAATTATATTTTTAAAAGTCCAACAGCCTAGTTTCTTGCTGGCTCTTCTCGGTAGGAACAGTTTTCCGAACCAGCAGTAGAGTTGACAATTCAAAAGCACTTGTTTACAAGTTTATTTGAATAAAGAATATTTTTAATTTGAATTTGAATATTATTTTCTGTGGTCATACTGTAATATCAAGTTCTTACTATAAGATAAGATTTATACTAAACACTTGTTTTCTAGGAGAAAAATTTAAAGAAAGCAGACATTATATGGAGAAATGGAATGAAAAATATACCAGAAACAAATTATTTGTTTAAATTATGTGATTTGTCAATGAAATATGGAGTTGATGACTCCATTACGAACTCAATAAAGGCTGAGATTTGGAACAGACGGGCTGACAAGTCTGTTTGGTCTTACATTGCTACTAAGGAACTAGAGGTAAGTGATATCACTATGCGGGGATGGGGGCAATGTGTACAACTGTACCCTGTCCCCACCACCAGCAGCGCGGTGGAGCACTGTCAGGTTTTTAGTCGGTGCGAGTCCGACATACCCGCCGCTCGTCCCCGTCGGGCGGTGACGACCCATAATGGGTTTTCCTGACAATAAAAAAAAAGTGATTTCGCTATATCATAGACAACATATGATTATAAGAGAAGTATAAAAGATGTAATCTGAGGTTTGACATAGTGATATTTACCAAGAGTTAATAAGTTTAACACTTGGGCAGGCATTAAAATACATGTTTTATTTTATATGTCATTTAATATTTATCATACTCTGTATGGTTAAAAAGAACAACAACAAAGCTTCATCATCCTCCTGCCCTTATCTCACTATAAGTGGGGTCAGCACAATATGTTATAAACGTCATATGATTTGGCTTCGTATTTCACGACCGCCCGCCTGACGTCACGTTACCTTAGTCGTATTTTACGAAACCTCAGTATAAAATAAGGGTGGTCTATTCTACTCAAACGTATGCCACACGACGGGCTACTAACCTTGGTCGCGTTTTAAGACACCACGGTAAAAAATGAGGGTAGTCTACTGTATTCAGCCGAATACCACACGGCGGTCTACTTATCTTAGTCGCCTGTTACGACACGTCGGTAAGAAATGGGGTGGTCTTTTCTACTCAGCCGAATACCATACGGTGGGTCAACTTACCTTGGTCGCCTTTTACTAAACCTCGGTAAGCAATGGGGTGGTCTATACTACTCAACCGTATACCTCACGGCGGGTCAACTTACCTTAATCACCTTTCACTACACTTCAGTAAGAAATGAGGGTGGTACTATTCTATTCAGCCGGATACCACATATAACGTTATAATTATAATATTTAAAAAAATTGATTGATTAATGTTTACGTAAGCATGGGGGAGGGGGTAAGAGCTTTGCTTACTTTTGCTGACAGGGGTGTGGGGGTAAATAATTATAATAAATCTACTTACGTAATACTTGAACGGCCCCATTTATGAAGAAAAGTATTGAACCGGCTTTAATTGGAATAACAAAAAAAGATAAATGACCTTTGAATTATATTCTCATATATATATTGTAGCTGATGATTTAATACTTTTAGGGTTATCATTGGAGTGAAATCGAAGAATTTATTGATGAAGAGTCTAACTATCCAATAGAACTTAAAAACTATATTGGTGTGTATGAAGAAGCTTTACAACAGGTTATTTTGTTTAAATATATAATTAATATTATAATATACTTTATTTAACCAAAAAATTTAGAATAAATTCAAAATACAAATTAAAAAAAAAAAAATTAAATACAAAATACACATTAACAAACATCTTACTGCTTAGACACTCGTTCTAAGATAACTTGTACTAAATTTAAATTAAAAATAGTCTTTATTCAAGTAAACTTGTAAACAAGTGCTTTTGAATCGTCACCTCTACTTCTGGTTCGGAAAGCTGTTCCTACTGAGAAGAGCCAACAAGAAACTGGGCGGTTGCTCTTTCCAAAGCATAATCCTTAGTAATACTCACATTTAGTCATTACTGCCTTGTACAGGGTCGAAGAGAAGCTATATTCATTCAATCTTATCATCTAAGTAATCCTCGACATTATAGCTTTCTGTATTAGCCTTTTTTTTAAAGTATTTTTAAACTGCTGCTAAATATTTATCAAAAATAAATATTTATTATTGCACAATAACACACCTACTTTTCACATCCATTGATAAGACAAAAGCCATTCAAAAGATAAGAGAGAATTTATTTCTTTTAATAATGAAAAATCGAACTTTGCAACAGTTAGAGCGTCTGTAATTTTACTATAACTATTGCATAAGTAATAATTTATTTTAATATTAATTCGATATATTGTAGCTATTATTGAGAAAACAAAATAATTTATACAGACAATTCCACTAATATAATCTGAAAAATTATTAAAATCACAATCTAAACTGTTTTACTTATATGTAACAGCTTACTTCATTAAAAAGTAAATAAGTCGTTTTTGGGTTTGGGTATAAGATTCTATAATAAAATTCCGGAATCAATTTTAGCTTTGCCATTACAGCAGTTTAAAAACACTATTAAAGAGAGGCTGATACAGAAAGCCTATACTGTTGATGATTATTTAGACGATAAGAATGCGTGGATATAGCTCTCTTTGAACCTGTACAAGACAGTAACGACTTAATGTAAAAAGTATTAAGAATTATATTTTTAAAAGAGCATCCGCCGAGTTTCTTGCTGGCTCTTATCGGTAGGAACAGCTTTCCGAACCAGCAGAAGAGTTGACGATTCAAAGCACTTGTTTAGAAGTTTATTTGAATAAAGAATATTTTGAATTTGAATTTACTGATAACTAATTATGTTTGTCACTCAGTTTCCAGATGAAGCACTGTGTACAAAATATATTCATGGCCTACTCGGTATAAATGATAGTATTTGTACAGAATCACAAAAAATTAGCGCCGTTAGACGCGCATGGAATTACGGTCATGAAAATGGGTTATTGACTAACAAAATGTATGCATTTGGTATTAGAATGTTGAAGTTGGATGATATGCCGACGCATGAATACACTGAGGTAAAATAAAAATGAATTTTGATATGGTGATATACACAGTAAAAAGCTATGGTAGAACCTTTAAATATCACTGAACTCTAAATCTAGTAGTAATTTATTTACTCTAAGTGGGGTTGGCACAAGACCTTATACCAATGTTGTCACATAATTTGGCTATGTATTTTACGACCGGCCGCCTGCCTGACGTCAACCTACCTTAGTCGTATTTTACGACACCTTGGTAAGAAAGAGGGTGGTCTATTCTACTTAATCGGATAGCACACGGTGGGTCAACTTACCTTAGTTGCCTTTTACGACACCTTAAGAAATGAGGCTGGTCTATTCTACTCAACCAGATACCACTTGGTGGGTCAACTTACCTTAGTCGCCTTTTATGACACCTCGGTAAGAAATAAGGGTGGTCTATTCTACTCAGCTGGATACCACACGGCATTGTGATAAGTTAAAAATAACTAAACATATTTAGATGCAAGCTGTGATACCTCAGTGGTGTAATCAAGGAAGGTAGCATAGGTACTAGGTAAGATATGTATGTCTTATTTAAGGAAATGTTCCTTATGTATATTTAAGGAAGTAAGTAATGTAAGTAACAGCCTGCTACTATCCCACTGCTGGGTATAGGCCTCCTCTCTCCATTCTTGGAGAGAAGAATTGGAGCTAAGACCTACCACGCTACTCCTATGAGGATTGGTAGGTTTCACATACCCCTAGGATTCTCTAGAGATATGCAGGTTTCCTTACGATGTTTTCCTTCACCAAAAAGCATGTGATAAATTGCAATTATCAATTAGACACATAAGTTTTAATAGAAAAACTCATTGGTGTCTGCCTGGATTTGAACCCATGATCATCTCTAGAGATTCACAGGGTTGCACTGCTGGGCTATCACAGCTCATTATTTAAGGAAACAACAAAAATTATTAAAAATCAAAGATATGAAACTTTCAGGTTCTTGAAACAGCGTTGGCTAAGAATCCACACTGCAGGTTATTGTGGGAAGAAAAATTAATGCTTCATAGTTCAGACGAACAAAAAATGTTGTTAGTACTTACAGATGCTGGTAAATGTCTAAAATCTGACGATATGATTGCCCTTTGGGATTTTATGTTTGATAATATTGATTCAAATGTTATTGTAAGTAAAAATTTATTTGAATCTAACAAATAAAATTGATTTCTATTATATTTATAAATAAGATCATTTTTCTTTGTATTTCAGTTTAAGAATTGTTATAGCAAATTCCAAACATGTGAAAATGTAATAATATTGAACCTAAAGCCAAAACTTCTGAAAAAAATGTATGAACATAACGGTCTTAAGGCTGCAAGACAAGTTTATGATGATTTTATAACGACACCACCTATGCAAATAGATCTTCATAAAGTTATGATTGATATTGAAATGTCACAAGAGAAGCCAGCTGTAAAATATGTTAGAAAATGCTATGAAGTATTGATCCAGCATCATGGTAAAGATAATATAGAAATATGGTTGGATTATATAAATTTTGAGCAAAACAGTGGTAGTCCCCAGGCTGTACCTGCTATACATAGAAGAGCTATAGCAATGTTGGACAAAAGCTTAGTAGATAGTTTCATTAAAGCACTAATGTTGGCTAAATTAAAATAAATCATGTAATTTATATGGCTTTTATTTTAATAAATAATACTACATTGAAACAAAATATATTTATTATAATATATTAATACCAGACCAGTACTCGACAATCTAGCAAATAAATCCACATGTAACTCCAATTATACTAAATTATTTACAGTAATCATTTTACAAATCGTCTCTACAAGGTCAAAATCTACTTTGGTGATAGTGGAATAACACTTAGCGAATAAACATGTAAATAAATGCAATAGTTTAAGAATCAAGCTGATTACTGTAAAGCTGCAATCGGAGCAATGTAGTACCTAAAGATAAGAGATGATCCTCGTTTGTGTTGCTTGTTCCTTAACAGCTCACGCCAGCAAGCTTGCCAAGAAGGGTAGACTGGCATGAGTGGTGGATTACCTGCCTTAAGGCTGCTTCCAACAACAGCCATGCACGTAGAAACTACCACTAGTGGATATGTTATAGTACTAGTGACAAATGTGAGCAATGGTACAGTATAGTACCGAAGGTCTTTGGTTTTCACAAAATATTTATTTACATAGTAGGCCAATATACCAGTGACAGCAACACAGGTTAAATCTCCAAGCAACTTTGGCACTATTCCATGGAAAAAACCGAGGACACCGTTGTCGCGGTAAATTGATACAATAGCGCCCAATAACGAACTGTATTCTTCCTCTTTTCCAATAAATGACGCCATCATCCTTACTGAAACTACGTGGAAAGGATATGATACTATGACTGATGCGGTATGCATAATCATATCTCGACGTCCAAGTTTGTAGTAATCTTCAATTTTAGGCTCATCGTCGGTTACAATGTTAGGAGGATCATTGATTTCGGGAAGGTCAATACCGCACGCGTGTATCACCTTCGAGGTTAACTGACTAGATGCAATTAGACCAAGCACTCTTGCCGACAGTCCCGTGTAGCAACCGAAGAAACCATCAGACTTCTTGATAAACTTTATATACTGAAAGACGTTAGGTAATATCATAGCAGGTCGGCCGAATAGTGTTGTTGAACGCCGCGGAGGGAGAGGCTCGTAGCCAAGTTGAATGAGAACTTTCGCATACTCCATAGGATGGCATATTGTTGTCACAAGCAATTGTGATGGCAGAGCCGCTATTTTCTCTTTTTCAATTTCGTCCATATTATGACTCGAGTCGACAGAACGTACTTCGGAAATTAAACACTGTTATTGACAAGTACCATAAACAAATGAAGTTTATATTTGTCAGTTGTCTATTTATGGTACATTTAGATAATATCTACTTGATAAGTTATCAATATGATTTCGAATTCACGTTACCATGAATAAAATTTTTGTCTTTAGTTTTTGATGATAAAATACTTGCCCGTATTTGTTTTTTAATTGTTTTATATAAAATTATTAACTGTCAATAACATTATTTTATAACATCCTTTGTCTCCAAGCCCTAAATACCCATTGCGTTGCCCAACATAGACTACTAACTGAGAACTGTGCATATGTAGTTCTTGGTGCATCCAAAGTGTGCAATGTGCATCATTTTACTTTTTAGCTAACGTGATACTCCATAGCTAGACTTCTTAAATAAAATAATCCATTCTGCTTATAATTCATACTAAATAACTAACCGTTAATATATTTTTTTTGAATCTTACTAAAAGACAATAGAAATGTAAAATAATGGATAATATAATTTTGTTTACAATAATAAAAGTCTTCCAAAATGACGTGAAATAATTTTTATTTATTATGCACTTGAAGTCAACTCAATAGCATTTTCGTCTTCGACTTTATACGGTATTTCTGTTGTTAATTTGCGCGGTAGTGTAACTGCATCACTTGTATTTAGAAGAACATTCTGAAATATAAAATGCACATTACAGAAAGTGGTTTGACATATTTTAAGTATATTTAAATTGCTTAAACCTAATTTTGTTAAATTTTTAAAAGAAAAAACAAAATTTTGAATCGAGTGTGCGAACACTGCAAAATTTTTAATGAACTTAAAAATCTTAAATTTTTTAATAACCTAGTTCTAAATAAAAATATTAATTTTTTTTATATCAAATTAGCAGCGTTTTATCTGATAATTACTCAGTGTCATGCTGTCTAGAAAATCTGTATTTAGATTAAATGACGAAATAAACATATTGAACACATTACTAAAGGAATTTTTTACGACAATGGAGTAGAAGCAGCAGAAGCAAGTATAACGCAGTAAATATTTAATGAATTATGCTTTTATATGTATATTAATTAATCTTGTATTAATAAATATAGATATCAAAGTAAATGTGTACTTGTGTACTTTTCCTAGTTTTATTTTACGTGGATATTGTAAATATATTGTTTATAGCCGCGTGGTATCCGGCTAAGTAGAATAGTACCACCCTAATTTCTTACCGAGGTGTCGTAAAAGGCGACTAAGGTAAGTCGACCCGCCGTGTGCTATCCGGCTGAGTAGAATAGACCACCCTCCTTCTTACCGAGGTGTCGTAAAATACGACTAAGGTAAGTTGACCTCAGGCAGGCGGCCGGTCGTAAAAACGCAGCCAAATCAAGATATAACATGTTTATAACATGGTGTGCCGACCCCACTTAGAGTGGGATAAGGGCAGGAGTATATATATTGTTTAATTAATTTTTTTTTTCATAACACACATTTTTATCCTCCTCGTCTGTTTCATTTTCATCTTCGGTTGCATCACTGGATACATTTTCTTCTTCCGCTTCTTCCTCTTCATTCTCTAATATTTCATCTTTTTCTTCTAGTGGCTCCCAAGCTATATCCTTATCGACCATATCTGTAAAAAAAATATTAAGCATTTATAAGGTTAAATATTTTTAGTATTTTTTGCGAACTTATATGTTGTACTTTGGTTGATGCATTAACATTTATTCATCCTCCTGCCCTTATCCCACTCTGGTGGGATGGGCACAACATGTTATAAACATGCTGTCACAAGACTTGGCTGCGTTTTTACGACCGGCCGCCTGCCTGACGTCAACTCACCTTAGTCGCCTTTTATGACACTTCGGTAAGAAATGGGGTTGGTCTATTATACTCAGCCGGATACCACACGGCGGGTCGACTAACCTAAGTCGCCTTTTACGACACCTCAGTAAGAAATGAGGGTAATATTATTCTATTCAGCCGGATACCACACGGCTTGGTTGATGCATTAACATGATGTTTTTATTGTATGATCTGCTAAGTTATAAATTGGTGTTCCTTAATGTATGCCAGTTGAGATGTGTAACTTACCTTGCATATTTATACACAAGACACATATTATATGTAATACATACATGAACATACACTAACTCACACTAATACTGATGTACAAAGAAACATACACGGTCTCATGATGCACGTTTGACGTTAGTAACACGAGAGCCCTTGGTGAGAGTGGACGTGAAGTGAGATGTGGTTACTTGTTAGTGCGTGTTTGAGCCTGTGCTATATTCATACATTAGTTTATATACACTACACTTAAATCGCATTATTTTCTATAATCTATAAAGTTTGACGCTATGACTTAATAATATATATTGCTATATACCGTTATCTATGTTTTGCAAGTTTTTCTAAGCATCTTATTCATCTACACGCATTATACAATCATTAATCCTAGGTTAGGTAGATTTAAGTTAAGAGTCTTATTATGTTTGCTATGTTATACTTGATTCGAAGCATTTTATTCAACATACCTCTAAATCTGAGTGACCCCCGTCTGCTAGGCGGTTTTTCATCGTTGGCTTCTATTATAACTGATGGCAAATCTATTGCGACTCCATTAGATTTTTTATCTTCTTCTTTCATATCATCTTTGTTGAGCTTGGGAACCAGAATTAAATATGATATTCCTTAATTATTTTATTTTTAAAATTAACAAGAAATGTCGTGTAGTTTTTTAAATATTTATTTTTAAAACTTTTCCAAATAAACATGTAAAAAGGTGGAATGAGGACCTCAAATAGCTCGCGGGAAGCTTAGATCCACTAAGTGGTACAAGATCATGTAGTATGTCAAAATTCTATCGGTTGACGAAGAAGAAGATGTAAGTAAGAAAAGAAGGAAGGAAGGAAATAAAGAAGTATCGAGTCAGGATTAACATAGAAACTTAAATAAAAACACTAAATCTGCTTTTGCTGCTGAGTTATAGTATATGTCTGGGATTTTAAAATTAAATTATACCTGCAAGTACGATACGGAAGGTTCCTGTAACTTGATCGCTTTTTCCTTATTCCGCATAATGTTTTCATCAGTTTCTTTCTCTAGTCTGATTTTGTAAGCTTTTTGAGTTCGCCACATCTGTAAATAGAGACATATCTTTATAGAATATCCTATTCTTAATATTGCACACACAATTAATATAAAGTGTGGTCCTTATTTAACAAGAACACGGAATCTAGAGAAATGATTGTAACTTTTTCAAATATAGGACTTACATGAGAGCCAGTGTAGCAAAGACCTAGTAGGAATATAACTATAAGTGCAATGAAGAATTTGTCGGTGTTCTCCTCTTCAGTATCAGGCTGTAGATGCAGTGAGTCGTAAGGCACTCTAGTTGGTGGATCTTCTACCCAAGTTTTGTCGACACTCTACAAATTGAGACATTAAGGTATTTTAAGTAAGTAAGTAAGTAATTGATTCAACAGTCTTTAACTTTCCTTAATCGACTGTCGAGATGGCATTACTGATAGTTATTAATCTTTGCCTCTCTACCTTTCATATATTTTCTATTCGTATTAAAAGTGACCTTTCAATATAAATGACGATTATTTGAGTAGAAGCCCTATTTGGCAAATGTTGAGACTTAAAATGAAGACACTTATATCTAAGTCTTTATGTACTCTTATATGATTATTTTAATTTCAGTGATTTTTCAAGTGTCGAAAAATTGATTTACATTTATTTAAAATAAAATTTACACTAAAAATATAAATCACGATATAGTTCTCTTTTTCATAATACGTACTATGAGGAAACTGCCGTTATGTGTGGCTCCTAGTTGATCGTGTTCAGGCCAAGCTTCATCAAAATCAGATGAACATTGTGCGCTTCTAACTCCCTGAGCGTTAACAGCATTCACCTTCTCAGAATCTGAACGTGTGAAGAGCATGTATTCTTCTAGAGGTTTCATTTCGTAATCATTTATTTCGACAAAAATATCTGGAACAATCAATATTGCCTTCTTTTATCGATCTTCTTCACTTATAATCAAAATTCAAATATTAAAACTTACTAGAAAGACATCCATTATATCCTTTGTATATTTTCAGTCTTGGATCAGTAGTATTTAGTCCCCCAATCTGCACTTCATTAGACCCGATGTCGTATACTTCCCAAAGTCCTTCCGGCGGTAGCTTTTCTAACGGAACTTCTATTCTATCTATAAGCAACATTGCATCTTGGCCTAATCTTGTATAATAAACTGTATGACGAGCTCCTGTAAGAAATTTGATACTTGAGAATTCTACAATATTACATACATCATTATTGTACACATGCGTACTCACTTATAAACAACTTTACTCACTACACATTGTCTTGCATTCAAACAGACACGAACGGAAATGCATTGTAATAATGGAAGGACCTACCTTGTGATACAGGGTTTGCCTAGTACAGAAGGTAGTGTAAATCTGTAAACTGTTATTAAATTAAGGTGTCTAATAAAGATTATTATTATTATTATTCTCTAGTCCTTATCCCATTGTAAGTGGGGTCGGCACAACATGTTTTTCTCTTCTACTCTTTTCTATCATTTGTCTACTCTGGCGCGTGTATGCATAATTGCATCTTATACTTTACACAATTTAATCTAATCATCGCTTTCTACGTTCATATTTACGAGCTCGTTTGGTCACATGATTTTCATCCTTCCTCATTATATGTCCATACCATCTTCATCTACTCTTCTTTTTTCTATAACGGGCTCAGTCTTTCCCTTGATATACTTATTTCGTATTTTATCCAGTCTTTTCATTCATCATCCTTCATCACACATCATCCTTAACATTCTCATGTTATTTCTCTCTTCTCACTCTACTTTCATTCGTCTTTTTCATTGCCCAACATTCTGATCCATACAATACGACAGGTCCTACGGCCGATTTATAACAAAATTGATACATCATCTATTAGAAATGCAGAATTGATTTTTTTATTATATCGTTCCAGTCATTATTTGACTCGCATGATAATGACTGGAACATATTACTGATATAATTTTTTAATCACGATTAAAATGAAAGAGTAAATAATAATATATAATAATAATAATAAATATATTAGTCTACATACAAATATAAATAAATAAAAATGATGTTTAAAATATATAGTATAAATTAATTAAAGTTTTAATTTGTACATTTACGCAAGCTTATATTATAAATACATTTATACCTACATATATATAGTAAGTTAGTTTAGCTGTTATCTGTTTCTGACGTCCGTGTGTAAAAAATGGCGGCCACTGAAAATCGGTGTTCGGATTTCAAATTCGAACCAAAGCCGAGTGGTTACCCATTTTATGGCGTCACACCGCGCCTTTTTTAATGAATTATTACAATTACTGTGTCCTTATATGTAAAACTTAGTGGTACTTATAGTGTACTTAGTGTACTTAATGGTATTTATGGTGTACGTCATAAATAAAGTATTTTTTCTTTCTTCCTTTCTAATACAGTGTAAAACCTACCAATTGTTTAATATTATGCACAACTAACCGTTTAGAAAATTTCTATTTTTAACCTCCGCACCATAAGCAGATTCTTCTCGGTCTTCTTCAAATTTCAGGTAACCATCTTGAGTTATTGCAACCAGTAAATAGTAGCTGCGCCTGTAAGAATTGAAAATGGTTATTATTCAAATTGTGATAGTTATAAAAATAATTCATTTTTGAGCCCGTGATTTACGCATTAGGAGATAGAACTAAAGTATTATATGTATAGCTTATACTCAAAGCATTTAAGAAAATTGAAGATTATTTGGATGATAAAAATGCCTGGACTTGAAAATCCTTTCAGCTTCATACAAGACTGCGATTTAATAACGTAAAATTGAAATATGTTTAAAAGATTGACCGCCGAGTTTCTCTCTGGTTCTTCTCGGTAAGAGCAACATTCCGAACCAGTTGTAGCTTCATTAATCATATCGATCCTTGAAGATTCAAAAGTACTTTAAAGAGCTTCACTACATATTATAAAACAAAGTCCATATTTCCGTATGTACGCATAAAACTTTAAAACTACGCAACCGATTTTGATACGGTTTTTTTTAATAGATAGAGTGATTTAAAAGGAAGGTTTGTACGTATAATACATTCAATACGGAGTAGAGAAATACTGTAATTTTTGAGGTTTCTGTAAATAATTACATTTTTGTCCGCTTACATTGCAAACGCAGGCTAAACCCTACAAGATTTATCAAAATGATGTACTAAGTATTTGTACGCCTTGAAAAGGTCTACAGAAAAGTCCGCGATGGTATATGTCTATCTCTTATGGATAACCCACAAAAGCATTTGTTGTCATATACTTTTTACGAAAAATAATGCCTTATGTTCAAAGCAATTTTTATACAATACAACATTAATCCTTATGCATTTAAGTACCTTAAATAAATTGTTGATTTAATATAGGTCAATATGGCCGTTTACAGTATGTAATTTAAGTGAACATTTTCCGAGATATTACAGATTTAAAATGCCGTGAGGACGCCGCGCTTCACCCTATAGCACTTCGAATCTTTTAAGAGTTTGTTTAAAGACATTCTGTAATTAATTGTAAAAATAAAATACATAGGTAAAATGTAAAAGTAAATAAGTAAAAATGTACTATATGAGTTTAGATATTCCAAAGATAGCAGGAAATCGTCTTGGTATAGGGAGAGGAAATTGTTTTCTCCAAAATTTAACGCTTGCGGGCCACGGGCAGTAATGAATAAATCAAAACTACGGGATCGATTTTAATCATTTTTTTACACTGAGTGACATGGGATATATATTTTATACCCGTGCGAAGCATGGGCAGGCCGCTAGTATTTGAATAAAGAATAATTTGATTTGATCAGAACCATAGTTAAAACTTAAGAACAATAGAGTCATGATATAATGCCTTGTAGAATAAACTATTTAAGGGTGATAGTTCATACTCACTTGTTTTCCGTTTGGACCAATAGCAGGACTGTATTTTTTTGGCGGAGATCGTTGCTTGAGAAGGCTAAATTTATCTTTACCTATAATAGAAAAATATAAGATATTCAATGGAAGTGGATATTATTTTGTGTAATTTTTTTATCTTCACTTAGATTTAATGCATTTCACATATAATACACTAGTCATACCCGAGTCAACTTATATGTTAAACTTACAACAAGTTACCCTTAGTAACTTGTTTTTCTTATTCCCGGAGATTATATTATTATACATTTTAAACGGGCATATTTTGAAGTGATGTAAAAATGTTACAGTGCCTTTTAGATTTGTTATAATATCATTCTCTACGGATTTTTAAAAATAAACTTGTAACCTCTTTTTTTGTAGCCCCTCGAAAGAGTCACTCGGTCTCAACCATGGACTACCACAGCTTGTATTGAATGCATATTTTAGTTTTATAGTGACTTTGCACTCTTTAAAAACAATACAAACTATTACGACTATGATTTGTCCTTAATGATTTATCCAATTAACTAACCTTTTGTACAGGGCCAGTTAAAACAAATTTCCTCTGCAAGATACTTTCGCCGTTAAAATCCGCACCCTTTTCTTCCATACAATACTCCCCAAAATAACTGGTTAATTCACAATCACAACTACTTTCCTGATTGGTAAAGTCTTCGGTGCAGATTCCGCCATTTTTGCAAGGTTCAGAATCGCACTTCATATTGCATTCCGGTAGGACGCCTGTTAGATCTAATATGTATACAAAAGTTAAAATCGCATTTGCATAATTATGTTCACATGAAAGTAAACTAAAAAAATGTAGTAAGTAGCGGCCTGTTACTATCCCACTGCTGAGAATAGGCCTCTTCTCTCCGTTTTTGGAGAGAAGGTTTGGAGCTAAGACCTCCCATGCTGCTCCAATGCGAATTGGTAGGTTACACATAACTCCAGAACTCTAGAGATATGCAGGTTTTCTCACGATCTTTTCCTTCGCCGAAAAGCATGTGATGAATTGCAATTATCAATAAGACACGAAAGTAAAGTAATAAATAATTATCTGGATGAAAGATCAAATAAATTTTTGTTTGTTTTTTGGGACATCTCTACTTATTAGAATAAAGTAACCAGAATGAAAATAAAATCAAAATATTAAGAAAAGGACCTCAGTTCTTTGGACTTATTATAATAGGGTTTTATTTATAATGTTTTTTTACAATTTTTTGTATAATAAGATTAAATAAATGACAAATCTAAGTTAAGGCAGGCATCAATCACTGTGTATGTACTATGAAAATTTGGCGACGGTGTATAAATTTTCCAAATTTTGATTTTTCCATTATTATGCGACAGTTCAAACTAAGAGTTCACTTGCTGATGTTAAATGGACCGAGCATTACGAATAAAGGCTTGATTATCAATGAGATTACGAGTGATCAAATGTTATACAAGAATTTTGTTATACAAAAACTGATTTTATTCTAAATCTGATTTTAGTGTATTTTTCTAGATTTACCATCAATTAATTATCATAACTTCGCACCTAATCTCATGGCGTATTACGTTGTCGTCGTTGTATAGAACGATGTCAAAAGTTTATTTAGAATAGAATAGAATGGAGCTGAACAGAGCGGTGCAGAATAGAATATAATTTCTTTTCTGTATACTACAATATTAGTTATTATAGTAAAAATTAACATAAAAAGGGAATAAAGACTTTACATTGTATAGCGATATGATAAAAAACAAAATAGAATAATTACTCACACTAAAAAGAACGGTGAGCCCTATGCTGAATTTCAGTGGCCTCTCTAGAAGTGATGTTTACAAATATAAGTGCATATTATAAAGCATGTTACCTTGGTCAATATTTTGCTGAGCCTTTTTCGACAAATCAACCACATGGTCTGCGATTTTGAACCCCCTAACACAGCCCACATATCCTCCTTGGGGCAGGTCAATGGCTCTGGGCGCTAAATGTAGTGAATAAGGATCGTAACCACCGAGGTTCATTTGAAAGTAGTCAGTTGGCGGTGCTGGTGGCCTTTGTGGACGGATCACCTCTAAAATATTTCAAAAAGCCATAAAATATTTCGAATATTCAATAATAATATTTCGTTGCAAAAGTCTTTTTTTTTGCTTCTTTCTAATTAATCAATAATTATTGACGAAGTTTACTATTAAAGTTTACTAAAAAGTTACAAGTTTATTTATAGAATATTTATTAAGATAATGAAATTTATAATTATGAAATACTTAAAAAACACAAGCACGCAACAATAGGAAAATATTTTATAATCACTACTTAGTAGAGAGATTTAAAATTTTAATAATATTCATCATTCTCCTGCTCTTATCCTACTCTAGGTGGGGTCAGCATAACATGTTTCAAACATGTGGTAACATGATTTGGCTAGGTATTTTACGACTGGTCGCCTGCCTGCCGCCAACTTGCCTTAGTCGCCTTTTGCGACACCTCGGTGAGAAGTGAGGGTGGTCTATGTTACTCAGTCGAATACCACACGGCGGGTCAACTTACCTTAGTCGCCTTTTATGACTCCTCCATAAGAAATGAGGGTGGTCTATGCTACTCAGCCGGATACCACACGGCATTTAAAATTTTAATTAGGTACATTACATTTTTTTCATCTGATGCCTGTGTCAATGTCGTCATCTTCCTGCCCTTATCCCACTCTAAGTGGGGTCGGCACCACATGTTATAAACACGCTATCACATGATTTGGCTGCGTTTTTACGACCAGTCGCCTGCCTGACGTCAACTTACCTCAGTCGTATTTTACGACACCTCGGTAAGAAAGAGGGCGGTCTATTCTACTAAACCAGATACAACACGGTGGGTCAACTTACCTTAGTCGCCTTTAAGGACACCTCGGTATGAAATGAGGTTGGTCTATTCTACTCAGCCGGATACCACACGGCGGTTAAAAGAAGCTTACTTAATGTATTAGAAGAAAATCCCTTACAATTTTTTAGCTAAAAATCCCAAAAGAGCCCCTATAAAAATTTCCAAACATATTTCCTGTAATGTTTGATACTCACCCAGATCAGCATTCTTCCATGGCTTATTAGTGTAATTCGACAACAGTTTTGCTACTTTATTGATAGTAGTATTCTTGTCATTAACATGCAAAGTGGTGGCGTTCTCTGTCCTTATGATCGCAATCTGAACACTTTCCCCTTTGTTGATCTTCTCGTAAGTAACATTCATTTGTACGATCTCATCTTCGTTGTTAAACAGATAAATGATTTCCGTTCCATTGTGTATGAACAGATGTATGAAGTTATTGAGATTGTCATTTGCGTACAGCACTAAGGCGTCGTCGTCGTACGTTCTCAGGTTCATTAAAACGTTTTCTACCATCATCTTTTTCAGTCTTATCTTTTCTGCGTCCGTCGCGTTGTCTACTAAATAGTTCTTCTTTAGGTACGCCTCTCTGGTTTGGAATGTTAGTGCTTTCTCGTTTATATCTAGAAATTCATATAGATATAAGTTTTTTTATTACAGATAGATAATTTCTACTAATATATCATATTTATAATGATTGTTGACTATAATTTAAAACCATAAAAATTTCGATATGAGAATTAAATAAATGTGTACATCTTTATGAATAGATTTTAATTGCCGTGTGGTATCCGGCTAAGTAGATTAGACCACCTTCATTTCTTACCGAGGTGTCGTAACAGGCACTAAGGTAAGTTTATGAAGTTAGTTGATGATGAAGTAAAATTGATTAAATTTGGCACAATTCCTTTTACACCGGGGTAACATATAGGCTATAGAAATCTTGTTAATTCTACAGTAATAGGATGTCATTGAGGGGCCCCATCTATTATCAACCTATCACGCAACAACAGTCCACACGAACGAAATGCGGGTAAAAGCTAGTTCTATATAAAACGAGTTTAAAATTTCAGTTCACGCGATTAGTCTTTCAAATACGGACATTTGAAAAGTGTATCTTTATGCATAATTGTTCAGCCACAGTGATATTTCCCTTTTTAGGTCACGGCACGTGAGACTAAAGTCATGGAGAATGGTGGCACTGAATGTTTTATATTTGAATTTTAAGTGGCAACGTCATCAAAGAACTAAATATTGATATAAAACTGATTGAGAATATCAAATCAAAGGTGAAAGAGCATTGTAAAATCAGGAAGGTCACAGATTTGAACTTCACGATTATTGTGAACGCAGTGCCTGCTTAGTCATATGGGAAAATATTCATCAAGACATGAATACACTTTAAGTTTTACTTCTTGTTTAACTCTTCTTATTTCTTCATAGAAATTAAAAGTTAAAGTAGTAGAAGGTGCGTGCCTTTTACTATTCCATTTTTGGGCACAAAAGGAAGCCTTTTTATTACCTTACTAGCAATCGCCAGCGGCTAAACCCGCGTGGTAAGATTAAAACCGTAATATAACCATAAAAATGGTTAAAGTGGTTAATCTTAAGAGCTAGACATGTGCTGTCGCAGACTTTTATTTAGAACTTTTAGAGGGGAACAATTTTGTAATACATGATTTTTGAATAACTTTCACAGTTTACTTAATGCATGCAAGGAAAGCTTTTAATTTTTCCGTTTTCGTATCCTTTTTTATTGCTGCTCCTCTCCTATTCATCTTAGCGTAATGTTATATAGCCTTCCTCGATAAATGGACTATCTTACACTCAAATAATTTTTCAAATTGGTCCAGTAGTTCCTGAGAAACAAACTTTTCAGCTTTATATTATAAATTTTAGTACTTTTACTTCGTTTATACTTTATAGTAAAATATGTTACTGATATCATGATGCATCATATTAACATAGACCACAAGGAAAATGTCAGGGACATTTTTACCATCCAATAAATCACTTTAAAGTTTATATCCATTTATTCTGAACACATTTTTATAGACAAGGATAAATCTAACGTTGTTTATGGCAATTTAAATGAAATATATAAAAACTTTTTATCTTAATATAATATACTACGGTTGCCTGTGACTTTAATCAAGATTTCGGTACTAATATAAAAAAGGTATCTGCGCTTGTACCTCTCAACTATTTTCATACAACAAGTCAAACCTTGTTGATCTTTTTGGACGTGAAAAAAAGGAATAATACAAACACCAAACACACTTTATATATGTAGAGATAAAATAATCGGACGAAAACCTACGTATATAACCGACTAACTTTACACTCGACTTCGTTTGCCAGATCCTCGATATTAAGATAAAAAGTTGTAAAAAAAAAGATTACAAAAAGCGCGCTACTCTTTTTTTTTCATAAATTATACTTATAATATTGTAAAGGAAGGAAAAGAAAGAGGGCGGAAGAAGCCTAGAGACGTTAAATTAGCTGTGAGGAGATGTGGTATCCAATGTGTATGTGATCCGGCTGAGTAGAATAGACCAACCTCTTTCTTAACGATTTGTTGTAATAGGCGATTAAAGTAAGTTGACCCGCTGTGTTGTATCCGGCTGAGTAGAGTAGACCACCCTCTTTCATACCGACGTGGCGCAAAAGGCGACTAAATTAAATTAACCCGCAGTGTAGTATCCGGCTGAGTAGAATAGACCAATCACATTTCTTGACGAGGTTTCGTAAAAGGCGACTAAGGTATGTTTAACCGACGTGTGGTATCCCGCCGAGTAGAATAGACCATCCTCTTTCTTATCAAGGTGTCGTAAAAGGCGACTAATGTGAATTGATATCAGGCAGGCGGCTGGTCGTAAAATACGTAGCTAAATCATGTGACAACATGTTCCTAACATTTTGTACTGATCCCACTTACAGGACAAGGGCAGGGGAATGATGGTAAAAATTTTGACGTCCTACAAAATTGTAATATGTTTTTATCAATATGTACAACATTTTGTTCGTAGTGTATTTGTTTTGAAATTCCTTTGTATCATGTATTATTGTATATCTTTGACTTTTATAGCTACGACTCTTTATTAGTATCAGGTTTACGTATGACTCAACGTTAAGTGATGCTGCAAATTAAGTATATATAGTATGGAACAGGAAAGGCCAGTTGTTTTTTAATGTTTCGTACAGTGAATCCTACTTAATAGTTGTCAGAGGAAAGATTTTTTTTCTTTGTCCTGTGTCTTCTTCTACATTAACTTCGTATTCGGACTTATAACTTCGGATACCACACGGTGGGTCAACTTACCTTAGTCGCCTTTTGCGCAACCTCGTTAAGAACTGAGGCTGGTCTGTTCTACTCAGCCGGATACTACACAGCGCGCAACTTATCTTATTCGCCTTTTACGCCACCTCGGTAAGAAATGTGGGTGGTCTATTCTATACATGTATACACCGAAACTCGGATATATGAAATCGAATATATCAATTTATAGGAAATCTTGGCTCTCTGCGGGAATCGAATCCGCGTCCGGAGTTGAAGGCAGGGTCACAACAACGCCAAACGCCAACGCCAAATTATCTTTAAATAATATAGTTATTTATACATTTTCACAAACGTGGATAAAATCTACATACAATTCTTTAGAGGCCTTGTTATGCAAATAGTAATTGCATCTTTAAATAAAACATTTCCTATTACAAGTGCGCAAGTGTAGGAAGCATTTAGTAAAATCTCTGTAGAGCACTGAAGTTACAAAAAAAATATTTTGCTGTTATCTGCATTTGTTAAGAGAATATATTATATATGTAAATATTAAAATGTAGATATAAATACATAGATAAAGTCGTCGTCAGTTTAGGCTGATAGTGCAAGATAATGTTTCTTCACCAATCTTTTAAAGATGTTCAACGATTTAGCCTGTCTTATAGTCGGAGGCAGTGAATTCCAAAGTTTGATAGCTATAACAGTAAATGAGTTTCAATTTTAAATATTCAGTTGTCCTCATAATGCGATCTTATATCTTATAAACGTATAGGTTGCCACTTGAGCTTTGCACGAAATTCAGAAACGTGCTCATATTTGTTTAGTCCAAATATGAACCGAATACAAAGATTTTGGAGTCGCTCAAGATTGTTTAACTGGACTTTGATTAGTACTTAGTGCCTTATTTACTTCAAGTGTTCATTTGATCTCGGCGGGAATAGAACAGGCGACCCACAAAACTGAAGACAGGGCGAACTGCGCTAACTGACCAGTCCGTATAGTAAATTAATTACAACTTTACTTTAAATTCAATAAATTTAGTTTAAGCATATTGATTGTTATTTACGAATTATAGTGACATCAATTATCTCTAATTATTGTAAGAACTTAGAAGCAATATTACAAGAAATATTTAATACTGTAATAAGTAGATATTAGTGTTTGATAAAACCTTTTTGTTTATAGATGACGTAACAAGATAAATCGTGACATTATTATTAACGTTGTCTTTTCTTGTGTAACAACAATTGGCAATACTGAAGCAATTCAGGCTGTGGTAAACATTAAAATCTTTGAAAGTGTTGCTTTGCTTTTCTTTTTAATATTAATTAAAAAGTTTTAGAATAACAAATGAAAATATATTAGAAATTGTCATCGTATAGTAAACCGAATATGTAAATAGGATAAACTGTATGGAAATGCAAACCTACGTCTGATATTGTATTAACATATTTACACAGAAAGTAAATACAGAAACCATGCAAGAAAGGACATGTCTATCGATGTTATTTGAAATATAATTTATATAGAGGTGGTTTCTATGATAGAAGAACACTAAATGAAAACATCAAAGAATTTCTATCAATACAATTTCTGTAAGATATTTCCTTCCCTAGAAAGCCCAGTAAATATAATTAAGGAAATTTTGTTTGATTGTTTGCAGAAAGTGTTCTTAGTGTCCTCTGTAAAGGACATGTTTATTTTATTTTTTATTATTTTTATTTTTAATAGGCCATCAACAATATATACATTAAATACGTGTTCAAAAGATACATGATACATTAAAAATAGAAACTAAATGCTATATTAATTAAAGATGGCTACAACATTTACCATAATAACAAACATTCATATTAAGGTAGAAAAAGGAGACATTAACACAAATTATGCTAAATAGGTTTCAGTTAAAAGTTTTAAAAGGGATTTTTTAAACATTGTTCTACCTAAATATAAAAGATAAAGAAACGAAGTAAAGAGAGCAGCTAATCGTATATAAATTACTTACTTTCATCACAGTGCACTCCCAAATGCGCCCATGGGTTCTTACAAATGCACTCATACGTTGACCACAACTCCTTGCACGTGGCTTTGTTTTGACAAGGATTCGGCACGCACGACGGCTTGCAATCCTTTATGATTTCGGACAAATGGACAGACATGTAGCTGTATATATCGAGTATTTCTCCGTTCACCACCAGACCGCGGAAACAACCTATGAGACCCTGGTGAACTGCGGATTTTTTGAGATGTTCTCTGTAAATAAAGGCAGAGAAAATAGAATAAAATACTTAATATGGATAGGTATATAACTACATAACCTATTTCTGCTATTATACAATATAAGAAGCAAAAAAATACCTTTGATTATTTCGGATTCTGGAGTATATTTAAATGCTAACTTATAACTGTCTTTAAACGCTAACTTGTAACTGTATTCATGTTACATTTTTTTACCTTAGCTTCTGGGTAATCATTTCGAAATATTAGAGTTATAAACTATATACTTATAAACTTTCTATACTTAAGTTTCATTTTAGTAAAAATTTGTTAAAATTAATAATATTTAATATATACTATTAATACTATGTACTATTTACTAACTAAACTATTTTAAAAAGACAAGCATTAATAAAAAGAACTAAATAATAACTAAAAATTAAAAAATTACAAATATAAATATATTTACATTAAATCGAAACTATCGATTCCATTGCAATGGGGTAAAGTTCCTAAAATACTTTCAGCGTTACCCCTTTGTTTAAATTGAATTTAATTAGCTCCTGATACTACAGGGATATCGATGCGAATACAAAATATTAGAATTACTTACGCTGTTGCACCTCCTATAAACATAGATCCTTCGAAAGGACCAAATTCCTCTTCTTGCAAGAGATTCAGCATCTGGTACTCGGTATTTAACATGAATCGTACGTGATAAAAGTTGTAGTCTATCCATATTTTATGCCATTCGCCACCGTTAAGTTTCCTTTTTGAGTTTATAACTAGTTTTCTGGTGGTACCAGTGTTCAGCGTAAAGTTGAATGTAAGCTCGTGTTCTGTGAATAATTATTAGACCAGATTTATGTATCAATAGTTATTTATAAAGATAAAAGCATTTTGCTAAGAGACACCCTCAGATCACGCAATGTATGGTAATCCCTCTCAAAATACCTTTTAATTGGGCTTCAAACGGTGCTGGATACTCTGTATTTTTCTAGTTTATAAATCTGATTTTCACTTCAAGAAATAATTAATTAGGTGGTCCGGTGTTTTCGAATTTTTGTCCAAAAGTCCATTTGTTTATGAAATAGCTATTTTATCGTAAACGTCAGATTCTAGTAGCATGTCAAGCCGTAGCTAGTTACCGCCTTCTTTATTAACTTTATAATAAGGTTGAATTTGGCCAATTCTAAAATACATTATGTTCGGGCAATTTTATCCACCGAGGGTAATCGGGGCTTACTGCATCTGAGGCTGTGCGGGTAGGTGACTAATTAATATCACTCACAAGAAAAAAGATCGGTCGGCCGCGCAAGATGTTGCACGGTACTCTTGAGTGAATTATAATAAATATCGGTGTTTGGTGGATGTTCGTGTTAATATTATACAAAATATAAAGGATAATTCGGTGGTTGTGTATATGAACAATATTAAAGAACAATCAAATTTGTGATTCAAAGAATATAAGTGGATTAAGTTATTTAGTGGTTATACTCCGGCTGGAGCGGCGTAGACGCCATAACCTACGAAGAAGCCTCAAAGTTAAAGGTCAGTACTCCTTGATTATTCGGGGTGGAAAAATTGCCGGTTGTTTGCCTATCCTGCCACCAACTGTAGCTATGGAAGGCACGTAGTAGGCGCGAACATCTTAAAATTTTTAAAACTAATCATCATTCTCCTGCCTTTGTCCCACAATGTGATATTTTACGACCAGAGGTCTGCCTGACGTCAACTCATCTAAGTCGCTTTTTAGGACACCTCGATAAGAAATAAGAATGGTCTATTCTACTCAGCCGGATACCACACGGCGGAAAATTCTAATGCCTTATAACTTATGCCATTTTTAAATATTTTCTTGTTTTATAATGCTTTATTCTAAATTTATACTTACCACTCGTTAAAGCGACCATAAATGAAGGATAATTAGGTCTTATAGGAGGCTGAAACAGAAGTATAGCACTGGTTCCTGTTGTACGAAAGCTAAAAGCAATATCGCCTTTGCGCCAACCAGGCACCTCGATATACGATTGAGAGGTTGTAAATGTTACAACGTAGCGTTGAGTATCTATAAAAATATAAAATGATTTATATATTCAAGTCTTAATTATTAAAAATGATAATTTTGATGTCAGATTATGTGGAGGTCATTTTAAATTGGTTTGTATTGTTCAAGATGAAACGACCAAGTCTTTAATTTAATACGCAGTCAATATATATAGAGATAAAATTGATTCAAATTCAAATTCAAAATATTCTTTATTCAAATAAACTTGTAAACCAGTGCTTTTGAATCGTCAACTCTATTGCTGGTCCGGAAAGCTGTTCCTACCGAGAAGAGCCAGCGAGAAACTCGGCGGTTGCTCTTTTAAAAATATGATTCTTATGACTAATTACATTTAGTCATTACTGTCTTGTACAGGATCTTAGCGAGCTATATCCACACACTCTTATCTTCTAAGTAATCCTCAACTCTTTTTAACAGTGTTTTTAAACTGATGTAATGGCAAAGTTAAAATTGATTGCGGAATTTTATTATAGAATCTTATACCCAGACCCACAAACGATTTTATTACACGATTTGCAAACAAATTGATAAAAATAATTCTAGCCATCATCATTAACCATCATCACCATCGATCAGTAACTCTACTCGATGAGAACGAAGAAAAATATAACAAATCTTCACATTCATAAATTTGTGGTTCTAAAAATAATAGATAATTTTACTGTACCCGAGGAACATATACTTTAATCATAGAGAAATACAGGCTATCAATATAAATAGAGCAAAAAAAATAACTTACTAGTTTCAACGCATTCCAAAGGACCTAAAGTAATGCGGCCTTGAGCTTCTTCTGTTAAATCTTTCTGCTGTAAGAAGAACATTTCAGTGATTCCTAAACTCTTTGGATCAACCAGAGTGCCTTCATCGGAGAGCCATTTGTTTTCATTTGCGTCACAGTTGCATGATTGTGTTGGATTTACGCAAGTTGTATTTACTCCACAAGGACAGTACCCTCTACAATAAACAATTCATCTATGAAATTCGTTATTATATCCTATGAACTAACATTTAGAAAAATATGAACCTTTACTTAATTTAAACTAATTGTTGACAGTTTTCACGCTCCTTTATTAAAAAATTGGTTGATACCAAATTGATATTATTAACCAACTTACATTTTAGTTTTGACAAAATTTGCATCTTGTTTATAGGTAGGCTTTTTAGCAGGAAGGAGTTGGCAATTGATATTTCAACATCACAACCTCAAAGTCTATTTTAGTTTTCTAACTATTATCTCGGCCAAAATTCCTTTAGCTTAAGGGTTTTTAGGGTTTTACCCCTTTAATAGGGGTTTGACATTCCCGATGGATTCCTTATTTCTCGTGTAATCATAAAGATCCTCAAAACATAGCTGAATGACTAAGTTTTTATAGGGTCTAGAGTAATTGACCAAGATTTGCAACAGTAAATGGCAAAAAAATTTGTAGAACACATTGTTGATAGTTCGAAGACTTCAGTTTTAGTAAACGAAAGAATTTTGAACTAAATGACCTAATTAGTTTTCAGAAAGTTGCCAAATCGACTAAATCGATGATCTCTTTTAAAGTGTACTTATCTAGGTACTGGAAGATTATTTTCTATTGCACTTGTTTACAATCTCAAGTGACATTGTTTAATTGATAATTTTGCATTCGTATAAAATAATTAAAAATATATCATTAGAAGAATACAACAAAATTATTTAACGTATTTTTTTTAATTTAAAGAATAAGACGTTATTATAGCCGGTTCTATACATTAACTATGAATACTACTCACGATAGTTAAAATAAAAAAAAAAATAATACTAATATATTTACGTGATGTTAAAAACCGTTAAAAGACAAAGTTGTTCTGACGCAAATAAAAATGAATTATTCCGATTCTGATAATACATTAAACTCGTTATTTATAGTGTGTGATAAATTTCAATAAAAGGTTGTTTCAATTCGAAAGTAATTTACTAAAACGGCTGAGGCCGAAATTAACGTGCGAAAAGGAATAATCGAGGGAACAACGATCGTAATGTATTGCGGTTTTATGTGCCACGGTAATCTGTTGATCAACCCTTTGGTTAGATTTCATTATAAAATGGTTTAAACACCTAATTGTTTTCATGTGATTTAACAGTGTGTCAATATTAAATACTAAATTGTAATTTTATTAAACAAAGGATTTGATTTTTAGCAACAATTCTTAGTATATATTTTACAGAACACTTTTTTTTTAACTGGGTTCGGTTCTGATAATTCTATTTTTCTCCAGAGCTTGTTTCCATTTATGGGTTTTCTTTGGATCAATGTTCTATTTTTGAAGATCGTTGCTTACAGTCATTTTAGTAACAATCGTTAGGTATTAATATTTTAAATACATATCTGTTTTCTCAGATATTTATTCTAGGTATTCTATCTCATAATCAGACTTAATAAAATGAATTATATTGATACAACTTACTTGATATTTGATTGATATTGATATTGATACTATTAGGTACTTTTATTTCTTAAATGTTATAAACGATGAAATACTGTGACTTCTATCAGCCTTCACAATCACATCAAGAGGAAACAAGCTACTAACATTGGAGAACGCAAACTTAAGGAACAACCGATTGCAGAACTCTGGTCCAACGCTGGTAAAATTACTGTTTGTGTGCACTCTGTGCTGAATGTGATTGAATCGCCAGACTCAATTGGCGCAGAATATTAAGATGCATCATTTCTTTGATATAACAAAAAGATAAAACAAAAAAAGGGACCAAAGTCGTAAGGGATTAGATTAAAATTAGGCTTATGTACATGCCTTAAATAAGAATTTGAAAAAGAGGATATATGTATATATATTCTGAAAAAACTATAAGCAATTTTAGGTTGCAAAATTTCTGTAGTGCATTAGGTGCAAGCAATCAGAATTTTGAAGCGTATGCGTTTGTGACGCTTATGTAAGACGTTACGACTCACCTTTTAACATTTCCTATATAATCCACTGTATTATTTGAAGAGGATGTGAACCAAGTAGCGCTGTGCAATTCCAAGGGTGCCATATTGCAATCATACTTCATGTATTGCCTACAGAAAAGCGAATGTGAAATCAGCTCTTGGAGCATTTCCGCTGTGAACTCTCGATATTTAATCTTGAAGCTGAAATCTTGGCCGAGTGCTGAGCGGACGTCCTGCCGAAATTGGATTAATGTAAATATTAGAACCATATTTGTACCAGTACACATAGAAATCGGGTACATAATGTCGTAAAAATTGACTTTTACCGACTTGTTTCGAACTCATCTAAATTGGGATTACATTTCAATATGTTGTTACGTAAAGTTACAAAGTGGTGATTTATATTATTTTTATTTAATATATCTTAAAGATATTAAACAGTATATACAAGACCTTAGACTCTCATTGTTCATTCCCATTCCCATTCAGCTATTCCTTCTATATACCACGTGTATATAGATGTAATAGCTATAGAACCCATCACCTGAGGTCAAATCCATATTTAATATTACGAAAGTCTGACTATCTGTCTAAGACGCTTTTACGGCTAACCCACTGGAGTAATATTAATGAAATTTGATAACATAGAATAAAAAAATATATTTGGGTAAAACTCAATAAAGTATATAATTAAGGGTATTTTAACACTAAAATTAACGCGAACAAAGTCGCGGATGCAACTAATAGAATATACATTGAAGGCTAAAAGCAACAAAAATATGCCAACAATGGAACACTACTCGAAGATTGCTTATTTCCCACCTATTAGTATTGTATATCAAATACTGGTGTCTATTGTCATTGCCACTTGTGCTAACAGTTACGTTCGTTCTCCATTCATACAAGCTATTATATCAATACGATAGTCGGCGACTAAATGTTGTGAGTAAAACAATTTTAGGCGCAACAGGAATTCTTCAATAACGTAAGTTGAAAGATTCATTTATTCTAACCGTATGAGTTAGATCGAAGCTAAAAATGCATAAAAATATTTTTACTCTAGGGGACTGATATCAGCATTCTTCTGCCCATATCTCACTCTAAGTGGGGTCGGCACAACATGTTTTTCTCTTCCATTCTCTGCTATAAGTCTTTAAACAACTTTACTATTTTTTACTTTTCATATTTCGCACCAGCTCTTTAGGCCTCCCTCTAGACACATATCCATCCATATTTATACTTAACTTAACTTACCTTAAATTATGTCATGCATAACTTGACTTACATACCTTAAATCTACATACAAAGACCCACGTTTCATTAAATTAAAAGTAGAGAGTATTTTTCCAAAAGACAACAATGAACGCCTTAACTTAACGCGTTAATTTTTTTTTAATCTTACCACTTGACTAGGTAGGTTATGCTCAACGACGGTTGTAGATGAGTCGGCTTCAATTTGAAACTCGCACTTGACGTGAGCCGGCGGGAATTTACCATTACCATCAATATCGATCAGATAAACATCGTTCCTTGTATAACCAAGAAGAGCCAACTCCTCACAAGTCTTCCTAAATGTTGCGAAGTGGCAATTTTCACCAATGTACCCTGAAACATTAATAAGTGGAGACGTGAGAAATTGATTTATGTGTATCACGAATTATATTTATTGGTGAAAACAACCGTCACACATGGGTTGTTAAAAGTCTTGTTAACACTAACGTGAGATAAACCTGCTATTTGGGAATATATGATTCGTCTGAATAGTTAGTCACTTGTCTCTATCTAGAAGAGAAGTGGCCTGTTATTAAGAATTGAAGTGCATCCGCCTGTTTCTTGTTAAACTTCGTAATCATACGAATCAGCTTAAGGAACATTCGGGATTTCAACTCATTAAAGGAAAATCATTGTTAAATCCAACACATTGCATGGTTATGCATCTCTTACTAAAATAGTTTTTGTAAGTTAGTCAATGAGCATCTAAAATTTCTACTTCCGTTACCGTTTTCTGTTCTAACTGATATAAACAAAGACTTTCTCACACTGTCTTCCTTTGATCCACCTTTTATATCATTCTGAGTCATAACTAGTCTAACCTAGATTTATTTCAAGTACCTGTTTTAGTATTAATAGTTATAAATAAAGTATACGCACCTGTATGCTCGCAGTTGCATATGACCCTGTCTTCCCTAATAGAGCAAATACCCCCATGCTCGCAAGTGTTGGGCCTCGTACACGGATCAACGTATCTGCAGTCGTCTATTGCTACTTCGCCGACTACACGTTCTGTGTTTATAACAAATCTGTAAAAATTAATTAGCTAGTCACCTTTACAGTTAAAGCCTAATCGCTGACTCCTTGAAAGATTCTTGATGAATCTTTTTGATATTAGCCATTGGTAAAGATATATTTTACTGTCGCGCATCCAAAAAATCTTGATCCAAAGTCGCATAAATCAACTCGGCGTGTTCTGTAACGTGGTTGTTACTTTGGGACTCGGCTTTCGGACCCCGACGTCTATTAGCTTTGGAACATGTTCATTACTTTTAGCTTTGCAGCTCTTAAAGCTATGTTGGTAATTTTAGTTCTTCTACGTTTTATCTAATACATATAGAAACACCTCTATCATATCTCTTTATCTTACCTACTATGTGACTCTGCTTTTTGAGAAAGCCTATAGTTAACTGTCGGCTGTAGTTCATAATTATCAAGCGCGCTGGTTAACTAACTTCCAATTACTTTTGTATCTTCGACGATTAGAAATTAAAAATAAAGTGTTGAAATTATTCTAAATTGAGAACCAACTTACCTAGGCTCAATTAGGAGACCGTTTATTTTGATGTTCCTCATACAGCCTATAAGACCCAAATTGGCAGATTTCAACCCACTTCCTATAACTATCTTGTCTTGCAGCTGAAAATCTAGGCCTGCGAATACATGGTCAAATAAATAATTAATTGTTTAGAATGTCTGCAGTATCAGTCAAGGTTATCCTAACTGTTATTGTTATCACTTTTGCATTATCATTTATATATCTAAATTGAGCAACGATATTAGTTTGTAATTTGGCAATCGGTTTGCAATATTTTGTTTCTAAAACGTTATATATTATCACTTGTTGGTCCGGAGGACGTTGTTCTACCGTTTTAATAAATGTCCATAATCTAACGGGTTCAGAGTTTCTTATTTAACTAATCATAGTATGAGTAATTTTGGTACTTAAATAGAAAACCTTAAAAATTGATGATCACTATCTAATGCCTTAATATAGCTATGAATTTCTTTATTGTATATAAATTGTATTTATTGTGACTAGATTACACATTATTTATATAAAAACATAAAGGCAAACTTGTTTGTTGTCGTGTCCTTTCTGTGTGTGAGTTGGCGTAAATATTTATGTGCGAGAGAGTGTAGGTAAGTTGGCTATAGCGCCTTCTTGGGTCACGAAAGGTGGAATGGTCATGTCATGTAAATGTTGACAGAGCACTCGTCTGGCTCCGACAGGCGTAGTTCATACAAAAAAATAACTAACATTACACAATTCAACTTACCGAACATTTGTGCGTGTTTGTTATGATAATCAACAGTCAATTTGATCCGGCCTTTCCTGTAATCCAACTCGACATTGTGCCAGTCATTGCTGACGTTGAATTTCACCGATTTCAGAACTGTAACGTTTTTCCCGACATCCGGTACCAGTTCGAATCTTATTTCCTCTTTCACCATACGCACCTGGCCATATCATAGTTCGAGTTAAGTAAACAGCGTCGAATATAAACGTTAATTTTGTTATTAACGTTTAAATGTAAAATGACAATGTTTAATACTTTGGTAAATACCAAAAGAACTGGCTTAATATGAAACTTAATACAATACAAAGAGTCCAATCCATGATGCTATGATCGCACGAAAAATCTATACATATTATAAAACAAAGTCCCCAACAGCTGTCTGTATAAGACCAATTTTCTAAAATCTACTGAATAGATTTTCATGCGATTTATACTAAAAGAAACTGCAATTATTGAGGAAGTTTAAGTTGATAGAATACTCTCCGGAACGGCTAACTCGGTTTTAATTGGAGCTTAACTGGAAGATAGATGAGGCTTTGAAGTAACATATAGGCTACTTTCATGGCTAAGAATTACCGTGGGTTCGGGATTTACGCGGGAAAAACCTTGTAAACACACTGATTTCGACAAGGTTAAAGCCGCGGTCACAGCTAATGAAAATTATTATAACAAATATTATAACTAAATTTCTTCTTCTTCCGTTTCAACCGGCAATTGTTCACTGAGAAGTGCACGTTCAAGAGATCACAGGCATATAAACCTTTAACTAAATTATAATACTTTTTCAACATAAGTATATTTAAAACTTCTGTCCATCAACAAACAAAAGGAAAATGAAAATGAGATGTATATGATATCATTATCTTTGCGGTATATATCGCTGTAAAAACATTACCAATTAAAGCCCTGTAGCTAAAAGCGAACGAGTATGCGGTATTTCTACAATCCAAATGAAAGGATTTTGTTATTGATATGATACGCTTTGCACGTTTCGCAAAACAAGCGAAACTACTTTTCGCTTTGCGCTCGAAAGTTTATACATTACATTACACATTACCTTGCGGAATACTGTTGCCTGTTATTCGATATATATCGGCAAATATCACGTATATTAAAGTTTCATTGTAGGTTATTTCTATTCAAATTTAGGTGTTTATTCCATATCTTCATCAGTTTTTACTCTGTATCAGTATTTTAGTAATAAAAGCCTTTGGACGCTGCTAAGTTAAATCATCATTTTCCTGCCCTTGTCCAAATCTAAGTACACAGTGGCACATCATGTTATAAACATGTTGTCACGTGATTTGGATACTATTTTGAGACCGGCTGTCTGCCTGACGTCAACTTACCTTAGTCGTATTTTCGACACCTTAGTAAGAAAGAGGGTGGTCTATTCTACTCAACCGGATACCACACGCCGGGTCAACTTACCTTAGTCGCCTTTTACGACATCTCGGTAAGAAATTAAGGTCTATTCTACTCAGCCGGATACACACTAGTTTTTCTATTAAAAGTTGTGTCTAATTGATAATAATTGCAATGTATCACGCGCTTTTCGGTGGAGGAAAACAACGTGAGGAAAAACCTGCATGTCTATTAGAGAATTCTAATATTTATATGTTTATTTATTTATGTACCACAAAAATGTTGGAAAAACATTATTAATATAAAAGTGTAGAAAGGTAAACTTATCCCTAAGACAGAGATCTCTGCCAGCTAATCTACGAAATATGTGAATATGTATAACCTACCGATCTGTAGCGATTGGTGGGTCTGAAGCCAAAACAATCGGGTCAAAAGTATGGATAGAGCAAGCTCAAGATAAACAAACAAACACGAAAGAAAAACATAAAATAAATTGACAAGTTCTCTTGACCAAGTCATATCTGCAATGACTTATAGCGGTAGGTAGACATATAAATGAACATTTACTCGTCCTTAATGTATTTTTAGCTATCCAATACGTGATTGAATGACATAAATTTAGTCGTCCCTGATTCTTATATTTTTATGATTTCGTTATTATAACATTTTAAGGTTGTTATTGACTCATTCAAACATTTCATTATACTTTAAAATAAGAATAAATAATATAGAAGTGAATACAAGTTTTATAAAATATGCTTCTTACCTCCCAATAGCCTTGCCCCGAAGTTATCTGGCTGTAAGCCAAAACCGCCATATTCTTACTAGTCTTAAAGTCGAAAATAACATTAATACTATTGGTCTGATTCAAAGGCCACCATATGTGTGAGGTGGCGAAAGGATAAGTAATAGGTATTACTTCGATATCGATCTCTTCAAATTCAGGATCTAGCACACCGATATAATGTACTTTAGGGTTATTTTGCTTTAGTTCGTACAGTATGGAGACGTCGTTGTAATAAACATATTTGAGATTGCCTGCGAAGTTATTGAACGATTTAAGGCCTTTCATTTTATGTAGATCAGGCCCACCGCATATGTAGATTTCAGGGTCGATGCAGACGTATTTCGCATGGCCTGGTACTTCGTAAGTCGCTCTTATGTCATCTAGGTAAACGAAAAAAGTTTTCTCTTGTAGTATCACAGTAACGTTATGCCACAGATTATTATTTACTTTCTCCCCCAAGTAATCTTCGACAGGTCCGTTGCCTAAATCAATTTGTACAGCAACTTTTTCTTGGTGTATCGATAGAGCTATGTAATGATTCTTGTCGTCTATTTGTCCGCTCGCATAAAATAGTGCGGAATCGTCGAAACGAGTCTGAAAGTAATAACTTGTTTATTAGCGAAACCTTTTGCCGTCTGACATTGAGATTGTGGGTCAATATATTTTGCTTTTAAATTGTATTTTTTGTCACAGTAAAGCTTTATTGTATTCGATATTATCCTTTGTGTAGTGATATTGCGTCTGATATTTTTTGTCAATACTTTTAATAATAGACTACATCTACGCATATGACATAAAACTTATAAGGTTATTTCTAGCAGTTATTGAAAAATATGATAATCACATATGTTATAAATACTCAAAAAGTTTACTGAAAACCTTTAATGTGAAATGTAGGCAATATTCAACTTTTCGTTTTTATTAAAAACAAGTTAAGACTTCACCGCATATTACCTTATTTATACTGTAGTAATTGAAACTTCGATTTTATTCGAATAAATTGGATTGAACCACGCTTAGCAGGTTGTGCGCTTCAACCACACTTTTCATTATCAATCAGTGGTTCAGTTAGCTAGTATATGAACCGTTAATTAGCCACCAGAATTTCTTTAATAGTATGGTAATAGTGAGGTCATAAGGAAGGAAGACTGGGACAAGTTTCCCAACTCTAACATCTAAGAAAAAGACAAAATTTGTCTACTAAATGACAAATACCTTAAAATGCAGGCTAACTCGTGTGTTAGTGGAGTGCACGCGATCCTTCCAATCGTACACACGATAAGACACGTAGCTGGACCCTCGCAGCGTCAGTATAGTAGCGGCTAATACAATAAATTTAATTATGAGGTAGGTACTAAAGTCTTATCTCTTCATATAACAAAACGAAGTCCCCAAAAGCTGTATGTATGTGATCTATTATTGAGTACGGATTTTTGTACGGTTTTTACTAAAATATAGTGCTATTTGTGAGAAAAGTTTAGGTTCTAGAACATTCTCTAGAACAGCTAAACCGAATTTAATGTGACTAATTTTACGACTTAGCCTTTTGGGGCTACTTTTTATCCCACGGGGTTAGGAACTTCGGGGAAAGAAGAGAAAAGACTTTGCAACACAGTAATTTCCATTCGGGCGAGCCCACGGGCGCATCTAGTACCCAATAAACTAAAACGTAAATGTTTTTAAAAATCTAATTAGAACAAATTTGTTATGCCTTGTTTTCTTATAGTATCGAAGAGCAGTAGTAGTTTTGACAATGTATTATATGAGACAAATTAATCCAATTTTATTCACATCATTACGCAACTTTGATCCACTACGAGTACGTGAGAGCAACTGAGCTACGTAAACATCAATTTTCTAAAGGTCAATGAGTCAAACTGCAGTCTCTCCATAGTCAAAAATACATTAACGTGAAAAGAAACAGGTAAATAGCAATCAGCCGCAACGTCAAATTGTATAGAGATCTGGAAAACTTAAAAAAAAGAGTGATTAGACAGGCATTACACTGGCAAGCGCGGTCCATCTTAGGCTACATCTTCCGCTTTCCATCAGGCGAGATCGTAGCCAGTTCTTATTGTACAAAAAAATCTCGATATGCCCACGAAAGCTTAACTTTTCAAATGCTTTCCCAATGGCTTGGAATAGCTATCCGACGTCAATACCCACGCATATTAAGAGCTTCGTTCTACATCTTTATCAGGATGTTTACTTTTCTAACCGTTGGGCGTCCGCATAAGAAATAGGTCCCACCAAAGTTTTATCCCGCAATACTAACTTGTACCACTTAAATCCAACGGCTGTCTTTGACCTATTTAGGGATTTCTATCCACCAAATGCGTACAAAATGCGTTTTAACACTATAACATATGTTTCCCTTAAAACACTTATGCATTCCACTTTATGAGTTCATTAAATATTATTTAGTTGACAAGTTTATATGTTTTTATAACGCTTATTAAAGTAACTATTAGTCGAAATGAAACAAAACTACTTACTAAAAACATCACATAGCTGTTCTTCATACAAAGTCCCGAAGCAGTCGCATCTGTATCCATTATATTCATTAATACATCTAGATCCCTCGAAACAAAGGTTTTCCGTGGTCCTGCATTTGTCAATACAACCCTCTTTAACGTTTTCATGTTTGGTTGCAATGAGTGGTACAATCGGTAGGAGGTCTGATGCTGCTTTCCCAGAACTGAGCACCATATCGCTAATACAGCCAACGAATGACTCTATGATGTATTTGACTCCATGAAGTTTTTCTTCGGAGCTAAGACCTTGAATGATAACGAAATTCCCTAATATGATGAAAATATATCAAAACAAGGATTTTACATAGTGGTGATAACGATAAAACAGAATTAGATATTACGATTAAAATAAGTGAAGCAGAATGACATTCAAGTTGTTTGAAACAAAGTATTTCCAGTAGGTACGTATTCTCGAAACACCTCTAAAAACCAACATAAAGTTAATATAGGCGTTTACCCCTGTAAACGCCTATATTAACTTTAGTTTGGAAGAAAAAGTGCCATTGTAGAAGTTTAAAAAAGTTTAGACAGTGTTGGTTATTTAATTACAAACATTCTTTTTTTAATAAAATTTATGAAGAAAATACGGATTTAAATTCCCTAGTATTTCAATAACAAAAATTAAAGAAATTAAATATAAGCTCACCTCCAATAAGAATAACTGATGTTAAATTATCAGTAATTCCATAGTTCGTGTCAAAACTTAAGCCCTGAAAATTAATAAAATATAAACATTTATTTTTAATGTGTTATTTTAGTATTGATTCAGCATTTTAAGTCACTGATTTAAGCAATTTTTTATATATTCTCTATTAGATTAACAAATTACTATTTGTAATAATCATTTAAATATTAAAATTGAATTGCGTCGCCTTTCGTGACAGTATTTATATACCTTTAAGTAAACTTCCTCCTTGAGTTGGTCCACTTTGGCAATGAGCCTAGCTCCATGTACATCAATAGTCACAACCACACTATGCCACTGATCTCTGTTCAAAGCCCTACCAACTGTTACTGATGTGAGGTGTTTTCCAAATACATGCACCACTGGAACGTCAAATATTTTTTAATAACTCTTTATATTTTAACTTATATATAACATTATTTTTCGAAAAATAAATACATTACCTTTAAGCTCGCCCTTTTCAACGATTACATATAAAGCGTAAGGCTGCATCTTAAAAACTGGATTCTTTACATTATGATAGACTAGAAGGCCATGAGGGAGTCGCGTGCGAAACTTAAACGATATTTCTCTACATAATCTGAAATTAAAAAAAGAATGATAAATTACAAAACAAAAAAGAAATAAAAAAGTTTATTCAGTTTCGAAATTTTCGTTATGTAGAATCCACTAGGCTTAAATATTGCAAACCCTCCATAAGGATCAAAGGCTCGCACTGTTTGGCTAACATAATTACTATCATTTATAATGCTTATACCAAGGTAATGTATACTAGGACGTTAACGTTTACTTTTTTTTAGAATATTTAAGAGAGTGTTTGTGGTTGCATTTCAGCAATAATTTGCATAAAACACTGTTGATTCCGAGCAACTTTGAACAGTCTAAAACTGTTTAAAATGCAGACAGCATCCAACAAAATTTTCATACATTTGCATCTACTGACCTTAATTGAAACCTCTGGATTATGTCTCCATCGAGTTGTATGTAAGTGTTGTCTTTGGCGAACATAAATGTTTGATGGTGACCTGACTCAGCAAATGTGAGGAACCTGTCTCGATCACTGGGTGGTATTGGTGGTATAGCTGTCACGTATGTGGAAGTAGATATATTGACAGTTGTGAGAGGAGGTGATGTGGATGTTGGGGATATAGTTGTTATTTGTGGCGCTGAAATTAAAAAAAATACTTAGAGCACCACGTTATTGGATTGCACATTATCATAAAAATATTTGCCTAGTAAATATAATAATATATTATGTAGAAAATTTAATTACATTTTGGTGATTGACTCTTTAATATTCATTATTCGTTTCTTGAAAATCATCATGCATTGCGTTTTTGAAACCTTTCTATTGATATGCATATTGCACCTGATTAGGATTTTGTGGATTTGGTTTTACGGCACAGTTTGCAATTTCGCCTGAATCTCATGACATATCAAAATTGGCAACAAATATATTGCAATTTGTTCAAACGTACATATAGAAACAAATTTAGAAAAAAGTAGAAAGGTTTTTATGCGGCGAATTTTGACCTTAGGAATCTATTTCACTTATTTATTGCAGAATATCCAGAATTTTAACGTGATAAAACACTTTTACCTAAATCGTTTACTTTACCTTTTTCTTCAGATGCTAATTCTACCGGTATGCTAGTCTCAATATCAGCTATTCCATATGAAATCAATATAACGGCTATAAATATGCTTCTTCTTTCCCGCAGACCCATGTTGCTTGGTTAAGGTCATTTATCTAAAATGTCATGCAGCCATTATTCAATCTAGATATCTAAATATGTAAATGTTATCTCCCGGCGAATATCTTTGTTTGTAGCGAGTATTTGAAATTTTATGTCTGTACAGCACATGTATTTTCTTTCTTTCTATTATGATCATTTAAGAATAGTTGCATTATTTCTTTACAAGGGGAAGTCTGAAATTTGCACCCATTACAGAAATAACGAGAATTGTAATATTAAGATGCTATGAACATATAATGAATGAATGAATGAGGAGGGATGAAAATCATCTTACCATATGAGTGTTAAATATGAATGTGGATGGATATGTGACTTGAGAGAGGCCTGAAAAGTGATATTTGAAGTATAACATGCATATAAAACAAGTAGCACTAGAGTTAACGAATAGATTCAGCATAGAGTGGAAGAGAAAAAAAATGTGCCCACTTCCTTTAGAGTGGGATAAGATTAGAAGAATAACAGTTGCATTATTCTGTATCAAGATATTCTGCATAGAAAAGCTTGCCTATTTACCTACTAGGCGCCAAAATATAAATTACTCTTAATTAGACTTGACCACCTTAAATCTTTACTTATCAAGCCATTAGTCAAGAACCTGTCATTGATAAGTAATATTTCGAATTTTTAAATTGCACGCGAGCAAACTTGTTAAGAAAGTCACGGAACAAGTTTTGTGTAATAAAGTCAACGAGAAGTTAAATAACCAGTATTACATTTAAATTATATAGATTTTGTAATGAGATTAATAATCAACGTGGGTATTGGTAGGTATATTATAAAACGAATTTTTAATCGTGTTCTTTTTTATCAATCTATGTTTGTATTGGACAGATACTTTGGTAATTTTATGTTTTAAGAGGGACCCAATGGAAATGTGTTGACGTGTTTAATGCGTTGAGAATTTTCTAGATAGAAACTTGTAGAATAGTTTCAAAATTGAGATAAATGTATTATTTATGTAATATTTTCTTTTAACATCTGGCTAGGCAGTCTTGTTTAATTCTGTTGCATATTTAATTTTTAGTTATTGTTTTTTTGTATCTTTAATATTTAAATGAGTTAATCTTGTATATATATTTTTCGAAAGTCGGAAACGGCTCCAACGATTTTTATGAAGTTCAACATGTAAAGGGCATATCATCATCTTCCTGCCCTTATCATTATATTATTTTTTTAAATTCTTAAAAAAAATTACCGAGCAAGGCTTATTTATCTATAATATGTATCATGTATATGCATATGTTATATATGTTATTATATTTAGTTATTTATGCATTATTTGTGCATACAAACAAACAATGATACAATTACACGTCTATACTTTAGCGGCCTATCACTATTCCTCTGCTGGCCAACGGCCTCTTTCCTTTGAAAACACGGATTGGAGCTTAGAACCACCTCGTTTCTTCAACGTGAATTGGCAGATTTCATATAATGCAGAAATTTTCGAGTAATATGCACACAAGATTATTTCATCTGACGATTTGCAAAGATGGCTTTTTAAAATTAATTACATACAATTGTAATACTTCATGTCTTTAAGTGTCATTCTTGTAATTAACTTGTTGAAGTGTTATTGCTATTTCATTAGTTCTTGCAACCTTAGTTTTTTAAGGTTAAAATGAACATCAATACAATCGAATTTAGTTTAAATAAATAAATAAATAAATATATGGGACACTTACACACACGGTCGTCCGTCCCCAAAGTAAGTAACTTAATACTTGTGTTATGGTAGACAAACAACTGGTGAATATATACTTATATATTTTTAAATACATACTTAAATACAAATATACACCCAGGCTCAAAGACCAACAAATTCATTTATAGAAAATGTTGGCCCTCGGCGGGAATCGAACCCGCGACCCGTGGAGCTGAAAGCAGGGTCACTACCCACTGCTCCAACGGGCCAGTTTGAACTGGTTATTTAACTCAATATGTTATGTATCCTTAGTAATTGAATGAATTGTCTTCACGAAAAGTAACTAATACAAGGTGCTTAGTTGACATATATTTTTATTAATATCCCTAAAAATACGTTTAAATTCAAACCTTATATGTAACATCATAAAGCTCAACTTTATAAATATTATATTTCCATAGGGTTTAGAGCGGAAATATGGAATCAGAGTGCACACACACTACATCGCACCGGCTAAATTCGTCCAGCTTTACTTGGCCCGTCTTGATCTAGCTGTTTCTAATTAAATTGAGTAATAGCAATAGAGTTTAAAGAGACATGAGAGGTCTAAAGAATTTGGATAATGCGTGCAGCTAAATTGATGCGCTACATACATAGTTTCGAGATAGTTTTGGAACAACACGATATTCAAAAGAATTAATTTTTTAAATAATAGTAATAATATTATTGTAAATTGACGTATTTGTATATTTTTCTCATCACAATGATATATGTATATATATTTTTACGGTTTAATAAATATAAATTGTTGGAAATAAGTGTCTAGCGTTTCACAGAATAACAGTTAAAAGAAAATTTTAATAATACTTACAGCTTAATAAAATATCTGAAATATAAATAAATCACAGTTCAATTCAACACCGTATTACTGTAAAATAACACACTAAATTCATTTTAAAAACCATTGGATATTAGCATAGATAAATGTTTCTAAACGTTATTGTATGCACACATAAACAATTGTGGTGTTCTTCTTTCAAATTTTAACTTCTTTTTCCACCATTTCCGGACAAGGACGCGTGTCACGCGGCCCCCGTCATACGCGGCGCTCAGGACTTTAACAGGCATAATGACACCTACAATTTGTCCTCGCGGGTCAGACCCTGTTCCCAGACTCTGGTTTAGGGCACTAGCGAAGAGATTGAGGAAGCGTTTTTAATATATCAGTCGCAGTTTTCTGACAAAGGACGACTAAAATTATTGTGAAACAATAGACGGTTATTATTCAATGCCGTGTGGTATTTGGCTGTATAGAATAGACCACTCTCATTTCTTACTTTGGTTTCGGAAAAGGTAACTAAGGTAAGTCAATCCGTTCAGTCGATTTTCTCAAAATCTTCTAAACGGTTTTGTACGGTTTTTACTAAAAGATTTTTCCGGGTGGTTTATTTGAAATGAAATGAAATGAAATGAAATGAAACGAAACGAAACAAAACGAAACGAAACGAAACGAAACGAAACGAAATGAAATGAAATGAAATTGAATGAAATGAAATGAAATGCCTACTTCCATAGCATTATGTCTTATGGAATATTGCTATGGGGTAAATGCGCGGATAGTGAAAAAATTTTTGTTTTACAAAAAAGAATATTTTTAATTTGAATTTGAATTTGAATTTGAATTTGAATTTGACTTTGAATTTGAATTTGAATTTGAATTTGAATATGATTGCGGAATTTTATTATAGAATCTTATACCAAAACCCACAAACGAATTACGCACTTTTGCAAGGCGCAAAGCAGGAGCCGCAAGCTTATGTCGGTTTCTGCTTTGTCTATTGTATACATCACCTATCGTTTTATAATTCTTTATATTTTTATGTACATAAATAAGATTGCTTAAAATATACTGTGAAGCAAGTGTAAGAATACCTGTTTCCTTAAACTTCTCTCGCAGGGAATCACGCGGTCTTAAATTATAAATGCCACGTATAGCTCTTTTTTGTAAAACAAAAATTTTTTCACTATCCGCGCATTTACCCCATAGCAATATTCCATAAGACATAATGCTATGGAAGTAGGCATTTCATTTAATTTCATTCAATTTCATTTCATTTCATTTCATTTCATTTCATTTCATTTCATTTCATTTCATTTCATTTCATTTCATTTCATTTCATTTCATTTCATTTCATTTCAAATTCATTTCAAATTCATTTCAAATTCATTTCAAATTCATTTCAAATTCATTTCAAATTCATTTCAAATTCATTTCAAATTCATTTCAAATTCATTTCGAATTCATTTCGAATTCATTTCGAATTCATTTCAAATTCATTTCAAATTCATTTCAAATTCATTTCAAATTCATTTCAAATTCATTTCAAATTCATTTCAAATTCATTTCAAATTCATTTCAAATTCAATTCCAATTCAATTCAAATTCAAATTCAATTCAAATTCAATTCAAATTCAATTCAAATTCAATTCAATTCAATTCAATTCAAATTCAATTCAAATTCAATTCAAATTCAATTCAAATTCAATTCAAATTCAATTCAAATTCAAATTCAATTAAATTCAATTCAATTCAAATTCAACTCAAATTCTAATTCCAATTCAATTCAATTCAAATTAAAATTCAATTCAAATTAAATTCAAATTCAAATTCAAATTTAAAGTCAAATTCAAATTCAAATTCAAAGTCAAATTCAAAAAATTCTTTATTCAAATAAACTTGTAAACAAGTGCTTTTGAATCGTCAACTCTACTGCTGTTTCGGAAAGCTGTTCCTACCGAGAAGAGCCAGCAAGAAACTCGGCGGTTGCTCTTTTAAAAATATAATTCTTAATACTATTTACATTAAGTCGTTACTGTCTTGTACAGGTTCAAAGAGAGCTATATCCACACATCCTTATCTTCCAAATAATCTTCAAGAGTATAGTAGGCTTTCTGTATCAGCCTCTTTTTAACAGTGTTTTTAAACTGATGTAATGGCAAAGCTGAAATTGATTGCGGAATTTTATTATAGAATCTCATACCAAAACCCACAAACGAATTACGCACTATTGCAAGGCGCAAAGCAGGAGCCGCAAGCTTATGTCGGTTTCTGCTTTGTCTATTGTATACATCACCTATCGTTTTATAATTCTTTATATTTTTATGTACATAAATAAGATTGCTTAAAATATACTGTGAAGCAAATGTAAGAATACCTGTTTCCTTAAACTTCTCTCGCAGGGAATCACGCGGTCTTAAATTATAAATGCCAAGTATAGCTCTTTTTTGTACAACAAAAATTTTGTCACTATCCGTGCATTTACCCCATAGCAATATTCCATAAGACTTCAAATAACTGACTTCAACTAAATGACTTCATAAGAATTCAAATTCGATTCAAATTCGATTCAAATTCGATTCAAATTCGATTCAAATTCGATTCAAATTCGATTCAAATTCGATTCAAATTCGATTCAAATTCGATTCAAATTCGATTCAAATTCGATTCAAATTCGATTCAAATTCGATTCAAATTCGATTCGATTCGATCCGATTCGATTCGATTCGATTCGATTCGATTCGATTCAATTCAATTCAATTCAATTCGACTTCCAACTCGACTGCCAACTCGACTGCCAACTCGACTGCCAACTCGACTGCCAACTCGACTGCCAACTCGACTGCCAACTCGACTGCCAACTCGACTGCCAACTCGACTGCCAACTCGACAGCCAACTCGACTGCCAACTCGACTGCCAACTCGACTGCCAACTCGACTGCCAACTCGACTGCCAACTCGACTGCCAACTCGACTGCCAACTCGACTGCCAACTCGACTGCCAACTCGACTGCCAACTCGACTGCCAACTCGACTGCCAACTCGACTGCCAACTCGACTGCCAACTCGACTGCCAACTCGACTGCCAACTCGACTGCCAACTCGACTGCCAACTCGACTGCCAACTCGACTCCCAACTCGACTCCCAACTCGACTCCCAACTCGACTCCCAACTCGACTCCCAACTCGACTCCCAACTCGACTCCCAACTCGACTCCCAACTCGACTCCCAACTCGACTCCCAACTCGACTCCCAACTCGACTCCCAACTCGACTCCCAACTCGACTCCCAACTCGACTCCCAACTCAACTCCAAATTCAATACCAAATTCAAATCCAAATTCAAATATTCTCTTGTAGGGATCCATCACATTCACACACACCTACATACACACCTACATACATACACTTACAATCACTCAAACTTACACACTACATCACACACAAGCACACCCGCGGTACAGAACATACTTCCACACTTACCCGGGACTGCCGCGATATGCTCACCCTTCCCGCTGCACTCGAAACCGGTCGCGGGGCGCGGGGCGCGCGGCTTGCGCCCGCGGCCCGGTCGGCCGATCTAGCAGTGACCTACCATCAGTCGATGCGAAGGGAACGTTTCTTTGTAGTTGCGATCATTTTCTCTAGTCTAGTCATATATTTCCTTCTACTTGCTTGTATACTGTGTACCTCTTTCTCTGAACTTTATGTGTGTGGCAATTATACGTATGGACATTGTGTTTTGTGTATAATTTCTTCTCTTATACTTTCACCAACCATACGGGCACACCCCCCCCAACTGGTGACTCCTACAGAAGACGCCAAGAGGTATTTATTATGACCAGTTCAAGTGATTCCGAGCCGACAGAAAAATCAAGTGATAATATCACCGTACGCCCGTGCACGCGGCGCATTCGTGACGCGCTCGATGCAAGTAGGGTGACCATGAGGATCCCGCCTTTTTGCCCGGAAGATCCGGAATTATGGTTTGCCCTAATAGAAGGTCAGTTCATTCTATCGAATATAACTTGCGATAGTACAAAATTTCATTATATTATAAGCAATTTGGAAATTGAATATTCTCAAGTAGTAAAGGATGTCATAATAACCCCACCTGAGAATCACAAATATGACACGCTAAAAGAGGCATTAATTAAGCGATTATCAGCCTCGAAAGAGAAAAAAATTCAGCAGCTACTACTTCACGAAGAATTGGGAGACCGAAAGCCTTCCCAATTTTTACGACACCTCCAGAGCTTGGCAGGAACCTCAGTACCGGAGCAGTTATTGTTAAATATTTGGAGCAGTCGTCTACCAACGAGTATCCAGGCTATCGTAGCATCTCAGCCTGCTAGTAGAACGTCAGACGTCTTGGCGGACCTAGCAGACAGACTCAGCGATCTAGTCCGACCGTCGCTCCAAGTGGCTTCAACTACAGCTTCTTCGGGTTCCTCAGGTCTTACAATTGACATGATGGCCTGTGAAATCGCAGAACTCAAGGCAGTGGTCAAAGACCTAACAACGCAGCTGAGTAGACAGACCAGGCATCGCGATCGTCCCAGCAACCGTAATCGCCGACAATCCATTTCAAGATCGGATTCCAGCCAGGAAACCCCGCGATTACGGCAAGTCGGAAAACGTCCAGAACGGTCGGTAATGTCGACGGACGACCACTCAAGACCGGGTCGCCTGTTCGTTACCGATCGCAACACGAATACCGAATTTCTGGTGGACACAGGTAGTGATGTGTGCGTATTTCCGCGTGTGAAAGTGCCCAACCATCGTAATAAAACGAATTATCAGTTAACCGCGGCAAATGGTACAACCATAAACACGTACGGCTATATACCATTAAATATAGACTTTAAGTTACGTCGTAATTTTATGTGGAATTTCATTGTTGCCGAAGTTAGCAAACCTATTATAGGTGTAGACTTCTTAAGCCATTTTAACCTTATTGTCGACATTAAGAATAAGAAATTAATTGATAATTTGACATCCATATCGACAGATGCTATTGTTAGTCCTAATAATCATGTTAACTCTATTAAGGTTGTTCTTGGCGATACACGATATCATGATATTCTATCTAAGTATCCAAGCATTACTAGACCGGCAGGCACAACTAACATCACCGCACATAACACAGTTCACTACATTCGTACTACACCTGGACCCTCTGTATCATGTTCTCCCCGCAGGTTAGCTCCTGACAGACTCAAAATAGCGAAACGAGAATTCGACTTGATGTTGTGCAACGGTACGGCACGTCCATCGGAAAGTCCTTGGTCTTCTCCCCTACATTTAGCGCCTAAAAAGGACAACGGCTGGCGTCCTTGTGGGGACTACAGACTCCTCAACGCACGCACCGTACCAGATAAGTATCCCATCAAGCACATCCATGACTTCGCTCATAGCATAGCTGGATGTACAGTCTTTTCGACTATTGACCTGGTTAAGGCATATAACCAGATACCTGTCCATGACGAAGACATCAAGAAAACGGCGATCACCACACCGTTTGGTTTGTACGAATTCCCGTTTATGACTTTTGGGCTTAGGAACGCAGGCCAAACTTTTCAGAGATTCGTTGACGAAATGACCAGAGGACTAGATTTCTGCTACTGCTATCTAGATGATTTTTTGATCTTTTCAAAAAATAGCACCGAGCATGAATATCATCTAGGTCTAATTTTCGAACGAATGCAAAAGTTTGGCGTGCTCATTAACATATCAAAATGTGTCTTCGGAGCACCTGAAGTAGAATTTTTAGGGTACCACATCTCTGCCGCAGGTACGAAACCACTAGCCGCCAAAGTAGATGCCATCAAGGAGTTCCCCAGGCCACAGACCGTCAAGGCGCTCAGGCGATTTCTGGGGATGCTTAATTTTTATAGGCGCTTTATACCGCACGCCGCAAAAATTCAAGCACCCCTAAATGCCCTGTTGACTGGTTCGGCGAAACCTTCCAAAGTCATCACCCTTACGGGAGATGCTCTTAAAGCTTTTGAGCTGTCAAAACACAGTCTTTGTAATGCTGCTTTATTAGCACACCCCGACTGTGAGTCGAAACTAGCTCTGGTAACAGACGCGTCCGATTCAGCGATGGGTGCTGTGCTGCAGCAATACAAAGATAATGCCTGGCAGCCATTAGCATTTTTCTCGCGAAAACTCAGCCCATCGCAGCAAAAGTATTCGCCCTACGATCGCGAGCTACTTGCTGTGTACGAAGGGATAAAATACTTTCGCCATATGCTCGAAGCTCGACACTTCGTAGTCTATACTGACCACAAGCCTTTATGTTATGCATTCCATTTAAGGAAAAATAACTGCTCGCCGCGTCAGTATAGGCACCTGGATTTTATTTCCCAATTTACGAGTGACATAAAGCATATATCCGGCAAGGATAACGTAGTCGCCGACACCTTGTCACGCGTAGAGGAAATACAAAATCCAGTCGACTTCGAAGCATTGGCCAACGCGCAATCTACAGATGGCGAACTTTCGAACCTCCTCCTTAGCGATGAATCATCACTTCGCCTAGTCAAAATAAAGGAGCCAAGCAGCAATATCGAACTTTTTTGTGACATAAGTTTGGGCACTCCCAGACCTTATGTCACCGAGTCGCTACGCAGGCAAGTGTTCGATAGCCTCCACAGCCTTAGTCACCCCGGTGCAAAGGCTACTGCTAACCTGGTAGCACAGCGATTCATCTGGCCAGGAGTCAGGAAGGATTGTCGCAATTGGTCACGTTCGTGCATGGCCTGCCAGCGCTCTAAGGTTAATCGTCATGTGTCAGCACCTTTGGGCACATTCGATTTACCACGAGCCAGGTTCGCCTACGTGCACATTGACCTGATAGGACCACTTCCTCACTCCGATGGCTATCGCTACTGCCTAACAGCGGTGGATCGCTTTACCAGGTGGCCAGAGGCTATACCCATAAGGGACATTACTGCCGAAACCGTGGGTAAAGCGCTCTTGTCGGGTTGGATAGCCAGATTTGGTTGTCCCACCGATATAGTGACGGATCGTGGACGTCAATTCGAGTCCGAGCTATTTAATTATCTATCCAAAATAGCCGGATTCAAACACCGCAGAACCACAGCCTATCATCCTGCGTGTAACGGCCTAGTGGAACGATTCCATCGTCAGCTTAAGACAGCCATTACCTGTCACGCTGATTGTAAGTGGACGGAATCGTTACCTCTAGTGCTGCTAGGCATTAGAAGCGCAGTTAAGGCGGATCTGCAGTGTTCGTCCGCGGAACTCGTCTACGGAGAGCCTTTACGACTCCCTGGCGAGTTCTTTGACAGCAGAGTCCACAGTACGACTGACGTTTCGGATTTCTCTGCTAGAATCCGAAACTTTTGTGACAAGTTGCGACCTTTGCCCACATCGCGACACAGCAAAAACAAAATCTTTGTTTACAAGGATCTTGCCACTTCAAGCCACGTATTCCTTAGGGAAGACGCGCTGCGAGGTGCTTTCCAACCTGCATATTCTGGTCCGCATAGGGTACTGGAGAGAAGTGATAAAGTGTACAAAATTCTACTCAAGGACAAACAGGTGACAGTATCTATTGACCGCCTTAAGCCGGCCTACCTACTGGACACCAATTCGTCCGACGACACAACCCCTTCACCTAGCCCCAAAGTCACAGACGGTAATTCGCCTCCACCACGAACAACAAGATCTGGGAGACGAGTACGTTTTCCAGATTTCTATCGTCCATAGACATGGCCTCTGGGGGGGAGTGATGTAGGGATCCATCACATTCACACACACCTACATACACACCTACATACATACACTTACAATCACTCAAACTTACACACTACATCACACACAAGCACACCCGCGGTACAGAACATACTTCCACACTTACCCGGGACTGCCGCGATATGCTCACCCTTCCCGCTGCACTCGAAACCGGTCGCGGGGCGCGGGGCGCGCGGCTTGCGCCCGCGGCCCGGTCGGCCGATCTAGCAGTGACCTACCATCAGTCGATGCGAAGGGAACGTTTCTTTGTAGTTGCGATCACTTTCTCTAGTCTAGTCATATATTTCCTTCTACTTGCTTGTATACTGTGTACCTCTTTCTCTGAACTTTATGTGTGTGGCAATTATACGTATGGACATTGTGTTTTGTGTATAATTTCTTCTCTTATACTTTCACCAACCATACGGGCACACGCCCCCATACTCTATTCAAATAAGCTTGTAAACAAGTGCTTTTGAATCGTCAACTCTACCGCTGGTTCGAAAAGCTGTTCCTACCGAGAAGAGCCAGCAAGAAACTCGGCGGTTGCTCTTTTAAAAATATAATTCTTAATATTATTTAGATTAAGTCGTTACTGTCTTGTACAGGTTCAAAGAGAGCTATATCCACACATTCTTATATTCTAAATAATCTTCAAGAGTATAGTAGGCTTTCTGTATCAGCCTCTTTTTAACAGTGTTTTTAAACTGCTGTAATGGCAGTGATGAAATTGATTGCGGAATTTTATTATAGAATCTCATACCAAAACCCACAAACGAATTACGCACTATTGCAAGGCGCAAAGCAGGAGCCGCAAGCTTATGTCGGTTTCTGCTTTGTCTATTGTATACATCACCTATCGTTTTATAATTCTTTATATTTTTATGTACATAAATAAGATTGCTTAAAATATACTGTGAAGCAAATGTAAGAATACCTGTTTCCTTAAACTTCTCTCGCAGGGAATCACGCGGTCTTAAATTATAAATGCCAAGTATAGCTCTTTTTTGTAAAACAAAAATTTTGTCACTATCCGCGCATTTACCCCATAGCAATATTCCATAAGACATAATGCTATGGAAGTAGGCATTTCATTTCATTTCATTTCATTTCAAATTCATTTCAAATTCCTTTCAAATTCAATTCAAATTCAATTCGAATTTTATTCGAATTCAATTCGAATTCAATTCGAATTCAATTCAAATTCGATTTAAATTCGATTCAAATTCGATTCAAATTCGATTCAAATTCGATTCAAATTCGATTCAAATTCGATTCAAATTCGATTCAAATTCGATTCAAATTCGATTCAAATTCGATTCAAATTCGATTCAAATTCGATTCAAATTCGATTCAAATTCGATTCAAATTCGATTCAAATTCGATTCAAATTAGATTCAAATTCGATTCAAATTCGATTCAAATTCGATTCAAATTCGATTCAAATTCGATTCAAATTCGATTCATATTCGATTCAAATTCGATTCAAATTCGATTCAAATTCGATTCAAATTCGATTCAAATTCGATTCAAATTCGATTCAAATTCGATTCAAATTCGATTCAAATTCGATTCAAATTCGATTAAAATTCGATTAAAATTCAATTCAAATTAAATTCAAATTCAAATTTAAAGTCAAATTCAAATTCAAATTCAAATTCAAAGTCAAATTCAAAAAATTCTTTATTCAAATAAACTTGTAAACAAGTGCTTTTGAATCGTCAACTCTACTGCTGTTTCGGAAAGCTGTTCCTACCGAGAAGAGCCAGCAAGAAACTCGGCGGTTGCTCTTTTAAAAATATAATTCTTAATACTATTTACATTAAGTCGTTACTGTCTTGTACAGGTTCAAAGAGAGCTATATCCACACATCCTTATCTTCCAAATAATCTTCAAGAGTATAGTAGGCTTTCTGTATCAGCCTCTTTTTAACAGTGTTTTTAAACTGATGTAATGGTGTAACTTATGCATGGCTCCGATACGGAATAATACTTTGGGGCCACAGTACAAATATAGAGGACCTATTTATAAAACAAAAAAAGTGTATTCGTATACTCGCTAATATAAAACGAAGAGAAAGCTGCAGATCTTTCTTTAAAGAGAAAAAAATTTTGACCCTCACATCTATATATATATATTAGAAACAGCGCTTTTTGTAAGAAAATACTTTCGGAAATACTATAAGGAACTCGTACGACCCTACAAGCGTGACACGCGACGTGGACAATTATTGGTCCCTAAATATAATATGGAAATAGCCAGAAATGGACCATATTATAGATCAGTTAAAATATATAACAGATTGCCGAATATTATAAAAGACGAAAACAATATTAAGACTTTCAAAACAAAATTAAAAGAATGGCTGGCACAAAATAGTTTTTATAATTTATCGGAATTTTTTAATAATTAAATATAATACATAGATAATAAGACGTATAAATAAATTGACGTATAATAATAATAATAATAATTTCAATTTGACATATTTAAAATTACGACATTATTAATATAATTAAACACTATTTTCTTACTAAATTGAAATTATTGATTATTTAAATATTGACATGTTAAAATTAGCTATTTGTATAATGTTAGACGTGTGTACAATATTTTGCAACGCCTTCAAATTCATTTCAAATTCAATTCAAATTCAATTCAAATTCAATTCAAATTCAATTCAAATTCAATTCAAATTCAATTCAAATTCAATTCAAATTCAATTCAAATTCAATTCAAATTCAATTCAAATTCAATTCAAATTCAATTCAAATTTAATTAAATTCAATTAAAATTCAACTCAAATTCTAATTCCAATTCAATTCAATTCAAATTAAAATTCAATTCAAATTCAACTCAAATTCTAATTCCAATTCAATTCAATTCAAATTAAAATTCAATTCAAATTAAATTCAAATTCAAAGTCAAATTCAAAAAATTCTTTATTCAAATAAACTTGTAAACAAGTGCTTTTGAATCGTCAACTCTACTGCTGTTTCGGAAAGCTGTTCCTACCGAGAAGAGCCAGCAAGAAACTCGGCGGTTGCTCTTTTAAAAATATAATTCTTAATACTATTTACATTAAGTCGTTACTGTCTTGTACAGGTTCAAAGAGAGCTATATCCACACATCCTTATCTTCCAAATAATCTTCAAGAGTATAGTAGGCTTTCTGTATCAGCCTCTTTTTAACAGTGTTTTTAAACTGATGTAATGGCAAAGCTGAAATTGATTGCGGAATTTTATTATAGAATCTCATACCAAAACCCACAAACGAATTACGCACTATTGCAAGGCGCAAAGCAGGAGCCGCAAGCTTATGTCGGTTTCTGCTTTGTCTATTGTATACATCACCTATCGTTTTATAATTCTTTATATTTTTATGTACATAAATAAGATTGCTTAAAATATACTGTGAAGCAAATGTAAGAATACCTGTTTCCTTAAACTTCTCTCGCAGGGAATCACGCGGTCTTAAATTATAAATGCCAAGTATAGCTCTTTTTTGTACAACAAAAATTTTGTCACTATCCGCGCATTTACCCCATAGCAATATTCCATAAGACATAATGCTATGGAAGTAGGCATTTCATTTCATTTCAAATTCATTTCAAATTCAATTCAAATTCAATTCAAATTCAATTCGAATTCAATTCGAATTTTATTCGAATTCAATTCGAATTCAATTCAATTCAAATTCAATTCAAATTCAATTCAAATTCAATTCAAATTCAATTCAATTCAATTCAATTCAATTCAATTCAATTCAATTCAATTCAATTCAATTCAATTCAATTCAATTCAATTCAATTCAATTCAATTCAATTCGATTCAATTCGATTCAATTCGATTCAATTCGATTCAATTCGATTCAATTCGATTCAATTCGATTCAATTCGATTCAATTCGATTCAATTCGATTCAATTCGATTCAATTCGATTCAATTCGATTCAATTCGATTCAATTCGATTCAGATTCGATTCAGATTCGATTCAGATTCGATTCAGATTCGATTCAGATTCGATTCAGATTCGATTCAGATTCGATTCAGATTCGATTCAGATTCGATTCAGATTCGATTCAGATTCGATTCAGATTCGATTCAGATTCGATTCAGATTCGATTCAGATTCGATTCAGATTCGATTCAGATTCGATTCAGATTCGATTCAGATTCGATTCAGATTCGATTCAGATTCGATTCAAATTCGATTCAAATTCGATTCAAATTCGATTCAAAATCGATTCAAATTCGATTCAAATTCGATTCAAATTCGATTCAAATTCGATTCAAATTCGATTCAAATTCGATTCAAATTCGATTCATATTCGATTCAAATTCGATTCAAATTCGATTCAAATTCGATTCAAATTCGATTCAAATTCGATTCAAATTCGATTCAAATTCGATTCGATTCGATTCGATTCAATTCAATTCAATTCAATTCAATTCAATTCAACTCCCAACTCGATTGCCAACTCGACTGCCAACTCGACTGCCAACTCGACTGCCAACTCGACTGCCAACTCGACTGCCAACTCGACTGCCAACTCGACTGCCAACTCGACTGCCAACTCGACTGCCAACTCGACTGCCAACTCGACTGCCAACTCGACTGCCAACTCGACTCCCAACTCGACTCCCAACTCGACAGCCAACTCGACTGCCAACTCGACTGCCAACTCGACTGCCAACTCGACTGCCAACTCGACTGCCAACTCGACTGCCAACTCGACTGCCAACTCGACTGCCAACTCGACTCCCAACTCGACTCCCAACTCGACTCCCAACTCGACTCCCAACTCGACTCCCAACTCGACTCCCAACTCGACTCCCAACTCGACTCCCAACTCGACTCCCAACTCGACTCCCAACTCGACTCCCAACTCGACTCCCAACTCGACTCCCAACTCGACTCCCAACTCGACTCCCAACTCGACTCCCAACTCGACTCCCAACTCGACTCCCAACTCGACTCCCAACTCGACTCCCAACTCGACTCCCAACTCAACTCCAAATTCAATACCAAATTCAAATCCAAATTCAAATATTCTTTATTCAAATAAACTTGTAAACAAGTGCTTTTGAATCGTCAACTCTACCGCTGGTTCGAAAAGCTGTTCCTACCGAGAAGAGCCAGCAAGAAACTCGGCGGTTGCTCTTTTAAAAATATAATTCTTAATATTATTTAGATTAAGTCGTTACTGTCTTGTACAGGTTCAAAGAGAGCTATATCCACACATTCTTATATTCTAAATAATCTTCAAGAGTATAGTAGGCTTCCTGTATCAGCCTCTTTTTAACAGTGTTTTTAAACTGCTGTAATGGCAGTGATGAAATTGATTGCGGAATTTTATTATAGAATCTTATACCAAAACCCACAAACGAGTTACGCACTTTTGCAAGGCGCAAAGCAGGAACCGCAAGCTTATGTCGGTTCCTGCTTTGTCTATTGTACACATCACCTATCGTTTTATTATTCTTTCAATTCAAATTCAATTCAAATTAAATTCAAATTCAATTCAAATTCAATTCAAATTCAATTCCAAATTCAATTCCAAATTCAACTCCAAATTCAACTCCAAACTCAACTCCAAACTCAACTCCAAACTCAACTCCATACTCAACTCCATACTCAACTCCATACTCAACTCCAAACTCAACTCCAAACTCAACTCCAAACTCAACTCCAAACTCAACTCCAAACTCAACTCCAAACTCAACTCCAAACTCAACTCCAAACTCAACTCCAAACTCAACTCCAAACTCAACTCCAAACTCAACTCCAAACTCAACTCCAAACTCAACTCCCAACTCAACTCCCAACTCAACTCCCAACTCAATTCCAAATTCAATTCCAAATTCAAATCCAAATTCAGATATTCTATATTCAAATAAACTTGTAAACAAGTGCTTTTGAAACTCTACCGCTGGTTCGGAAAGCTGTTCCTACCGAGAAGAGCCAGCAAGAAACTCGGCGGTTGCTCTTTTAAAAATGTAATTCTTAATATTATTTAGATTAAGTCGTTACTGTCTTGTACAGGTTCAAAGAGAGCTATATCCACACATTCTTATCTTCTAAATAATCTTCAAGAGTATAGTAGGCTTTCTGTATCAGCCTCTTTTTAACAGTGTTTTTAAACTGCTGTAATGGCAGTGATGAAATTGATTGCGGAATTTTATTATAGAATCTTATACCAAAACCCACAAACGAATTACGCACTTTTGCATGGCGCAAAGCAGGAGCCGCAAGCTTATGTCGGTTTCTGCTTTGTCTATTGTATACATCACCTATCGTTTTATAATTCTTTATATTTTTATGTACATAAATAAGATTGCTTAAAATATACTGTGAAGCAAATGTAAGAATACCTGTTTCCTTAAACTTCTCTCACAGGGAATCACGCGGTCTTAAATTATAAATGCCACGTATAGCTCTTTTTTGTAAAACAAATATTTTTTCACTATCCGCGCAATTACCCCATAGCAATATTCCATAAGACATAATGCTATGAAAGTAGGCATTTCATTTAATTTAATTACATTCAATTTCATTTCATTTCATTTCATTTCATTTCATTTCATTTCATTTCAAATTCATTTCAAATTCAATTCAAATTCAATTCAAATTCAATTCAAATTCAATTCAAATTCAATTCAAATTCAATTCAAATTCAATTCAAATTCAATTCAAATTCAATTCAAATTCAATTCAAATTTAATTAAATTCAATTAAAATTCAACTCAAATTCTAATTCCAATTCAATTCAATTCAAATTAAAATTCAATTCAAATTCAACTCAAATTCTAATTCCAATTCAATTCAATTCAAATTAAAATTCAATTCAAATTAAATTCAAATTCAAAGTCAAATTCAAAAAATTCTTTATTCAAATAAACTTGTAAACAAGTGCTTTTGAATCGTCAACTCTACTGCTGTTTCGGAAAGCTGTTCCTACCGAGAAGAGCCAGCAAGAAACTCGGCGGTTGCTCTTTTAAAAATATAATTCTTAATACTATTTACATTAAGTCGTTACTGTCTTGTACAGGTTCAAAGAGAGCTATATCCACACATCCTTATCTTCCAAATAATCTTCAAGAGTATAGTAGGCTTTCTGTATCAGCCTCTTTTTAACAGTGTTTTTAAACTGATGTAATGGCAAAGCTGAAATTGATTGCGGAATTTTATTATAGAATCTCATACCAAAACCCACAAACGAATTACGCACTATTGCAAGGCGCAAAGCAGGAGCCGCAAGCTTATGTCGGTTTCTGCTTTGTCTATTGTATACATCACCTATCGTTTTATAATTCTTTATATTTTTATGTACATAAATAAGATTGCTTAAAATATACTGTGAAGCAAATGTAAGAATACCTGTTTCCTTAAACTTCTCTCGCAGGGAATCACGCGGTCTTAAATTATAAATGCCAAGTATAGCTCTTTTTTGTACAACAAAAATTTTGTCACTATCCGCGCATTTACCCCATAGCAATATTCCATAAGACATAATGCTATGGAAGTAGGCATTTCATTTCATTTCAAATTCATTTCAAATTCAATTCAAATTCAATTCAAATTCAATTCGAATTCAATTCGAATTTTATTCGAATTCAATTCGAATTCAATTCAATTCAAATTCAATTCAAATTCAATTCAAATTCAATTCAAATTCAATTCAATTCAATTCAATTCAATTCAATTCAATTCAATTCAATTCAATTCAATTCAATTCAATTCAATTCAATTCAATTCAATTCAATTCAATTCAATTCAATTCAATTCAATTCAATTCAATTCAATTCAATTCAATTCAATTCAATTCAATTCAATTCAATTCAATTCAATTCAATTCAATTCGATTCAATTCGATTCAATTCGATTCAATTCGATTCAATTCGATTCAATTCGATTCAATTCGATTCAATTCGATTCAATTCGATTCAATTCGATTCAGATTCGATTCAGATTCGATTCAGATTCGATTCAGATTCGATTCAGATTCGATTCAGATTCGATTCAGATTCGATTCAGATTCGATTCAGATTCGATTCAGATTCGATTCAGATTCGATTCAGATTCGATTCAGATTCGATTCAGATTCGATTCAGATTCGATTCAGATTCGATTCAGATTCGATTCAGATTCGATTCAGATTCGATTCAGATTCGATTCAGATTCGATTCAGATTCGATTCAGATTCGATTCAGATTCGATTCAGATTCGATTCAGATTCGATTCAGATTCGATTCAGATTCGATTCAGATTCGATTCAGATTCGATTCAGATTCGATTCGACTCGACTGCCAACTCGACTGCCAACTCGACTGCCAACACGACTGCCAACTCGACTGCCAACTCGACTGCCAACTCGACTGCCAACTCGACTGCCAACTCGACTGCCAACTCGACTGCCAACTCGACTGCCAACTCGACTGCCAACTCGACTGCCAACTCGACTGCCAACTCGACTGCCAACTCGACTGCCAACTCGACTGCCAACTCGACTGCCAACTCGACTGCCAACTCGACTGCCAACTCGACTGCCAACTCGACTGCCAACTCGACTGCCAACTCGACTCCCAACTCGACTCCCAACTCGACTCCCAACTCGACTCCCAACTCGACTCCCAACTCGACTCCCAACTCGACTCCCAACTCGACTCCCAACTCGACTCCAAACTCAACTCCAAACTCAACTCCAAACTCAACTCCAAACTCAACTCCAAACTCAACTCCAAACTCAACTCCAAACTCAACTCCAAACTCAACTCCAAACTCAACTCCAAACTCAACTCCAAACTCAACTCCCAACTCAACTCCCAACTCAACTCCCAACTCAATTCCAAATTCAAATCCAAATTCAGATATTCTATATTCAAATAAACTTGTAAACAAGTGCTTTTGAAACTCTACCGCTGGTTCGGAAAGCTGTTCCTACCGAGAAGAGCCAGCAAGAAACTCGGCGGTTGCTCTTTTAAAAATATAATTCTTAATATTATTTAGATTAAGTCGTTACTGTCTTGTACAGGTTCAAAGAGAGCTATATCCACACATTCTTATCTTCTAAATAATCTTCAAGAGTATAGTAGGCTTTCTGTATCAGCCTCTTTTTAACAGTGTTTTAAACTGCTGTAATGGCAGTGATGAAATTGATTGCGGAATTTTATTATAGAATCTTATACCAAAACCCACAAACGAATTACGCACTTTTGCATGGCGCAAAGCAGGAGCCGCAAGCTTATGTCGGTTTCTGCTTTGTCTATTGTATACATCACCTATCGTTTTATAATTCTTTATATTTTTATGTACATAAATAAGATTGCTTAAAATATACTGTGAAGCAAATGTAAGAATACCTGTTTCCTTAAACTTCTCTCACAGGGAATCACGCGGTCTTAAATTATAAATGCCACGTATAGCTCTTTTTTGTAAAACAAATATTTTTTCACTATCCGCGCAATTACCCCATAGCAATATTCCATAAGACATAATGCTATGAAAGTAGGCATTTCATTTAATTTAATTACATTCAATTTCATTTCATTTCATTTCATTTCATTTCATTTCATTTCGTTTCATTTCATTTCAAATTCATTTCAAATTCAATTCAAATTCAATTCAAATTCAATTCAAATTCAATTCAAATTCAATTCAAATTCAATTCAAATTCAATTCAAATTCAATTCAAATTCAATTCAAATTCAATTCAAATTCAATTCAAATTCAATTCAAATTCAATTCAAAATCAATTCAAATTCAATTCAAATTCAATTCAAATTCAATTCAAATTCAATTCAAATTCAATTCAAATTCAATTCAAATTCAATTCAAATTCAATTCAAATTCAATTCAAATTCAATTCAAATTCAATTCAAATTCAATTCAAATTCAATTCAAATTCAATTCAAATTCAATTCAAATTCAATTCAAATTCAATTCAAATTTAATTAAATTCAATTAAATTCAATTAAATTCAATTCAAATTCAACTCAAATTCTAATTCCAATTCAATTCAATTCAAATTAAAATTCAATTCAAATTAAATTCAAATTCAAAGTCAAATTCAAAAAATTCTTTATTCAAATAAACTTGTAAACAAGTGCTTTTGAATCGTCAACTCTACTGCTGTTTCGGAAAGCTGTTCCTACCGAGAAGAGCCAGCAAGAAACTCGGCGGTTGCTCTTTTAAAAATATAATTCTTAATACTATTTACATTAAGTCGTTACTGTCTTGTACAGGTTCAAAGAGAGCTATATCCACACATCCTTATCTTCCAAATAATCTTCAAGAGTATAGTAGGCTTTCTGTATCAGCCTCTTTTTAACAGTGTTTTTAAACTGATGTAATGGCAAAGCTGAAATTGATTGCGGAATTTTATTATAGAATCTCATACCAAAACCCACAAACGAATTACGTACTATTGCAAGGCGCAAAACAGGAGCCGCAAGCTTATGTCGGTTTCTGCTTTGTCTATTGTATACATCACCTATCGTTTTATAATTCTTTATATATTTTTTTTTTTCATAAATAAGATTGCTTAAAATATACTGTGAAGCAAATGTAAGAATACCTGTTTCCTTAAACTTCTCTCGCAGGGAATCACGCGGTCTTAAATTATAAATGCCAAGTATAGCTCTTTTTTGTACAACAAAAATTTTGTCACTATCCGCGCATTTACCCCATAGCAATATTCCATAAGACATAATGCTATGGAAGTAGGCATTTCATTTCATTTCAAATTCATTTCAAATTCAATTCAAATTCAATTCAAATTCAATTCAAATTCAATTCGAATTCAATTCGAATTCAATTCGAATTCAATTCGAATTCAATTCAAATTCAATTCAAATTCAAATTCAATTCAATTCAATTCAATTCAATTCAATTCGATTCAATTCGATTCAATTCGATTCAATTCGATTCAATTCGATTCAATTCGATTCAATTCGATTCAATTCGATTCAATTCGATTCAATTCGATTCAATTCGATTCAATTCGATTCAATTCGATTCAATTCGATTCAATTCGATTCAATTCGATTCAATTCGATTCAGTTTCGATTCAGATTCGATTCAGATTCGATTCAGATTCGATTCAGATTCGATTCAGATTCGATTCAGATTCGATTCAGATTCGATTCAGATTCGATTCAGATTCGATTCAGATTCGATTCAGATTCGATTCAGATTCGATTCAGATTCGATTCAGATTCGATTCAGATTCGATTCAGATTCGATTCAGATTCGATTCAGATTCGATTCAGATTCGATTCAGATTCGATTCAGATTCGATTCAGATTCGATTCAGATTCGATTCAGATTCGATTCAGATTCGATTCAGATTCGATTCAGATTCGATTCAGATTCGATTCAGATTCGATTCAGATTCGATTCAGATTCGATTCAGATTCGATTCAGATTCGATTCAGATTCGATTCAGATTCGATTCAGATTCGATTCAGATTCGATTCAGATTCGATTCAGATTCGATTCAGATTCGATTCGACTCGACTGCCAACTCGACTGCCAACTCGACTGCCAACACGACTGCCAACTCGACTGCCAACTCGACTGCCAACTCGACTGCCAACTCGACTGCCAACTCGACTGCCAACTCGACTGCCAACTCGACTGCCAACTCGACTGCCAACTCGACTGCCAACTCGACTGCCAACTCGACTGCCAACTCGACTGCCAACTCGACTGCCAACTCGACTGCCAACTCGACTGCCAACTCGACTGCCAACTCGACTGCCAACTCGACTGCCAACTCGACTGCCAACTCGACTGCCAACTCGACTCCCAACTCGACTCCCAACTCGACTCCCAACTCGACTCCCAACTCGACTCCCAACTCGACTCCCAACTCGACTCCCAACTCGACTCCCAACTCGACTCCCAACTCGACTCCCAACTCGACTCCCAACTCGACTCCCAACTCGACTCCCAACTCGACTCCCAACTCGACTCCCAACTCGACTCCCAACTCGACTCCCAACTCGACTCCCAACTCCCAACTCGACTCCCAACTCAACTCCAAATTCAATACCAAATTCAAATCCAAATTCAAATATTCTTTATTCAAATAAACTTGTAAACAAGTGCTTTTGAATCGTCAACTCTACCGCTGGTTCGAAAAGCTGTTCCTACCGAGAAGAGCCAGCAAGAAACTCGGCGGTTGCTCTTTTAAAAATATAATTCTTAATATTATTTAGATTAAGTCGTTACTGTCTTGTACAGGTTCAAAGAGAGCTATATCCACACATTCTTATATTCTAAATAATCTTCAAGAGTATAGTAGGCTTCCTGTATCAGCCTCTTTTTAACAGTGTTTTTAAACTGCTGTAATGGCAGTGATGAAATTGATTGCGGAATTTTATTATAGAATCTTATACCAAAACCCACAAACGAGTTACGCACTTTTGCAAGGCGCAAAGCAGGAACCGCAAGCTTATGTCGGTTCCTGCTTTGTCTATTGTACACATCACCTATCGTTTTATTATTCTTTCAATTCAAATTCAATTCAAATTAAATTCAAATTCAATTCAAATTCAATTCAAATTCAATTCCAAATTCAATTCCAAATTCAACTCCAAATTCAACTCCAAACTCAACTCAGTTATAGAATCTCATACCAAAACCCACAAACGAATTACGTACTATTGCAAGGCGCAAAGCAGGAGCCGCAAGCTTATGTCGGTTTCTGCTTTGTCTATTGTATACATCACCTATCGTTTTATAATTCTTTATATATTTTTTTTTTTCATAAATAAGATTGCTTAAAATATACTGTGAAGCAAATGTAAGAATACCTGTTTCCTTAAACTTCTCTCGCAGGGAATCACGCGGTCTTAAATTATAAATGCCAAGTATAGCTCTTTTTTGTACAACAAAAATTTTGTCACTATCCGCGCATTTACCCCATTCGATTCAGATTCGATTCAGATTCGATTCAGATTCGATTCAGATTCGATTCAGATTCGATTCAGATTCGATTCAGATTCGATTCAGATTCGATTCAGATTCGATTCAGATTCGATTCAGATTCGATTCAGATTCGAATCAGATTCGATTCAGATTCGATTCAGATTCGATTCAGATTCGATTCAGATTAGATTCAGATTCGATTCAGATTCGATTCAGATTCGATTCAGATTCGATTCAGATTCGATTCAGATTCGATTCAGATTCGATTCAGATTCGATTCAGATTCGATTCAGATTCGATTCAGATTCGATTCAGATTCGATTCAGATTCGATTCAGATTCGATTCAGATTCGATTCAGATTCGATTCAGATTCGATTCAGATTCGATTCAGATTCGATTCAGATTCGATTCAGATTCGATTCAGATTCGATTCAGATTCGATTCAGATTCGATTCAGATTCGATTCAGATTCGATTCAGATTCGATTCAGATTCGATTCGACTCGACTGCCAACTCGACTGCCAACTCGACTGCCAACTCGACTGCCAACTCGACTGCCAACTCGACTGCCAACTCGACTGCCAACTCGACTGCCAACTCGACTGCCAACTCGACTGCCAACTCGACTGCCAACTCGACTGCCAACTCGACTGCCAACTCGACTGCCAACTCGACTCCCAACTCGACTCCCAACTCGACTCCCAACTCGACTCCCAACTCGACTCCCAACTCCCAACTCGACTCCCAACTCCCAACTCGACTCCCAACTCCCAACTCGACTCCCAACTCCCAACTCGACTCCCAACTCAACTCCAAATTCAATACCAAATTCAAATCCAAATTCAAATATTCTTTATTCAAATAAACTTGTAAACAAGTGCTTTTGAATCGTCAACTCTACCGCTGGTTCGGAAAGCTGTTCCTACCGAGAAGAGCCAGCAAGAAACTCGGCGGTTGCTCTTTTAAAAATATAATTCTTAATATTATTTAGATTAAGTCGTTACTGTCTTGTACAGGTTCAAAGAGAGCTATATCCACACATTCTTATATTCTAAATAATCTTCAAGAGTATAGTAGGCTTCCTGTATCAGCCTCTTTTTAACAGTGTTTTTAAACTGCTGTAATGGCAGTGATGAAATTGATTGCGGAATTTTATTATAGAATCTTATACCAAAACCCACAAACGAGTTACGCACTTTTGCAAGGCGCAAAGCAGGAACCGCAAGCTTATGTCGGTTCCTGCTTTGTCTATTGTACACATCACCTATCGTTTTATTATTCTTTCAATTCAAATTCAATTCAAATTAAATTCAAATTCAATTCAAATTCAATTCAAATTCAATTCCAAATTCAATTCCAAATTCAACTCCAAATTCAACTCCAAACTCAACTCAGTTATAGAATCTCATACCAAAACCCACAAACGAATTACGTACTATTGCAAGGCGCAAAGCAGGAGCCGCAAGCTTATGTCGGTTTCTGCTTTGTCTATTGTATACATCACCTATCGTTTTATAATTCTTTATATATTTTTTTTTTTCATAAATAAGATTGCTTAAAATATACTGTGAAGCAAATGTAAGAATACCTGTTTCCTTAAACTTCTCTCGCAGGGAATCACGCGGTCTTAAATTATAAATGCCAAGTATAGCTCTTTTTTGTACAACAAAAATTTTGTCACTATCCGCGCATTTACCCCATTCGATTCAGATTCGATTCAGATTCGATTCAGATTCGATTCAGATTCGATTCAGATTCGATTCAGATTCGATTCAGATTCGATTCAGATTCGATTCAGATTCGATTCAGATTCGATTCAGATTCGATTCAGATTCGATTCAGATTCGATTCAGATTCGATTCAGATTCGATTCAGATTCGATTCAGATTCGATTCAGATTCGATTCAGATTCGATTCAGATTCGATTCAGATTCGATTCAGATTCGATTCAGATTCGATTCAGATTCGATTCAGATTCGATTCAGATTCGATTCAGATTCGATTCAGATTCGATTCAGATTCGATTCAGATTCGATTCAGATTCGATTCAGATTCGATTCAGATTCGATTCAGATTCGATTCAGATTCGATTCAGATTCGATTCAGATTCGATTCAGATTCGATTCAGATTCGATTCAGATTCGATTCAGATTCGATTCAGATTCGATTCAGATTCGATTCAGATTCGATTCAGATTCGATTCAGATTCGATTCAGATTCGATTCAGATTCGATTCAGATTCGATTCAGATTCGATTCAGATTCGATTCAGATTCGATTCAGATTCGATTCAGATTCGATTCAGATTCGATTCAGATTCGATTCAGATTCGATTCAGATTCGATTCAGATTCGATTCGACTCGACTGCCAACTCGACTGCCAACTCGACTGCCAACTCGACTGCCAACTCGACTGCCAACTCGACTGCCAACTCGACTGCCAACTCGACTGCCAACTCGACTGCCAACTCGACTGCCAACTCGACTGCCAACTCGACTGCCAACTCGACTCCCAACTCGACTCCCAACTCGACTCCCAACTCGACTCCCAACTCGACTCCCAACTCCCAACTCGACTCCCAACTCCCAACTCGACTCCCAACTCCCAACTCGACTCCCAACTCCCAACTCGACTCCCAACTCAACTCCAAATTCAATACCAAATTCAAATCCAAATTCAAATATTCTTTATTCAAATAAACTTGTAAACAAGTGCTTTTGAATCGTCAACTCTACCGCTGGTTCGGAAAGCTGTTCCTACCGAGAAGAGCCAGCAAGAAACTCGGCGGTTGCTCTTTTAAAAATATAATTCTTAATATTATTTAGATTAAGTCGTTACTGTCTTGTACAGGTTCAAAGAGAGCTATATCCACACATTCTTATATTCTAAATAATCTTCAAGAGTATAGTAGGCTTCCTGTATCAGCCTCTTTTTAACAGTGTTTTTAAACTGCTGTAATGGCAGTGATGAAATTGATTGCGGAATTTTATTATAGAATCTTATACCAAAACCCACAAACGAGTTACGCACTTTTGCAAGGCGCAAAGCAGGAACCGCAAGCTTATGTCGGTTCCTGCTTTGTCTATTGTACACATCACCTATCGTTTTATTATTCTTTCAATTCAAATTCAATTCAAATTAAATTCAAATTCAATTCAAATTCAATTCAAATTCAATTCCAAATTCAATTCCAAATTCAACTCCAAATTCAACTCCAAACTCAACTCAGTTATAGAATCTCATACCAAAACCCACAAACGAATTACGTACTATTGCAAGGCGCAAAGCAGGAGCCGCAAGCTTATGTCGGTTTCTGCTTTGTCTATTGTATACATCACCTATCGTTTTATAATTCTTTATATATTTTTTTTTTTCATAAATAAGATTGCTTAAAATATACTGTGAAGCAAATGTAAGAATACCTGTTTCCTTAAACTTCTCTCGCAGGGAATCACGCGGTCTTAAATTATAAATGCCAAGTATAGCTCTTTTTTGTACAACAAAAATTTTGTCACTATCCGCGCATTTACCCCATTCGATTCAGATTCGATTCAGATTCGATTCAGATTCGATTCAGATTCGATTCAGATTCGATTCAGATTCGATTCAGATTCGATTCAGATTCGATTCAGATTCGATTCAGATTCGAATCAGATTCGATTCAGATTCGATTCAGATTCGATTCAGATTCGATTCAGATTAGATTCAGATTCGATTCAGATTCGATTCAGATTCGATTCAGATTCGATTCAGATTCGATTCAGATTCGATTCAGATTCGATTCAGATTCGATTCAGATTCGATTCAGATTCGATTCAGATTCGATTCAGATTCGATTCAGATTCGATTCAGATTCGATTCAGATTCGATTCAGATTCGATTCAGATTCGATTCAGATTCGATTCAGATTCGATTCAGATTCGATTCAGATTCGATTCAGATTCGATTCAGATTCGATTCAGATTCGATTCAGATTCGATTCAGATTCGATTCGACTCGACTGCCAACTCGACTGCCAACTCGACTGCCAACTCGACTGCCAACTCGACTGCCAACTCGACTGCCAACTCGACTGCCAACTCGACTGCCAACTCGACTGCCAACTCGACTGCCAACTCGACTGCCAACTCGACTGCCAACTCGACTGCCAACTCGACTGCCAACTCGACTGCCAACTCGACTCCCAACTCGACTCCCAACTCGACTCCCAACTCGACTCCCAACTCGACTCCCAACTCCCAACTCGACTCCCAACTCCCAACTCGACTCCCAACTCCCAACTCGACTCCCAACTCCCAACTCGACTCCCAACTCAACTCCAAATTCAATACCAAATTCAAATCCAAATTCAAATATTCTTTATTCAAATAAACTTGTAAACAAGTGCTTTTGAATCGTCAACTCTACCGCTGGTTCGGAAAGCTGTTCCTACCGAGAAGAGCCAGCAAGAAACTCGGCGGTTGCTCTTTTAAAAATATAATTCTTAATACTATTTACATTAAGTCGTTACTGTCTTGTACAGGTTCAAAGAGAGCTATATCCACACATCCTTATCTTCCAAATAATCTTCAAGAGTATAGTAGGCTTTCTGTATCAGCCTCTTTTTAACAGTGTTTTTAAACTGATGTAATGGTGTAACTTATGCATGGCTCCGATACGGAATAATACTTTGGGGCCACAGTACAAATATAGAGGACCTATTTATAAAACAAAAAAAGTGTATTCGTATACTCGCTAATATAAAACGAAGAGAAAGCTGCAGATCTTTCTTTAAAGAGAAAAAAATTTTGACCCTCACATCTATATATATATATTAGAAACAGCGCTTTTTGTAAGAAAATACTTTCGGAAATACTATAAGGAACTCGTACGACCCTACAAGCGTGACACGCGACGTGGACAATTATTGGTCCCTAAATATAATATGGAAATAGCCAGAAATGGACCATATTATAGATCAGTTAAAATATATAACAGATTGCCGAATATTATAAAAGACGAAAACAATATTAAGACTTTCAAAACAAAATTAAAAGAATGGCTGGCACAAAATAGTTTTTATAATTTATCGGAATTTTTTAATAATTAAATATAATACATAGATAATAAGACGTATAAATAAATTGACGTATAATAATAATAATAATAATTTCAATTTGACATATTTAAAATTACGACATTATTAATATAATTAAACACTATTTTCTTACTAAATTGAAATTATTGATTATTTAAATATTGACATGTTAAAATTAGCTATTTGTATAATGTTAGACGTGTGTACAATATTTTGCAACGCCTTCAAATTCATTTCAAATTCAATTCAAATTCAATTCAAATTCAATTCAAATTCAATTCAAATTCAATTCAAATTCAATTCAAATTCAATTCAAATTCAATTCAAATTCAATTCAAATTCAATTCAAATTCAATTCAAATTCAATTCAAATTTAATTAAATTCAATTAAAATTCAACTCAAATTCTAATTCCAATTCAATTCAATTCAAATTAAAATTCAATTCAAATTCAACTCAAATTCTAATTCCAATTCAATTCAATTCAAATTAAAATTCAATTCAAATTAAATTCAAATTCAAAGTCAAATTCAAAAAATTCTTTATTCAAATAAACTTGTAAACAAGTGCTTTTGAATCGTCAACTCTACTGCTGTTTCGGAAAGCTGTTCCTACCGAGAAGAGCCAGCAAGAAACTCGGCGGTTGCTCTTTTAAAAATATAATTCTTAATACTATTTACATTAAGTCGTTACTGTCTTGTACAGGTTCAAAGAGAGCTATATCCACACATCCTTATCTTCCAAATAATCTTCAAGAGTATAGTAGGCTTTCTGTATCAGCCTCTTTTTAACAGTGTTTTTAAACTGATGTAATGGCAAAGCTGAAATTGATTGCGGAATTTTATTATAGAATCTCATACCAAAACCCACAAACGAATTACGCACTATTGCAAGGCGCAAAGCAGGAGCCGCAAGCTTATGTCGGTTTCTGCTTTGTCTATTGTATACATCACCTATCGTTTTATAATTCTTTATATTTTTATGTACATAAATAAGATTGCTTAAAATATACTGTGAAGCAAATGTAAGAATACCTGTTTCCTTAAACTTCTCTCGCAGGGAATCACGCGGTCTTAAATTATAAATGCCAAGTATAGCTCTTTTTTGTACAACAAAAATTTTGTCACTATCCGCGCATTTACCCCATAGCAATATTCCATAAGACATAATGCTATGGAAGTAGGCATTTCATTTCATTTCAAATTCATTTCAAATTCAATTCAAATTCAATTCAAATTCAATTCGAATTCAATTCGAATTTTATTCGAATTCAATTCGAATTCAATTCAATTCAAATTCAATTCAAATTCAATTCAAATTCAATTCAAATTCAATTCAATTCAATTCAATTCAATTCAATTCAATTCAATTCAATTCAATTCAATTCAATTCAATTCAATTCAATTCAATTCAATTCAATTCAATTCGATTCAATTCGATTCAATTCGATTCAATTCGATTCAATTCGATTCAATTCGATTCAATTCGATTCAATTCGATTCAATTCGATTCAATTCGATTCAATTCGATTCAATTCGATTCAATTCGATTCAATTCGATTCAGATTCGATTCAGATTCGATTCAGATTCGATTCAGATTCGATTCAGATTCGATTCAGATTCGATTCAGATTCGATTCAGATTCGATTCAGATTCGATTCAGATTCGATTCAGATTCGATTCAGATTCGATTCAGATTCGATTCAGATTCGATTCAGATTCGATTCAGATTCGATTCAGATTCGATTCAGATTCGATTCAGATTCGATTCAGATTCGATTCAAATTCGATTCAAATTCGATTCAAATTCGATTCAAAATCGATTCAAATTCGATTCAAATTCGATTCAAATTCGATTCAAATTCGATTCAAATTCGATTCAAATTCGATTCAAATTCGATTCATATTCGATTCAAATTCGATTCAAATTCGATTCAAATTCGATTCAAATTCGATTCAAATTCGATTCAAATTCGATTCAAATTCGATTCGATTCGATTCGATTCAATTCAATTCAATTCAATTCAATTCAATTCAACTCCCAACTCGATTGCCAACTCGACTGCCAACTCGACTGCCAACTCGACTGCCAACTCGACTGCCAACTCGACTGCCAACTCGACTGCCAACTCGACTGCCAACTCGACTGCCAACTCGACTGCCAACTCGACTGCCAACTCGACTGCCAACTCGACTGCCAACTCGACTCCCAACTCGACTCCCAACTCGACAGCCAACTCGACTGCCAACTCGACTGCCAACTCGACTGCCAACTCGACTGCCAACTCGACTGCCAACTCGACTGCCAACTCGACTGCCAACTCGACTGCCAACTCGACTCCCAACTCGACTCCCAACTCGACTCCCAACTCGACTCCCAACTCGACTCCCAACTCGACTCCCAACTCGACTCCCAACTCGACTCCCAACTCGACTCCCAACTCGACTCCCAACTCGACTCCCAACTCGACTCCCAACTCGACTCCCAACTCGACTCCCAACTCGACTCCCAACTCGACTCCCAACTCGACTCCCAACTCGACTCCCAACTCGACTCCCAACTCGACTCCCAACTCGACTCCCAACTCAACTCCAAATTCAATACCAAATTCAAATCCAAATTCAAATATTCTTTATTCAAATAAACTTGTAAACAAGTGCTTTTGAATCGTCAACTCTACCGCTGGTTCGAAAAGCTGTTCCTACCGAGAAGAGCCAGCAAGAAACTCGGCGGTTGCTCTTTTAAAAATATAATTCTTAATATTATTTAGATTAAGTCGTTACTGTCTTGTACAGGTTCAAAGAGAGCTATATCCACACATTCTTATATTCTAAATAATCTTCAAGAGTATAGTAGGCTTCCTGTATCAGCCTCTTTTTAACAGTGTTTTTAAACTGCTGTAATGGCAGTGATGAAATTGATTGCGGAATTTTATTATAGAATCTTATACCAAAACCCACAAACGAGTTACGCACTTTTGCAAGGCGCAAAGCAGGAACCGCAAGCTTATGTCGGTTCCTGCTTTGTCTATTGTACACATCACCTATCGTTTTATTATTCTTTCAATTCAAATTCAATTCAAATTAAATTCAAATTCAATTCAAATTCAATTCAAATTCAATTCCAAATTCAATTCCAAATTCAACTCCAAATTCAACTCCAAACTCAACTCCAAACTCAACTCCAAACTCAACTCCATACTCAACTCCATACTCAACTCCATACTCAACTCCAAACTCAACTCCAAACTCAACTCCAAACTCAACTCCAAACTCAACTCCAAACTCAACTCCAAACTCAACTCCAAACTCAACTCCAAACTCAACTCCAAACTCAACTCCAAACTCAACTCCAAACTCAACTCCAAACTCAACTCCAAACTCAACTCCCAACTCAACTCCCAACTCAACTCCCAACTCAATTCCAAATTCAATTCCAAATTCAAATCCAAATTCAGATATTCTATATTCAAATAAACTTGTAAACAAGTGCTTTTGAAACTCTACCGCTGGTTCGGAAAGCTGTTCCTACCGAGAAGAGCCAGCAAGAAACTCGGCGGTTGCTCTTTTAAAAATGTAATTCTTAATATTATTTAGATTAAGTCGTTACTGTCTTGTACAGGTTCAAAGAGAGCTATATCCACACATTCTTATCTTCTAAATAATCTTCAAGAGTATAGTAGGCTTTCTGTATCAGCCTCTTTTTAACAGTGTTTTTAAACTGCTGTAATGGCAGTGATGAAATTGATTGCGGAATTTTATTATAGAATCTTATACCAAAACCCACAAACGAATTACGCACTTTTGCATGGCGCAAAGCAGGAGCCGCAAGCTTATGTCGGTTTCTGCTTTGTCTATTGTATACATCACCTATCGTTTTATAATTCTTTATATTTTTATGTACATAAATAAGATTGCTTAAAATATACTGTGAAGCAAATGTAAGAATACCTGTTTCCTTAAACTTCTCTCACAGGGAATCACGCGGTCTTAAATTATAAATGCCACGTATAGCTCTTTTTTGTAAAACAAATATTTTTTCACTATCCGCGCAATTACCCCATAGCAATATTCCATAAGACATAATGCTATGAAAGTAGGCATTTCATTTAATTTAATTACATTCAATTTCATTTCATTTCATTTCATTTCATTTCATTTCATTTCATTTCAAATTCATTTCAAATTCAATTCAAATTCAATTCAAATTCAATTCAAATTCAATTCAAATTCAATTCAAATTCAATTCAAATTCAATTCAAATTCAATTCAAATTCAATTCAAATTCAATTCAAATTTAATTAAATTCAATTAAAATTCAACTCAAATTCTAATTCCAATTCAATTCAATTCAAATTAAAATTCAATTCAAATTCAACTCAAATTCTAATTCCAATTCAATTCAATTCAAATTAAAATTCAATTCAAATTAAATTCAAATTCAAAGTCAAATTCAAAAAATTCTTTATTCAAATAAACTTGTAAACAAGTGCTTTTGAATCGTCAACTCTACTGCTGTTTCGGAAAGCTGTTCCTACCGAGAAGAGCCAGCAAGAAACTCGGCGGTTGCTCTTTTAAAAATATAATTCTTAATACTATTTACATTAAGTCGTTACTGTCTTGTACAGGTTCAAAGAGAGCTATATCCACACATCCTTATCTTCCAAATAATCTTCAAGAGTATAGTAGGCTTTCTGTATCAGCCTCTTTTTAACAGTGTTTTTAAACTGATGTAATGGCAAAGCTGAAATTGATTGCGGAATTTTATTATAGAATCTCATACCAAAACCCACAAACGAATTACGCACTATTGCAAGGCGCAAAGCAGGAGCCGCAAGCTTATGTCGGTTTCTGCTTTGTCTATTGTATACATCACCTATCGTTTTATAATTCTTTATATTTTTATGTACATAAATAAGATTGCTTAAAATATACTGTGAAGCAAATGTAAGAATACCTGTTTCCTTAAACTTCTCTCGCAGGGAATCACGCGGTCTTAAATTATAAATGCCAAGTATAGCTCTTTTTTGTACAACAAAAATTTTGTCACTATCCGCGCATTTACCCCATAGCAATATTCCATAAGACATAATGCTATGGAAGTAGGCATTTCATTTCATTTCAAATTCATTTCAAATTCAATTCAAATTCAATTCAAATTCAATTCGAATTCAATTCGAATTTTATTCGAATTCAATTCGAATTCAATTCAATTCAAATTCAATTCAAATTCAATTCAAATTCAATTCAAATTCAATTCAATTCAATTCAATTCAATTCAATTCAATTCAATTCAATTCAATTCAATTCAATTCAATTCAATTCAATTCAATTCAATTCAATTCAATTCAATTCAATTCAATTCAATTCAATTCAATTCAATTCAATTCAATTCAATTCAATTCAATTCAATTCAATTCAATTCAATTCAATTCAATTCGATTCAATTCGATTCAATTCGATTCAATTCGATTCAATTCGATTCAATTCGATTCAATTCGATTCAATTCGATTCAATTCGATTCAATTCGATTCAGATTCGATTCAGATTCGATTCAGATTCGATTCAGATTCGATTCAGATTCGATTCAGATTCGATTCAGATTCGATTCAGATTCGATTCAGATTCGATTCAGATTCGATTCAGATTCGATTCAGATTCGATTCAGATTCGATTCAGATTCGATTCAGATTCGATTCAGATTCGATTCAGATTCGATTCAGATTCGATTCAGATTCGATTCAGATTCGATTCAGATTCGATTCAGATTCGATTCAGATTCGATTCAGATTCGATTCAGATTCGATTCAGATTCGATTCAGATTCGATTCAGATTCGATTCAGATTCGATTCAGATTCGATTCAGATTCGATTCGACTCGACTGCCAACTCGACTGCCAACTCGACTGCCAACACGACTGCCAACTCGACTGCCAACTCGACTGCCAACTCGACTGCCAACTCGACTGCCAACTCGACTGCCAACTCGACTGCCAACTCGACTGCCAACTCGACTGCCAACTCGACTGCCAACTCGACTGCCAACTCGACTGCCAACTCGACTGCCAACTCGACTGCCAACTCGACTGCCAACTCGACTGCCAACTCGACTGCCAACTCGACTGCCAACTCGACTGCCAACTCGACTGCCAACTCGACTCCCAACTCGACTCCCAACTCGACTCCCAACTCGACTCCCAACTCGACTCCCAACTCGACTCCCAACTCGACTCCCAACTCGACTCCCAACTCGACTCCAAACTCAACTCCAAACTCAACTCCAAACTCAACTCCAAACTCAACTCCAAACTCAACTCCAAACTCAACTCCAAACTCAACTCCAAACTCAACTCCAAACTCAACTCCAAACTCAACTCCAAACTCAACTCCCAACTCAACTCCCAACTCAACTCCCAACTCAATTCCAAATTCAAATCCAAATTCAGATATTCTATATTCAAATAAACTTGTAAACAAGTGCTTTTGAAACTCTACCGCTGGTTCGGAAAGCTGTTCCTACCGAGAAGAGCCAGCAAGAAACTCGGCGGTTGCTCTTTTAAAAATATAATTCTTAATATTATTTAGATTAAGTCGTTACTGTCTTGTACAGGTTCAAAGAGAGCTATATCCACACATTCTTATCTTCTAAATAATCTTCAAGAGTATAGTAGGCTTTCTGTATCAGCCTCTTTTTAACAGTGTTTTAAACTGCTGTAATGGCAGTGATGAAATTGATTGCGGAATTTTATTATAGAATCTTATACCAAAACCCACAAACGAATTACGCACTTTTGCATGGCGCAAAGCAGGAGCCGCAAGCTTATGTCGGTTTCTGCTTTGTCTATTGTATACATCACCTATCGTTTTATAATTCTTTATATTTTTATGTACATAAATAAGATTGCTTAAAATATACTGTGAAGCAAATGTAAGAATACCTGTTTCCTTAAACTTCTCTCACAGGGAATCACGCGGTCTTAAATTATAAATGCCACGTATAGCTCTTTTTTGTAAAACAAATATTTTTTCACTATCCGCGCAATTACCCCATAGCAATATTCCATAAGACATAATGCTATGAAAGTAGGCATTTCATTTAATTTAATTACATTCAATTTCATTTCATTTCATTTCATTTCATTTCATTTCATTTCGTTTCATTTCATTTCAAATTCATTTCAAATTCAATTCAAATTCAATTCAAATTCAATTCAAATTCAATTCAAATTCAATTCAAATTCAATTCAAATTCAATTCAAATTCAATTCAAATTCAATTCAAATTCAATTCAAATTCAATTCAAATTCAATTCAAATTCAATTCAAAATCAATTCAAATTCAATTCAAATTCAATTCAAATTCAATTCAAATTCAATTCAAATTCAATTCAAATTCAATTCAAATTCAATTCAAATTCAATTCAAATTCAATTCAAATTCAATTCAAATTCAATTCAAATTCAATTCAAATTCAATTCAAATTCAATTCAAATTCAATTCAAATTCAATTCAAATTCAATTCAAATTTAATTAAATTCAATTAAATTCAATTAAATTCAATTCAAATTCAACTCAAATTCTAATTCCAATTCAATTCAATTCAAATTAAAATTCAATTCAAATTAAATTCAAATTCAAAGTCAAATTCAAAAAATTCTTTATTCAAATAAACTTGTAAACAAGTGCTTTTGAATCGTCAACTCTACTGCTGTTTCGGAAAGCTGTTCCTACCGAGAAGAGCCAGCAAGAAACTCGGCGGTTGCTCTTTTAAAAATATAATTCTTAATACTATTTACATTAAGTCGTTACTGTCTTGTACAGGTTCAAAGAGAGCTATATCCACACATCCTTATCTTCCAAATAATCTTCAAGAGTATAGTAGGCTTTCTGTATCAGCCTCTTTTTAACAGTGTTTTTAAACTGATGTAATGGCAAAGCTGAAATTGATTGCGGAATTTTATTATAGAATCTCATACCAAAACCCACAAACGAATTACGTACTATTGCAAGGCGCAAAACAGGAGCCGCAAGCTTATGTCGGTTTCTGCTTTGTCTATTGTATACATCACCTATCGTTTTATAATTCTTTATATATTTTTTTTTTTCATAAATAAGATTGCTTAAAATATACTGTGAAGCAAATGTAAGAATACCTGTTTCCTTAAACTTCTCTCGCAGGGAATCACGCGGTCTTAAATTATAAATGCCAAGTATAGCTCTTTTTTGTACAACAAAAATTTTGTCACTATCCGCGCATTTACCCCATAGCAATATTCCATAAGACATAATGCTATGGAAGTAGGCATTTCATTTCATTTCAAATTCATTTCAAATTCAATTCAAATTCAATTCAAATTCAATTCAAATTCAATTCGAATTCAATTCGAATTCAATTCGAATTCAATTCGAATTCAATTCAAATTCAATTCAAATTCAAATTCAATTCAATTCAATTCAATTCAATTCAATTCGATTCAATTCGATTCAATTCGATTCAATTCGATTCAATTCGATTCAATTCGATTCAATTCGATTCAATTCGATTCAATTCGATTCAATTCGATTCAATTCGATTCAATTCGATTCAATTCGATTCAATTCGATTCAATTCGATTCAATTCGATTCAATTCGATTCAATTCGATTCAGTTTCGATTCAGATTCGATTCAGATTCGATTCAGATTCGATTCAGATTCGATTCAGATTCGATTCAGATTCGATTCAGATTCGATTCAGATTCGATTCAGATTCGATTCAGATTCGATTCAGATTCGATTCAGATTCGATTCAGATTCGATTCAGATTCGATTCAGATTCGATTCAGATTCGATTCAGATTCGATTCAGATTCGATTCAGATTCGATTCAGATTCGATTCAGATTCGATTCAGATTCGATTCAGATTCGATTCAGATTCGATTCAGATTCGATTCAGATTCGATTCAGATTCGATTCAGATTCGATTCAGATTCGATTCAGATTCGATTCAGATTCGATTCAGATTCGATTCAGATTCGATTCAGATTCGATTCAGATTCGATTCAGATTCGATTCAGATTCGATTCAGATTCGATTCAGATTCGATTCAGATTCGATTCAGATTCGATTCGACTCGACTGCCAACTCGACTGCCAACTCGACTGCCAACACGACTGCCAACTCGACTGCCAACTCGACTGCCAACTCGACTGCCAACTCGACTGCCAACTCGACTGCCAACTCGACTGCCAACTCGACTGCCAACTCGACTGCCAACTCGACTGCCAACTCGACTGCCAACTCGACTGCCAACTCGACTGCCAACTCGACTGCCAACTCGACTGCCAACTCGACTGCCAACTCGACTGCCAACTCGACTGCCAACTCGACTGCCAACTCGACTGCCAACTCGACTGCCAACTCGACTCCCAACTCGACTCCCAACTCGACTCCCAACTCGACTCCCAACTCGACTCCCAACTCGACTCCCAACTCGACTCCCAACTCGACTCCCAACTCGACTCCCAACTCGACTCCCAACTCGACTCCCAACTCGACTCCCAACTCGACTCCCAACTCGACTCCCAACTCGACTCCCAACTCGACTCCCAACTCGACTCCCAACTCGACTCCCAACTCCCAACTCGACTCCCAACTCAACTCCAAATTCAATACCAAATTCAAATCCAAATTCAAATATTCTTTATTCAAATAAACTTGTAAACAAGTGCTTTTGAATCGTCAACTCTACCGCTGGTTCGAAAAGCTGTTCCTACCGAGAAGAGCCAGCAAGAAACTCGGCGGTTGCTCTTTTAAAAATATAATTCTTAATATTATTTAGATTAAGTCGTTACTGTCTTGTACAGGTTCAAAGAGAGCTATATCCACACATTCTTATATTCTAAATAATCTTCAAGAGTATAGTAGGCTTCCTGTATCAGCCTCTTTTTAACAGTGTTTTTAAACTGCTGTAATGGCAGTGATGAAATTGATTGCGGAATTTTATTATAGAATCTTATACCAAAACCCACAAACGAGTTACGCACTTTTGCAAGGCGCAAAGCAGGAACCGCAAGCTTATGTCGGTTCCTGCTTTGTCTATTGTACACATCACCTATCGTTTTATTATTCTTTCAATTCAAATTCAATTCAAATTAAATTCAAATTCAATTCAAATTCAATTCAAATTCAATTCCAAATTCAATTCCAAATTCAACTCCAAATTCAACTCCAAACTCAACTCAGTTATAGAATCTCATACCAAAACCCACAAACGAATTACGTACTATTGCAAGGCGCAAAGCAGGAGCCGCAAGCTTATGTCGGTTTCTGCTTTGTCTATTGTATACATCACCTATCGTTTTATAATTCTTTATATATTTTTTTTTTTCATAAATAAGATTGCTTAAAATATACTGTGAAGCAAATGTAAGAATACCTGTTTCCTTAAACTTCTCTCGCAGGGAATCACGCGGTCTTAAATTATAAATGCCAAGTATAGCTCTTTTTTGTACAACAAAAATTTTGTCACTATCCGCGCATTTACCCCATTCGATTCAGATTCGATTCAGATTCGATTCAGATTCGATTCAGATTCGATTCAGATTCGATTCAGATTCGATTCAGATTCGATTCAGATTCGATTCAGATTCGATTCAGATTCGATTCAGATTCGATTCAGATTCGAATCAGATTCGATTCAGATTCGATTCAGATTCGATTCAGATTCGATTCAGATTAGATTCAGATTCGATTCAGATTCGATTCAGATTCGATTCAGATTCGATTCAGATTCGATTCAGATTCGATTCAGATTCGATTCAGATTCGATTCAGATTCGATTCAGATTCGATTCAGATTCGATTCAGATTCGATTCAGATTCGATTCAGATTCGATTCAGATTCGATTCAGATTCGATTCAGATTCGATTCAGATTCGATTCAGATTCGATTCAGATTCGATTCAGATTCGATTCAGATTCGATTCAGATTCGATTCAGATTCGATTCAGATTCGATTCAGATTCGATTCAGATTCGATTCAGATTCGATTCGACTCGACTGCCAACTCGACTGCCAACTCGACTGCCAACTCGACTGCCAACTCGACTGCCAACTCGACTGCCAACTCGACTGCCAACTCGACTGCCAACTCGACTGCCAACTCGACTGCCAACTCGACTGCCAACTCGACTGCCAACTCGACTGCCAACTCGACTGCCAACTCGACTCCCAACTCGACTCCCAACTCGACTCCCAACTCGACTCCCAACTCGACTCCCAACTCCCAACTCGACTCCCAACTCCCAACTCGACTCCCAACTCCCAACTCGACTCCCAACTCCCAACTCGACTCCCAACTCAACTCCAAATTCAATACCAAATTCAAATCCAAATTCAAATATTCTTTATTCAAATAAACTTGTAAACAAGTGCTTTTGAATCGTCAACTCTACCGCTGGTTCGGAAAGCTGTTCCTACCGAGAAGAGCCAGCAAGAAACTCGGCGGTTGCTCTTTTAAAAATATAATTCTTAATATTATTTAGATTAAGTCGTTACTGTCTTGTACAGGTTCAAAGAGAGCTATATCCACACATTCTTATATTCTAAATAATCTTCAAGAGTATAGTAGGCTTCCTGTATCAGCCTCTTTTTAACAGTGTTTTTAAACTGCTGTAATGGCAGTGATGAAATTGATTGCGGAATTTTATTATAGAATCTTATACCAAAACCCACAAACGAGTTACGCACTTTTGCAAGGCGCAAAGCAGGAACCGCAAGCTTATGTCGGTTCCTGCTTTGTCTATTGTACACATCACCTATCGTTTTATTATTCTTTCAATTCAAATTCAATTCAAATTAAATTCAAATTCAATTCAAATTCAATTCAAATTCAATTCCAAATTCAATTCCAAATTCAACTCCAAATTCAACTCCAAACTCAACTCAGTTATAGAATCTCATACCAAAACCCACAAACGAATTACGTACTATTGCAAGGCGCAAAGCAGGAGCCGCAAGCTTATGTCGGTTTCTGCTTTGTCTATTGTATACATCACCTATCGTTTTATAATTCTTTATATATTTTTTTTTTTCATAAATAAGATTGCTTAAAATATACTGTGAAGCAAATGTAAGAATACCTGTTTCCTTAAACTTCTCTCGCAGGGAATCACGCGGTCTTAAATTATAAATGCCAAGTATAGCTCTTTTTTGTACAACAAAAATTTTGTCACTATCCGCGCATTTACCCCATTCGATTCAGATTCGATTCAGATTCGATTCAGATTCGATTCAGATTCGATTCAGATTCGATTCAGATTCGATTCAGATTCGATTCAGATTCGATTCAGATTCGATTCAGATTCGATTCAGATTCGATTCAGATTCGATTCAGATTCGATTCAGATTCGATTCAGATTCGATTCAGATTCGATTCAGATTCGATTCAGATTCGATTCAGATTCGATTCAGATTCGATTCAGATTCGATTCAGATTCGATTCAGATTCGATTCAGATTCGATTCAGATTCGATTCAGATTCGATTCAGATTCGATTCAGATTCGATTCAGATTCGATTCAGATTCGATTCAGATTCGATTCAGATTCGATTCAGATTCGATTCAGATTCGATTCAGATTCGATTCAGATTCGATTCAGATTCGATTCAGATTCGATTCAGATTCGATTCAGATTCGATTCAGATTCGATTCAGATTCGATTCAGATTCGATTCAGATTCGATTCAGATTCGATTCAGATTCGATTCAGATTCGATTCAGATTCGATTCAGATTCGATTCAGATTCGATTCAGATTCGATTCAGATTCGATTCAGATTCGATTCAGATTCGATTCAGATTCGATTCAGATTCGATTCAGATTCGATTCAGATTCGATTCAGATTCGATTCGACTCGACTGCCAACTCGACTGCCAACTCGACTGCCAACTCGACTGCCAACTCGACTGCCAACTCGACTGCCAACTCGACTGCCAACTCGACTGCCAACTCGACTGCCAACTCGACTGCCAACTCGACTGCCAACTCGACTGCCAACTCGACTCCCAACTCGACTCCCAACTCGACTCCCAACTCGACTCCCAACTCGACTCCCAACTCCCAACTCGACTCCCAACTCCCAACTCGACTCCCAACTCCCAACTCGACTCCCAACTCCCAACTCGACTCCCAACTCAACTCCAAATTCAATACCAAATTCAAATCCAAATTCAAATATTCTTTATTCAAATAAACTTGTAAACAAGTGCTTTTGAATCGTCAACTCTACCGCTGGTTCGGAAAGCTGTTCCTACCGAGAAGAGCCAGCAAGAAACTCGGCGGTTGCTCTTTTAAAAATATAATTCTTAATATTATTTAGATTAAGTCGTTACTGTCTTGTACAGGTTCAAAGAGAGCTATATCCACACATTCTTATATTCTAAATAATCTTCAAGAGTATAGTAGGCTTCCTGTATCAGCCTCTTTTTAACAGTGTTTTTAAACTGCTGTAATGGCAGTGATGAAATTGATTGCGGAATTTTATTATAGAATCTTATACCAAAACCCACAAACGAGTTACGCACTTTTGCAAGGCGCAAAGCAGGAACCGCAAGCTTATGTCGGTTCCTGCTTTGTCTATTGTACACATCACCTATCGTTTTATTATTCTTTCAATTCAAATTCAATTCAAATTAAATTCAAATTCAATTCAAATTCAATTCAAATTCAATTCCAAATTCAATTCCAAATTCAACTCCAAATTCAACTCCAAACTCAACTCAGTTATAGAATCTCATACCAAAACCCACAAACGAATTACGTACTATTGCAAGGCGCAAAGCAGGAGCCGCAAGCTTATGTCGGTTTCTGCTTTGTCTATTGTATACATCACCTATCGTTTTATAATTCTTTATATATTTTTTTTTTTCATAAATAAGATTGCTTAAAATATACTGTGAAGCAAATGTAAGAATACCTGTTTCCTTAAACTTCTCTCGCAGGGAATCACGCGGTCTTAAATTATAAATGCCAAGTATAGCTCTTTTTTGTACAACAAAAATTTTGTCACTATCCGCGCATTTACCCCATTCGATTCAGATTCGATTCAGATTCGATTCAGATTCGATTCAGATTCGATTCAGATTCGATTCAGATTCGATTCAGATTCGATTCAGATTCGATTCAGATTCGATTCAGATTCGAATCAGATTCGATTCAGATTCGATTCAGATTCGATTCAGATTCGATTCAGATTAGATTCAGATTCGATTCAGATTCGATTCAGATTCGATTCAGATTCGATTCAGATTCGATTCAGATTCGATTCAGATTCGATTCAGATTCGATTCAGATTCGATTCAGATTCGATTCAGATTCGATTCAGATTCGATTCAGATTCGATTCAGATTCGATTCAGATTCGATTCAGATTCGATTCAGATTCGATTCAGATTCGATTCAGATTCGATTCAGATTCGATTCAGATTCGATTCAGATTCGATTCAGATTCGATTCAGATTCGATTCAGATTCGATTCAGATTCGATTCGACTCGACTGCCAACTCGACTGCCAACTCGACTGCCAACTCGACTGCCAACTCGACTGCCAACTCGACTGCCAACTCGACTGCCAACTCGACTGCCAACTCGACTGCCAACTCGACTGCCAACTCGACTGCCAACTCGACTGCCAACTCGACTGCCAACTCGACTGCCAACTCGACTGCCAACTCGACTCCCAACTCGACTCCCAACTCGACTCCCAACTCGACTCCCAACTCGACTCCCAACTCCCAACTCGACTCCCAACTCCCAACTCGACTCCCAACTCCCAACTCGACTCCCAACTCCCAACTCGACTCCCAACTCAACTCCAAATTCAATACCAAATTCAAATCCAAATTCAAATATTCTTTATTCAAATAAACTTGTAAACAAGTGCTTTTGAATCGTCAACTCTACCGCTGGTTCGGAAAGCTGTTCCTACCGAGAAGAGCCAGCAAGAAACTCGGCGGTTGCTCTTTTAAAAATATAATTCTTAATATTATTTAGATTAAGTCGTTACTGTCTTGTACAGGTTCAAAGAGAGCTATATCCACACATTCTTATATTCTAAATAATCTTCAAGAGTATAGTAGGCTTCCTGTATCAGCCTCTTTTTAACAGTGTTTTTAAACTGCTGTAATGGCAGTGATGAAATTGATTGCGGAATTTTATTATAGAATCTTATACCAAAACCCACAAACGAGTTACGCACTTTTGCAAGGCGCAAAGCAGGAACCGCAAGCTTATGTCGGTTCCTGCTTTGTCTATTGTACACATCACCTATCGTTTTATTATTCTTTCAATTCAAATTCAATTCAAATTAAATTCAAATTCAATTCAAATTCAATTCAAATTCAATTCCAAATTCAATTCCAAATTCAACTCCAAATTCAACTCCAAACTCAACTCAGTTATAGAATCTCATACCAAAACCCACAAACGAATTACGTACTATTGCAAGGCGCAAAGCAGGAGCCGCAAGCTTATGTCGGTTTCTGCTTTGTCTATTGTATACATCACCTATCGTTTTATAATTCTTTATATATTTTTTTTTTTCATAAATAAGATTGCTTAAAATATACTGTGAAGCAAATGTAAGAATACCTGTTTCCTTAAACTTCTCTCGCAGGGAATCACGCGGTCTTAAATTATAAATGCCAAGTATAGCTCTTTTTTGTACAACAAAAATTTTGTCACTATCCGCGCATTTACCCCATTCGATTCAGATTCGATTCAGATTCGATTCAGATTCGATTCAGATTCGATTCAGATTCGATTCAGATTCGATTCAGATTCGATTCAGATTCGATTCAGATTCGATTCAGATTCGATTCAGATTCGATTCAGATTCGATTCAGATTCGATTCAGATTCGATTCAGATTCGATTCAGATTCGATTCAGATTCGATTCAGATTCGATTCAGATTCGATTCAGATTCGATTCAGATTCGATTCAGATTCGATTCAGATTCGATTCAGATTCGATTCAGATTCGATTCAGATTCGATTCAGATTCGATTCAGATTCGATTCAGATTCGATTCAGATTCGATTCAGATTCGATTCAGATTCGATTCAGATTCGATTCAGATTCGATTCAGATTCGATTCAGATTCGATTCAGATTCGATTCAGATTCGATTCAGATTCGATTCAGATTCGATTCAGATTCGATTCAGATTCGATTCAGATTCGATTCAGATTCGATTCAGATTCGATTCAGATTCGATTCAGATTCGATTCAGATTCGATTCAGATTCGATTCAGATTCGATTCAGATTCGATTCAGATTCGATTCAGATTCGATTCGACTCGACTGCCAACTCGACTGCCAACTCGACTGCCAACTCGACTGCCAACTCGACTGCCAACTCGACTGCCAACTCGACTGCCAACTCGACTGCCAACTCGACTGCCAACTCGACTGCCAACTCGACTGCCAACTCGACTGCCAACTCGACTCCCAACTCGACTCCCAACTCGACTCCCAACTCGACTCCCAACTCGACTCCCAACTCCCAACTCGACTCCCAACTCCCAACTCGACTCCCAACTCCCAACTCGACTCCCAACTCCCAACTCGACTCCCAACTCAACTCCAAATTCAATACCAAATTCAAATCCAAATTCAAATATTCTTTATTCAAATAAACTTGTAAACAAGTGCTTTTGAATCGTCAACTCTACCGCTGGTTCGGAAAGCTGTTCCTACCGAGAAGAGCCAGCAAGAAACTCGGCGGTTGCTCTTTTAAAAATATAATTCTTAATATTATTTAGATTAAGTCGTTACTGTCTTGTACAGGTTCAAAGAGAGCTATATCCACACATTCTTATATTCTAAATAATCTTCAAGAGTATAGTAGGCTTCCTGTATCAGCCTCTTTTTAACAGTGTTTTTAAACTGCTGTAATGGCAGTGATGAAATTGATTGCGGAATTTTATTATAGAATCTTATACCAAAACCCACAAACGAGTTACGCACTTTTGCAAGGCGCAAAGCAGGAACCGCAAGCTTATGTCGGTTCCTGCTTTGTCTATTGTACACATCACCTATCGTTTTATTATTCTTTCAATTCAAATTCAATTCAAATTAAATTCAAATTCAATTCAAATTCAATTCAAATTCAATTCCAAATTCAATTCCAAATTCAACTCCAAATTCAACTCCAAACTCAACTCAGTTATAGAATCTCATACCAAAACCCACAAACGAATTACGTACTATTGCAAGGCGCAAAGCAGGAGCCGCAAGCTTATGTCGGTTTCTGCTTTGTCTATTGTATACATCACCTATCGTTTTATAATTCTTTATATATTTTTTTTTTTCATAAATAAGATTGCTTAAAATATACTGTGAAGCAAATGTAAGAATACCTGTTTCCTTAAACTTCTCTCGCAGGGAATCACGCGGTCTTAAATTATAAATGCCAAGTATAGCTCTTTTTTGTACAACAAAAATTTTGTCACTATCCGCGCATTTACCCCATTCGATTCAGATTCGATTCAGATTCGATTCAGATTCGATTCAGATTCGATTCAGATTCGATTCAGATTCGATTCAGATTCGATTCAGATTCGATTCAGATTCGATTCAGATTCGATTCAGATTCGAATCAGATTCGATTCAGATTCGATTCAGATTCGATTCAGATTCGATTCAGATTAGATTCAGATTCGATTCAGATTCGATTCAGATTCGATTCAGATTCGATTCAGATTCGATTCAGATTCGATTCAGATTCGATTCAGATTCGATTCAGATTCGATTCAGATTCGATTCAGATTCGATTCAGATTCGATTCAGATTCGATTCAGATTCGATTCAGATTCGATTCAGATTCGATTCAGATTCGATTCAGATTCGATTCAGATTCGATTCAGATTCGATTCAGATTCGATTCAGATTCGATTCAGATTCGATTCAGATTCGATTCAGATTCGATTCGACTCGACTGCCAACTCGACTGCCAACTCGACTGCCAACTCGACTGCCAACTCGACTGCCAACTCGACTGCCAACTCGACTGCCAACTCGACTGCCAACTCGACTGCCAACTCGACTGCCAACTCGACTGCCAACTCGACTGCCAACTCGACTGCCAACTCGACTGCCAACTCGACTGCCAACTCGACTCCCAACTCGACTCCCAACTCGACTCCCAACTCGACTCCCAACTCGACTCCCAACTCCCAACTCGACTCCCAACTCCCAACTCGACTCCCAACTCCCAACTCGACTCCCAACTCCCAACTCGACTCCCAACTCAACTCCAAATTCAATACCAAATTCAAATCCAAATTCAAATATTCTTTATTCAAATAAACTTGTAAACAAGTGCTTTTGAATCGTCAACTCTACCGCTGGTTCGGAAAGCTGTTCCTACCGAGAAGAGCCAGCAAGAAACTCGGCGGTTGCTCTTTTAAAAATATAATTCTTAATATTATTTAGATTAAGTCGTTACTGTCTTGTACAGGTTCAAAGAGAGCTATATCCACACATTCTTATATTCTAAATAATCTTCAAGAGTATAGTAGGCTTCCTGTATCAGCCTCTTTTTAACAGTGTTTTTAAACTGCTGTAATGGCAGTGATGAAATTGATTGCGGAATTTTATTATAGAATCTTATACCAAAACCCACAAACGAGTTACGCACTTTTGCAAGGCGCAAAGCAGGAACCGCAAGCTTATGTCGGTTCCTGCTTTGTCTATTGTACACATCACCTATCGTTTTATTATTCTTTCAATTCAAATTCAATTCAAATTAAATTCAAATTCAATTCAAATTCAATTCAAATTCAATTCCAAATTCAATTCCAAATTCAACTCCAAATTCAACTCCAAACTCAACTCAGTTATAGAATCTCATACCAAAACCCACAAACGAATTACGTACTATTGCAAGGCGCAAAGCAGGAGCCGCAAGCTTATGTCGGTTTCTGCTTTGTCTATTGTATACATCACCTATCGTTTTATAATTCTTTATATATTTTTTTTTTTCATAAATAAGATTGCTTAAAATATACTGTGAAGCAAATGTAAGAATACCTGTTTCCTTAAACTTCTCTCGCAGGGAATCACGCGGTCTTAAATTATAAATGCCAAGTATAGCTCTTTTTTGTACAACAAAAATTTTGTCACTATCCGCGCATTTACCCCATTCGATTCAGATTCGATTCAGATTCGATTCAGATTCGATTCAGATTCGATTCAGATTCGATTCAGATTCGATTCAGATTCGATTCAGATTCGATTCAGATTCGATTCAGATTCGATTCAGATTCGATTCAGATTCGATTCAGATTCGATTCAGATTCGATTCAGATTCGATTCAGATTCGATTCAGATTCGATTCAGATTCGATTCAGATTCGATTCAGATTCGATTCAGATTCGATTCAGATTCGATTCAGATTCGATTCAGATTCGATTCAGATTCGATTCAGATTCGATTCAGATTCGATTCAGATTCGATTCAGATTCGATTCAGATTCGATTCAGATTCGATTCAGATTCGATTCAGATTCGATTCAGATTCGATTCAGATTCGATTCAGATTCGATTCAGATTCGATTCAGATTCGATTCAGATTGGCGGTTGCTCTTTTAAAAATATAATTCTTAATATTATTTAGATTAAGTCCTTACTGTCTTGTACAGGTTCAAAGAGAGCTATATCCACACATTCTTATATTCTAAATAATCTTCAAGAGTATAGTAGGCTTCCTGTATCAGCCTCTTTTTAACAGTGTTTTTAAACTGCTGTAATGGCAGTGATGAAATTGATTGCGGAATTTTATTATAGAATCTTATACCAAAACCCACAAACGAGTTACGCACTTTTGCAAGGCGCAAAGCAGGAACCGCAAGCTTATGTCGGTTCCTGCTTTGTCTATTGTACACATCACCTATCGTTTTATTATTCTTTCAATTCAAATTCAATTCAAATTAAATTCAAATTCAATTCAAATTCAATTCAAATTCAATTCCAAATTCAATTCCAAATTCAACTCCAAATTCAACTCCAAACTCAACTCCAAACTCAACTCCAAACTCAACTCCATACTCAACTCCATACTCAACTCCAAACTCAACTCCAAACTCAACTCCAAACTCAACTCCAAACTCAACTCCAAACTCAACTCCAAACTCAACTCCAAACTCAACTCCAAACTCAACTCCAAACTCAACTCCAAACTCAACTCCAAACTCAACTCCCAACTCAACTCCCAACTCAACTCCCAACTCAACTCCCAACTCAACTCCCAACTCAACTCCCAACTCAACTCCCAACTCAACTCCCAACTCAACTCCCAACTCAACTCCCAACTCAACTCCCAACTCAACTCCCAACTCAACTCCCAACTCAACTCCCAACTCAACTCCCAACTCAACTCCCAACTCAACTCCCAACTCAACTCCCAACTCAATTCCAAATTCAATTCCAAATTCAAATCCAAATTCAGATATTCTATATTCAAATAAACTTGTAAACAAGTGCTTTTGAAACTCTACCGCTGGTTCGGAAAGCTGTTCCTACCGAGAAGAGGAATTCAATTCAATTCGATTCGATTCGATTCGATTCGATTCGATTCGATTCGATTCGATTCGATTCGATTCGATTCGATTATATTCGATTATATTCGATTCGATTCGATTCGATTCGATTCGATTCGATTCGATTCGATTCGATTCGATTCGATTCGATTCGATTCGATTCGATTCGATTCAGATTCGATTCAGATTCGATTCAGATTCGATTCAGATTCGATTCAGATTCGATTTAGATTCGATTCAGATTCGATTCAGATTCGATTCAGATTCGATTCAGATTCGATTCAGATTCGATTCAGATTCGATTCAGATTCGATTCAGATTCGATTCAGTTTCGATTCAGATTCGATTCAGATTCGATTCAGATTCGATTCAGATTCGATTCAGATTCGATTCAGATTCGATTCAGATTCGATTCAGATTCGATTCAGATTCGATTCAGATTCGATTCAGATTCGATTCAGATTCGATTCAGATTCGATTCAGATTCGATTCAGATTCGATTCAGATTCGATTCAGATTCGATTCAGATTCGATTCAGATTCGATTCAGATTCGATTCAGATTCGATTCAGATTCGATTCAGATTCGATTCAGATTCGATTCAGATTCGATTCAGATTCGATTCAGATTCGATTCAGATTCGATTCAGATTCGATTCAGATTCGATTCAGATTCGATTCAGATTCGATTCAGATTCGACTGCCAACTCGACTGCCAACTCGACTGCCAACTCGACTGCCAACTCGACTGCCAACTCGACTGCCAACTCGACTGCCAACTCGACTGCCAACTCGACTGCCAACTCGACTGCCAACTCGACTGCCAACTCGACTGCCAACTCGACTGCCAACTCGACTGCCAACTCGACTGCCAACTCGACTGCCAACTCGACTGCCAACTCGACTGCCAACTCGACTGCCAACTCGACTGCCAACTCGACTGCCAACTCGACTGCCAACTCGACTGCCAACTCGACTGCCAACTTGACTGCCAACTCGACTGCCAACTCGACTGCCAACTCGACTGCCAACTCGACTGCCAACTCGACTGCCAACTCGACTGCCAACTCGACTGCCAACTCGACTGCCAACTCGACTGCCAACTCGACTGCCAACTCGACTGCCAACTCGACTGCCAACTCGACTGCCAACTCGACTCCCAACTCGACTGCCAACTCGACTCCCAACTCGACTCCCAACTCGACTGCCAACTCGACTCCCAACTCGACTCCCAACTCGACTCCCTCGACTGCCAACTCGACTGCCAACTCGACTGCCAACTCGACTGCCAACTCGACTGCCAACTCGACTGCCAACTCGACTGCCAACTCGACTGCCAACTCGACTGCCAACTCGACTGCCAACTCGACTGCCAACTCGACTGCCAACTCGACTGCCAACTCGACTGCCAACTCGACTGCCAACTCGACTGCCAAGTCGACTGCCAACTCGACTGCCAACTCGACTCCCAACTCGACTGCCAACTCGACTCCCAACTCGACTCCCAACTCGACTGCCAACTCAACTCCCAACTCAACTCCCAACTCAACTCCCAACTCAACTCCCAACTCAACTCCCAACTCAACTCCCAACTCAACTCCCAACTCAACTCCCAACTCAACTCCCAACTCAACTCCCAACTCAATTCCAAATTCAATTCCAAATTCAAATCCAAATTCAGATATTCTATATTCAAATAAACTTGTAAACAAGTGCTTTTGAAACTCTACCG